>OU342515.1:4525759-5125759 GCA_910589525.2 Ennomos quercinarius
AGATCATAAAGTCTCATTTGCCCAGTAAGTACACTAGCTACAATACCCTTTAAACCGGAACACACTAATGCTTGCACACTACTGCTCGGCGGCAGAATAACTGGCAATGCGGTGGTACCTACCTAGACGAACTTTGCAGAAAAGTCCTACCAGCCCGTTTTTTTAATGTTTTGTATTAAATATGAAATAAATATTATAGTGATAGAAAACGAGTTCTTTGCTGTAAAAAGCATCATCGATAAAATTAAAATGAATTGAATAGTGTCACTGCTTTACAAACCGTTCACCATAAGTTGCCCCCTGATGTATTTATAAATTTATATTATTTAAAAATATGCAAGTATTATCGTATATGTAAAGTAATATATACGCATTATGTAAAGAAATATGTTTGTTATCTAAACTTGTATGTACCCACCACAGATTAATATGTTTTACATATTTTTATTTTATTTATAGCCTGTATCAGATTTTATTGTTTGTTTTAATGGTCTGGTGCTTTCATTGGTACTATGTATGATCTGTGTGCCCTTTGGCAAAGACCTCCTCCAACCCCTTCCATTGCATCCTGTCCTGTGCAATTGTGGTCCAGGAATTACCAGCATTGCCACTAACTCATCCTGCCATCTATTAAACTATCTTCCTCTCTTTCTCTTTCCTTCCCTTGGATACCATGAGGTAATTGTTTTGCTCCATTTCTCTTTCCCTCTGATCATGTGCCCAGCCCAAAGATTATAAAGCCCGTTGATAGCTCGTGAACATAATTTCTCGTACAAACACGACTCACCTGCGCGGGCAGGGGGCGAGGTAACAAAACGAGACAAAGCTATACGAAATTACAAAGAACAGAGCAGGATGGAATAAAAGACATAGATAATGTGTCAATAAAAGACACGGGTTCCCGTGATTTATATGAAAATTGTAGTTGAAATACACTACTAATTTTCGTATGAGGGGAAGTCGTATCATTGGTCAACTGGATTTATAGTCAATGGCCCAGCCCATCTCCATTTCAAGGTTCTTATTTTTACTGTGATATCCTGTACTTTTGTTGCCTTCCTGATGATGCTGTGCCTTATTTTGTCCATTTTCCTTTACCCCATCATACTTCTCTCCATGCTGTGTTGACATGTCTGGAGCTTGATTTGTAGGGCTTTGAGCACCCATGTTTGGCAGCCAAATGTTAGTATTAGAAGAATGCAGGTGTTGAAAAGTTTCCCTTTGACACCAGTCTGATGCTCATTTTACTATCCTTCATTACTTCTTTAAATGTCATGGATCGATTGTTAAGTGTAAACCATACTTCAGGTATATCTATAAAGATATTATAGTTCTTAAAATTTTAGCAACCAGCAGAATTTTAACCCGCGCCTTCCAACTCACCGAATTAGACGCCACACCAATGAGGCCATGGTCGCATGACCGCTGACTGCGAAAATCTTAAGAACTATGTGTTTACCGATTAAGCAGTCGTGGCGTGGTCTTTAAATGTCACCCGCACCATGCTACCCGCAACGATCACATGCATAGATCCTGAACACAAGGACCATGCTCCCACAACACCCAGACAGAACAAGTATTCGCGCATTTTTTCCTGTATACAAATACTTCTCCTGCCGCGGGAATCGAACCCGCCGTCTCCAGGTGATCCAACCTGCTCAACCACAACAAACTATTTATGACTTTTCCCTAGATTTCCCGTTTGAGTTGATGCTGGGGACAGACGGTTATATATTCCAGATCACTATTGCCAACCAACCCTGTGGGGACGGATAGCCATAAGTGAGATCATCTGCCACTGCATAGAGGATGTTTGTGGGGGCAGACGGGAACATACCGAGGCTGTCTAATATTAGGCAGGAAGTCTCATAATATTTATGATCAATATGAGTTGCAATTTCACTAGCTACAATGCCCTTTAAGCGGAACACAGTAGTGCTTGCACACTACTGCTTGATAGCTAAATATCTGACAAAGCAGCGACACCTACCTAGACAATCACTTGTAGAAAAGATCTACCATTTAGTAAAGTCTTTTGCCGTTGTGTCAGGACTCCCATTGTCTTGCATCATTAGTACCATCAATCAGGGCTTGGAAACCGGATTAATTTTCGAACCGGTTAACGCCTAAGTACATAGGGAACTTCGGTAGGGAATTTTCGGTTTCGTTCTACCGAAACCTCTACCACACGGGTTTTGGTCAAAAAAGTTCGTAATAAAGGTTTCGTTCAATAAACCGGTTTAGAAAGGTTTTTGCACGCAGTGTTTTACAGTATCATAGATCAAGTCGTAACGAACGCACATGGGATGCGGCTATCGTTGGTGGCACAAACTGGAATACTACATAGTACAAAATATTTTTTAACAATCAAGCCTTGCGTGCAGGCAGGATAAAGGTTTGGTAACTTTGTTGATCTAATATTTATTTTTCATTAGTTTTTAAGTATCTATCTCCATATATTACGAACATCAATTGTAAAATTGTCTACGTATAACGATTTTTGTGTGATCTCACCTCGGTCATACAGACAACCGGTGTTTACTTCTTCACTATACTCTTCTGATAAACCTAATTTACTGATTGAGAAAAGTCAACGGCAACGCGACGCTTGGACGCGAGTACTTCGTGGAATTAACCGGTTAATAAAGGTTTTTATAACGCTCTTTTAACGGTTTCACTCCGAACGGAATATACGCTTAAACCGGTTTTTACCGGTAAAAAACCGGTAAATTGGAAACCGGTAAATTGGAAACCGGTTCCAAGCCTTGCCATCAATAGTACTAGTGACACTGATTTAGGATAAGTAGTACTATTATGAATATTATAAGGTTTTAAACATCCATGGTCACTAAACATTACTAAAATATAGAGGTCTAGACTTAGAGTACTTAGTACATAATTGACATGGCAAATATCCCGTTACTAAACAATACTTTACTAATCATGAATGGTGACTGGCCTGATAGCTCAGTTGGTAGTAGTTCTGCCTTCTGAACTGTAGGTTGTGGGTTCGATTCCCACCTGGGACAAACATTTTATGTGATGAACATAGGTGTTAGTTCTGTGTCTGGGTGTTACATTATATTCTACTAGCAGCGCCCCGCGGTTCCACCCGCGTTCTTACAGGAACCGTTCCCGTTTTTGGGATTAAAAGTGCCCTATGTTTTAATCCAGGGTCTAAGCTACCTCCATACCAAATTTCATCCAAATCCGTCCAGCTGTTACAGCGTGAAAGAGTAAGTATCAGTTATCTGGTTCCCATAGTACAAGCTATGCTTAGATTGGGGCTAGATGGCGCTGTGTGAAATATCCACACATAAAATTCTATTTATTTATTGTTGTGTCGCTAGTACCATCAATAGTAGTAGTGAGGCTATGGTTTGTGTTTTTGTTAATTAATTACTGCAGTATAACATAAGAAGAAGAATAGGATATTTAAGGTATGAATATTTTCCATTCGTTTTTTATTGTGCACTCATTGGATCGCTCGTAGAACTGACAACCGATGGGGAAGAAAGGTTCTCGAGTGGTGACCACGAACCGGAAGACGCAGCGTAGGCCGGCCCCCCACTCGGTGGACCAACGACCTGGTGAAAGCCGCGGGGAGCCGATGGATGCAGGAGGCGAGCAGCCGCTCAAGCTGGCGTGCTCTGGGGGAGGCCTATGGTCAGCAGTGGACGTCTTCGGGCTGTTAATGATGAAAATGATGATGACTCATTGGAACATGTTTTATCTACCTATTTCCAAGGTTGCTTAGTTCAGATTTGATTTAAATTGGATTGTTAACTGAAAGGTCAATAGTTAATTTATCAAATTAATGTTTTAAATATTATATTTTAATCAAAGCAATTAACTTAATTGCGTTAAAAAACAGTGTTCAGACATTTTAAAAAATAACACTACCCAACAAGAGTTTTTAAACCAGTTTTCTAAATTAAAAAACCCATCTCTAAGGCATTAAATAATAAAACCAAATTTTAATTAATAAATTATTGTAAGATAGTTTTCGAAAGTATCTTGTGTGTTTTCAAAGAATTCCTTACTAATGTATAAAGAAAGACACATTGTTTGTGTGAATTTGATGCCAAAATGGCTGGACCATGTTAGATCAAATTTAGCACACAGGTTGCTAAAATATTGCCAGTGTCACAAGATACTTTTTATCCCAGAAAATTTTTAGTTCCTCCAATAAAATGGATAAGTTTGAAGTAAAACCGTAGGAAGTCTCTAGAAAAATTAAAACAAAATTTTGTAAATTTACATTATCATATATCTACCCAGCTAATGTATATTAATCTATAATTAATGCAAGTTGAAGTAGTTACCAAGGAAAAAATGTTTAGCATTATTATGCATTTTGTACATTATAAATTGTTATATCTATGCTCTATAAACAGGTCAACTAGGTTGTTCACCCTTACAAAGGTCATTAACCTATCTGTCAAGTTAAAAAGCTGTTAAAGTTATTTTTAATGAGTTTTTTAACTACAGAAAAATATAATGATAGTGAGACATTTTTTTCTTTTAAGTAGTGACATTACATGTAGTGATGTAGTGTAGCCTTGTAGGTTATACAAAAGAGGTTTTAATAGGTACTTAGCACTTAAATTGAACTTTAAATCATAATGAATACAACTCCGTATTAGTCTTTTCTTTTTATGGGTAGTTTTGTATTTTGATAATACTGGTTTCAATATACATATTGATGGCAAATATATTTCATTATTTATGTCATTTTCTAGTTGTACCAAATTAAAAATTATTAATGTAAGTAGTAAAAAAACATGTTTTTGCATGTCCATTAAAATGTTCACATCAAAAATAATTATAAGAAAAAACCAAATAAATAAAGATAACTGTTGCTAAATACAGCTTCTAAATTTAAATTTGTGGTTTTTATAAACAGTCTGACAATAAAAAATAGTGCCTGTCAAGTTAAAAAATGTTACTGGCCTGTCAAAACTATATTTAAAAAAAATGATGTTCCTACCTACTGGCTGAGTCATTAAAAAAATGTTAATAACACTACAAAAATAAAAATAGAGCACACTGGCAGTTTTAACTTTTTTAGAATAAGTAAACATTTGACATAATAATAAAGTTCATACAGGCCTAAAGCTAGGTTATGTTACAAAATATTTTTGTAAGGATTGCAGCTATTTAAGTACCCCAGAAGGAACTAGTTTATTTCAATTATAGGGGCCCTAGGATCATTGCTTATTATAGAAAACGCCTTTAAAGCGTTCATGTTTGAAATGCAATAAGTACAAAAAGTTCCAAATTTGAAAAACAAACAGGAGGTAGGCAAGTAGATAATGGTTGCTAGGAGCAGACGTAATTAGATATAATTATACTTACAAGTTGACAGATCTGTTGAAGTGCATGAGAATTACATGCACCAGACATCCACACTCACACCAACAAATAATACTTTCACGATTGGAATGCACCAAACACAAACAAAACATAACACAATTCGTCAGAAATTCATCACAAGTCTCGCCTTCACTATTCCTCGGCACTAACCCATATTCACACTTTATTAAACTGCAATCAAAAAATTATTACCAATTTATGTACGGCACCGCGCGACGTCCGTACCTCGCTAACAAAATATAAAAATATTTTTCGAAAGCGCATACACGCGCACTCAGCCTTTCGAAATTCAAAATGCGATAGCGCGCTAAATAGGAAAATCGATAAGGCCGTCGTAACACCGCTGAATCGAAACTAAAATAATAATTTATCAAAAAATGTAATAAAAACGACAACATATTTTCTTGTGACGGTCCCGACCCAATCTGTCAGAATTTTCAGAATACAATCCGACCTATTCACGTAGTTACCGAACCTTAAGCGCATTGCGGATCGGGAGCCGGCTTCCTAATCCGATCGAGTAGTAGCGACCGGCTGAGTGATTTTCGACTTTATTGACAGCAGCACTTGCGACTTTCCTATTTGGCGCTAATTGCGAAAAATATGAAACGGATACGAATTTGTTTGTAAAACTTACGACTGGTAGTAGGTAATCAGTCAATTGGAAAATTCCAAATAAGAAATAGAAAACGTGCGCGCGGTTTACCGTGGATGAAACGCGAGACACTGTTTTCGAAACAGCATTGGCTCGACGTCATTTTTGGCGTATTTTGAGTTGGATCGAGAACGGGAAAACTCGAAAGCATTCGGTTGCGAGAAGGAGACAGTAGTTATTTTTTCAAACAATATTAGACCCTATGATGCTTCGTAAGTCATATTTCAAAATATCAAAATCGTGTGTTAATATGAAAAGTGAGCGAAACCAATACCATTTTGAAGTTTTTTTTTTTTATACATAGGCATTGCTTTTCTATGTAAAACTGTGGTAGTGTGTGTAACTTCCCGTATGTGTAGTTAGTTAGTGTATGGATGAAAATTGTATTTGTATGTGTTTTTGAAACATAAAATTCGTAATAGGCGGTCTGGCTGGCAATTGGCTGGCATTGAATCGATATAAAATGACATAAAAGTAGTTAATTAAACAAGAGGGTAGGTCATGACTGTCCTACCTACCTATCTACCTACTTAGCTAGGCTTCATTTATAGATAATTAGATAGATAATATGAGCTACGCTAAGTTGCCTTAGGTGGTGTTATAGGCCTTATCATTTTATCTAGGATTCTTTTATGCTACCTACTACACTATACCTAACCTAGGCTGTGTATTATGAAATTGAGCCTGCTTGTCTATAGCACAATCTATGGGTAGGTAGGTACCTACCTAGTACTAGTGATCCTAGTCTATAGGCTATAAGTTTGATGTAGGTGTGTATTACCTAGGTCTATTTGAACGTTAATGCCAAGAATTTTGACCTCGACTTCTCTCGAAGGTACGTTTTGTGCGTAGGTAGGCAAATTGTGAACAGTTTGGGGGGAAGCCAAAAAAAGTAGGGTCATGATTTTTTTATATTTTTTTTCACCCCTCCTTTTTTAGATCTCCGTCAATTAATAAACCGACTTGGAAACTTGTTTTTTTATGTGAAAAGATGTTTAATTTCAGATTGGTTCCATGCTCATTTCATCAAAATCGGTTCAGTTGTTTGGGGATTTTTTAATGGGGTACGGTGCCAATGTCCAACCCGACCGTCATTCTTATTTTAGGTTATAAAAATATAGAGCAATATAAGACTGTTTTTTGTGTTTTTGTAAATTCTTTTTACTTACCTATTTAATATTTGAAATTTGGAAATTTCGTGTCGCTGCTAACGTCATCCCGTGGCTGCTTAGATCATACATACTTAGCTAACAACAAGCTAACAACAATTAGGGCCGTTTGCCTCTGTGCCTTCTACATAAAAAACAGTCACTTTATCAAGTGTCAATGTCAATAATGTCACATTCACATCAAATCTTTTTTTCTTTACTTAGCTTTGTTCATAGGCTCAGGCATTTCTTCCATTTAGCATCGAGTGGCGTCATCATAAAGAAGGAAAAGTCGTCCAATTAAAGCGTGAAATATTGATGATCCATAACTATTTTTGAGCCTATTCCTCATGGAGTAAGTTTTTTATTATGTAGAGTTTTAGAGCCAAAAATTATTGAACGCCGCCATATGACGTCATGAGGGGGAAATATCTGTATTACAATAATTAATAAGGCGTTTTATTTTTTTAAAATCTATTTCCGCTTCTTTTACTAGATGGCGCAATAAGTACATATTTAAAACCTTTCAAACCACAGAGTAGTTTAAACATAAGAAAATGTTTAGACTACCTACAAAGAAATGTCAAATTCTGTTGAGCGGACCACGAGTACATTGTCTGTAGTATCTTTTAAGTAGGTAGTCTGTGGTGCATCCTTCTTAAGTAAATTGAAGTACAGTAGAACTGCGAGATAGATAAACGTTAATATTATGATTCAAAATAAAGCCGCGCTATTCCGCAACGAAAATAAAAAAAAACGAAAGAGCTTAGAGTTCGTATCGTGACACATTTTCTCTAACTTGTGGTGTATGCTTGAAACAGTGACAGTGACAGATTTTGGTAAAACCACAACTGGCACCATCTATTGGGTCATAAATAAAATACAATTTCTTCTTTATAATAAAACGTCTCGAAAAAAATATGTTGCTCTATATTTTCAAAAACTAAAATAAAAATGGAGGTCGTGAAATTTTGGACATTCTCCATTCTTAAATCAATATCCACAATATCTAATCTATTATCTGTTCTCTGGCAATAAGTAGTATAGGAACACATCCCAAAAAGGTTAAATACTTATAAATAGAATTTATAGGTACCTATGTATACATACACTACTACACCTATCTAACATTTCATCCCTAAACCTATATTTAGGTAGGTACTTACAATAAAATCTAGTTCAGTTTTTGCCGCAACGGCCATCATCTTGCCCGCCATTAATATTTTGGTACTTCAACGTGTGAGTAGCCACACACAAGTATAAATATATCATACACTTACAACTTTCAAACTTAAAACATATACAACAAGGTTCATTTTGCCGTGTACAGAAAATTTAAAATATTTTTGAATTAGGGCATTATGGGTTTACAATACCCTAATACCTTGAAATAAAGTGTACTTTGGCTTGAAGGTGAAGGCTTGGATAATTTTAAAAATGGGTCTTAGAAAAAATATAGAGCGTGCGTTCAAAATTGGTAATGTAGATTAAAGTAGAGTTGAGTGTGATAAAATATACCTAGATTACTCAAGGGCTTATGCTAGGCCAAGCCAAAGCCACAGAATAGATATAACATATAGTACTAGGCCAAAGCGGGGATGAGTCGGGGGGCCGAGCGGCATTAGAATGGTTCCAACGCGCAATAATTTAGGTAATTTATTATTAGACTGAATATAATAGGTATTTTAAAAATCCACTATACATAAGCCCTCCATTATATTTAGTTCAACTACTACACAGTTTCACGACCTTATTTAAAGTATTCATTGAATAATCGCGGTTTATTTGTACGGTTTGGAGGTAACTTTGTAATTTTTTTCTATCGAGAAAAGTTTTTCCCGTGTGGTCCCGGTTACGAATAGGACCACCCCATCTCTTCCCGTGGGTGCCGTAGAAGGCGGCTAAGGGAATATCCAGGGAATGGGTCGCAGCGTTCCCCTCGGTCTTGGTGGCAATCAATCTTCACCTACTGCGATCACCAAGCCGCCTGCCAAGCGTGGTGATTATGGCAAACCCCCCCCCCCCCCTAATGACAAGCACAAATAAAAACGGCCCCCAGTCCCCGGCAGCTCTGCTATCCCGTGGCTACGGTAGCGGCCACGGTAACGGCAGGGCAAGGGGTGCGAAGAATCCCCGGCAGACGCCCGGCTACCAACCCCAACGACGACCCCTGGCCCTGGCAACACATAACGTGCGCACACTGAAGGCTGACGAAAGGATGGTCGAGCTAGAGGCGGAGATGGGTAAGTTACGCTGGGATGTAATGGGATTGTCAGAAGTCCGAAGACAGGGACAGGACACGATAATCCTAAATTCCGGTAACTTATTCTTCTACCGGGAGGGAGACCAACTCTCCCAAGGGGGTGTCGGGTTTCTCGTCCGCAAGTCTCTCGTCAACAACGTGGTCAAAGTCGACAGTGTGTCGGCCAGGGTAGCGTACCTGGTACTCCGAATAACCAAACGGTATTCGTTGAAGGTTATACAGGTATACGCGCCGACATCGGCACACTCAGACGATGAAGTAGAAGCTATGTATGAGGACATATCCGAAGCCATGCATACTTCCGAAACATACTTCACCGTTGTGATGGGAGACTTCAATGCGAAGTTGGGCACAAGGAATAGCGATGAGCTGAGAGTGGGGCCATTTGGATACGGGCAGCGGAACCCTCGAGGACAGAGGCTGGCTGACTTCATGGAGAAGGAGGGACTCTTTATGATGAACTCCTTCTACGAGAAGCGGCCATCCAGGAAGTGGACGTGGATAAGTCCCGACGGTTCCACTAAAAATGAGATAGACTTCATCATGACGACCAAGAAGCACATATTCGATGATGTCTCTGTGATCAGCAAGGTGAAAACCGGTAGCGATCACCGTATTGTTAGAGGCACATTGAATATCAATGTTAAGCTCGAAAGGTCACGTCTGGTGAAGTCTACGCTCCGTCCAAATCCTGTCCAAATCCAAAACCCCGAAGGCTTTCAGCTGGAACTCCAAAATCGCTTCCAGTGCCTAGCCGACTGTAACACAGTGGACGAGCTAAACGACGGGTTGGTGGAAACTGTCCAAGCTGTTGGATCGAAATTCTTTAAGACCCAACGCCGAAAGAAGACTCAAAAGCTCTCAGAAAAAACTCTTGAGCTAATGGCCGACCGGAGCGAAATGAAGCTGCAGTCTTCAGTTGATATGTCAGCCTACGGTGAACTCAATAGACGAATCTGGAGTTCCTTGCGACACGACTTGCGTGCTCTTAGTACTTCACGTATTGAGGCCGCAATTGAGCGGAACCAAGGCTCTAAAGTGTTCGCAAAGGATTCGTCTATTGGGCAACACCAAATGACAAAACTGAAGACCGAAAATGGTAGCGTCATTTCATCCAAGCCTGAGATTCTGAGAGAGATCGAGAACTTCTATGGACAGTTATACACCTCGACACGTAAGCCCGCTACTAACACAGCTCAGGACATCAGAGCCAAGTTAGTCCAACACTATACCGAAGATATCCCGGACGTCAGCCTGTACGAGATTAGAATGGCCCTCAAACAGCTTAAAAACAACAAGGCACCAGGTGAAGATGGAATTACGACCGAACTTCTGAGAGCGGGTGGTAGACCGGTACTTTTAGTCCTCCAGAAGTTATTTAATTCTGTCATCCTTGAAGGTATAACGCCAGAGGCATGGCACAAGAGCGTGGTGGTGCTCTTCTTCAAAAAAGGCGATAACACCTTATTGAAGAACTATAGGCCCATCTCGCTCTTGAGTCATGTGTATAAGCTGTTTTCGAGAGTCATTACGAATCGTCTCGCACGCAGGTTTGATGAATTCCAGCCTCCCGAACAAGCCGGTTTCCGAAAAGGCTTTAGCACCATAGACCACATCCATACGCTGCGCCAGATTATACAGAAGACCGAAGAGTATAATCGGCCGTTATGCCTAGCGTTTGTGGACTATGAGAAAGCCTTCGATTCAATCGAGACTTGGGCGGTGCTGCAGTCCTTGCAGCGATGCCAAATTGACTATAGGTATATCGAAGTTTTGAAGTGTTTGTACAGTAAGGCCAACAGCTTGGACAGTTTCCACCAACCCGTCGTTTAGCTCGTCCACTGTGTTACAGTCGGCTAGGCACTGGAAGCGATTTTGGAGTTCCAAATTGACTATAGGTATATCGAAGTTTTGAAGTGTTTGTACAGTAAGGCCACTATGTCAGTCCGACTACAGGACCAGAGTACGGAACAAATTCCATTGCAAAGAGGCGTGAGACAGGGAGACGTTATTTCTCCGAAACTGTTCACAAACGCATTGGAGGATGTTTTCAAGCTCTTGGAGTGGAAAAGATCTGGCATCAACATAAATGGCGAGTACATCACTAACCTTCGTTTTGCCGATGATATAGTCATAATGGCGGAATCGCTCGAGGACCTTAGCACCATGCTCAACGACCTCAGTAGAGTCTCCCAGCAGGTTGGTCTTAAGATGAATATGGACAAGACAAAGATCATGTCTAATGCTCATGTTCCACCTATACCGGTAATTGTTGGGAACGATACTCTCGAAGTTGTCGACAAGTATGTCTACCTAGGACAGATTGTCCAATTAGGTAGGTCCAACTTCGACAAAGAGGTGGCGCGAAGAATCCAACTCGGCTGGGCAGCGTTCGGGAAGCTTCGTCCTATCTTTTCGTCCAAAATACCGCAGAGCCTGAAAACGAAAGTTTTCAATCAGTGTGTGTTGCCAGTGATGACTTATGGAACTGAGACATGGTCTCTTACTGTTGGCCTCATTAGTAAGCTCAAAGTCGCGCAGCGAGCTATGGAGCGAGCTATGCTCGGTGTTTCCCTGCGAGATAAGCTCCGGAACGAGGAGATCCGCAGGAGAACTAAAGTGACCGATATAGCTCTTAGAGTTAGTAAGTTGAAGTGGCAATGGGCA
Organism: Ennomos quercinarius; assembly: GCA_910589525.2. NCBI lineage: Eukaryota > Metazoa > Arthropoda > Insecta > Lepidoptera > Geometridae > Ennomos > Ennomos quercinarius. The sequence goes on from OU342515.1 coordinate 4,537,869, forward strand.
GGCCACATCGCTCGTAGAACTGACAACCGATGGGGAAGAAAGGTTCTCGAGTGGCGACCACGAACCGGAAGACGCAGCGTAGGCCGGCCCCGGACTCGGTGGACCGACGACCTGGTGAAAGCCGCGGGGAGCCGATGGATGCAGGAGGCGAGCAGCCGCTCAAGGTGGCGTGCTCTGGGGGAGGCCTATGTTCAGCAGTGGACGTCTTCAGGCTGTTGATGATGATGATGATGAGAAAAGTTTATTAATTCGTGTTTTCACTATACATAAGCAGTAGCATGAGTCCTGAATTTTGCCATATATTAATCTCAAGGTCATTGTTGCCATAGACCTACTAAAAAAAGAAGGACGGAGTCCCAATTGATCCCGAACCGAGGTACCCATAGGAAGTCGGAACGCTAATAAGTACGAGCGGACACGCACACACTCACATCATAGGAAGTATATCGCCTGCCATTACTGCTCCGAACCTCACCCAAGACGCATAAAAAAATAAATTATAAAATGCCGTCTTTCGTTGAGAAAAGTTGTCGGAATCATAGTGGTTTGATAAAAAAAAGTCAGGGGATCACTTTTCACAAGTAAGCTTGTTAATATTTCGCTAATTTCTTGCTTTTTCGATAAAACTATTGAGATGCAATCAATACACAAAACCAGCTAGTGTTACCAACAATCAAACTTGCAAATTACCCGGAAGTGTGGGAGAATGACCAAATTATGTTCGAATACAACTTATTCACCTATATTGATCATAATTAGAGATCTGACTATATGCAAATGCATATTTCCATTATGCATATGCATGTGCTGGTCTTTGCAGGTTAATAAATATTGTACCGGTAATGGACCTACTAATCGTGCATATTTGTGCAGGTTTTCTATAATGTAGAAAAAGTAAAGTAACGTAGAAAAATACGATTTATGTGTTCATAAAACATTTTAAGCAACACCCTGGCTATAAATCTTTATGCCAAATAAACATTTTTTTTAACTGACTGGCTGACCCGATCGGTTAGTTAGTTTTACGCCCTAACCCTGTCCAAAGGAAGAAAGAACTGGGAGGGGAAAAGGATGAATGGAGGCAGGTGCGCCTCTCTTCACCGTCATACATTCATCCTTTTTCCTTATCTTTTTCACTCTCCCTTCTCTCTTCGCTATAGCGTACTGCGTATATTCCCAGTTGCCCCCACATGCTTCGCCTCCGGGTGGCAACTGGGAATAAAATTTCCAGTTGCCACCCGGTGGAGACTGGGAAGCTATTGCTCCCACTTCATTCGCCGTAAATTGCTGCGTAGATCGCCAACCTCTTCATTACTGTCCAAATGTAATCTATACATGGTTTTTGGGGGGAGGGGGGCAAGTGCGGGGGGAGGCAGGGCAAGTAGGGGTGGCGGACTAAGTGAGGGGGGAGGTGGTGGCAAGTGCAGGAGGTGGCGGGGAAAGTGAGGGGGAGGTGGGGGCAAGTGTGGGGGAGGAGGGTAAGTACGGGGAAGGCGGGGAAAGTGCGGGGGGGGACTAAGTGAGGGGGGAGGGGGGGAAAGTGCGGGGGAGGTGGGGCAAATGCGGATGGGCACAGACTAAGTGAGGGGGGAGGTGGGGGCAAGTGTGGGGGAGGGGAGATTGCAGATTCCTTTATTGTGCGTGCGGCTAGGGAATGGAGCTCCCTCCCGGCGTCGGTATTTCCATCCACTTACAACTTAAGTGTCTTCAAATCAAAAGTAAATAGGTTAATTCTAGGTAGGCGTGCTCCACCTTCGACCTCATCATCACTTACCATCAGGTGAGATGTAGTCAAACGCTAACCTATCGAAAGTAAAAAAAAAATAAGCCATTCAATTTTGACTACTCTGTTATAAGCTCACGTAGCTTTTTGGTCATACGAAAAGTCACGCCAACAACAGAATTTTTTTGTCGGATTCGCGTAATTTTCTTCACATGGCAATCCTTTAATCAGTCACACATATTTATGCGGCCGCCATTGCTGTACGTCAGTTCGATGTCAATCAAGTTTCATTCTTGCTTTTTGTTTATAATTCTATGATTGTTGCAATATAGTTGACAGGACACGGCCTCATGCGAAGCCATTTTAAGCATTTTGGCGTTGTATAGGCTCTTAAGTACCTACCTATTTTAGTATTATGAAATAGGAAACTACATACTGCTAGGTACCTAGCTAGATCTAACCTACCAATGATACCTACCTAGGCCACATTGGCTACACCCAACCATTCGTGATTATTGCAAAGCAGCTAACCTTTTCAATTATTCTAGGTATAGGTAATCTACCTACCGCTACCAATAATCAATTAGCCAATCGACTAATATTCGACCGGCTTGTTTTATTTCTTTTACATTATCTAGCATCTGACTGTAGACGAGACAATAATTTAATCTAATTCTTGTGTTTATCTTCCATTTTATGGTAATTTATCTTCATCTCGTATGTAAATTCTAGACAGCTAGTCTAGCAAAGTTGTTATGGTATTTCCAACTAATTTTATTCGAGTGGTCTGTGGTACTGTAGTAGGAACATAAATAACTTGTAGATATTTTAACAGTATTACCTAAAAAGTAAAGACACCCAAAAATTTTAAATGAGGAAAAAAAATCTTAGCTACAACTTTTAATTTTATTGCCACGCTAAAATAGAAAACGGGCTAACTAAACTAAATATAAAACCTGCTATTTTCACATGACTATTCGAAATTCAAAACGGTCCACACACGCGCCAAGTGATCGATTTTCGAAACGGCCGCCCCACTGCCCCCTCCCTTCCCCTCCCGCTTCTATTACTACGCCAATGCCTTTTTACGGCGTTTTTATTTTTACTTTTTTATTTCTTGGAATCTTGGGGCCAGGCTTCTTCGTTTTACAGCCGGTCGTCAGTTTTTTAATTCTCCGCGGGTTAGCTTCGTCTCTCTGCGAGTTTGCGGGTATAGACATACACCTAGGTGTAGTAGCACAGATAGATAATAATTATATAATATAGGTAGATAGTCTAGTAATAAGCAAGGATGGCTTTTTTATCCGTTGTCAAGGTAACCAATGGCTAAAAACTCTAACAAATTTTGACCATGGGTTAGAATTTGAACTTGTTAGCATTTTTAACCTTTGGTCACCTTTACAATCAAAAAACTTACCTGAGTCACCTGCCTTGCCTTGATTTCTGTACGCTTCTATAGTTTCGACAGCCTCTGTGGTGTGGTGGTTGAGCAGGTCAGCTCGTAACCCGGAGGCGGCGGGTTCGATTCCCGCGACATGGCAAGTATTTGTGCACAGGAAAAAAAAACGCAAATACTTGTTCTGTGTCTGGGTGTTGTGGGAGCATGGTCCTCGTAGTTCCTGGGTCCCTAGATACAGGGAATCCTAGTTATGGTACAGGATCTATGTATTTATGTCATTAGCTCTATGCAAAAACAGTGCGAAGCCAAAAGCCAATAAAAAAAAATTAAAAACCCCGCCATTTTTTTTGCTTTATCATGGCAGTTTTATATTTGGCGCATAATTTTTTACGGGCGCCCTACATCCCTCGTAGCTCGTAGAAGATCTATTTTTGAGAAGAGGGGGTAGGTAAGGGTGGGATATAAATTTTTTTATACTTTTGCGTCTGCGTGGGAACCGAAAAATTAAATCAATAGCCTTCAATAGCCCATTCCGGAACATTTTTTATTTGTTTTTTAATGTTCGTTTTTTAGGAGTTGTTCAGTATTGTTATTTCATTTTGGTCAAAGTTACGTGTACTTACATTCTGTAGGTACTATTACCTGAGTTTGTTTTGTTTCTATATGATGAAAGTGGAGGGAAAGATCGTATTTTGCTTACTGCGTGAGGAAAACTAATTTTTTAATTGTATGACTTCATGCGACTAGCGTATTTAGCCAACCTGGGGGCGTACCGTGAGCTCTTAGCGCGATTCAAAACTGAGCCTATATTGGATCGCTTTGTTTTTTTTGTATGGGGATTTTGACAAGCGATCCAGTGTAGGCTCTGTTTTGAATCGCGCTAAGAGCTCACAGTACGCCCCCAGGTAACATTTATGTTTTTATAATCAACTTTGAATCACCAAAGTCGAGTCAAACTCCCCCACAGGGGGCGTACCGTGAGCTCTTAGCGCGATTCAAAACTGAGCCTATATTGGATCGCTTTGTTTTTTTTGTATGGGGATTTTGAGAAGCGATCCAGTGTAGGCTCTGTTTTGAATCGCGCTAAGAGCTCACGGTACGCCCCCAGGTCTAGTCTAGTCAAAGTCAAACTCTATTAAAGCGTTGGTTACTGTATTTTTAATGCTTCTATGGAGTATTGGGGAGAACACGAAAATATTTTTATCATTTTTTTTTAATCTTAGACACACTTTTGGTGGGAACGCGAAAATGTTTCGATAGCACTATTATCTGTTGTAATTTAATGTTTTGTATGTACTAAAAGTGTTAAATAATGGTCAATTATTAGCCGTTTAGTGCTCTTGGCCGTTTATAAGTGAAAACAGCAGAAAATAAACAAATTATGTATTGTTCATTTCGGTAAGTAGGTACCTGTAAGTTCTCGTTGCTGAGGTGAAAAGTCGTAAGTGTCACTCGAGAGCAAAGTTTATTACATCTCGTGCCTCTGAATCCCTCGCTACCCTCAAGATTCTAACTTAGACCTTCGTTTGCTCGGGATTCAAAATCAGCACTCGAAGCAAAAATCAACTTTGCTCTCTTGTTGCACAAATAACTATTCCATGATAAAAGGTGAGCGACAGAAGTTTCCAAATAAATTTTAGTTGGTGAGCCCGTGACCTACTTCACTTCATTTAACTAAAAAAGTCCTCTAAAATCAAGTCTAAAAGCTAATAAGCTTAAAATATACATATGAATAGATAAAAATCTGGTAATTTATTATGTTTATTCCTTTATTTAATAACTAGTGGCTCGCCCCGGCTTCGCACGTGTAGTGGTGTAGCCTATGTTACTCAGGGTGAATGTAGCTTTCCAATAGTGAAAGAATTTTTGAAATCGGCACAGTTGTTTTTGAGTTTATTCATTACAAACATACACACAAAAATACAAATCTTTCCTCTTTATAATAGTGGTGTAGATTAACTATAATGGCACAGAATAGTTAAGTATTAGTAGGTACTATTTAGTACTTAAATAAATCCGATACTGTCATCACAGGAGGACATCCTCTGTGGTGTGGTGGTTGAGCAGGTCGGCTCATAACCCGGAGGCGGCGGGTTCGATTCCCGCGACAGGACAAGTATTTGTGCACATGAAAAAAGCGCAAATGTCCTGTGTCTGAGTGTTGTGGGAGCGTGGTCCTCGTAGTTCCTGGATCTATAGATACAGGGAATCCTAGTTAGGGTCCAGGATCTATGTATGTGATCGTTGGGCGTTATTATTATGGTGCGAGAGCCCATTGCACAAATACCTACGTTATCGGGTACCCCTAGGCTATCTTTAGATCGTTAACCGACATCTAAATATGTAAAAAAATTATGTCTGCCAGTTCCGGTCCTGCCGGGTCAAGGAAATAATTGAAATTTTTTGACGTATTTTTTTTGTCATAATTTACCCGAATGAAAGTTCTGGCAACAGTTAACCATAGATTAGTTATGTAAAAAAAATTGGTCTACCATTGCGCACCCTGCCGGAAGTACCTGGCAGACCCCTACGAATGTGCCCTTCACACCCTTTACCTACCTCAGCGAATACCCCCATGAAACCTACGCCCAATAATAGCCAAGATGCCCCTGATAATAGATCAAAAGGTCTGCCAGGTCTAAACTTGGCGAAACTTAGTATTCAAGGCATTTGAAGTTGGTGGAGGTGGATTATTTCCATGACCCGGCAGGATCGGAACTGGCAGACAAGTTTTTTTTTACATGTTTAAGTGTCGGTTAACGATCTAAAGATAGCCTATTGGGGTACCCGATGACGTAGGTATTTTTGCAGTGGGCTCTTGCACTATTATTTATTTGCTGAAAGCACGGATACAGTACAGTATAATAATTACAAATATCAAATATAATTACATACAATATTTTACATCATAATTACGAAGACGTCAACCAAAGTCATAAAGTTTATTATTTTGCTTTAAAAAAATCTAATGTGTGCAGACCTCACGACGCCATTTTTAGGGTTCCCTACCCAAAGGGTAAAACGGACCCTATTACTAAGGCTCCGCTCTCTGTCTGCCTGTCCGTTTGTCACCAGGCTGTATCTCATGAACCGTGATAGACAGTTGAAATTTTCACAGATGATGTATTTCTGTTGCCGCTAGCTATAACAACAAATACTAAAAAACAGAATAAAATAAATATTTAAGGGGGCTCCCATACAAAAGTTCTTTTTATTTGCTCGTTTTTATAGATAATGGTACGGAACCCTCCGTGCGCGAGTCCGACTCACACTTGGCCGGTTATTATAATTCGTTTATACGCAGTTCAAATCAATCAGTTAGGGCGAGATGGTCATAATAGCGTCAATCAAGTATGACAAGTGCGTGTCGGACAAACACGCTTACGCCCGTGTTATAATGAGGCATTTTATTAAAAAAAGAAATTGTATTTTATGTATGACCCAATATATGGCACCCGTTGTGGTTTTACTAAAATCTGTCACTGTCACTGTTTCAAGCATAGACCACAAGTTAGAGGAAATGTGTCACGATACTGACTGACAACTCTAAACTCTTTCGTTTGTTTTATTTGCGCTGCGCGATAGCTCGGCTTTATTTTGGATCATAATATTAACGTTTATCTATCTCACAGTTCTACTGTACTTCAATTTACTTAAGAAGAATGCACCACAGACTACGTACTAAACTAGTACTACAGAACTATGTACTTACTGCGCCATCTAGTAAAAGAAGCGGAACTAGTTTTTTTTTTTTTTTTTATGTAAACGAATGACGTGACTAGTCGTTCGCCTGGTGTTAAGCGTCACGGCCGCCCATTACAGATTGCAGTGTCACTCGGAAATCTAAATTAAAGTTTCGCGTGACACTGCGCACTGCGCACGTCATCCAGAGACATCACACAGTCTAAAAAGGATTTCTAGACTGTGAGATCAGTTCTTAAGTCTCATTTGCCCAGTAATTTCACTAGCTACAATGCCCTTCAAACCGGAACACAGTAGTGCTTGCACACTACTGCTTGGCGGCAGAATAACTGGCAAAGCGGAGGTACCTACCTAGACGAACTTTGCAGAAAAGTCCTACCACCTAGTAAACTTAGGAACTAGTTTTTTTTTAAATAAAACGCCTCATTTTATCAGATCTTAATTCTGAGGACTTTTAAATTCAGAAACGACTAATAAAGACAGCCGTAGTGTTGTGGTTGAGCGGCTCATAACTCGGGTACAAGTTCGGTTCCCCTACTCTACTCTTTTTTGACTGGCCTGATATTAACTCAGTTGTTAGTAGCTCTGCCTTCTGTACTATAGGTTGTGGGTTCGATTCCCACCCAGGACAAACATTTGTGTGATGAACATCGATGTCTGTTCTGTGTCTGGGTGTTATATTGTATTCTTTGTATGTATTTACAAATAAAAAATATCTAAGTATTGTATCAGTTATCTGGTTCCCATAGTACAAGCTATGTTTAGCTTTGGGCTAGATGGCGCTGTGTGAAATGTCCACACATATTTATATTTATTCTCTTTAAATTTTCCATGACTTATTACAGAGATGTGGCTGTATCTCACCGATGACGCGTTAGATCTCGGATTTGGGCTCAGGAATTATTTCTGATTTATTCACATAAACCCGAGATTTATCAAAACCACAAAGAAAAATGCGAATAAACCTTTAAAACAATTCCAGAGGGGGGCGTATCGTGAGCTCTTAGCGCGATTGAAAACCGAGCCTTTAACGGATCGTTTTGTTTTTTTTGTATGGCGATTTTGACAAGCGAGCCAGGCTCTGTTTTGAATCACGCTAAGAGCTCACGGTACGCCTCCTGAGCTCAAATCAGAGATCCAACGCGTCATTGGTGAGATACAGCCACATCTCTGTGAAAAAGTCATGGAAAATTTCGTGAAAAGAGTAATGGCCTGTCATCAGAGCCGTGGGGGCCATTTGACGGATATTTTATTCCATACTTAATCGGAACATGTCTTATTTACAATCCAACAAAAAAAATCACAACTATCTCAAACAATACGTGTTTTTTTTTTTAATGAAACAGTGCAATCTAATTGAGACACCCTTTACTATACCCACTGTACTACGGTAAAGTGCATTAGAATCATAGATTAGAATCGATTCATCCATTATAATCATCTCTCGCCGGCCTACACTTTAATTCTCATTCTTAGGGTGGCTTTTTTGATTCATCGTTAAAGTAACCAATGGTTAGAGATTTTAACCATTGATTACCTTAACTACAGATAAAAAAACCCACCATGAGGGAGGGTTTTTTTGGCCCACTCTTATGAAGGGTTTTTTGGTCCGTATATTTCAAGGTAACCAATGATTAAAAGTGCTAACAAATTTTGACCATTGCTTAGAATTTGTTAGCATTTCCACCAATGGTTAAAAACTCTAAAAGAACTCTAACCAATGGTCAATATTTGATCAAACACCCCACCCTTAATCTACAACTTACATGCGCAAGAAGCGGGTAGGTAGATACAATGCATATTAAAATCATAGAAAATTTAAAATTGACGGATGATAGTCAAACTTTTCCGCTACCAAGACACAGAATAGATAAGCACTTTACCTACAATACATTATTTCTCGTCTCTTTTTAAAGAGCCCATTCCCTGTACATTAGAAAGAGATGGCGAAAAATCGACATGAACAAACAAATTGGTGGCACTGTACCTACTATCGTAGTTGAGGCCCCAATTGTGTAGATAGCGGGAAATAACTCCAAATAGAGTTGCGCACTACAACCTGATAATCAAGTTTAATAAAGATATCGATAGATTTTACTATCGATTCTTTCAGTGAAGGTTTCGAAGCCGTGAGACAGGACACCGGGGGTGTTTAGTTTCTTAAGTTACCTGGTTGTATGTCACAATAAAAACACGGGCAACTTTGAAGATTTCCACCTCAGAAAAGTATAGCACTAACTTGATTGTAATTTTCTCTAAATGTATATCATTTACCAAGCAACTGTTATGGGCGTCCATGACGCTTAACATCAGGAGAACGACTAGCTCGTAACGTCATTCACTAACATCATATAGAAAAACATTTATAAAACAAGAAGTAGATACAACTTGACCCGCCCCGGCTTCGCACGGGTTAATTAGGTTTACGTCCTAACCCTGTTTAAGGGTAAGAGGGAAGCGAAAGGGATGAATGGGCGAGCCGGCGGCGGCGAAGGAAGGCAGGCATCGCATGCCTCCCTTCTATTGCCAACCCATCCACTCATCCTTTTCTTCTATCTTTTTCTTTTCCTTTCCATCTTTCCTTCGACAAGATGAGTAAAATAAAATACAACAAAAAAATCATGCATTAAAATTACCTTCCTATTGCTTCGTGCAACCCGCACTTGGCCGTTTTAGAAGACATAAAGTATCCTAAATGATATCATGAAAAATGAGCTATAACCATACCAAATTTCAGCGAAATCCGTTCAATAGTTGCAGCGTAATGCGTGTTGAAAGGGACAGACAGACAGACACAAAAAATTCAAAAAAAATTGTTTCCACTTCTATATCGATAAAGAAGTGTAATGCAATCCAAATTTTCAAAAAATATTCAATGTACAGAATTATCCCAGTTACAGTTTTATAATATGTACCTTGTGAGCTTTATTAATGGTACATAATTATACAGGAACTTGAAAAAACAAAAAATATATAAAAAACTACAGCTAGAAACATTATTTACAAAATTTACAACATTAATACGCCATCCAACTCACCACCGCGTGGTAAGGTTCCCAGAATACTGGCAGCATTACCTCGCTGAATAAGAAGGCTTAGCTTCTGAGCGAAGTATGTGCCAGCTCTGGGATCCCCTGAGGCAAGGACCAACCTAATGGAAATTTGCTTACAGAATTTTTTCATGTCGGACGACCACGGGCCTATAGTCTCTACAGCCAGCGCAACAAACTCGTGATTAGCGCTGACCTGCGCATATTTGCGCCGTTTTAGTATTTGCGCTTGTTCAGCCGCGGCCCCGACGCTACGAGCCGTGCTGGCGACATGAGATGGTGCCAGGGTATCCAAACACGTGGCGTCCCAGACAAGTGTGCGTCTAAGACACCACGGGACTAAGGTGGCACCATCCGGTCTCTTGCCGTCGTCTCTAAGCAATCCAGTAGGCTCCAGCGTCGAGGGCACGGATGCTGTAGAGAGTGCCCGCCTGACTAAATCATTGATTACCCAATGTCGAAATAGCCGGCCGGGCCCTCTTTACACATGAAAGCCCGTGTCGTCCGAGTTGGTCCACGCCTTGTCCACACTGGCAGCGATGAGGCTCGCACAGTCCAACCCCCAAACGTATATGTACGTATAGACAGATAATCGATAGAAAATCGAGAGGGACATAATATTCGATACGATAAAACTATTGGATAATGTCCATCACTAAATCAAAAAGGTCGTTTGTAATCAAAAAATGTACCGAGTGACGCAACTACACGGTTTCGATTTGAAAGTGTCGATGTTTTTCAAGTTGCGGCGCAATTCAGGGCCGATTTGTGTTTTTTGTTTATTTACTTGTTATCGTAACAACCAAAAAGTAGGTAGCTAACTATCGGTATTTTTTTGGATGATGTTTAGTTTTTTCCACATTATAGATTTATTTCAATAACATATAAGATTGAACACAAAATATAAAGACTAAAACTAAATTAAATCTCAACTAAAATAAACTATCTAAATCTAAAATTAACAATAATAAAATAGGTAAACTTAAACCACATAGTATTTTGTGCAGATGCAGCCGCTACAGCAAGTTTGTTCTTTATTTGGCGCAAAGGCTTTGCCATTCAACGGGGCAATGCTGCCAGCATTTTGGGCACGTTGCCTACTGGTAGCGGCTTCATAGTTTACCTTTGTTTACGTATTTTATTGTTTTTAATTTTAGATTTAGATAGTTTATTTTAGTTTAGATTCATTATAGTTAGGTTACTGGTTTGGTAAGATACGAATTTCTATTGCAAATATGACTTTGCATCAAGCCGGTGATAGCAAATGCTTTTCATGATCGCCTGCAGTTGTGCTGTATGACTGTTTCTGGACTATCGGTGCTTACGTTAGTAAAAGTTAAACTCATCTCGATTTAAATATACATGAACGCTCATTGGTTGCCAGTTGATCATTGACTGACTTCAACCAATGAGCGTATAGTATTCGGCAGCGAGAGAGCGTGGCAGCCTGGCACTGGCAGGCTATGGTCTCCTTCTGCGAGGCGGTGATCACGCAGAAGGAGGCCGCCGAGCGGGCCAGGGAGGACGATGCCAACTCTGACCCGCTTCGGCACAGACGGATCGGGGGACGTAGGAGGCGTTTCACGCGCCTTCTCCATCCTCCGTAGTGGGGTCCGTGGTGGATAGTTGGGGGACTCTCCGCCGCACCTACATTGCCCCACACGTCTGGCGGGTAACCGAGGTAGAAAGTTACCCTCCAACTGGTGCAGAGGCCCGAATAAGAACCTACCGCCCGGGGCGAGATAGTGAGTGCTAGCGCGACCCTATCTCGCCCCATCACGGCGGGCGCGCGGCGGCAGTGGACGGATAACGGGGGTTTTAGTGGGTTCGAGTCCCACATACCCGCCCTGCCATCACCCTTGTGGGGCAGGGAAGCGCAAGGGCATTTCCACCCCTCAAAAAAAGATAGGTACCCATACTTACGTTTTAACTTGGACAATATTTTTTTTGTTAATAGGTAGGTAATAGGTACTTATAATGTCTTAATACGTCAATTTAATAGGTATCAGGTATAAACATTTTATGTTAGTTTGTTCAATCATTCGTGTGTACCACTGTAAAACATTCTAGTGTAAAAATCATTCATTCTTGTGTACCTGACTAACCAAAAAAAGATATTTCTGTCATTATGTCAGGAAAGTTCTATTCTTTACGTTCCTACACAGATTAGAGAAAAAAAGTTCCTAAGAATAGGTAGGTATGGGAACCTACAATCTACAACTTCACAATCTTAGTTTTTTTTTTTTCTTTTTTTTTGGCTCCACACTTAGTGTATTTAGCCAGTGTCAAGTTTTGTAATTTTTCATCGTATTATGGAAATTTTCACTTAAAGTCAAGTCATAGTCACAGTCAGTGTAGTCAAAGTCTAGTCTAAGTCATAATCCAGTCTAAGGCATGCCCTAGTAAAGTGGTGGCAACTTTACTAGAGGCTTCTATGGAATTTTGGAAGCAACACGAAAAACCACGTTTCACTACATTATATCACTTGCCCACACTCATGCTCGTAATTCAGCACTTAATGCGTAAAACACCACCAATTTTAAACATTAACACTGGAAAAAGCATAAGTTTTGTAAAATAATACAATGCACCGACGTGAACTTTTCCGCGTTCCCGCCAAAACTCTCACAATCTTAGTTTCATGCTCAATCTAATCAATTTTAAAAAGAAAATTGAACTTTTTATACGAAAGACGTCACTGCACAACCTCCAAAATCGGACCATTGGAAATTGAAACTTATCTCATCTACAAAACAATCAAAATCAAAAACCGCCCAACTTAAAAGAGGCTGGCTGATAGAAATAGCTAACCGGTTTTCAATAACCTTTTTTATAACGCGTTTTAAAACTGAATAGGTATTACCGTTGTATGACGTAAGAGAGCCAAATATAGAAAGCAACTACATTTTTGGGAGCTATTTTTAGCTCCGTTCATTACCAGTTGTAAACGCCGTGGGGGCAACGAAGCGGAAAGCGTTTTTGCTTTTTCGTTTTTAAATTACGAATTTTGTTCGATTGAAATTTGAAGCGTTACTGCTTTTATCTAGTTAGAAGAGGTTTATAAGCGTCACGATCGAGTTTTTTGTGTTTGAAAAACGTTTGGAAAAATCGTTGAATGGGTGATTTTCCAAGATTGGTTTTTTGAATGACGTCAACAGGTGATTAGCGTTGTTTTGCGTCATTCAAAAAGATAGAAATGACTCAAATTCTGTTTATGCATTAGAACATTATAAGGACATGAGTCATGAAGGTTTTACTCTAGAGCTACCCAAAAGCTACCTATTTTGATATATTTTGAAACTAAATATGGCGATTGAAGGCCTATTCCAAAATCTTAGAACCTCTATATCGCTATATTGAGAATAGCAAAAATATATTTTTTTAAGCTTGAGATCTACTCTTTATCTATCGTTATAAATTATTCATAATAATTATAATATGTCTATAACTTGTAAAGGATTCAGACGGCAGACAGACAGACAAGACGACATAATTATGGTAGTACTATGGCACCTTTATTAACTTTCATCATTATGCCTAACGTACGCCTAATTTTTTTACCTTTGTGGCTTCAGTCGGAGATTTACGATAACTAAGATAAATGAACCCCATTATATCCATTGAAAAAACTCATCAAGACAGTCTCAATAAGTTTATTGGTTCAATTAACAAAGAATTCATTGGACCGCATGTCCCTTTATATCTATTAAAAAAACTCGTCAAGACTTGCTATAAGATTGGTGGTTCAATTAACAAAGATTTCATTGGACCACATGTTTCTTGATATCTATACTAGTTGCGCCCCGCGGTTTTCACCCGCCCGGGGATAAAAAGTGAGCTATATATTAATCCAGCGAATAAGCTATCTACATTCCAAATTTTATCAAAATTTGTTTAGTAGTTACGGAGATATAAGGTAACAAACATTCACACAGACAAACTTTCGCATTTATAATATTAGTAGGAGTAGGATAGGAAGTAGGATAAAAAAAACTCGTCAAGACAGTTGCAATAAGTTTATTGGTTTAGTTAACAAAGAATTAATCGGACCGCATGTTCCTTCATATTATTATCTATTTAAAAAGAACTCGTCAAGACAGTTGCAAATAATGTATTGGTTCAATTAACAAAGAATTCATTGGACTGCATGTTTCTTTATATACCTATCTATTTGAAAGAACCTTGTCAAGACAGTTGCAAAAAGTTTATTGTTCCTTATATTTATTTAAAAAACTCGTCAAGACATTTGCAATAAGTTTATTGGTTCAATTTACAAAGAATTCATTGAACCGCATGTTCCTTTATATCTATTTAAAAGAAAGTTGTCAAGACAGTACAAAAAGTTTATTGACTCAGTTCTTCAAAGAATTGATTGGACCGCATGTTCCTAATAAACTCGTCAAGACAGTTGCAATAAAATTGGTTCAATTAACAAAGAATTCATTGGACCGCATGTTCTGGTTGTGACGCCACTTGCAAGCCCAGCTCCAACAAGACATGCCTGCCCACGGCTCGTCCGTGTAGAACGTCTGCCCATTCTGGTACATCTGGAGGGCAAACATTTATACAGTACAGGGCAGTGCAAAGCGAACCTCAAGGGTATTAGATAGATAGAGATTAGTAGATTGTGTCACAAGGGACCAAAATAATGTATCTAGGGCGAGAGTGTGAAACTTCTTGGAATCAAATAAATCTGCAAGTTCTTTTTGATTAATATATAATCTTGATGCTTGATGCTTTGATCACAGTTACTTCACTAATATCCATGTAATGGAAATGGCTATATACTCGATTTGTTTATTGGATTGTATTTTATTCGTTGCAAAAGCACAAAATTTGCACGTACGTAGGGCGGGCACACGTTGTTCATGTCATGTTTGACGTTGACACTGACAGCCGTTTTGAATTGCCATATTGATTTATTGCTAATCTGTGTTGCCGTGTTTGCCTTGTTGCACAGACATCACTGACTGTGCCTTTTGTTTTTATTATGTGTTAATCTGTAGTTTATACTGTATTTTTTTTTTGTTAGTTTGTATAGAATGCGTCCGTGATGTCATGAATTTGGGTTCCGGCTGAAAATCAGTAACTGAGGTTGTGATCTGCAATCTCAGTTATATGCTGAGCCGGAACCCTTTCCTGACATTACACAATGTTATACGTTTGTTCCTCTGTGTTTTATGTTTCTACTGTACCTATGTTGTGTTCCATTGTGTATGTCATTTCATTTCATTTCAAATAAAATAACTCCAAAACTATCGCAACTCGTACTCGCACTTGGCCGGTTTTTAGTGGGTAAGCATTTGTTGTTATACCTCAGATTAATACCGAGTTTGAGGCTTGTATGTATACCGTTACTGAGAAAATATGAAAAATTAATTAAAAATAAAGCGTTGTTATTATTTTTTAATTGTTAAGTTCTCGGTCATTTCATCAGCCGGAAGATGCTCATGTAATCGAATGACGTGTATGATATGTAGCGCTCATAGCGAAGCACGACTAGCCGTTTCTAACCGATCGGTAAAGTTAAGCAACGTTCGCTGCGGTCACTACTATGATGGGTGACCGCTACAGCAAAAAGTGGTATTTACAACTGAGCGCTACCGTGCTTCGGAGGGCACGTTAAGCCGTCGGTCCTGGCTGTTGTAGTAAGACAACAGTCGTTAAGCCAAGTCAGAAGCCTTTGGGCGGCCTTACAATTCTGACACCAGGGCTGACCACTTGCCTACACGAGAAGAAGAATAATAAAGACCGAGGAGAATGCGGCTGCCCATTCCCTGGATATTCCCTTAGCCGGCTCTTACGGCACCCGCGGAAGGAGATGGAATGGTGCTATTCTTACGCCGAGACCGCTCGGTTAAATAACGCAGATCCGTCAAAATAACGCATATCATCATCATCATTCTCTTTGCCTTCCCCATTTGTTATTGGGGTCGGCTCCCAATCTAACCTGTAGCGGCAAGCTACCAGAATTACACGAGCGACTGCCATCTGACCTCGCAACCCATAAGGAACCAGTAACAGGGATGGTTAGATCAGGCGTCAGATTCTATCAGGCGTCTGAATACACGTAACGATTGCCATAGATGTTCTTATGACAACCGGGACCGACGGCTTAACGTGCTCTCCGAGACACGGAGCGATGGCATCGAAAACTGCACATAACTTACTAGATAAGTCATTGGTGCAGGGCCGAGGATCGAACCCGGTGCCGTAAGATTGTGAAGCGCACATGCTGCCGCTCGGTCACCATCACTCCCCCCGTAATAACTAACTTTCACAGAATATATGCGTTATTTGATCACAGCATCAGAATTAAATAACGAAGTCGACCCTATTTCTGTTTCAAGATTAATTTACCGAGGGTTTTTAAGAATAAATAGGTTAAGGTGACGGGTAGGGCCAGATAAACAGGTCAAAATCCGTTCAAAGAAACATCGACCTTAACGTCGTATATTAATCTTATATTTGCGGACGTCACAAATTACATGATAAAATTCAAAGCTTCACATGCTCTAATTACGCCAGGAAACGTGCCAAAAAAACACCTTGTTTGCCCTACCCTTCGCCTTAATTAAAAAAAACTTACAAAAGACAAGTCCGAGCTCTTGTAGGTGACTCCATCGTATCCAAATCGGAATATGAAGTTCATGGAAAATATGGAGAAGATGCATCTGACGTCGGTCGTCGCTGGGATGAAGTAGCGATACGGGCCGCACCAGTAGGATATCTTCGGCTCGTATTCTACTGATTCTGGGAACTCTTCACGGGGATTTATCCTGAAACGGTTTTTTAATGTAAAGAATGACGTGACGAGCTAATCGTTCGCCTGGCGGCCGCCCATAACAGAGGCAGTGTCACTCGGAACTCTAAATTAAAGTTTCGCATGACACTGCACCGCGAATATCATCCTGAGACATCACACAGTCTAGTAATCAGATTACTAGATTGTAAAATCAGGTCATAAAGTCTCATTTGCCCATGGTGCGAGAGCCCATTCCAAGAAAACCTACGTCATCGGGTACCCCAATAAGCTATCTTTAGATCGTTAACTGAAACTTAAACATATAAAAAAAAACAGGTCTGCTAGTGCCGATCCTGCCGGGTCATGGAAATAATCCACCTCCACCAAATTCAAATGCCTTGAATACTAAGTTTCGCCAAGTTTAGACCTGGCAGACCTTTTAATCTATTATCAGGGGCATCTTGACTATTATGGGCCGTAGGTTTCATCGGGGTATTCGCTGAGGTAGATGAAGGGTGTGAAGGGCACATTCTTAGGGGTCTACCAGGTACTCCCGGCACGGTGCGCAATGGCAGACCAATTTTTTTTACATAATTAATCAATGGTTAACTGTTGCCAGCACTTTCATTCGGGTACCTTATAACCTCATTTTGAAAACAAAAAATACGTAAAAAAAAAATTCAATTATTTCCATGACCCGGCAGGATCGGCACTGGCAGACCTGATTTATTTACATTAAATGTCGGTTAACGATCTAAAGATACCCTATTGGGGTACCCGATGGCGTAGGTTTTTGTACAGAGGGCTCTCGCACCACCAGTAATTTTACTAGCTACAATGCCCTTCATACTGGAACACAGTAGTGATTGCACACTAACTGCTTGGCGGCAGAATAACTGGCGAAGCGGTGGTTTCGAACTTTGCAGAAGAGTCCTACCACCTAGTTTATAAAAATAATTATTTACAACTAGAAACGGCGCACATGAATTTAAAATTTTGGAGTTTGGCTTAGCGGAGTGAACACAATATCAACAAAAAGCATTATTTCTAAAAGCCCAGTGCGACGTGACGCAACAAAATAATTAGATGACAAAAACTCTTCCCGCGGGTACTGTAAAAACCGAAAAGGAATAGCATTCTCCTTGGCACACTAAAATCTTCTGAGATCTTTAAGCCGCCTGCCAAGCAAGCGTGGTGATTATGGGCTTTAATTTATGGCAACCCTATGACAAGCGTCCAAAGTGGCGTTTAGGGGAGAGGTCTGTGTCCAGCAACGGACGTCTTCCGGCTGTTGATGATGATGAATAAAAAAAGAAATCTTACTTGTAAATGCACTGCGCGTCGCTCCAGTTATCATCAGAGTGGCAGTAGAGCCCCTGGCTAGGGTCTTTCGCTTGGAACTGCTCAGCGTGAGGACCCACGTAAGTCGTCTCCGAGTGACGGTGGTAGAAGCCAGAAAACGCGAAGGCACCTGAGGTTAGAAAGAGATGGTTGTGGTCACAGAATAGTAGGTAGGTACTGGGGGTCTAGCAAAGATCCCTTTCCATCAGCTTTAACGCCAAACGATAACTCCAAAATGTATGGGAATTACATTATACCTGTGGATGCTTTTTCGCAGGTAATGTCATTCCCATACATTTTGAGTTATCGTTTGGCGTTATCGCTAATGGAAAAGGATCTTAGTTTGAAAATGTCTTTGTTTTTAGGGTTCCGTACCCAAAGGGTAAAACGGACCCTATTACTAAGGCTCTGCTGTCTGTCTGTCTGTCCGTCTGTCACTAGGCTGTATCTCATGAACCTTGTTAGACATTTCACAGATGAGTGGCTCATAACAACAAATACTATAACAAAAACAACCCAAAATAAATAATTAAGGGGCTCCCATACAACAAACGTGGTTTTTTTGCTCGTTTTTATTGAACATTGTACCGAACCCTTCCTGCGCGAGTCTAACTCGCACTTGGCCGGTTATTTATTTGTACAAGAACCATTGGTCGCGCGTATTTCGCGCGAACTTATAATGACGGGGTGTTGGTCAAAAATTGTAACAAATGTTGACCATTGGTTAGAATTTGTAATAATCATTGGTTACTACGAATCAAAAAACTCACCTACTCGCTTAGCTACATTTTTTTTTCTTATATTTTGGCTCCACACATAGTGTATTTAGCCAGTGTCAAGTTTTGTAATTTTTCATCGTATTATGGAAATTTTCACTTAAAGTCAAGTCATAGTCACAGTCAGAGTAGTCATAGTCTAGTCTAAGTCATAATCCAGTCTAAGGCATGCCCTAGTAAAGTGGTGGCAACTTTACTAGAGGCTTCTATGGAATTTTGGAAGCAACACGAAAAACCACGTTTCACTACATTATATCACTTGCCCACACTCATGCTCGTAATTCAGCACTTAATGCGTAAAACACCACCAATTTTAAACATTAACACTGGAAAAAGCATAAGTTTTGTAAAATAATACAATGCACCGACGTGAACTTTTCCGCGTTCCCGCCAAAACTCCGCTTAGCTACATTTGCGTGTGTGAAAAAAAAACCGACTAAGAACAAGTCGGGCTCGCGTATCGAGGGTTCCGTTTACAAACTGTACTTTTATCGCGAGTTTAACACGCGTTTGGCCGGTTTTTAGTATTTATTGAATGCACTATGATCGTACCAAGCTTGACACTTGTATGTATTAATGAATATATCAAAAGATCGTTTAAAAATGTTCCATATTTCACAGATCAGTTTTATATTAATGACGGAGTAAGGTGACAAACGTTTTTGATAGATTTTGACTATATAAAATTATCTATAATGCTATGCTATACTTTTAATAAACGCTTATTGGTTAAAGAAATAGGATGATATAAATCCTATTTCTTTAGGTACCTATTCAAAAACGATAACATTTTTAAGTTTATGATAGCTCAGGTAAAGACAATTAAAAGTAAATATTTTTTTTTCACTCTTTTTATTTTCATAAAGCCGGTTCAAAATGAATGCAATAATTGATAAAATAAGTAAGATAGGTAAATAAATCAAGGAGAAATAAGCTTTTAAAGTTTCTGGGGCATCGTCTGACCCTTTCTCGAAAAACAGGAGATTCCCCACACACAGTTACTATGAAAACGCACGTTGTGACGTCACATGCCAAAGAGACTATGTAACGCTACCACAGTTTAGTAATGAGGTACTATGAAGGACCAAGAAGTGACGTCACTGCATGTTTGAGCTGTCTCTTTCTATTCCTGTATTTTAAAATGCTTGTAACTATGCCATTTTTTGAAATATTTAATTTTTGTTTTCACGACTGTTTATTTTTTGAGAAGTATTATTAATTTATGCAATAAAAAAATAGCAGGACACCAGCCTACTTTTTTTAGCCAGCAAAAGATGCCGAAGTCATTGCCTCATTAGGCTACGTACTTTCGATATCAGTTAAAAGTTTTTTTAGTGTCACTGATATTTATGGAATAATCGCCTGACCACAAGATTACATAATGAGCAGATGACGCGGTTTTTAGTTAGCTATCTATCTACAAGGTGAGTTTGAATTGGTAATTTGGTACGTTATCCTAAAAGAGGGGGCCTGGGACCATGATAACCCACAAGATGTGAGAGCCTTACTTGAAACTGCGTGTTTCCAAACCTCCATACTAAAAATAAATCCACTCACAAAATTGCACGTGCGATCGTTACGAGAGTGTCTAAACTGTCTAAACACAGGTCGTCGAACTCATTTAAGTGCATTCGGTCAAGGACGAAGTTCAATCACCCAGCTGCGCTAGGGCTATCTTCGAACGTAAACTTTACATGGCATTTCTTCAATGAAAAACTATTACTTTAGAAAAGTCGTAGAACATCTCTACCTTGGGGAGAAAGTCTACCTTGGGGAGTAGATTTACCCCCTTTCGGGATAATATACCAATTCAAACTCAGATATTATACATATAATAAAACTGTAACTGGGCTAAATCTGTACGTTGAGAAAACGTTTTTTTTGTCTGTCTGTCTGTCCCTTTGAACACGCATCACGCTGGAACTACTGAACGGCTGAAATCCTTTTTTGGTGAAATTTTGTATGGTTATAGCTAATTTTTAAGAATAACATTTAGAATACTTTTTGTTTTCTAAAACGGCCAAGTGCGGGTAGCACGAAGAAACAAGGATGTCATTTTTATACGAGATTTTTGTTTGTATATTATTTTTTTATTTACTTATTTATGTATGCTTATCCCGTCGACTTTTTTTTTACGGAAATATGTGGACCTGACTGGATGCAAAGAGCTAGGGAAAGAGAGGAATGGAGAAGGATAGGGGAGGCCTATGCCGCAGCGGCAACTTCTGCAACATAAATATTTAAATAAGTGTAATAATACCTTAAAGTGTAAAATTCATAATAATATGCAGTAGAAATAAAGGCTTTTTTATTTTATTTTATTTATCCTGTCGAAGGGAAGAGAGAAGGGAAAGGGAAAAAGATAGGGGCAAAGGATGAATGGATGGGAACGGCAATAGAAGGGAGGCAGGCGAAGCCTGCCCTCACCGGCATATCCATTCATTCTTTTCCCCTATCTTTTTCCCTTTTACTTCCCTCTTTCCATGATCAGGGTTAGAGCGTAAACTAACTAACCCGTGCAAAGCCGGGGTGGGTCAACTAGTAAAGAAATAAGAGTGACCACAAGTAGCAAGTAAATTTAATGTACACTAAAATAAATTGAAATGGTTTTCAAATTTCGATACCTACTTTACAAAAGGTTAGCATATATTGTTGTTTGAAAAATATACAATAAGTACCTCTGAACGTGTAGCAATGAGGCTTCCTCTCGCTTGACAATATCATCTGCGCGTCCTCTTGGTTGTGAGCCGACGCGATATAGTACGACGTGTCCAAGCATTTGAACTCTGAGGATGAAAACCAAAACAAAAAAAGAGGTTTAGGAACTGGGAAAAACTCGCATCCTGATGGCCTAGCACGCGCATCGCGAGAAAACTTGGCGTCGCTGTTAGAGTGAGACACACTTAGGCGCTACCGTCGTAGTCTTCTCACGGTCTCTCACGAGAAAGTGTCGAGAAAATTTTGTTGCGGTGCGCATGCTAGGCAGGCTGGACTCCTAGCCAAGTTTATTTGTATGCAGATAAATTACTGTAACAGGAGGTTTTCTAGCAGCCAAATTAAAAAAAAATCAGTTCATAAAAATCCGTTAGATGGCGTTGACGAGATATGGCGTGAACAATTATCACTACCATGTCTGTGGTTCTGAAATGTGGATTTATGCCACAGATTAGAGAAAAAAACAATACTGTGTCAACCATGTCTTGTCAGCGCCATCTATCTTTGGCTGTAGAACTACGTTCCATCCAGCTGTCAGAAAATGCCCTATTGTTAGAATATCGTAAAATATTGATATGACATCCAGCACAGCGCCCCCTAGCGGTAACTATACGTAACTAACAATTTCATACAAATATTTTACGAAGTGATCCTATAAGGGGTTCCGTATTTCTAAAACGTGTGCGACACCCTAAAAATAAATATTTAGTGGACGTTTAACACAGTGCCATTTAGCCCCTAAATTATGACCAACAAAGTTCGCGTATTTATTTGCTATGGTTTTCTATTGTAGGTAAGAGCATGGGTCACTTGATGGCGCTACGCCATTATTTCACTATCTCTTAATCTCTTTTCCTCTAGGGCAGTGTGCACTTGATTAGTACTTCTCGCTCCCCCACTCTCGCTCGCTTCGTAAGTCTTTTTGAGGGTAATGAAATAATTCTAGGTCTGTGAATAGATACGTTATAGAGGTATAAGGGCGAACTTAGGATCTGTCACACTTTAATGCAGACGGGCATAAAGGGCTATTTTTCCTTACCAGGACTAACATACAGTCCAAAAGGTATCTTCGCTTGCGTGGACCTGATCTTGGCCTCGGACGTATCCATCTTCTTATTCAATTTCAGTAGAACCATGGACATTAAAGCCATGTCAGTCGCGAACAGTAGACGTTTCAGGTCTTTAATGTGAGTGTCGATGAACGCGTTGAGCTTCTTCTCACCCGATTCCAGGATCTCCCGGCGTTCTGTCTGTGGGTAGAAGTAGAAGACTGTAAAGAAGAAAGTGGATTTTCCACTTGGACTATAGGTACCTCCCTCTCCCTCCTTGCTTCGTTTTCCTCAAAGCTGAGGGTCGTGACTCCCTCCACAGATGACTTGAGGCGTTTTATTTAAAAAAAAAGCACTAGTTCCGCTTCTTTTCTAGATGGCGCAGTAAGTACATAGTTTAAATCTTTCAAACCAAAGAGTAGTTTAAACATAAGAAAATGCTTAGACTACCTACAAAATAATTTCAAATTCAGTTGAGTGGACCTTGAGTACATTGCCTACAGTATCTCCTAAGTAGTCTGTGGTGCATTCTTATTAAGTAAATTGAAGTACAGTAGATCTGCGAGATAGATAAACGTTACTATTATGAACCAAAATAAAGACGAGCTATCCCGCAACGAAATTAAAAAGAACGAAAGAGTTTAGAGTTGTCAGTCAGTATCGAGACACATTTCCTCTAACCAGTGGTCTATGCTTGAAACAGTGACAGTGACAGATTTTGGTAAAACCACAACTGGCGCCATCTATTGGGTCATACATAAAATACAATTTCTTTTTCTACACCACTATTATAAAGAGGAGAAAGATTTGTATTTTTGTGTGTATGTTTGTAATGAATAAACTCAAATACTACTGTGCCGATTTCAAAAATGCTTTCACCATTGGAAAGCTACATTCACTCTGAGTAACATATGCTACACCACTACACGTGCGAAGCCAGGGCGAGCCGCTAGTTTTTAATAAAACGCCTCATTGTACGCCAACGCGGTCTGTCCTCAGCGGCGTGTATGGCCTCTTATACTTTGATGTAGAATGTGGTGCGGATTTGGTCAGACTAGCGCAATGGACTTCGTCCACGGGGCCTTAACCTTCCTAAGTACCTTATTACTACACAGGCCACATCGCTCACGGACCGACAACCAATGGGGACGAAAGGTTCTCGAGTGGCAAGTGGCAACCACGAATCGGAAGATGCAGCATACTATACTGGCCGACGACCTGCGGGGCTACCGTCTAAGCCAATTTTAATCGATGAATGGGCTTCATTTCGTCATTTCCGGCAAGTTGGCATTGTGTAACATCTCCATCCTTAGTATTTTCTCACTATTTCTCATTATTATGGTTAATCAATGTTTTGTCTATTCAGTTCTCCGAATAAGGGATGAGGGATGAGGATTTTACACAACCGGAAATGACCAAATGAAGCCCATTCATCGATTATTACGATTGAGTTACACAATACGGCGGTTGGTAAAAGCCGATGGATGGAAGAGGCAAGCAGCCGCCCCAAGTGACGCTCTATAGAGGAGGCCTGGGTATCGTGGCTTGACGAGCTAGTCATTTGCCTGATGTTAAACGTCACGGCCACTCACTACTTACAGTAGCATACGGAATTCTAAAAAAAAAGTTTTGCGTGATACCGAATACGCACGTCATCCTGAGACATCAGCACAATTTTATGTAAACGAATGCCGTGACGAGCTAGTCGTTCACCTGGTGTTAAGTGACACGGCCGCTCATTACAGATTGCAGTGTCACTCAGAAATCTAAATTAAAATTTCGCGTGACACTGCGCACTGCGCACGTCATCCTGAGACATCACACAGTCTAAAAAGGATTTCTAGACTGTGAGATCAGTTCGTAAAGTCTCATTTGCCCAGTAATTTCACTAGCTACAATGCCCTTCAAACCGGAACACAGTAGTACTTACACAGTAATGCTTGGCGGCAGAATAACTGGCAAAGCGGTGGTACCTACCTAGACGAACTTTGCAGAAAAGTCCTACCACCTAGTGAGGTAGTAGTCTCATTTACCCAGTACTTTCAGTAGCTACAGTACTTTTAGAGACTACCCAGTTGTAATTGTGGTAGGTATACTTACCGGGTTGTGAGGCTCCTTGATTCGTCCATTCATATAGCTGTAGTACTCTTGCAGCCTCTCAAACTTCTCGTCTGCATAGCTGTGCTTAGGGTCTATATCCTTCACGCTTGGCATATTGTAGGGTTTCTAAAAGCATTGAATTAAAAGTATTAAATCAACAGATTCTGGTAATGACACTATTTGTTACTCAATACTCAATAATTTATTGCAAACATGATTATACTCTACATACAGGTGTTAAATAGCATGTTTAGAGGTAACATAACCCATACCCTGCTTGGGTATGGCAATTACGTGCGGAGCGAATCGACCTAGTCTACAGTGAATCGTTCCGAAAGGAATTCGTCCACAGATAACCCCCAATAGCTACCGCATTACGGGATTTTTGTTCGGATCCTAGCTCACCAAAACTGGCGGAAGGCGCGGGTTGCGGGGACTGGAGCCAATTCGCTATTATTGGCTGTTTCGAGTGACGCCCTAATAATGAACTCTAATAATTGGTCGAAACTAAGGCCGTGCTGCGAAGAGGCGATTTATATAGAACCATTTACGCCAATGCGTGGTGCGCGGTCGTCGTCTTTCATGTATCTATTGGGGGTTATCTGTGAATTCGTCTAATGTATTGTAGTTTTTTCCCAGTAGCACATTTTTTAAAGCTACGGCAAATTTTTTCTCTTCTTCAATTTCTTTTAAATATACCGGTAATGTGTTATATTTTTGTGGCCATTGTATGCGTGCCGGAACTATGCATTGCTAATTTTGACTGGGGTGTTATTAAGTCACATTTATTTATCACATTTTACACTAGGTAATATTATCCTCCCACTAGGTGGACCGACGATCTGGTTAAAACTGCGGGGAGCCGAATGGATGCACGAGGCAAGCAGCCGCTCTAAGTCGCCCTTTATGGGGGAGACTTAAGTTCAGCAGTAGACATCTTCAGGCTGATGATGATGATGAATATTATGAATGCGAAAGTTTGTGTGCGAGTGTTTTCTCTCTTCACGCCGCAACATTATATCAACCTGCTCGAAAAGACTTGTATAAGAGAAATGTATATAATATGTGCATAACGATTTACAATAATATTCCGAATGACATAAAGAAGGTAAAGAAATGTTTGACTGACTGGCTTCAATGCAACTGTTTTTATAGTGTTAAGGATTATAATGAATTTTGTACCAATGTTTACTTATAAATTATAAATAATAATTTTTTTAATTAGTTATTAAATAACATTTGCACGTCTGCTTGCAGACTAAATACATGAACAAAAAACATCTACTATACATGTATTTTAGCGAATAAACGTTTTGATTCGATTTGATTTGATTTGATTTGAACAGCAAAAAGGATTTGAATTAAAATTGGAATAAAATTAAAAAAAAAAAAAAAAAAAAAAATAATTACTTTTTTTTTTGTATTTTATTTTATATTTATTTTATTTTAATTTGGTATGGGGGTAGTTTATACGCTGGTTTAACATATAGGATGCTTTTTATCCGCGGATGAAACCGCGAGGTACAGCTAGTATATGTATATATAACTAATGAATTTGCACAGCGAGTCGGGGAGAATTACGCCTAACCGTAATTCTGTGTACACCTTTGAGTAAAAGGTGGGGTTGCACCATAATCCCGGTTAAAGTTAATGATATAGTTAAAAATTGTAACCGTAACTTTACTATGAAGTTTAACTAGCAAGCCCAACATTCTCCTCAATGCTTAACCTTTTAAAAGGAGTTTCGGCGGGAACGTGGAAAAGTTCACGTCGCGTCATTGCATTGTATTATTTTTCAAAACTTGTTGCTTTTTCTAGTGTTAATGTTTAAAATTGGTGGCGTTTTAGATAATTAAGTGTTTAGTGTGGCCAAGTGATGATTAATGTAGTGAAACGTGGTTTTTAGTGTTGCTTCCAAAATTCCATAGAAGCTTCTAGTAAAGTTGCCACCACTTGACTTAGACTCGACTAAGACTTGCCGGGGCGGGATGGCTCGACTGCGAACGCGACCCCACCTCGCCCCACCATGGCGGTAGACTGCTCATGGGGAGGTTTTTAGTGGGTTCGAGTCCCACATATCCCCTGCCGCCACCCCCGTGTTGGCAGGGGAATGCGTGGGCATTTTCCTCCCCCAAAAAAAAAAAAAAAAGACTCGACTAAGACTTGACATTAGGTACGTGAAATATTCTATAGAACGATGAAAACTACAATACTTGACACTGGCTAAATACGCTATGTGTGGAGCCAAAATACAAGGAAAAAAAATTTTTTATAACGTCAATTTTGCGTTAGTATATTTAAAGTTACAGTTACAATGTTATGACTTTATTTTTACAACAACGGTTAAATCGTGCAACACATCTCCGCTGTGGATTCAACTGTAGTTTATAATTAACAGTTAAATAACTCAGACTTAAATCTATGATTTTTATAGGACTAAGTATTAAGGCAGATAGAAGAACAGAAATCTTCTATTTACATATAATAAATAAATAAATCGATCACATACATAGATCCTGGACCCTAACTAGGATTCCCTGTATCTAGAGACCCAGGAACTACGAGGACCATGGTCCCACAACACCCAGACACAGAACAGGTATGTGCGCTTTTTTTTAAGTGCACAAATACTTGTCCTGCCGCGGGAATCGAACCCTCCGCCTCCGGGTTATGAGCCGACCTGCTCAACCACCACACCACAGAGGCTGTCAATAAAAAAACTGTAACTGGACTAAGTCTGTAGAAGTATTGAATATTTCTTGAAAATATTGATTACTTTACATTTTTTTATCGATATAGAAGTAGAAACATTGTGTTTTGAATTTTTTGTCTGTCAGTCCCTTGGTCCCTTTGAACACGCATCACGCTGGAACTACTAAACGGAATTCGCCGTTTGGTATGGTTATAGCTAATTTTTAAGAACTTTTTGTTTTCGAAAACGGCCAAGCGCGGGTTGCACGAAAAAACATGTAGGTATGTAATTTTTATGCACGAATTTTGTTGTTTGGGCTTCGCCTGCTTCCCTTCTATTGCCATCCCATCCATTCATCCTTTTCCTCTATCTTTTTCTCTTTCACTTCCCTCTTACCCATAAACAGGGCGTAAAACTAATTAACCCGTGCGAAGCCGGGGCGGGTCAGCTAGTAGTCTATAAAATGTACCTAGTAGGCATTACGGAACTCGAAATAACAAAGAATCTTACCGTTTCAACTGTAGGAAATGAGAGGCGAGCAAGCTGAAAATAAAGATAGAAAATGGTTTAGTCATTTTAATAGATTGATTATAAGTCATCCATATGCTATTCTTTAAAGCTGAAGGAAATTAACATCTACGTCTTTTACATTTCCCTATTGTTAGAAGAGTACCGCCATAGTTTATATTTAGTTTCAGAACAATGCGACAAAGTTTGATGGTGTATTTCTGTCTGTTTGTTTGGTAAATTAATACTTGTACCCACTCATGTATCTTTTCGTTAATAAATTCAGCCCGTATTAACTTAATTATTAATTAATAATTGGGTACCGTAAGAGCGGGCTAAGGGAATATCCAGGGAATGGGCAGCAGCATTCTCATCGGTACCCACATTAAAACTTCTGCGATCACCAAGCAGCCTGCCTAGCGTGGTGATTATAACAATCAACCGCCTATGATAAGCCAGGCGCGGATACAGAAATTTCCTAAGGGGGCGCACAAATCATTATAGTAGGGGAGTCCAAGAGGGAAATTTGGGGATATGGTGGTAAAATATTTAAGTATACGATACGAGACCAATTTGTGCTCTTTTCTTTAAATGATGAATTCTATGCAACTATATCTTGCTGGTAAATTGGCTAATTACCGCACTTGGTGCTGGACTGCCTGCGCCAAGGGGGGGGGGGGGGGGCGCGCGCTCCCTGCGCCCCCCGTATCCGCGCCTGTGATAAGCGTCCAAAGTGACGTTCTATGGGCGTGTTCAGCAGTGGACGCCTTCCAGCTGTTGATGATGATAAAGCCTAATAATTATGTATTAATGATCCAGACCCATCGCATTTCACTCGCTAACGACATACTTTTTTGATCTGTAGTTAAGGTAACCAATGGTTAAAAATGCTAACAAATTTTGACCATAGAATGTTTAACTACTGGTTACCTTAACTACCGATTAAACAAAACGGAGCTATCAATACTGTAGATCACGTTGGAAAGAGAGAACCACCAAGTAACAGCGATTACAGTTAAAACTGGTAGGCTATGTCACAGATAATAGCTATGTTATGCGTTACGAGAGTCCCGGCTCCACTTTTACCGCTGGTAGTTGCAATCTTCTTGGTTCGAACTTCGACTCTTCAAGAATTTCTCCAGACCAAATAATTTTCCTTATTAAGAGCCAATACAACGCCAAAATTCTTAAAAAGGCTTAGCATGAGGCAGTGTCCTGTCAACAATATTGCAACAATGACTTTGAAATT
Source organism: Ennomos quercinarius (assembly GCA_910589525.2). Classification (NCBI taxonomy): domain Eukaryota; kingdom Metazoa; phylum Arthropoda; class Insecta; order Lepidoptera; family Geometridae; genus Ennomos; species Ennomos quercinarius. Next base: position 4,566,917 of record OU342515.1, read on the forward strand.
AATATATGGTGAAGTTCAGGACTAATGCTACTGCAAATGTATAGCGAAAACACGAATTAATAAACTTTTCTCGATAGAAAAAAATTACAAAGTTAACTCCAAACCGTACAAATAAACAGCTATTATCCAATGAATACTTTAAATAAAGTCATGAAACTTTGTGTGGTAGTTGAACTAAATATAATGGAGGGCTTATGTATAGTGGATTTTTAAAATACCCATTCTTTTCAGTGTAATAATAAATTACCTAAACTATTGCGCGTTGGAACCATTTTAACTTAGACCGCCCCTGCCGCGCGGCCCCTGGCTCATCCCCGCTTTGGCCTAGTACTATATATCTATTCTGTGGCTTCAGCTTGAATTCATGCTGGCCTTGCACAAGCTTTTAAATAAAAATTGTGCTAAACTGTAGTAAGTACAGCTAAAAGCGTGCGGAATTGCGTGAAGCAGCTATTTTAAATAATTGGTACTTACAAGTTGAAATGACGGATCTCCGCTGTGTACCATCGTTACTTGTACATAGATGACAAGCTAAAAATATACACGAAAAAAGGTATATTAGACTCACAAAACTAGCTAGTACATCTTAAGGTAGAACGTTTCACTAGCGCGGCAAATTCAAATTTTCTTGCGTTCTTTTGCCAATAATAGCTTAATTACTCTACGTGATTACATGAAAACTAATTTTGCGGAATTAAATAGAATGTATCAACAAATTACGTTTAAAAGTATCTCCTAGATATCATTGGTTTAGCGACAAATGGCAATAACCAATTTTCTTCCAAAGACTTCTATGTATACACCAGACAGGACATCTCAAACTTGCATTGTCAACCACTGCAAATATGCCAATGAGCATCTTCTCACTCGTACGATGCTCAGCTCTCAAAGCGACTGCACGTGCAGCAGTGAATAGCAGTAAAAATTATGATCCGAATGTGCCATGGCGCTGCGTGTTGTGGTCGTTGGTTAGACGATTTAATCTCGTAAAGCGCTGTAGCGGATTTTAGTTTAATTATACAAAAAATGACAACTATTTGTGCTTTGAATAGCTTCTCTAGTACGTAGTACATATACCTCTTTGTTTTCTTCTTAGTTTTTCAGGCGTAGATACAGTAAGTAGTTGGTAATGTTAAGTTAACGTGAATTTGACTAACATACGAGAAACCGGAGGTTAGTCTATGATTTGACTGATGTTCTAATTTGAGGTGGGGGTAAAGGCCTGCACTGACGTCCGACTTGGGGTGTATTGTGCATTTCCCCCGCCAGCATCTACCCAAGCCAACACAGCTTCGAGCACGGCTTTGGGGTGCTGGCACAACTGCTCCAGTGTTGGTGTCTGATATATCTTGTGTAACACTTACCTAAATTATACCAAACTAAAGTCCAAACGTTGAAGTTGCAAAAGTTGAAATGGCAATGGGCAGGCCACATAGCTCGTAAAGTGACAACCGATGGGGAAGAATGGTTCTCGAGTGGCGACGACGCAGCGTAGGCCGGCCTAGGTGGACCGACGACCTGGTCAGAACCGCGGGGAGCCGATGGATGCAGGAGGCAAGCAGCCGCTCAAAGTGGCGCTCTTTGGAGGAGGCCTATGTTCAGCAGTGGACGTCTTCAGGCTGATGATGAAAGTCCAAACAGTTAATTAGCTCATCGACGTATTCAGAACTAATATTTCATCTAATCACTAGATGGAAAAGGTACTAAGTAATAGGTTTTTCTGATGGATGAATCGGGCTACTAAAGTGCTCATCTTCTTTTTTATACTTCTTCTCTTGTTAGCAAGTGGTCAGTCCTGGTGTCAGAAATTTTATGCCGCCCAAAGGCTTAATCTGACAAGGCTTAACGCGACTATTGTCTTACGACAACAGCCGGGACCGACGGCTTAACGTGCCCTCCGAAGCACGGTATCGCACAGTTGTAAATACCACATTTTGCTGTAGCGGTCACCCATCAGAGTAGTGACCACAGCGAACGTTGCTTAACTTTACCGATCGGTTAGAAACCGCTAGTCGTGCTTCGCTATCCCTTTTTATACTTTCAGGGATTCATTTAGATTGGTCAAAACGATGATGAGGCATTCGAGATTTCTTGGGCAGAATGTTGAGCGTCTTCTCGTGTTAACATTCCTGATGTGTGTCTGGCTTCCTCTGTGGCTGTGCAGTATCTTAGCACGTGTTCCACAGTCTCATTTTCACTCAGGCACCCTCTGCATAGGGGGCTGTCCGTGGCGCCGGTCTTATACAGATGGTAGTTCAAATTACAGTGGCCCGTGATCAGGCCTACTATAAGCCGGAGATCCTGCCGTTGCAATTTTAGCAAATTATTTGTGATGTTTCTGTTAATGGTTGGAAAAACGGATTTTGCATGTCTGCAGTCCTTTTTCTTATCCCAGATGTTTTGCTGCTCTCTTTCAGTGTACTGGCGTAGTGAGTCCCGCACTTCCATCGCTGATGGCCTGCAGAGACCCACAACGTCAGCATTAACTTCTTTCGTGGTTCCTTCTTTGGCAAGAAGATCTGCCCTAAAATTACCTGGGCATGAGCCGTGGCTCTTCGTCCATCTTACTATTGTTCTACACTTATGAGACAATTTTTGTAGCGTCGCATGGCACTCCGCTAGAACCCTCGACCTAGTCGTGGGCCTTCTGAGTGCATAGATTGTTGCTGCGCTATCAGTCGTGAAAATGAGAATTTCCTTCTCACTTGATGCTTGAGGGACAGTTTGCATTCGATGACAGGAGTGCTCTGGCCGCCAGTAACAGTCCCATGTTCTCTGCTTGAAACGCTGAGGTGTTCTTGGGCAGGGCGTTGGAATCCGAGATCCCAAGTTCCGGCGAAAATATATAATCTAATACTTACCAAGCATATTGTTCTTTTAATTTTCGTGAAATCCATTTAATACTATTTCCTACGACACAGCCTACCGACTATTCCAGTTCACACAATTTGGAGTTTAATTTAAAACAATTTGATAACGCTTTTGATTGCTTGTTAGTTTTATCAAACCATGTTTAGTGTATTTTAGATTGAAGTAAAGTATTTTTATAGTTCCTAAATGCTACAACAAACGAGATTCGAATCCGCGTCGTACAACTCATCGGGTTAGACGCCCCCCCTTACAATTTCAATTTTATTGAACAATAAAATTGACGACTCCATTCCGTCAATGTTTTCTCCATACAGTAAACCGAAAAACATTGCCCTACTCGAACAATAAAATTGATCAATCACAAAGATTGATCAATAAAATTGAACGTGTATGGGCGGCCTAAAGCTGGTCGCACTCTCCAGTGACTGCAAAAACAAAAGAACATGCGAAGCTCGACTAGCCGTTCTTAACCAGTCGGTAAAGTTAAGTAACGTCCGCAGCGGTCACTGCTTGGATGGGTGACCACTACAAAAAGTGGTAATCTTATAATTTCATGGATGGAATGTACAGTAATATAATAGAAGCAGCATAATTAAGTATTTCTACGTACATAGTAAATTAATGAATGAATACTCTGTGAATTTCATAATGCAATTAAAAATTAGCTGCTTAGCAGTAGTGTGCAAGCACTACTATTTACCGGTTTGAAAGGCATTGTAGGGGTTGTTCCTTTTTTGACAGCCTCTGTGGAGTGGTGGTTGAGCAGGTCGGCTCATAACTCGCAGGCGACGGGTTCGATTCCCGCGACAGGACAAGTATTTGTGCACAGAAAAAATAGCGTGTGGGTGCTGGGAGCATGGTCCTCGTAGTTCCTGGGCCCCTAGATACAGGGAATCCTAGTTAGAGTCCAGGATCTATGTATGTGATCGTTGGGCGTTATTTATTTTCTCCCCACCAGTGGGGACAAAAGGGAAAATAAAAAGTAAATCCCCTTTCTCCCCACTATGAAACATAATATTTGATAGTGGGGAGGAAGGGAATAATTAAAAAAGTTCTCTTTCTCCCCACTACGTAATCCTAGCTAGTGAAATTACTGGGCAAATGAAACTTTATCATCTGATCACTCAGCCTATTAATATTATTACTAGACTGCGTGTAGTCTCAGGATGACGTGCGCAGTGCAGTGTCGAGTGGAGTGATACTACAATCAGTTATGGGCAGCCGTGACGCTTAACATCAGGCGAACGACTAGATCACCACGTCATTCAAATACTTAAAAAACAAAAACAAAAAAAAGATGTTTACATTTACCTACTTATTGTATTTAGTAAAGTTGGGGCGTAAGATCATTGAACATTGACTGTACTTGTACCAATTGTACCATGCAGTTGGAATATAAGTATGTGCATGGAACAAGGAGGAGAAGAATGCCAATACACCAAGAAAACAGCGTCTTCGATCATGTATGCCTGATCGAAGAACAGCGTAGATCAAAAATATGCCTAAAACTAGATGGCGTTGCGAATGGGGTAAAAAACTGACTTTTGCTCACTTCAGATGGCAGCACTGTTGAGTGTTCCCTAAATCTGACAAATATCTGTCATCCTCCATAATAATTTTGTAAACAAATAAAAATAACTCAATTTATTTCATATGACGTTGTGTTCAGCTTTGGATTGCAAAAAGACGGGAGTCCATGTATTCCCTAAAGATATCAAATGGAGAAAACTACGGATAAAAGCTTTACGAAGAAAAAATTGGGAGCCAACTAAATATTCAAGGTTTTGTGCTTTTTTCCAGTAGTAGATGCTTTTCTATTCCGCAACTGTTTTTTTAACTGCCTAACACTCCATGTTGAATACATTTTTGTAGTATTAGAATCGAATTCGCTGGTAAGCACAAAGAATCAAAAACGCAATATAGCGGCGATTAGGATCACTCAACAGTGGCGCCACCTAAAAAATGCGGGCTATACGGGTAGCTACAGCGGGCTAGGATAAAAACTGTTGGCATATTTCTGATCTGCGCTCAACTTATAAAACCCACTCATTTTGCAGCGCCATCTAGTTTTATGCTTTTTTTGATCTACTCTGTTTTCTTGGTGTATTGGCATGCCTCTCCTCCTTGTTCCATGGTAGGTACCTACATGGATAAACAGAAGCTGAACTTGCGAACAAAGGGGAAAAATTAGGTAAATGAACGTATTTTTTTGTGTTCGATCCTCGGCCCTGCACCAATGACTTATCCAAGTGTAAGTTATGTGCAGTTTTCGTGCCATCGCTCCGTGCCTCGGAGGGCACGTTAAGCCGTCGGTCCCGGTTGTCATAAGAACATCTATGGCAATCGTTACGGGTAGTCAGACGCCTGATCTAATCATCCCTGTTACTGGTCCCTTACGGGTTGCGAGGTCAGATGGCAGTCGCTCGTGTAATTCTGGTAGCTCGCCGCTACAGGAGCCGACCCCAATAACAAATGGGAAAAGGAAAAGAGGATGATGATCACCTCTGAACACTATTTTAAAAGAACTCGGGATAAAAAATACACCAATTTATTTCAAAAATCTATATTCTCTAACAATATACATTAAAAGTACATAACAAATTATACACATAACGTATTATTTACATAAAATGCATTAAATTGTTGCATTGCATACAAAATTTACAGTTTTCACTGGTTATAGGTAATTACTTTTAATAGGTAAGGTCCAGTGGGGTAAGTGAAACATATTCTACTTTGGATTTTACGTAAATAGCTCTAGTAATATTGAATTGAATTGAATCTTAGTTAGTGGCTTCTGCGGCAATTTCACCACAATTTCGCCAATGTCGTGTACTAGGATAGACCATCAAACGAAGGAGATTGTACGGTAATTTAAAAAATTGGCCGGTGAAAATGAGAAGGAACTATGATGACTTTTACACTGAAACGAATCTGAAACAAATACAAAAATACACTAAACTAAATTACAGTTATCAACATGAGTTAGCTAAACAATAATAAGAATCTACACATAGGTATTTACAACTTAATTTTATTTACTCTAATATATCTACACAAAATACTTACAAAAGGAGAAAACACCAAGGAGAGGAGGCACTTAAAAGAGACAGGACGAGGGATTTCAGAAGGAATAACATCATAAAGAGAAAACTGCATTTTAGGACAACTGAATCTAGCAATATTAAATTGCTTTGAACTCCGTGTAAACATTTAACATTTGACAAGACCGACTCGTGTTCTGAAAATCCTAAGATGGCAAACTTCTTTTTTAAATAATACCTAGTCGAATGATCGTAGCGGCATCTGTGCTAGAGAATTGAAACCTTTTCGTAAATCCTGTTTTACCGACCAAGTTCCATAGAGCTAAACTGCATAGTTTACTAGTTATGATAGGTTGTTCCACTTACCCCACTAGACCTTACTACATTAATTTTATTTAATAATTAATAATAAATCTAATACTTCAAAAAATGTTATGGACAAGACGATTCATTATCAAAAAATCCTTTGATGGAAGGAAAGTGCCCAGAACGCAGCATAAGGCAATGCTGATTTTTTGGCCAAAATATGACCTGGCTTATGTGGACTGGAAATTTAGAAAGGGCATTGAATTAATATTTTGGCAAACTTAGTTAACTACTGTCTTGTTGGACTTGTCGCTAGTGAAACTTTGAGGCGATCGGTGACTAGAAAGTTCACAATCAGGGCACTGTGGCTAGTGAAATTACTGGGTAAATGAGACTTTATGATCTGATCACAGTCTAGTAATCTGATTACTAGACCGTGTGATGTCTCAGGATGACGTGCGCAGTGCGTAGTGTCACGCGAAACTTTTTAGAGTTCCGAGTGACAGTGCAACTGTTATGGGCAGCCGTGACGCTTAACATCAGGCGAACGACTGGCTCGTGACGTCATTCACTAAAATAAAATACCATTGCCATACAGCATGGCAAGTTGTCAACGTAGCCAGCGTTCTGGGCACTTTACCTTCCAGGTCTATTGATAACACCGAGAACATTTTTTTTATAGTATTAAGTAGGTCATAGTTTAATTTTGAATTGGCATATTTTAGTCGTAAATCGGATATTTTATCTGTTATTTGATTTTCTAATAATCCATTAATTTTTTTTTTAAATTAACATACTATACCTGGTACAGATAATATAACTATTATAGTAGGTAAGTAGCTGAAATACTTTTTTATTTGCTTAATTTAATAACTAAAATCTCAAAATAGGCATAGACTATATAATAGTAATATAGGTAATTAAAATATAAATAAGAAAAAGCTTAAAGGATGCCGTCTCACTCGCACATAACTTCATGTTCATGTCTTTCTGACATGACATGACAATGACTCAATTGACATTGGCAGAATTATCCCTAAAAAGCGATAGGATGTTACACTCGCGCGGCAATTTCAAATTTTCTTGCGTTCTTTTGCCAATAATAGCTTAATTACTCAACGTGATTACATGAAAACTAATTTTGCGCAAATAAATAGAATGTATCAACAAATTACGATTAAAAGTATCTCCTAGATATCATTGGTTTAGCGACAAATGGCTATAAACAGTTTTCATCTTAGTTTTTCAGTCTATTGCCATTTGTCGCTAAACCAATGATAAGTAGGTGATACTTTTAACTGTAATTTATTGATACATTATATTTATTTGCGCAAAATTAGTTTTCATGTAATCACGAGTAATCAAGCTATTATTGGCAAAATAACATTGTGAAATAACGGAAAAATAACAATATCTCAATACCTTTTAAATAATAACTCATGATACAAAACATTAAAAAAACTAAATCGTGTAAAAAAATTGTATATCGGCTATAGTACGTTTCAAATCCTCTGACAAACTCGTGCATTGCTCCCCCGGTATTATGTTAGTCCAGAAAAAAGCGACAGTATCGCTTTCCATACTATTATGCATCGCTTCACTGTCGTTTACGCATCCACCGCGTTTCGTGGTACAAGGAAGTGTGCGAGACAAGGTCAATCAGCGGCACTAAACCTTTTTTGACATGTTTCAATGTACGTGTTTCTCAGGGGATTTGAAACACACTTTACTGTCGACCATGAATCCCCTAGGAGATCTATGTGGACAAACTATCCAAATGAATCCCCCCAGAGCGTCGTATACGTCACACTGAGAACTAAATCGACAAAACGTCATATAAAGTACTGAGTGTTAGAGATGACGCTATACAAAATCGATTATCTCGCTCCGAGTTGTTTTGGATTTTGTTGATTTGTGCGATGACCTTTAAGTTTTTTATTTAAATTCTAATGCTGTTGGCGCTTTTTACAGCGTCAGACAGAGCATGGTTGCTCCAGATGCAGCAGTATTAAAAACGTTCCACATAGCTCCAAGTTTATTTGCTATATAAAAGCTAAGATATATCTTTGGTACTTACGTATTTATATGCATAAATGGTTGTGCAATAAACGAGGTTATGGTTAACGAGATGAGCCGAACGAACCGAATGGTTAGGCCGAATATTCGGTTCGAAAATCAATGTTCGGCGCTTAATTTGAAATCAGTTAAACATTGTTTTACTCTAAGAAACATTTTATATTTTGATAAAAAAAATATGTAACAAGTATATTTTTATGATGAAGTTTGACGAAACCATTTTGCGTTTAAAAGATTTTAAATTTTTAACGAAGCGGCCCTTGTTTATATTAGTAGATAGTAGAAAAGATTTTTTTTATAGTCTAATCCTAACTATTATTATTATGTTATTCATTTATTTATAGTGTATTTGTAACCTGGACATCAAAATACATAATATAGTCAGTTTAGAAATTAATTGAAAAAAAAAACCCACGAAAAAAAAAAACTTTAAAACCAGTTATTGTATTCATTACTAGTTGCCCCGGCTTCGCACGGGGTAATTAGTTTTACGCCCTAACCCTGTTTATGGGTAAGAGGGAAGTGAAAGGGAAAAAGATAGGGGAAAAGTATGAATGGATGGGACGGCAATAGAGGGGAGGCCGGCAAAGCCTGCCTTCCTTTGTGCCGGCTTTTCCCCTTACTTTTTCTCTTTCCCTTCTCTCTCTTCCCTTCGACAGGATGAGTATACTGGCTTCATGTTCATGTTTTATCGTATCGTATGGATAATACCGTGAAAGTGACGCAAAGGTTAATTTGAAAGACTTCGTCATATTTCAAGATATTCAAATAATGGTTTTACCATCGTTAATTGTGTTTTATTTTCTTTTAAAGAATATACAAACAAAAAATTGTACCATAAAAATGACTTCCTTATCCCTTCGTGCAATCCGCGTGCACGCGTGCTTCGCGCAAAAGTGCGTGCAACTTGGCTGTTTTTGAAAACGTAAAGTATACCTACTAAATGTTATTCTGAAAAATTTGCTATAACCATACCAAATTTCAGCGAAATCCGTTCAGTAGTTTCAGCGTGATGCGTTTTCAAATGGACAGACAGACAAAAAATTTGAAAAAAAAAAAAAAAAATTTCAAAATTTTCAAAAAATATCCAATGTGCAGATTTAGCCCGGTTACATTTTTATTATATGTATATAGATTTTTATTAAAGTACCCATTACGAACATTAATAATTTTCGAATAAGTAATGCTGAAAATATCTTAGTTAGAAATACACCTAAATTTTTATGTTAATTTGAATCATAATTACTATTTGAACACTTTGTACTATAAATTTAGCTATCCAAAAATGACTATTCGGATCCAATAGGTAATATCATTTTTGATTTTTTATAAATCATAAATATCTTTTAGCCTTATTCAATTTATTAATAAGGAACCTTAAAACAACTGGTTTTTTTTTAAATCACTGGATCTAAAAACTAATTATTGCGGAAGCATTGTCGGTACTTCTTAAGACCAACTGTTTTAATTTTTTTTTTACAATAATCATTTAGTCGTAATATTTGACTACTTACTATTATTAAGCCACGAAACTGTGAACAATTTTTAATTTTCCCAACAACTTTTGTTGTTACTGACCTTCTTTTGTTATTACTGACCTTCTTTTGTTATTACTGACCTTCTTTTGTTTTTACTGACCTTCTTTTGTTTGTATTCGCTCACATCAAAAAATTCTTTCTAATAGAAATTTCGCAAGCTGTCTTCACCTATAATTATATCGACACTTAGCTATATTATTATTAATTTAATTACTCGAGCATGAATTGGTGTTTGTTATGTTGGTGTTCAAATAAATAAATAAATAAATTTTCTTCTGAACAAATTTTGTTTTTACCGACCTTCTTTTGTTTTCTTCTGAACAACTTTTGTTTTATAAAGATATTATAGTTCTTAAAACATTTAAAGAACTATAATATCTTTATAGATATACCTGAAGTGTGGTTTACACTTAAAAATCAATCCATGATAACTTTTGTTTTTACTGACCTTCTTTTGTTTTCTTCTGATCAACTTTTGTTTTTACTGATCATCTTTTGTTTTCTTCTGAACAACTTCTGTTTTTACTGACCTTCTTTTGTTTTTATTCTGAACAACTTTTGTTACTATTGACCATCTTTTGTTTTTTCTGAACAACTTTTTTTTTTACTGAACAACTCTTGATCATCAACTTATATTTAATTTTAAATGGGCATTAATTAGGGCCTAATTAGGGCATTGCGACCAAAAGTTGATCAGGTAATAAAAATGTTCAGTTCTTGAAACAATTACAGCCGTGGCTTATAGATAAACAAGTTCGTTCCTATCTCTACAATTTCAAACAATTTATAAATATTATAAAGGAGAATGAACAATTTCCTTAGAACGCTGGCCTAGTCTTGAGGTGCCCTTTCGAATCTTCATTTCTACGCAAAAAGTTCCAAGCCCGTCGATACGGATATATTCCTTCTCTTCATATTCAAATTAACTGAAATAACGAAATTATTTTGATAAATAATCTTTTAACTTGACTGTTTCGAAACAACCGTGCGGTATTAATTTCGTTAAGTGCGAAGACGGAAGTGAACGTTTTGTCAAACTCATAGTGACGTCACATAACCTAGTAACACTATGGCTGCCATCGTATGAGCATACAAAGTTTTCCTTTAATAGGCTAGTGTCCTGCAATTTTTTTATTTCATAAATGAATAATTTTCCACAAAAAAAATAAACAGGCGTGAAAATAAAATGTCTCAAAAAACGACAAAGTTACAAGCATTTTAAAATACAGGAATAGAAAGAGACAGCTCAAACATGCAGTGACGTCACTCTTGCTCATTCTTAGTACCTCATTACTAAGCTGTGGTAGCTTTACATATTCTCTTTGGCATGTGACTTCACAACGTGCGTTTTCATAGTAACTGTGGGGAATTTCCTGTTTGCGAGAAAGGGACAGGCGATGCCCCCTTCAAAACATTTAAAAGTTTATTACTTCTTTTGATTTATTTACCGATTTTACTTATTATTTCAATTATACATTCATTTCACACCTTCTTTATGAAAATAATATTTACTTGTTAATTTTCAATGCAACTAGCCTATTGTGGGATTCGAACCCATGAATTTTATATTGACAGTCACTAAGCTACCTCTGTTCAACAGATTAAACTAAATAATCGACGTTGGCTGGACGGATTATGATTAAATTTATACGAAATAGTATAAAGGGTATAGGTAACGCCACCATCCACCGTTGTTCTTGTCTCCGTCTTCTGGAGCCTTGTCGCTGTCATCTTTCTCACTTGTCATGGCGGACGATTTCTGAAAGAGAATTACTTTTATTTAGAAAAAGCTCATGACTTTTTAATTTCCTCTCTTTCTTCTCGTGTAGGTAAAACCCTGGGGTCTTGCGAAATGTACTTATATCAGATATTATCTCATAAAGGTACATTTTATATCTTTTAAATTATATTGAAATTAAAAAAAGAATTCTGTTACAAATAACTTAAATGATTTAATGCAACTTTATTGCCATATAAAAAAATGTTTAAGACATCGCCCTTTATCAGAAAACCAGTTTTGGTTATTGTCCATTACTTTTAATTTTGGGGCCAAAATATCTGATGGCCTTTAAAAAAATCCTTCAATTTTTTTATGCTCAAACTATGTATTATGACCTTGACATTGACCTCGACTCGACCCTCAATACTTTAAAGTGATCTCACCTCATCAACATCCTTCGCGTACACCGTTGCACCGTTAGCAGTCTCGTCGGTGCCATCGTCCTTGAGGTCACCGTCCTTGAGGTCATCACCCTTGACCTCGCACTCAGTGACCTTGTCATCGACCTTGACCTCGTCTGTCTGCGTGCCTTGTGAATTTGTGTCGGTAGAGAACCCGTTCTCCATATCAGGACCTGTTTTTGACGACTGAAATATAGATAGATTTTTTAAACAGTTGCTAGATTAATATAGCTCAACAAATATCGAACGTATCTGTGTTGAAATAACGTACATATTAGCGTGTGTTACAACTTGTTTGTTACGACTATCACTTCGTCTGGAAAGCGCAAAGTGACCAGCTTAGGGGCTATTTTTCAATGATTTGGATAAAAGTTTTTCGACTAATAATAAAATTATAAAGTGAAAGCGATGGTGGCTGAGCGGTAGCATGTGCGCTTCACAATCTTACGGCACCGGGTTCGATCCTCGGCCCTGCACCAATGACTTATCTAGTAAGTTATGAGCAGTTGTCGATGCCATCGCTCCGTGCCTCGGAGAGCACGTTAAGCCGTCGGTCCCGGTTGTCATAAGAACATCTATGGCAATCGTTACGGGTAGTCAGACGCCTGATCTAACCATCCCTGTTACTGGTCCCTTATGGGTTGCGAGGTCAGATGGCAGTCGCTCGTGTAATTCTGGTAGCTCGCCGCTACAAGTTAGATTGGGAGCCGACCCCAATAACAAATGGGCAAAGGCAAAGAGGATGATGAATAAAATTATAAACTGAAAAAAAAAACGTTTCTTTTTCGTTTACAAAGTTAAATTTTTAATTTCACGATGTTTTGTGTTTTGTGTGTATCCGCAGTGAAAGAATAGGACCACCCCATCCCTTCGTGTGGGTGCCGTAGAAGGTGGCTGAGGGAATATTCAGGGAATAGACAGCATTTGCTTCAGTCTGCATTCATAAATATAAATAAAAATATGTGGGCATTTCACGCAGCGCCATCTAGACCCAAACTAAGCATAGCTAAGCATAGCTACTATGGGAACCAGATAACTGATACAATACTTAGATACTTTTTGTTTGTAAATACATACATAGAATACAATATAACACCCAGACACAGAACAAATACCTATGTTTATCACACAAATGTGTGTCCCAGGAAGGAATCGAACCCACAGCCTACAGTTCAGAAAGCAGAGCTACTACCAACTGAGCTATCAGGCCAGTCATGCATCGGCTTCCCGCCTGTTTTTTTAAATACATCATTTTCATTTTTCATGTTCCTTATCATACATGTCACATACCTCCATATCTTCTTCCCTTGTCTCAGTTTCGTCACCGTCGTAAGATACTTTCTTCGATTCGGGGTGGAAGGGGGTGAAATCAGGGGTGTCCTGAAACACGAATACTGAATCAATCCCTTTATCAGACTGCCTATAAAGCAAAATGCCTAAAAACGATCACTAGCTTGCAAATTGCCCATTCTCTCTAATTACTCGAGACTAGAACTTCGGCGGTACTTCGTGTATTGAAGTGAAACTAAAACGGTGCAACGTACGCATTCTTAGACATGAAAAGGGAATCTACTCACTCAACATTTTTAAATATTTACAAAGAGCGCCATCTATCGCCCAACACAAAGAAATAACCTGTTTGTGCAGTTTCTTATGAGCGGCGTAATATTACTCTTAGACATTCTAAAGAATGTTCATTTAAAAAATATCATTGATATCAAAGATTATAAAGCCCGTTGATAGCTCGTGAACATAATGTCTCGTACAAACACGACTCACCTGCGCGTGCAGGGGACGAGGTAACAAAACGAGACAAAGTCATACGAAATTACAAAGAACAGAGCAGGATAGAACAAAATACATCAACGGGTGATTGATTAGAAATTAGTGGTTGAAACACACCACTAGTTTTCGTTTGAGGGGAAGTTGTATCATTGGTCAACTGGATTTATAGTTAATGATTGACAAAAAAGACCATCCACTCCCTCAAATTATTAAGTATTACGAACAGCGCCATCTATCGCCCAATATAAAGAAATAACCTGTTTGTGCAGTTTCTTAGGAGCGGTGCAATATTTATTTTAGACACTAAAGAATGAGCAGGGATAAATTCATTTAATTATGGAAAAAGATGATTATTACGATCTTGAATAAAAAATTTACACACAGAGCTATCTATCACTCGATAAACAGAACTAGCCTGTTTTCGGACCTCGTTTCTATAGACAAAAAAGGTAAAGTTTTTAGAGGTGGCGGCGGCATGTTCGGACCTCGTTTCTATAGAAGAAAAATGTAATGTTTTTTTTACTCGTCAATCGGTTTATTCATGTCATGGAGAAATAAAATATTATTTATAATTTTTACAGCAGTATCGCCGCTCTGCGTAATCTACAGATTAATTTGTAAAGGAAAAATTCAAGCAAAAAAAGCATGAACAAAGAAAAAACATGAAAAACAAGCAAAGAAAAAAAAAGCACGTGATTCAAATTTTTCCTTTACAAATTAATCTATAAAATATTATATTTTTGCATTCGTTTTATGGAAGTTTTTATTTAAAGAAACAAAGGTATTCGAGCTGTAACCCGAACAGGCAGTTTCTTATGTGCGGCGTAATCTTCTCTTACTTATACATTCTAAATAATAATTAGGAATTAAATTATTTTAAGAATTATGATAAAACACATAAACAATCAAGAACAAAAAAAAAACTCGTTTCTCTTGTTTCGTGGTGACACATTAATATTTTACTCTTTAAAAAAAGTTACAAACAGCGCCATCTATCGCCCAACAGACGGAACTGACCTGTTTGTGCAGTTTCTTATAACCGGCGTAATCTTTCGCGGCCAGTCTCATGCGCTGAAGGTAAGCGGGGGCAGCTCGGCCGGTGACCCAAGTGGTCACACCACTGGGCATCCCGCCCACTGCTGGCTCGTCGTAGTAAGTTAGAACGAATTCCATTCCAGGCTGCAATAACGTTTTACTATAGTCTCATATCACTTTTTTATGTTAATGATGTGACGAGCTAGATGTCCGCCTGATGTTAAGCGTCACGGCTTCCCATAACAGATTGCAGTATCACTCGAAACTAAATTAATATAGTCTCGCGTGACACTGCACTGCGCACGTCATCCTGAGACATCACCCAGCCTAGTAATCAGATCACTAGACTGAGTGATCAGATCATAAAGTTTCATTTGCCCAGTAATTTCACTAGCTACAATGCCCTTCAAACCGGAACACAGTAGTGCTTGCACACTACTGCTTGTTATAGTCATCATCATCATCCGCCTGAAGACGTCCACTGCTGAACATAGGCCTCCCCTACAGAGCGCCACTTTGAGCGGCTGCTTGCATCCTGCATCCATAGGATTCCCGCGCTTTTCACCAGATCGTCGTTCCACTAAGTCAGTCAATAAGTTATTGTGCTTGGGTAATCATACAATAGATATTTTATGTAAACAAAGAAATGTCACGAAAAGTCACTGTCAAAGTGACATGCCAGTTGCACAAAACACTTTTCCCTCGCATTCCACTGTATTGCATTGCACTGTACTGCACTGCACTTCACTGTATTGTACTGCACTGCACTGCACTGCATTGTATTGTACTGTATTGTGTTGTATTGTGTTGCATACCTCATCAGCGCCATCTAGCGTCCTCACGAGCATATGACTCCAGTACTCGTGGACACGAATCGCGTTCTTAGTCTGTGGCACTTCTGGATGGGTGCACGATCTTGACACTATCACGAACGCCCTGCTCTCTTTCACTGGGGGTTTGCCTTCAATTCTGTGGAAATATATCATGGGATAAGCTCCGGAATGAGGAGATCCGCAGGAGAACTAAAGTGACCGATATAGCTCTTAGAATTAGCAAGTTGAAATGGCAGTGGGCAGGCCACATCACTCGTAGAACTGACAACCGATGGGGAAGAAAGGTTCTCGAGTGGCGACCACGAACCGGAAGACGCAGCGTAGGCCGGCTCACTCGGTGGACCGACGACCTGGTGAAAGCCGCGGGGAGCCAATGGATGCAGGAGGCGAGCAACCGCTCAAGGTGGCGTGCTCTGGGGGAGGCCTATGTTCAGCAGTGGACGTCTTCAGGCTTTTAATGATGATGATGATGATGATGATTCATTCAAAGGAAGAAAATGAGGTGCCTCACTCACACAACTCATTCAAGAGCTGGTATCACTTCTCGCTCTAAATCGATCAAAAAATTCTTGTCCTGATGGCACGGCAAGCCCGAGACCAAGATTCCAAGACCCGATTATGAGCCGATCTAGTCAACCACTAAACCAAGGGCACTGTGAAATTACTGGGCAAATGAGACTTTATGACCTGATGTCACAGTCTAGAAATCTTATTCCTAGACTGTACTGATGTCTCAAGATGACGGTGCAGTGTCACGTGAACTGGGTAAGTGAGACTTTATGACCTGATCTCACAGTCTATAAATCTTATTGCTAGACTGTGCTGATGTCTCAGGATGACGTGCGCAGTGCAGTGTCACGCGAAACTTCACATTTTAGAGCTCCGAGTGACACTGCAACTTAATGCGCGGCCGTGCGCTTAACATCAGACGAACGACTAGCTCATCATCGTCATTCATTAGCATTAAAAAAATACAGATTTTGTCACAAATATTCAATCAACGTTTGCGAAGACCGCGTGGTCCCGGTTTGCGAATAGGACCATCCCATCTCTTCCCGTGGGTGCCGTATAGTCGGCTAAGGGAATATCCAGGGAATGGGCAGCGGCATTCTCCTCACTGAGCTCCCAGCGTCCGTCGGTTTGACCAGATATCTCTAGTTTCATTTATTGATATATAAATAAGAGCGTTAATTTAAAACTATGAAATAATTTGCAGTAGCTTAGAAAAATGATGAGCTTTATTTTGGTAACAATATTTTGTCGATGTAATATAAAACTCCGGAGATATTTGACCTTTTGTTGGAGCCTTTTTTAATTAAAATCCAATTTAATTTAATATTTTTTTAATTACTTGCAAGGCAAAAATTAAAAATCTGTTCTGTCATTATGGAAGTACGGGATGTGTTTAGTGGGGTATAGTTTAGTTTGGAGACTTACGTTACACAGAATTTGCAAATTAGAGCTCTCAAATCGGGCACAAAATACAACAGAAGTCAATCAACGTAGTAAGTGCGCTCGAGCAACGCACACATAGACACCGCTCACCGACACGATGTCTCGGAGTCTTTCGGAGTAGTGCGAGCGCGAGTGCCATCCGCTTGAGACACGCGTCTGTGAACTTTCTTGTGCAAAAATGGAGCAACAAAAAAAAGCTATGATAATTGTTTAGTGGACGGTTGTTTAAATTCAACATTCAACAGTGAATTGTCGTTTTTTAAGCTACCAGTTGTTTCAGAGAGGTAAGGTATTTGTTTGTATTTCAACGGTTCGTTTTAACGTAACACAAAACAGTTAGGTAGGTAGGTAAGTAATTAAAGGTAGGGTAGGTTTTGCTTGGCGAGCCAGCCGCGGCCGCCGCGCCGCGTCCGAGTCACGCGACTAACGTTAAAATTGAAATATTGTAGTTATTATTTTACTTGTTATATTTCCATTCTTCCCGTTTCATTCTCAACAATAAATCAAACAACTAGATACGAGTGTCACTACCACGATACTTTTTTGTGCATAAGCCAATGCTGACGGCCCTAGCGCGAGCGCCGAGCGTAGGTATAAAAAGTGAAGTACATACATGTGATTGACTTCTGTTCTATTTTGTGAATCGGGTCTCTGTGTGTTTCTGCCAAAACGTACACCAGGAGAATGATGATTACTAAATAAATAGGCAAGTTACCTAAAATTCGCTCTGTCATTATTGGATTGACACTTGAACATTGCTAGCGTACGGACGTGTCGTGTCGCTTTCGTGATAGTATCAGCCCGTGAACAATGCCAGATTTGTGCGGTTGTCGCGTTGTCATTAGCGAATTACTATGTTTTATCCAGTGTAAAGTGGATGTGATGGACGAATTGAGTTTGCTTCAAATTTGTGAGTCACAATTTAAAGAAGAGGAGATCGACAAAGCTAAAGCAATCCTGCAGGATTCGACGAAATCGCGTCGTACAACACGAAAAGGAGACGGCAAAAACAGAAGGCACCTTCAAGATATTATAAGTATTATCAAGGAGACTGAGCCGGATACTCTTCCTACGTTTGTGGCTAAAAATTTGAACCGTCTCCCGGCGGTTACGTGGGATCACATTGACGTATCGGTCCTGTTAAAAGACGTAGTTCTTATCAAGCAAGAACTGCATGCAGTTAAAAGTACGTACGTGAAGCAGTGTGAACTAGAAGTCTTACGTAAGGATCTAGAAGAACGTGTAAATAACGTTAGAAGTGACGACAAAGAAAGTAGCAATTGCAGCTTTCTTTCGACCGAAACTCAAGTCAATTTGGATTTACCCTCGAACAATAATAATATTGCGACCGACACCACTGCACCTACGACAAGCGATACGCAGCGTCTCGGAGAACCGGCTCGGCGGCAACTGCACCCGCCCGCTACCTTGCCGCTTCCCGCAGCCGCCCTCATTGCAACAGGCCGCGCGCCGAGTCAAGTCGCTTGCGCTCACTCCGAGCCCGAGCACCCACCAGCTAATTCTAAATCCGGTCTTACGAAACTAGATCGTAATAAGGGCTCAAAAACAACGAAGTCAAAAAGCTCTGTACCCCGTGACGACACTCAAAAGAAGATCAACCGCCAGGAGGTCGAGCGTAACGACGGATTTACCATTGTATCGCACAGAAAAAAGTTTAATAAGAATAGGCAGGGTGTAGCGCCAGTGCAGGAATCTTTTTCTATTAAAGCGGCGCAAAAACTTATCTGTTTATACGTGTCTCGATTAGACAAATCGGTTTCTGCAGAGTGTGTCTCACAGTATATAAAAAGTAAGGGTGAAAGTTCCGTTAAAGTCGAGCGGATTTTACCTTACAAGGAAACGAGTTTTGCGTCATTTAAGATCACGGTGTTATCTGACAAAAAACAGAAGTTTATGAACCCCGAGTTTTGGCCTGTAGGTATCGTTTATAGATTATTTTGGCAGAACAAAAGTCTCTTGTCGGATAGTGCAGTGGTTGCGAGCGGCGCAAGATGAAGTTTGTTAGTTTTAACTGCAAATCTATTAAGAGAAGTGTCGAGTTTGTTAGACTGCTATGTGAGGATTATGATGTAATACTTTTGCAGGAGCATTGGCTCCTCCCCTGCGATCTACCGTTCTTATCAACTATCCACGATGATTTTTCGGCCCATGGTGTTTCGGCGATAGATGAATCTCAAATCTTGAGGGGTCGACCGTTCGGGGGTGTGGGAATTCTTTACAGAACTGCGGCATTTAATACTGTTAGTATTATTGACTGTACTGACCCTAGGTTGTGTGCAATAAAAACGGAAGTGGCGGGCATCTGCCATATGTATTTTTCGGTTTATATGCCGCAAAATGATGTCAATAATCTGCCAGATTTTACGAATTATTTATCTATTATTAATAGCTTAATTGACGTACATGATGTTAGCTTCGCCGCTGCATTCGGCGATTATAACGCAGATATTGACACTTTGTTTGGAAATGAATTAATAAAATTTTGTAATGACAATGAATTAATTTATGCTGACTATGAATATTTAGGAAAAAATCATGATAATTTTACTTTTGTGAGTGACGTTTATGGCTCTAAGAGCTGGCTAGATCATTGCATCGTGACCCGGCATGCTTGGTCTAGTGTATCGAATGTTTATGTTATTCAAGATGTGTTATGGTCAGACCACAGGCCGCTGGTCGTGGAGTTTGATTTTAGTGGCATATCTCCAAGCAGCGTTGAGGCTAAAGTTTCCAGTAGCACCAACCGGTTTGCGTGGGGAAGAAGGAATGGTGCAGAGATCGAGTTTTATAAGTCTCTCTGCAGTTCTAACCTATCAACTCTAGACTGGAATCTGTTGCGTCATCTGAGTACGTGCAATAACTGTGCGAATGAATCGCATACTAAGTTGATCGATGAGTTTTATAAACAGTTTATTAGTATCCTTCAGAATGCTGCGGCAAAACATCGTAACATTAAAGTGCAGCGTCCTAAAGTGGTGCCGGGGTGGAACCAACATGTTAGAACAGCGCACGACGAAGCTAGGATTAAATACTCCGCATGGCTCGAGGCTGGAGCTCCCACTTCCGGTCCATTTTATGATGCAATGCAGTTAACCAGATCTATCTTTAAGGGTCGCCTGAAATGGTGTCAGAAAAACGCTAGTCAAATCGTACTCGACAATATCAGTAAAGCATGTTCTGACAAGAAGTTCCATCAATTCTGGAAAGAGGCATCGAAGTTAAGTAAATCTAGACCGGTGGCTCCTATTTCAGTTGACGGTGAAAGCAATAATAAAACTATAGCGGAGAATTTTAAAGAGCGTTTTCTTATTGCTGCTTCCAGCGCTGACTGCAGTCGAGAGACTGTCGATAGCAATCTCGGTGAGGGGAGCCACTTATACACCCACATCGATGAACAGTGTGTTTCTGAAACCATTCGAAAATTACCAATGGGCAAGGCTGTAGGCCATGATCAGATAGGCGTAGAACACCTACGTTTTGGTGGTCCGTGGGTTGTGGTGTTTCTGTCTGTTTTTATAAACGCGTCCTTGAGACATTCTCACCTTCCCCCTGATCTCATCAAGTCGATTGTATCTCCGATTATAAAAAGTAAGACGACAAGCGCCTCATTGGGATCTAACTATCGCCCGATATCCATTGCTACCTCATGTTCAAAGGTCATTGACTCTATTATGCTAGGGTTGCTGTCGAAGCACATTATAATAAATGATGCGCAGTTTGGGTTCAGGAAGCAAAGCTCGACTGATATGGCTATATTTAGTTTAAAACAGGTAGTGAAGTACTATACGTCTAGACAAACTAAAGTCTACGCTTGCTTTCTGGACTTGAGCCGGGCATTTGACAGAGTCAACTACCAGGTCTTATGGAGGAAGCTCAGAGATGCGGGTGTTCCCAGTGATATCGCTATGCTTCTCCAGTCTTGGTACAGCTCCCAGAAAAACGTGGTCCGCTGGCGTGATGCTTGCTCCGAAGAGTACGTCTTGCTGAGTGGCGTCAGACAGGGTGGGCTCACATCGCCTCTTCTTTTCAATTTTTATATAAATGGCCTAATAGAGGAGCTCAACGGAACCAGTGTCGGCTGCTCAATTGGTCAGCACTGTATGAATAATCTGAGTTACGCTGATGACATGGTTCTGTTGAGCCCCTCGATTAGTGCAATGAGAACACTTCTCAAAATATGCGAAAACTACGCCTTAGAGCATAATTTAATTTATAATGTTGAGAAGTCGGTGGCGATGATTTTTGGTGCAGGCACGAATGGTGGCGCCGGCCTGCCCCTTTATATGAATGGCATAGCAATGAGATATGTTACGAGTTTCAAATATCTGGGTCACATAGTGGCCCCTGACCTGGTGGATGACCATGACATTGACAGAGAGAGACGGTCTCTTGCTGTCAGAGCTAACATGCTCGGTAGGAAGTTCGCTGGCTGCTCGAGGGAGGCGAAAGTTCTGCTGTTCAAGACGTATTGTACTGCGCTTTATACTCCACAGCTGTGGTCTGTTTACAAAAAGGAAAGCTACCGGACGTTTAAAGTGCAGTACAATGATTCGTTCCGTATAATGTTCCGCCTCCCGCGGTGGTGCAGTGCCTCAACAATGTTCGCGGAGGCCCGGGTGCCGGCTCTCGATGCACTTATCAGACATCGCATTGCCAGATTTAGAGCCACTCTCTCTAAGTCTGGTAATGTGATTATAAGAACGATCAATGACCATTGTTTTGCTATGTTTAAACATTGGTCAACATTATTATTAAGTTGAGTTTATAATTTTATTGAAATGGATCTAGTTATCTGAAATAAATGATTTATTATTATTATTATTATTATTATCGAAGAAGATGAAATGAAGAGTATTTTTCGTATAATGGCTAAGTATAGACATTAAAGCTATTGGCATCAAATATTGACGACGAAAACCTTGCAACTACGCATAATTTTGTAACAGCCACCTTAAAGTGTTCTGCGACCACCAAGCCACCTGTAAAGCTTGGTGATTATGGCAAGCTATGATAAGCGTCCAAAGTGGCGTTTTGTTGGGGAGGCCTATGTTCAGCAGTGGACGCCTTCCAGCTAATAACGTATTCAATCAATTATATCGAAAGTATTGTACTAACGTCTCTGTGATTTCTTTATTGTCTTCTATCTTGACTTCTTTGCTGTAAAGTGTAAATAAAGAAAAAATAAATAAAAACACAACGCCCAACGATCACATACATAGATCCTGGACCCTAACTAGGATTCCCTGTATGTAGGGACCCAGGAACTACGAGGACCATGCTCCCACAACACCCACACACAGAACAAGTATTTGCGTTTTTTTTCTTTTTTGTTCACAAATACTTGTCCTGTCGCGGGAATCGAACCCGCCGATTACGAGTTATGAGCCGACCTGCTCAACCACCACACCATAAAGGCTGTCAATGACTGTTTACAAGTAATTATATCATTTTAAAAAAGTGGATCACATCGCTCGTAGAACTGACAACCGATGGGGAAGAAAGGTTCTCGAGTGGCGACCACGAACTGGACGCAGCGTAGGCCTCCCACTCGGTGCACCGACGATCTGGTGCTGATGTGGTACGGAGCCGATAGATGCAGGAGGCGAGCAGGCGCTCAAAGTGGCGCTCTGTGAGGGAGGCCTATGTTCAGCAGTGGACGTTTTCAGGCTGTTGATAATTATGATGACGATGATGATGATGATGAAAAAAGTGAACTTCATTTATATACTGAGAAATATTTGGATGACAATCGCATCACTTGAGAACGGCTATTCCGATTTGGCTGTCTGATTCGTGACCAAAATGCTGGACTCTGGCGCAAAGGCAAGCATTGCCATTCAACGGGGCAATGCTGCCAGCATTTTGGGCATGTTGCCTACTGGTAGAGGCGTCTTAGATTAAGTTTACCTATTCCATTGGTTTTAATTTTGGATTTAGATAGTTTATTTTAGTTTAAATTCAATTTAGTTTTAGTCTGTAAGGGCCGCTTGCGTAAGCGTTCTTAAACGCAATTAGTGACCCACCTAAATGCATTTAGAGGTTTAAACGTTGCACAATATAAAATTTGAGACTAAACATAATTAAAGATCTGTCAAATTTAAATACCCAAAAACGGGCGTTTAGCGCTATTTAAATATGTTTAGTGCCATTTTGGAATCCCAGCTGAGCAGATTTGACGTCTAATGCCACTGACATCCAAATTCCTATTCACGCAAATTTTTATCTATACGTTCAAAAGAATTGTACGGGCTTGACGGCGGCTTGATGAACAAGTTTCGCAATGTGCGTAAAACGGAACGTAGGACTTTTTTAAATGTATTTAGTTAGTTGTTGTTTAGTTGTGTTGTTTATGTGTTTCGTTTTTTAAATGTGTTTGTTTGTTTGTGTGTTTTATTTACAGAGTCGGGGAGCATGTAAACCAAGTCAATCTTAAACGCGTTTTGTCTTAAACGTATTTTAGCAGTTAAATGCATTAAGCTAAACAAAATTAAAGAAGGATTCTTACGCAAGCGGCCCTAAGTACTTTTATTTATTAACCTATTTTAAGAAAATAATACTTAAATATTGTTCATTTTTAGTAGTAGTCAAATAGCCTATTAAGGTCTACAACAAAAAAAAAATCTAATTATAACTACAATTAACAGAAGCGTATACCGCGTTGCGTCTTGTCCATACAAAAAGTGCCAACGCATTTCCACCTCCAAATGTTATCCGATTTTGATAATTTTCTTATGTGTTGTCTACCCAGTGAAGACTATGGTCGTACGTCTTCTTTTTTATGTTTTTACAATATCTTCGTATTTATAGTTACCTAAAGTTACGAATTTTTGGCGTCAAAATTATGACGTTGTAAAGTAGTTGTAGATAGAACACGAAGCATTATTAAATGATTATAATCTATCCAAACGATTGACACCAAAATCAAATGATTTTGTTAAGTTTTAGTTTTGAAAACCGTTGGCGCCCGAAACGCTAAAATGTAGGTAAATTCACTCATGGGCTCTATTGTCTCTATCATACGTATGGAGAGCAGAGCGACGGCAATAACATTTTCAAAATCAGGACGGACCTTAATTAAGGTGGGACATTTTACTCAGCGCGGCAAATTCAAATTTTCCTGCGTTTTTTGCCGAACTCAACGTGATTACATAAAATCTAATTTTGCGCAAATAAATAGAACGTATCAACAAATTACGATTAAAAGTATCACCTACATATCATTGGTTTAGCAACAAATGGCAATAGACTGAAAAGCCTACACGAAATTGGTTTATTGCCATTTGTCGCTAAACCAATGATATTTAGGTGATACTTTTAATCGTAACTTGTTGATACATTCTATTTATTTACGTTAAATTAGTTTTCGTGTAATCACGTTTAGTAAATCTGTTAGCTAGATTATATTTTAATACAAATATAAATATAACTTCCTCACCTATATTTCTCCATAGATTTCTTCTTAGCGTTAGAGTGTACGCTGGGTCGATCAGATACCGGCGGCGGATCGGACGCGGCACTTTGATCGTTGTTCGGGTCGTCGAATATATGAGGCACCATCGACAAATTTACTGAGAACTCCTTGTGGCGGCGGAGGTACACGTAATCGCGGTTCGCGAATAGCCTCTGCAAAAAAAAAAACAACCTTTTACCAAATCATCACGGAACCGATTTAAAAAAAACTTAAACCCTTAGGTGGAACGTTTCACTAACGCGGCAAATTCAAATTTTCTTGCGTTCTTTTGCCAATAATAGCTTAATTACTAAACGTGATTACATTAAAACTGATTTAACGTAAATAAATAGAATTTATCAACAAATTACGATTAAATGTATATCCTAGATATCAATGGTTTAGCGACAAATGGCAATAAACAAATTTCGTCTTAGTTGTTCAGTCTATTGTCATTAATTTGTCGCTAAACCAATGATATGTAGAAATTGTAATTTATTGACACATTCTATTTATATGCGCAAAATTAGTTTTCATGTAATCACATTGAGTAATTAAGATATTATTGGCAAAAGAACGCGAGAAAATTTGGATTTGCCGCGCTAGTGAAATGTTCCACCTTAAATCAAATATTACTATAGATACATGCCTCTATGAAAATCAAACCTCAAAAGTCTCCCCCCTGATCGATGCTCCACGCTAACGCTTACTTACACAGATATATACCTCTCCAGCTAATAACCGGCCAAGTGCGAGCCAGACTCGCGCACGAAGGGTTCCGTACCACTATCTATCCCTGCCATCTAGTGTTGAGTAACAGTACTATTTAAAGCTGCGCCATCTATGACTCATCTTGTAAACTAGCAACATTATCTATCCCTGCCATCTAGTGTTGAGTAGCAGTACTATTTAAAACAGCGCCATCTATGACCCCACTGGTAACCGCGCAAAAAATCACGTTCGTTGTATGAGGACCCCCTTAAATATTTATTTGATTCTATTTTGGAGTATTTGCTGTTATAGCGGCAACAGAAATACATCATCTGTGAAAATTTCAATTGTCTAACTATCACGGTTCTTGAGATACAGCCTGGTGACAGACAGACGGACAGCGGAGCCTTAGTAATAGGGTCCGTTTTACCCCTCGGGTACGGAACCCTATAAATTACATACAATAAATCGCTAAAATTGAGTGTTAACAGTGGATCTATCTAAGTACCTACCGGCCACAGAACTTCCCAGTGTAATACCGCTTGATCCAACACTCCGTTAGCGCTTCGTTCGACAACAGAAAGAGCGGCGACGGCGGCGTCCCACCGTCGTCGATACGCTCCATCAAGGTTCACATCCGCGTAATCTTTGGCGTAGACATCTTTATAACGACCGTATACTGAAACAGATATTTTTATTACGGCAATTTTCCCGTTACTTGAATTAAGATGACCGATATTGCTCTTAGAATCAGCAAGTTGAAATGGCAATGGGCAGGCCACATCGCTCGTAGAACTGACAACCGATGGGGAAGAAAGGTTCTAGAGTGGCGACCACGAACCGGAAGACGCAGCCTAGGCCCCCTACTAGGTGGACCGACAACCTGGTTAAAACCGCGGGGAGCCGATGTTTGCAAGAGGCAAGCGGGCACTCAAAGTGGCGCACGATGGGGAGGTCTATGATCAGCAGTGGACGTCTTCAGGCTGTTGATGATGATGATGAAAAAAGTGGACTTCAATTATATACTGAGAAATATTTGGATGACAATCGCATCACTTGATAAGAACGGCTATTCCGAGTTGGCTGACTCGTGACCAAAATACTGTGAACTAGGGGGTCTAGCAAAGATCCCTTTCCAGTAGCGTTAACGCCAAACGATAACTCCAAAATGTATGGGAATGACATTATTATACCTGCGAAAAAGCGATGTCCACAGGTAATGTCATTCCCATACATTTTGGAGTTATCGTTTGGCGTTAACGCTGATGGGAAGGGATCTTTGCCAGACCCCCTGTAGTATTACTTTTATCCGACTACTGCAAAAAAGAAGGTTATATCTTCTGTAATTACGTACGCAAACAAAGCCGCATGCAAAAGCTAATTAAACTGCAAAAACTTATTCCAAATATGATAAATGTGTTAACATAAAACTGTGATAAAGACTCATTGTCTCATAAACACGTAAATGCTGTCATAACGATAAGATCACAAACTGTGATAGTTTTTTTTAATTGTTGTTAGGCAAAGCATTTGACCACTGTCTCACCTGATGGAAAGTGATGACGCAGTCTACGATGGTGCATGCTTGCCTAGTATTAGGTCGGGGCAAAAATGTTGGCAAGTGACTTCACAACGTGCGTTTTCATAGCAACTGTGGGGAATCTCCTGTTTTGCGAGAAAGGGACGGCGATGCCCCCTTCAGAAACTTTAAAAGCTTAACACTGCTTGATTTATTTACCTATTTTACTTGTTTTTTCATTTATTTTTAACCTGCTTTATGAAAATAATATTTACTTGTTCATTTTTAATAGCAGGCAATTAACCTAGTGGAAAAGTATTGGGTTGATCTGGTAACGAAGTAGTTAGCTTTGCACGGTGTCAGAGTTGTTAAGCCACTTGAAGGCTGAAGGCTTCAGTCTTGGCTTAACGACATTGTCTCACAACAGCCAGGACTGACGGCTTAACGTGCCCTTACAAGCACAGTTGTAAATGCAATTTTGTAGTGGTCACCTCTCCAATTAGTGACTGCACCGAATGTTGCTTAACTTTAGCGATTGGTTAAATATATTGTCGTGAATTTGTTAATTTGTCCCTAATTTTCGAAGATTTTTCTGGTTGGCAACACTGCCTGGCGCGTGATTGGACGAGAGGATCAGTTGGGTGGTTGCACATAAAATGTGATTGGTCCCAAATTCTTTGGCTTGCTAGTGAAAAGTGACGATATACTACTATTTGAGTAGTAGAGATGCCACTAGTTTTATTTACAACTAGCGGCTCGCCCCGGCTTCGCACGGGTATAATACTTTTCGCAGGGCACGCGATGTCAAGAATATTTTAGGTATAATATTTTTATACACCTTGGGTTACATTATTGGAGTTTTAGTAAGGATCCCTAATTTTTTTGAAAATATAATATAGCCTATGTCACCCGGGGATAGTGTAGCTTCCTAACAGTGAAAGAATTTTTCGGAGCCTATTCAATGCAAACAAACAATCAAATCTTTTGTCTTTATAATATTGTTATAGATAAAGAATGGATATGGATAGTCTACTTCAACGTTCAACTTCTATGAGTGATCCACCTACCTTTATATGCATAGAGGCCTTGTCCCGGCTTATATTCCTTCCGCCAGATGATAACGTCATCTGTCTCCATATAGGGCACCCATCCATCGGGGGATGGATCCGGAGGTACAGATTCCTTGCACCTGTCAAAAATCACTTTATAAAATGGGGTAATTAGGGCAAGTGGTATAATGATCCCTTCCTTCTATTTAGTTTCTAATCTATATGTATTATTAATTATAATAACAGAAAATAAACATAACAAAAAAAATCACACACAACACAGCCGCCACAGATTGAATAATAGTTAATAGCACCAATAACCAGTGTTAATAATTATTGGTATTATTTTGAAGTCAGAGTGGCCACACTTTGTGCATAATAGTAACTTTTGGATACCCGTACTGGCAATTCATTACTTTTCCAATATATGTAGTATCTTTTTCCCCACACTTTCCACATGCAATTTTTTTTCTTTCTTTCTTATTACCGTTAATTTTTTTTAACTTTAACTTAAAATTTAACTTGACATAGAATAATAATAGACAATGGACATACTTACGAACAGTATTTGATTCCAGAATGCTTCTTGTCTATGACCATGCGAAGGTGGCATTTTGCACAGTAGAGTGTTTGTTTCGCCAGTGTGTCTACTCCCTGTAAATCTTCTAGCAATGCCTGTGGAAAATTTTGTTGTCAGTGTTTGTTGTGAGTGTTTGTTTGTTGTTTGTGTGAGATAGCAACAGTTTGGTCTGGAGTCTGGATCAAATTAGGCATTTGGAATGAGAACTCTATGGCCATCAATGGAGTAAAGTGACATTTCCAGTGTTGCCATACACCTACTTATCTAACTGTTCTGTGGAATTTAAACATCCATCTACTGAACAGTTATGGTAACTTATTTTTGCTCAATTTTTGCACATAAAAGTTTACAGTCAAGCAGATGGCACTCACCATCGCACTGGTCCCAACCATTCCGAGATATTGCATCCGTGAGTGGTGTCTATGTGTGCATTGCTCAAGCGCACTTTGCATGTAGATTGACTTCAATACCTATCTATTTTGTGTCATGCTCTTAAATTAAATAACATTGGCCTAGCTATTTGAGAAGTAACTATTGACTTTAAAATTGTTATAGTACCTATTGATAAAATATGGGCTAAAATATAAGCATCCCTTAAACAAAGATTTACACCATCATTATTCCAACTACACTTTGTTTCATTTAATTGTTATTTTGTAGCAGATAATACAGCTACAGCAAAAAGTGATATTTACAGTGCGCTACCATGCTTTGGAGAGCATGTTAAGCCGTCAGTCCCGGCTGTTGTCGTAAGACAATTTTTGTTAAGCCTGTGGGTGGCCTAAAACTTCTGACACCAGGGTTGACCACTTGCCTACACGAGAAGAAGAAGAAGCAGATAATAAGGTTTTAAGTGTTGAAATCGTTAATCTAAGGTTGACTTCAGCATCTAAAGCTTCTTATCTGCACCAATACATTTTTATACCACTTGACCTTGTCGCTGACACTGAGTAAACAATCTCCTTACTATTAGAAAATATGCAGAATAATACCTCCATATCCTCGTCAGAGATGTCCCGGCCGCAACTTGGTGGTTTGCCCCATTTATAATTAAACTCTTTCGCTTTACAGGCCGCTGTAGCAGATAGAAGAAAGGTTCGTCTTGGTCGGGTAAACGTTTGCCGGAAGAAAAGCAACATTTCCCGCACATTTCTATCTCTTCTGCACGTTCTCACGATGTGTCCAAGGTTCACACTACGAGTCCAAGCACTCCAGAGCCTACTAACTCCTATATCTCTGAAGATAAACCGAAACGAAGTCATTCTGAGCAATTCTCTTCGGTGCTTAGTCAAAGATGCCCAAAACCCTTCGACACCACATTTTTTAGACGTAAACCGCGTGTTTAGGAAACAGCGAAACTGTACATTGTTGTTAATGGTGGTTTTAGTGAATAAAATTTGCTTATATTTACTACATAACATTTCGGGAGCGATTGCGAAATAATCTAACCTCAAAATCAAAAACTTTCCAATGGCATTGAGTTGACATTGACAATCGGACGGTAAAATATGAAGTTGAAGCTGGCTGTAAAATGACTTTAACAGTAGAAGTGCAGCGCGTGTGTACACACAACATGTAATCGATACAAATCGAGTAATTAAAATCGAGTCAAATACGAATACGTTGCATTTTCTTTGTAGATTCCATGGAACTGATACTCCTATGCCAATGGCTGTCAGAACAAATTATACCATAACAGTTATACCTTACATTTTACTTTTCCGTTTTACATTTTTACTAGACATTCTAGACAAGCGTGGTGCCGTTTTTACCACTTTATGGCTAGATCTGGCGGATTTTCAATAGTTTTAGCAAAAAAAACTATTTTAGCAAAATAACGAATATAGCTACTTCTAGGTATTTCTTTCTTCATTTTAAATGAAAAATCACAGTCTGTGACAAACATGGCCGTAGGCAAGGGGGATTTTGGGGGTTCAAACACCCCCCGAAATCTGCGCTGGTCTAAGGGCAGAGCAAGAATGTTTGAATTGCCATACATATTTTCTGAAAAACAATAAGGCAAATATAAAAATTTTCGCGCTCGCTGCGCTCGGGCTTTTTATATTCCTACTGTATTTTGTTATATTTGTAGCAAGCGCGTTTGTAGGTACTGACTGACATGTAATTCATGTTTGAATTGCCATACGTGTTTTCTGAAATACAATACAGTGAATATAAAAAAATTTGCGCTCGCTTCGCTCGTTTTTTTCATATTTCTGCTGTACTTTGTTATATAGCAAGCGCGTTTGTACTGACAGATATGCAATTCATGTTTGAATTACCATACGTGCTTTCTGAAATACAATACGGCAAAAATATGAAATTTTTCGCGCTCGCTTCGCTCGCGCTTTTAATGTTTCTGCCTCCAGTGTTCACTATTAGTGATTTAGGTACCAAAATTACTAATCGATTTTCAACACCGTTTAAAAAAACATATGAGTTTGCTTCTTATACACGTAGGTAGGTACTTAGATGTATGGAGAGCTTATAAAATTATTATAAAATCTATTTTATTGCTCGAGTGCTGCGAAAGATTTCATACTAACCTTATCAGCTCTCCATTACGAGTAGGTATAAGAAGCAACCAGCCCACTAGGTGGACCAACGACCTAGTTAGAACCGCGGGGAGCCGAATGCCGATGGGTGCAGGCGAGCAGCCGCTCAAAGTGGTGCTCTTTGGGGGAGGTCTATGTTGAGCAGTGGACGTCTTCAGGCTGATGATGATGACGATGATGATGATGATGATGATGATGATAAGAAGCAGATTTTTTTTAACTGTGTGTGCAGGTATATAATTATGGTAATCAAGCTGAACCCCCCCGAAGTGAATTCCTGGCTACGGCCCTGGTGACAAATCACAGGTGAAATCACTGTGAGAAAAATAAAACATAATTATGATCAAATGACAATGAATTTAAAAGTAACAATCATTTCCATACCTAGTTCCCAGTTCCCACCCAAGACAAATGTTTGTGTGATGAACATTGGTATTTGTTATGTGTTTGGGTGTTATATTGTATTCTATGTATGTATTTACAAACAAAAAAATCTAAGTATTCTATGAGTTAGCCATTGCATAATCGATCATTAAAATCAAGAGCAATCATGCTCGTTTATTTTGATAATCGATACTTCAATTACTTATAATTGATTACGCGCATCACTAGAATTTTCTTTTTCATCGACGACGACAAGGCGTTCGTTCGATAGTTTGTTCATCGTCATCTATTTTATCCGTCTAATGTCCGATTTCTGTGTCCCACATGCTTAGGGGTAACCGAATAAAGAAAAAATTAAAGAATCCTCGCACAAGGAGAAAAGTAAGAGCACGGGCACAAGTCGATGTGAACTAGAAAGTGTGCGAACCGAGTCGCGAGTCGTCTCTTATGTCCGGTTCGATCTGGTATTGAGCAGTTTTAGCTGCTTCTGAGACCCCTTTCTTTCGTTATTTTTATTTGAAAGTTTGGTGTTGTTTACAAGACATTAATTTAGCTAATTAATTGTTATAGTTAGGTTTTGTGCTGTGTTAAGTTCCCCAAAACCGTTCCACAATGTCTGAAGAATCGTCAGCAGATCGCAATGTTGAAATATGGAAGATCAAAAAGTTGATCAAGAGTTTGGAGATGGCCAGAGGGTGAGTATTGTGATGTTTTTTTATATGTGTAGCACATGGTTATCATACTTTACATTGTGTGGTTATAAGTGAAAATGCCATCAGAATGTGCTGATTGACTAGCAAAGTTGCCAACAAGGCTGCGTCAACGGGCAGGCATGCGCTGATGCATTTCGAATTCATAACCTTACAACACGCAGTACTGAGCGATTGTAAAAAAATTATAGTTCCCCTTGTTTTAAAAGCCATAGGTACACATTTATTTATAGGTCGTAATTATAGGTTAGAGTGACTACACACTGTCCCCTTGATAATGTGGGGGAGTGTAGATCGGTGACAGTATTTCCCGTGGTTATAGCGCAATTTCCTTTGTCGGAAAATTTGTTGTGATGACGTCACTGGCGTTTGCCTTAACGCCAAAATATGACTAATGGAATTTCCAAGAATTCAACAGTACATCTAATCCAAACAACAGATAAATATATATCTATGTTATTATATGTACTATTTATGTATTTATTTTAGTACAAAGCTCTTCAGTAAACACTAACTCATACAAAGGTATACCTTCCTTTGTTGTGTGTGACCACTTACAACACAGGCAACCCATTTACACAATTCTACCCTTATTATAGCACTCCAAAATGTCACATTTTAAGTGACATACTGCAAATTATCTGAAACTCTGAACACATTAATAAAGTAAAATAAGCTTACTGTGGTAAGTACACTTGTAGTTTTATCTGCAACATTAACCTACTTTCCCACATAAACCCTGGTTTTTTTCTGGATAAAAGTATCACACTAATCACACTATCACACTTAATAATATTATAAAAGCGAAAGTTTGTGTGTATGTTTGTTACTCTTTCACGCTCTAACAGCTGGACGGATTTGAATGAAATATGGT
This sequence comes from Ennomos quercinarius, assembly GCA_910589525.2. Lineage (NCBI taxonomy): Eukaryota > Metazoa > Arthropoda > Insecta > Lepidoptera > Geometridae > Ennomos > Ennomos quercinarius. The sequence goes on from OU342515.1 coordinate 4,599,894, forward strand.
ATGTAGGTAGCTTATACTCTAGATTAAAACATAGGCTACTTTTTATTCCAATAACGAGAACGGTTCCTGTAGGAACGCGGGTGGAACCGCGGGGCGCTGCTAGTCCTAAATAAAATTGATAGTATTAGCAGTCTGCATAGGTTCAGACAAAATTTGAGAACCTTGTGTCGTCCACCAAATAGTTGCTTGCTATTAAAAATTAACAAGTAAATATTATTTTTATAACACAGGTTGAAAATGAATGCAATAATTGAAAAAATAAGTAAAATCGGTAAATAAATAATGATTTAAAGCTTTTAAAGTTTCTGGAGGGGGCATCGCTTGTCCCTTGCTCGCAAAACAGAGATTGTGTGGAGCTTCCCCACAGTTACTATAGTGTATAACAAACCAGCCCGGCTAGCATGCGCACCGTGACAAAACTTTCTCAACACTTTATCTTGTGCGAGACTGTGACAAGACTATGGTAGCGCCTAAGTGTGTCTCGCTCTAACAGCAAGAACAAGTTTTCTCGCGGTGTGCATTTTCAGTGATCACGAAGTCTATAATAAACTAATCCTACCAACTAATGTAATTGGCTTCTATAGCCGTTTTAATTAATTGAATAAATAAATAATACTATCTAGATACCTTCTACACTGCATCACCTTGAAGTGTACAAAATGATAGATAATGTACCAACTAAAAATAAACTCTACTAACTCTTACATCATTGTTCTAGTTATAGATTTATTAGCAAGTAGGTACTGTGTAATGGATGAATTATCTAATGGGTTCTAAATTGTAGTGTTGGGTCTTCCTCCAGTATCCCATGTAGAGCTATATTCAACATGCAATATTTAATAATATTGCTCTGACAGTTTAATGAGCTGATGTTTAGGGTGAATGCCACGAAATGGCTGAGCGATATCAGAATTACAATGGTTTTACTAGGTGTTAGGACTTTTCTGCAAAGTTCGTCTAGGTAGATACCACCGCTTTGCCAGTTATTCTGCCGCCAAGCAGTATTGTGCAAGCACTACTGTGTTCCGGTTTGAAGGGCATTGTAGCTAGTGAAATTACTGGGCAAATGAGACTTAAGAACTGATCTCACAGTCTGGAAATCTTTTTTAGACTGTGTGGTGTCTCAGGATGACGTGCACAGTGCGCAGTGTCACGCGAAACTTTAATTTAGATTTCTGAGTGACACTGCAATCTGTAATGGGCGGCCGTGACGCTTAACACCAGGCGAACCACTAGCTGTCACGTCATCCGTTTAAATAATAAAAAAACCTATACATTCTATCCGATTTGCCGATGTTCAATAGTTACGTCAATGCTATGAATAATCCAACTACTGAACTACTTGAAGTTAGAAATCTTCAATATGTGATCAAAAACGAAGATTAAAATCACCAGAGATTTATCAGTGCCACCCATAATGTATCTCAGTTTTGACATCCGGGGTAGGAAACAGTTGATTACTTTTTGACTATGAAAGAAAGAAATGCAAGATAATTTTTTCTGTAAGATGTAGATTGACATCTCATAGAATCAACAAGATCCATCACCCCTAGGAACCAAGAGGTTCTCTATGTAGCTGGTATGAAAACTTTTTCATGGGTGAGCATGCCACAGCCCTAAAAATGTTTGTAATCCCTGGTATCAGCTGATTCAACTGTCAGTGCAATGTTAAAAAAATATTACATCTTACTAATAATATTGCAAAAAGAGCTATAGAGAGAGCTATGCTTGCTATGCGAGACAAGATGTAAAGTGACCGATATAGCTCTTAGAATTAGCTAGTTGAAATGGCAATGGGCAGGCCACATTGCTCGTAGAACTGACAACTGATGGGGAAGAAAGTATCTTGAGTGGCAACCACAAACTGGAAAATGCAGCATAGGCTTTATTTAGGTGTACCAACAATCTGGTCAGAACCGCGAGAAGACGATGGATGCAGGACGCGAGCAGCCACTCAAAGTGGCGCTCTGTGGGGGAGGCCTATGTTCAGCAGTGGACATGTCCAGGTTCAAGTGATTCTTGCAAATTCTTGTAATTTAATTTATTTGTAATAAATTGTTTTAGTTTGGTATATAATTGCATTTCATTAATCATCTTCCGCAGCTAGCCACTTTTACTATAATATTAAATAAAAGAGCGTCATTCTAAAATATGGTCAACCATTGCACCCATTCGTCATATTACCTTCTTAAAGGTGCAGCTAACAAAATTTGCCGCGCGAAATAAAGCCATCTTGCTTTCTTCCTTTCGCGCGGCAAATTTTATTCTTATGCGTCTTGCAAAAAGAGTTTGGCTAAGCAGTTTGCAGAGGTGACTCTCGATTAATAACAATAATTAAAAACCTTTATAATTCCAGCAACGGCACATCGATGATCTCCCTCATCATCCCGCCCAAGGATCAGATATCCCGGGTGTCGAAGATGTTAGCCGATGAGTTCGGCACAGCTTCCAACATCAAATCCCGAGTGAACCGCCTCTCTGTGCTCGGCGCTATCACCTCTGTGCAGCATCGACTCAAATTGTACACTAAAGGTATGCATATCCGATCTTGTATGGAATACTGCGGCCATCTCTGGGACGGTTCAGCTAAATACCAGCTTCAGGCCTTGGACTCAATTGAAAGGCGAGCAAAAAAGCTCATAGGTAACGTTGTCCGATGGTGAGGGTTAGGCTCCAGAGCTTAGAGCACCGTCGTAAAGTTGCCAGCCTATCAGTGTTCTACAGGTTACATTTCGGTGAGTGTGCTGCGGAGCTACGCAATCTAATTCCACCATCTCCGTTTCACCATCGGACGACAAGACGTACAGTTACACGCCATCCATTTATGGTTGATATTCCATCAATTCGCACAAAGCGGTTTGACTCGACATTTATAATCCGAGCAGCGAAGGAATGGAATACTTTACCAGCGTCTTTGTTTCCCGATAAGTACAATCTGGAGCTGTTCAAGTCGCGAGTGTAAAACGGTTTATTGGCATATTTCTGATCTTCGCTGTTTTCTTGGTGTATTGCCATTCCTCTCCTACTTGTTCCATGCTTTCTACTCCGCTCGGTGCCTTCTTTACTAATGTAAACTAGGCTTTAGTGCGCCAGACCTGGCTAAACTAAAAATATTTTTTTTATATACATATTTGGCGCAAGCGCAAGTTTATATCATTAAATTGTATCTTTCAGTGCCTCCAAACGGTCTGGTGATCTACTGCGGAACAATAGTCACCGAGGAAGGCAAGGAGAAGAAGGTCAACATTGACTTTGAACCGTTCAAGCCGATCAACACATCTCTCTACTTGTGCGACAATAAGTTTCACACTGAAGCTCTGACAGCGCTGCTGGCGGATGACAACAAGTTTGGTTTTATTGTTATGGACGGTAATGGAGCCCTATTCGGTACCCTGCAAGGAAACACTAGGGAGGTGAGTGACAACCACTACCATAAACTGTAATACATAAACTGTGAAACCTTAAACTATAATAATATACAGCAAATTGATCTGGCGTTCAGACGTCGATTGGAACGAAAACGCTGAAGTCTGACGCCGCATATAGAATTTAATAGGAGACCGAGGCCTTAAGCATTTCTACGCGTCAGTACAAGTCTCCAAAACGTGCAATATTTTGTTTTCTTTTGATAGTGGTGCAAATGAGCCAAACGAAAATAAATAGATGGGCGGTTCACACCGCGGTGTGAATCGCCCAAGTGTTCTAATAGCAGGAGGCGATTCACACCGTGGTGCGAAAGAACCGATTCATTTAGAGCACTTGGGCGATTTACACCGCGGTGTGAAACGTCCCATTACCCAAATAAGCAATTTTTACCTCTTTAACACTTAAATCAAATATACTACAGATATACACTCTCTATGAAAATCAAACCTCAAAAGTGTCCCCGCACCAATGCTTACTTATACAGATATAATATACCTCTCCCAACTAATATAAAATAGTCCACAAGCGGTTGTTTCATTTTAATAATGAACCATAGCACCCTGTAATAGCGTTGTAAATCAATAATATGTTACATCAACTTTATTAGGCGCGGTCTCACACGCGATGAGGGAAAACAAGGCATATGCCTTGTTTTGACGGTGCTGTTTTTAAGGCGGCGATCTACCCTATATTTCATCGCAGCTTTTACAAGTCAATGTCAATTAATGTTTTGTAGTTTGTAGTAGTAAAATATAAACAGATATGGAGATGGGGAATCGGTGTTTGTAATTGTTTTTTACGATAAGGAATGACATGACGAGCTAGTCGTTCGCCTGATGTTAAGCTTCATGGTCTATAACAGCTGCAATGCCACTCGGAACTCGTGCTACCACACCCATCGATCGATTTGATAGTTAAATGTCGAAGTCAATCGACATCCTAAAATATAATGTTTTACATGACACTGCATTGCGCAAGTCATCTTGAGACATCAGGCACAGTCTAGTATTTAAGATTACTAGACTGAGATCAGGTCGTAAAGTCTCATTTCCCCAGTAAATTTACTAACTACAGTGCCCTTCAAACCGGAACACAGTAGTGTTTGCATTGCACACTACTGCTTGGCGGCAGAATAGCTTGAAAAGTGGTGGTACCTACCTAGACGTTGCAGGAAACTCTTAACACCTAATTCATTATTTAAGGTGGAACGTTTCACTAGCGCGGCAAATTCAAATTTTCTTGCGTTCTTTTGCCAATAATAGCTTAATTACTCAACGTGATTACATGAAAACTAATTTTGCGGAAATAAATAGAATGTATCAACAAATTACGATTAAAAGTATCACCTCGATATCATTGGTTTAGCGACAAATGGCTATAAACAGTTTTCTTCTTAGTTTTTCAGTCTATTGCCATTTGTCGCTAAACCAATGATATCTAGGAGATACTTTTAATCGTAATTTGTTGAAACATTCTATTTATTTCCGCAAAATTAGTTTTCATGTGATCACGTTGAGTAATTAAGCTATTATTGGCAAAAGAACGCAAGAAAATTTGAAATTGCCGCTAGTATAACGTTCCACCTTAAAATAAAAAATAAAAAACAGAAATAGAAAAACATGTATTTAATACTCAGTTCTTTCTTTTTATTTATTAATTTTTTATATTTCTAGGTCCTCCACAAGTTCACGGTAGACCTACCGAAGAAGCACGGTCGAGGTGGTCAATCAGCGCTGCGTTTCGCGCGTCTGCGCATGGAGAAACGTCACAACTATGTCCGGAAAGTGGCAGAGGTTGCCACACAGCTGTTCATCAGTGCGGACCGACCGAATGTAGCCGGACTCATTCTAGCCGGTTCCGCTGACTTCAAGACTGAGCTCTCACAGTCTGATATGTTTGATCCGGTGAGTAAAATTTTTTTATACTGCTCCATTTGACCATGTATACTGCAGTGCTGGGCGGACCGATGATCTGTTGAAAACCGCGGGGAGCCGATGGATGCAAGAGGCGAGCAGCCGCTCAAAGTGGCGCTCTCTAGGGGTCTAAAAATTATGACACAAACTGAACATTATTTTAACTGAAGAGTATACACAACAAGTTTCAAACCAATCGATCCACAGACTAAAAAGTTGCATACACACGTAAAACCCCCATTTCACCCCCTTAAGGGTGGATTTTCGAACAACCCTTTCTTAGTGGATCCCTACACTTCACAAAGAATACATTTTCCGAATTTCAAGTCTCTAGGACCAGCGGTTTAGGCTGTGCGTTGATCATTTAAATAAATAGCGACTCTTGCTACAACGCAATAAAGTATAGTTCAGCTCGCACAGCACTACTGGCCTTCCCTTAACAGTTGCTTCTCGTTCTATCGCTATAGCGCTACTCTTCTAACGTGTTACGGAACGACCCGTCCAGACGGGCTCGTCCCATGTACTTGCAGCTACGTACCTAAAGCGCGGAGTACGCCGGATTTGGTACAGCTCAAAGTATACTTCCTCAACTTCTAATCCTAACCTGTTCACCATCAGCGTCTCCAAGCCAAGATCATCAAGCTGGTGGACGTGTCGTATGGCGGAGAGAACGGCTTCAACCAGGCCATCGAGCTGGCAGCAGAGTCTCTGCAGAACGTCAAGTTTATACAGGAGAAGAAACTCATTGGCAGATACTTTGACGAGATCTCACAGGTAACGTAATAATAAATATATATTTTATCTTTATTTCAAAACTTAAATAACATATAATAATAAGTTTACTAAACTAAACTAGACCTAAAAACTCATCATCATCATTAACAGCCTGAAGACGTCCACTGCTGAACATAGGCCTCCTCCAGAGCTCGCCACCTTGAGCGGCTGCTCGCCTCCTGCATTCATCGGCTCCCCGCGGCTTTCACCAGGTCGTCGGTCCACCGAGTGGGGGGCCGGCCTACGCTGCGTCTTCCGGTTCGTGGTCGCCACTCGAGAACCTTTCTTCCCCATCGGTTGTCAGTTCTACGAGCGATGTGGCTTGCCTATTGCCACTTCAACTTACTAACTCTAAGAGCTATATCGGTCACTTTAGTTCTCCTGCGGATCTCCTCGTTCCGGAGCTTATCTCGCAGGGAAACACCGAGCATAGCTCGCTCCATAGCTCGCTGCGTGACTTAAACTAAAAACTAAATAATATATATTATAATATAATTGTTCCCGCGTTTGTTGTGTTGTTGTTGTTGTTGCTGTTGTTGTTGTATAATTGTTGTTGTTGTTGTTTGTTTGTTTGTTGTTGTTGTTGTTTGTTTATTTGTTGTTGTTGTTGTTGTCACCCTTGCTCGTGAAATGGCTCTTATTGTACGGTATGTAGGTTGGTAATCCAAGAAATTGTATACGCGTGCTCTGCAGATTACAATTGGGGCGCTAGCATTTTATTACTCCAGTCAAAGTTAATGACACAAAGAGTATGTTGTTTTCCTCGCAAGTGTGATGGGAAACGTCGTATGACGCGTGTGCATTGATCAACTTCGCACACTTGTAATCATAATGTACTATTGAAGCCATGCGTTCACTAGGGGACAATGTCGAGCGACATTTCGCTCGTCCGCATACCCAAGTAGTGGCCGAGATGTAGCCAGAGAAGGTAATATCCGATTTCGTTGGTCCTGCGACCTTGCAAATTGCTGAACAGGGCCATAATTCTGTATGAAAACACAGATTCCACACGATACAGAAACCACGTCGTTATCGTTTCTTGTTCAAATCGTGTCACACCAAGGAATCGTCAATTTTTGTATTCTGTATAATCTAAGTGAATCTAAGACAAATTATCTATGACAGGTTTTGGATCCCTCGAGTGCATTCCGAATTAGAACTAAAGGATTTCTCATCCCAAAACCGCTTAAAATTTAAAAATAAAGGAATCGCTTATATTTATGTTGTGATATAACGAAGCCATGGGTAATTATTAAAAATTGACAGAAAGCCTTTAGAAATACTTTTACTTTACGTTAAAATTAGTTTTATTTTGAATAATTAATATTGACATAAGTTGTGGTAACTTTTAACGGCTTGATGTTTCGGAACGCGCCTCAGTGGAACAAATGATTTTTGACAGTTGAAATCGCGCCAATCCCAGTTAATTCCACATTAATTTCGCGCGGTTTCGTTCTCATTTCATAGAGAATAGATTTTTACAGATTTCTTATGTAAGACACGGAGTTCGCGTGGTTTCGAAGCATGGAATCGTAAAGTCCAGAGCGACACGCGTACTCATTAACAAATGGTGTCGGGCAGCTGTCGCGAGACACGTCGTCGCATGTCCCGCGATACGTACCTAGATGTCGCCTGGACCTTAATTCTGTATGATCACTTTACGGTTCTTTACTTAGAACCCACGCGAATTCCTTGTCTTACATAAGAAATGTGCAAAAATCTATTCTTTATGAAATGAAAACGAAACCGCGCGAAATGACTTTGGAATTGGCGCGATTTGAACTGTCAAAAATCATAATGTTCCACTGAGACGCGTTCCGAAACATCAACAGGTCAAAAGTTACCAATACTTATGTCAATATTTATCCAAAATAAAAATAACTTTAATGTAAAGTGAAGGTATTTCTAATGCTCTGACACGATTTGAACAAGACACGCCCCCTAATTACCTCATTTGCGACAGGCGTAAATCTCGCGGTGATTGCTGTGATACATCATTAGTGGTGTCGAGAATGTATGCTACGCTACACCACTAATGATGTATGACAGCGATCACCGCGAGATTTACGCCTGTCGCAAATAAGGTAATTAGGGGGACGGTTTCGTATCGTGTGGAATCTGTTTTCATAGAGAATTAGGGCTGTCCCCTCGAGGGGACAGTGCCATATAAGTACAAAGACAACTTTAATATATTGAAAATTTTTTTTTTCCAGGACACTGGTAAATACTGCTTCGGTGTGGACGACACGCTGCGAGCGCTCGAACTGGGGTCTGTGGAGACCCTTATCTGTTGGGAGAACTTAGACATACAGAGGTAAATATTGCACCGGAGTTTTGGCGGGAACGCGGAAAAGTTCACGTCGGTGCATTGTATAATTTTACAAAACTTATGCTTTTTCCAGTGTTAATGTTTAAAATTGGTGGTGTTTTACGCATTAAGTGCTGAATTACGAGCATGAGTGTGGGCAAGTGATATAATGTAGTGAAACGTGGTTTTTCGTGTTGCTTCCAAAATTCCATAGAAGCCTCTAGTAAAGTTGCCACCACTTTATTAGGGGCATGCCTTAGACTGGATTATGACTTAGACTAGACTATGACTACACTGACTGTGACTATGACTTGACTTTAAGTGAAAATTTCCATAATACGATGAAAAATTACAAAACTTGACACTGGCTAAATACACTAAGTGTGGAGCCAAAATAAATGAAAAAAAAAAAAAATTGCACCTATGCCCGTCTGCCCTAAAAAGCGTATTTCGAGGACCTACCTAGTACCTAAGTGCAAAGCATTTCGGTATTACGGATAAACATAAACATAAATAAATAAATAAATAGATAAATAAACTTAAGTAGGTAGGTATAGCAATACTAGTTTATCTATAGTGTAATATACTATATGTAGGTTTACTTAATCTTATTTCATTAACTTTGTAATTGTTAGCTTAAATTAAGACGCTTCTCACCTTGTATATGTTTTTTTTTTATGCTATTGAATGACGTGACGAGCTAGTCATTCACCTGATGTTAAGCGACATGGCCGCCCATAACAGTTGCAATGTCACTCGGCACTTTAAAACAATAAAGTTTCGCGTGAACCTGCACTGCGCACGTCATCCTGAGACATCGCACAGTCTAGTAACCAGATTACTAGACTGAGTAATCAGATCATAAAGTCTCATTTGGCCAGTAATTTCACTAGCTACAATGCCCTTCAAACCGGAACACAGTAGTGCTTGCACACTACTGCTTGGCGGCAGAATAACTGGCAAAGCGGTGGTACCTACCTAGACGAACTTATATATGCAAAACTATTTGAAAAACACCCATATATGAAAATGTACCTCATATATTATAATACCTATTTAAGAAGTAGGTACCTATACATACCTAGAGTTAATTTACATAAGTTAGTGTTTAATTCCTAAATCAAATCATTTATCAAATCAAATCAAATCAAATCATTTATTTATTTGCAAGAATACACTATAAAGGGTACAAGATCACAGAGTAAGTAATGGATACGTGCATTCAGCCTGCAAATATTATAAAAATATTTTTGTTACTACTTACATGTTACATATTCCCTAACACTATAGAAGCATTTACTTAAAAGCCAGGCACTTAAATGTTTTTTAAACATATTTCCTTCTAAAGACTTGAGGTCATTAGGTAAATTGTTAAAAATAGTTATACACATGTTATATACGTTTTTCTTATAAATATTTTTGCGGCAAGGAGGTTGGTACAGCAGGTTCGCGAACTTAGATCTTTTTTGTCTAGTAATGACATCACATCGTTTTTTGAAAAATTCGGGGTGAGTCTTAGTGAAAAGACAAATATCCCTAATATACATGCAAGGCAGAGGAAGAATATTGCATGCTTTAAAAAGTGGCTTACAACTATCCAGAAACCAAGCCTTGTTTATAATACGAATACACCTCTTTTGAATTTTGAAAACCATGTCTATGTTACTGTCTGCTTTAAATTGATATTGCAACACTCTTGTCAGAGTTCATTGATTTAGATTACTTTATTTTAATTAGTATAAGTCTGTGTAATGCAATTGATTAAATAAATAAATAAATAAGTGTGAACTTAACGCTGACAAGACCCAATGCGAGCACGTTTGTTACAGCAGTCGATCATAGAACGTAACTACTCTATTACATAGGGTCGTTTTTTGCGTAGCAAAATCATGGCGATTACGTTGCGTTGCGCATCGATGTTTCCATTTTGCGGTACAAATAACTAATTATAACAGAAATACTTATTGTTATAAAAAAAAAAATAAGCCTACAGTTTGATGCATTGAAACATAACTTATCTCTATGATTTATTTCAATGTGGCGTCTCATTATAATGTAATTTTTTTTTGCATTTCTATAATTTTTTAGAGATCACTTCACTTTAAAAATGGCCTATTTGCGATTTTGACTTCATATATTTTGTGGATTTCACATCACAACGACTTAACCGGTGTGAATAAAATCTTTTCACACAAAGTTGCGTGAAAATATGTAAAACTGTATCCAATAATTACAGATACGTGCTGAAATCCCACGCGACCAACATCGAAACCATCCTGCATCTCACGCCCGAGCAGGAAAAGGACAAATCACATTTCACAGATAAAGAGGTGAGATCATTCTGAAGAACGTAAAGGAACCGTGAGCGCACCATCTCTTCCCGTGGGTGCCGTAAGAGCCGGCTAAGGGAATATCCAGGGAATGGGCAGCAGGATTCTCTCCGTACATTAAAATCTTCTGTGATCACCAAGCCGCCTGCCATGCATGGTGGTTATAGCAAACCCATGATATGCTCTATGATAAGCGTCCTTGTTTGCTACCTATAGCATAAATAAAAGAAAATCACAAATGGAATTTGAACCCGCAACATCACATCGTCGCTACCCATCAGTACGCCTAGAACGAATATTTACGTAAAAGTGTATCGTTAACGTAAGCCATTTGTATCGCATTTGATCAGCGCCCCTACCGGGCGTAAAACGAATCAAAATTTGGTAGCACGAAGGATTTTGGTTACTATCGTATCGCCTTCGTAGCGCCGCGTAACGCTAACGTTAGACATTTTGTATGAAAACGCGAGCACGAATATTGCTTTGACGTAAACTCGAAGGCTGGCTATCGTAGTGTCATCGTAAACTTACGAAGGTTTACTCACTTGGAATTTGTTCGATATAATTCAATACTTGTAAAATTTGCTTCGTGCTACCACCTAGCGTCGCCCTGCGTAAGTGTACAGTAAACTCGATACGTTAACCGTACGATTTATTGAAATATTCGTGCTAGGCCTACTGGTGAGATGGTGGTCAAACGCTAGTCTAGTTATTGATAAAAAAATTGTCGCGGGTCACTGACTGGGTGTAATTGAATTCATTAGCGTCCTTTGTAACTAGGTACCTACTCCTGACACCGGTCACGTGTCGACCAACATTTATGATATCTAACGCATCGATTTGGTATTGAGAATAACTCCGAAAAATGGGATATCAACTGCTACAATACAAACTGAAATTAAAATAAATAAGTACTGTTTTTAATTATTATCATGGAAAGAGGAGGAGAGGCATGCCAATACGCTAAGAAAACAGCGTAGATCAAAAATATGTTTAAAAGTAGATGGCGTTACAAAATGAGCGGGTGAGTTGAGCGCAGATCAGAAATATGCCAAAAACCCGTTTTAAACCCAGCCCGCCGTAGCTACCCATATATCCCGCTCATTTTACAGCGCCATCCAGTTTTAAAACTGTTTTTTTTTTGCATATTTCTGATCTGCGCTCAACTTATAACCCGCTCATTTTGCAACGCCGTCTAGTTTTAGGCATATTTTTGATCTACGCTGTTTTCTTGGTGTATTGGCATTCCTTTCTTCCTTGTTCCATGTTATTACACAAGGCAAAAAAAACTATAAAAGTATCAAAATTCAACTACGTTAGCCGCCGCGGCAGTCTTCATAATTTTCAATAAAAAATATTTTCATTTGCACTCTTTACTCTTTAATAATCATCAATAAATGATGTAAAAGAAAGAAAGAAAGAAAGAAAATACATTTATTCATGACACACAACACAACATTACACTACATGACATTACAATACCCTGATACACACAATAAGAACACAAGTAAAATGATAAACATGTAAACACAAGCAGTGCAATGTTGCGCGGTGTCACGAATAGGCCCCGACTCAGATACAATGAGGCTTTTTATTTAAAAAAAACACTAGTTCCGCTTCTTTTCTAGATGGCGCTGTAAGTACATAGTTTAAGCCTTTCAAACCACAGAGTAGTTTAAACATAAGAAAATGCTTAGACTACCTACAAAGAAATGTCAAATTCAGTTGAGTGGACCACGAGTACATTGTCTGTAGTATCTCCTAAGTAGTCTGTGGTGCATTATTCTTAAGTAAATTGAAGTACAGCAGAACTGCGAGACAGATAAACGTTAATATTATGATCCAAAATTAAGCCGAGCTATCGCGCAACGAAAATAGAACAAACGAAACAGTTTAGAGTTGTCGGTCAGTATCGTGACACATTTCCTATAACCTGTGGTCTATGCTTGAAACAGTGACAGTGACAGATTTTGGTAAAACCACAACTGGCGCCATCTATTGGGTCATACATAAAACACTATTTCTTTTTTTTAAATAAAACTCCTCATTAAGGTCCTAAGCAAGACCCTAATTACTGATTTTCAGTCGGAACGTCACGAACTTCAGGACAAACTTAACAAAATTCCCAAAAAATACAACAAACAAAACAAAAAGAGCGATACAACAAAAGACCTATTCCTATTTTCATAATATCATTCTAAGCACTACCCCTATATTTATAACATACATACATTTTAGTACAGTTGTAGACTTGTACCTACTCTGTGACCGTGATGTACTATCATTTACTCAATTTATGCTAATGAATTCAATTTGTTTATGTAAAAGAATGACGTGACGAGCTAGTCGCTCGCCTGATGTTAAGCGTCACGGCTGCCCATAACAGATTGCAGTTTCACTTGGAAAATTATATAAAGTTTCGCGTGACACTGCGCACTGCGCACGTCATCCTGAGACATCACACAGTCTATTTGTAATAAGATTTCTGTGAGAATAGATCATAAAGTCTCATTTGCCCAGTAATTTCACTACAACGCCCTTCGAACCGGAACACAGTAGTGCTTGCACACTACTGCTTGACGGCAGAATAACTGGCAAAGCGGTGGTACCTACCTAGACGAACTTTGCAGAAAAGACCTACCACCTAGTAAAATTGCACCGTTATAATTTTTTAAATGTTTTTTTCCAGAGCGGGGTAGAACTTGAGCTGGTGGAATGCCAGCCGCTGCTGGAGTGGCTCGCCAACAACTACAAGTCTTTCGGGGCCACACTCGAGATCATCACCGATAAGAGCCAAGAGGGAAGCCAATTTGTACGGGGCTTCGGTGGAATTGGAGGTATGTCCCTTGCATTTTGTTCTTTTTTACCAGCTAAGCGATCATGTAACTCGATTGCAACCGATGGAAACACTTTATTTGGAATTGACAGTTTCAATACGAGATTATGTGCATAGGTATTAGGTACTGTGGAAATTGTCCAAATAGGAATGAAATTCCGCCTGTTGCATTTCAATTAAGGTGGAAAGTTTCACCAGCGCGGCAAATTCAAATTTTCTTGCGTTCTTTTGCCAATAATAGCTTACAATTAAAAGTATCACCTTACATATCATTGGTTTAGCGACAAATGGCAATAGGCTGAAAAACTAAGACGAAATTTGTTTATTGTTATTTGTCGCTAAACCAATGATATCTAGGAGATACTTTTAATCGTAATTTGTTGATACATTCTATTTCTTTACGTTAAATCAGTTTTAATGTAATCACGTTCAGTAATTAAGCTATTATTGGCAAAAGAACGCAAGAAAATTTGTATTTGCCGCGCTAGTGAAACGTTCCACCTTAAGATGTACTAGCTAGTTACAATATGGAGAAAACATTGACGGAAGTGGTCTCGTCAATTTTATTGATCAATAAAATTGAACGTGCATGGGCCTTAGTCCCCCCATACACGTTCCATTTTATGGGTTCCGGGAGTTAGTCTGATTGCATTTTTAATGACATTGATTTTGTAAATTAGAAATTTAATGCTTCTGTAATTTCGTGACTAAGATTCCAATTTATGTACAAAGCTAATTAAGTAATAATTATTTTTCCTACCTCCAGCACTAACATTTTTCTAATACATGTTATGTTTCTCTTTTTCCCTGCTGCTTGGACAACGTGATAATGGATGAAAAAAAAAATCAATATTAAAAAAAAAACTTGTTTAAAAAATAATACAGGCATATTACGATACAAAGTTGATTTTCAATCTCTCCAACTGGACGAACCGCTCGACGACGTCGACCTAGACGACTATTAAAAAAAAAAAACAATAAAAACGAAAATTTCAAATTCACGCTTTCCCCATAAGTAGTCATTTAGTACCATTTTCATAAATAAAACTCAACAATAGTAACAGGTTCCGTCACACGAACGCGTCGGACGCTGCGTTATTTATCTATGGTTCTTTAGCCCGTAGTTTACATTATTGAAACATGCTTCCAGTTTCAACGATCTAACATTTACATTACATTTTATACAATTAGCTGCGTCAATATTTTCATATCCACTTTTGAAAATAAAGAAAAAGTATACCTAAAAATACCTAATAAATAATGTGGTGTTATATACCTTTATTTATTACTTCAGTGAAATATTCATAAATTTAACGAATTAAAACGAATTAAATATTATATATACAGCATTATAGAACAATGCTATTGTAATTGTAAAAAATAAACGTATGTAAAACCGTTATCTTTAGTAACAAGAACGCGTCAGCAACGCTTTCAGGCGATAATATGCTGGCAGCTAATTTTTCAGCAACGCTTTGTGACGAATCCATTAACATGTGTGGCTTCAGATAACGGACGCTTTGAAGCGATTCTGACAGTTCATTTGGGTCGATATTTCATTAGGCGACGCTTTGAGATGATAAATTGACGGCTGATTTTTCCCAAAAACGCTTTTTGGCGATATTGAATATTTAATGTGGTTTTTTTTGGAATGCTAGCCTACTCAGCGGCATAATTGTAGTTACGTTTATAATATTACTTACGGGATCTTTTTTTATCATCCACCCGCATCTTCAGTCTGCCCGTGAATATGGTGCATGTAACTGTGCCGAAATATCGGGAACTCAGAAATGACTCAAATCACGGTAAGGATCCCGTAAGTAATATTATAAACGTAGTTAACAACCGTGAAAGTTTAAAACAATAATTCGAGGGCGTATAAGGGAAATTAGATAACTAACACTTTTTGCGAAATCGACTTTTTGGCATGACGATAAATCCCAAATCACGACGCATCTTTTGGTCTTACCCTAGCTCGAATATATTATTCCGTGCCAAAATTATTCCAAAAAAGGTATTTTTGTAACAGAAATGCACCTTCAATAATAGCTGTAAAACTTGAGAGGAAGAAGTGAATAACTGACCAAATAATGTATAATTTCACAGAATCACCATTTTGCACGTAACAGATACACCAAGAGTGTTCATTGCACAAAAAAAAATGTATTCGAGCAATATACGGAATGTAATGGTCCGAATCATGCAAGCCAGTCTTCAAGTCCTGTAATTTGTTGACAGTGTCAGGCCTATACATATATGAGATAGCGAAATTCGTAAGGAATAATTCATCATTGTTTGAAAATTGCTACAATACTAATAAAAGATTAGTAACTCATTTACGTGTTAAAGTACCAGCCCCCTCTCTCGAAATGTACAGGAAAAACTGTGTTTACATGGCACCTCTTATTTGTAACTCCCTTCCACAATCCTTAGTGGATCTACCACATTATAAATTTTGTACGGAGTTGAAAAAATGGCTAGTGACGGAATGCTTTTATTCGGTTCAAGAGATTTTTAAAAAAAGGTTTATGTCGCATTTTTAATTACATAAATGCTTGCAAACGATTTAATAATGTGCTTAATAACTATGCATTTGACATTACTTAAATTTAATAATAATGACAAGAATTTTAATAGTGATATATTTTATAATTATTAAACGTAAGAAACAACCTAATAAAAATTTGCACACCAGATAATTGGTAGATTAGGACGATCTATAATAATTATTATAAGAACTAAAATGTACTTACCCTTTTCATGCAAATAAATGATTTGATTTGATTTGTTGTCACATAAAATGCATAAAGCTCGTTATCCGGTTTTACCTCAACGCAAAATTTGGATGTGTATAAAGAAATATATGACAGAAATTTAATTTAAAAAAAAATGTGAAGAGCTGCGGCATCCATGATGAACTCAAAAGTTGCATATTGAACCATTACAAAACATATAAAAAAGCCCACGGTCATTTTGCTCCTACAAAAAATATTATTGTTAATTTTGTCGAAAAAAATCACTAAATCGTTGTTTTCTCGCGATAATGGTTTTGTTAGTTATCTAATTTCCCTTCTACGCCCTCGAATTGTAGTTGTGATTAAGCTCTAAAAAGAAAATAAAAAAAGTAAAATGCTAGTAAATCAACTCGAATCGCATAGATAATTATTGGACCAATACTGTAATTTAAATAACGTACGTTTTATTAGCGTTACCGGTGGCTAATAATGCGCATCGATCTAAAGAGGGAGATAGTCGGCTAGCTACGGCTACTTATAGCGTCTTCTCTGCCACATGGAGCACTAGTGACAAAAGTGCAAAGCACTAGTGGCAAATGTCACATAATGTACTGAGTGATAGAGACGACGCTCTACAAAATCGACACTGGTCGATTGTCTATCTTACTAGCAGAGACGACGCTTTACGGAGCTGAAACTAGTCGATTCTCCCTCTGACTAACAGAAACGACGCTTTACGAAGCTGACTAACCGATTCTCTCTCAGACTAACAGAAACGACGCTTTACGAAGCTGAATCTAACCGATTCTCCTTCTGACTAACAGAAACGACGCTTTACGAAGCTGACTCTAACCAATTCTCCCTCTGACTAACAGAAACGATGCTTTACGAAGCTGACTCTAACCAATTCTCTCTCAGACTAACAGAAACGACGCTTTACGAAGCTGACTCTAACCGATTCTCCCTCTGACTAACAGAAACGACGCTTTACGAAGCTGACTCTAACCGATTCTCCCTCTGACTAACAGAAACGACGCTTTACGCAGCTGACTCTAACCGATTCTCTCTCAGACTAACAGAAACGACGCTTTACGCAGCTGACTCTAACCGATTCTCTCTCAGACTAACAGACACGACGCTTTACGCAGCCGATATTAGCCGATTGTCCCTCTGCCTAAGGCCCGATTTTACCAATACTTTGGTAAAATCGGGCCTTAGGAAATTTATCCTACTGGATACATTTTATTCCAAGTATAACTTTCCGAGAACAACTGAGTTACACGAGTATAACCCTTATACCACCGATTTTGAAGGAATGAGAAGCTTATTCCTTGGATACAATCAAAATGGCGTCTTTTTAATTGGTTTCATTTGTCAATCAGATGTAGGTATCCGAGAGTAACCAGTAGCTTTATACTTGGAATAAAATTTATGCTACTTTGGTAAAATCGGGCCTAAGAGGGACGATGCTATACGTGGCCGAAAGTAACCTATTATGTCAGTGTGTGCATTATTTGCAGTATTTAGCTAATGAGGAGTTTTATTTTAAAAAAACTAGTTCCGCATGTTCTACTAGATGGCGCAGTAAATAATAGTTTAAACCTTTCAAACCACAGAGTAGTTGAAACATAAGAAAATGCTTAGACTAACTACAAAGAAATATCAAATTCAGTTGAGTGGACCACGAGTACATTGTCCGTAGTATCTCCTCAGTAGTCTGTGGTGCTTTCTTATTAAGTAAATTGAAGTGCAGCAGAACTGCGAGACAGATAAACGTTAATATTATGATCCAAAATAAAGCCGAGCTATCGCGAAAATAAAACAAACTCAACAGTTTAGAGTTGGCAGTCAATATCGTGACACATTTCCTATAACCTGTGGTCTATGCTTGAAACAGTGACAGTGACAGATTTTGGTAAAACCACAACTGGCGCCATCTATTGAGTCATACATAAAACACCGTTTCTTTTTTTAATAAATCGCATCATTACATTAGCCGAACCGTTCCGCAGCGTTCCGACCGCTCGTGCAGATTATTTCGTCTAGTCGTACAATAAACCCCGCTTATTCAGAATGTAAATAAGTTTGCGTGTTATTTTTTAGCTACGATTCCCGCGTATCACCCTCAAAGCTAAATAGATTATATACTTAAATATATTAAAGTAAGTAAATATTAAGTAAATATTTGCAAAAAAGTATCTAAGTATTGTATCAGTTATCTGGTTCCCATAGTACAAGCTATGCTTAGTTTGGGGCTAGATGGCGCTGTGTGAAATGTGCACACATGTTTATTTATTTATTTTAATTTGTAAAAGGTACTAGGTTTACATGAATATGCGTTTTAGTTCTAACTTAGTTGTGGATTTCAATTTCAATTAAGTAACGAATTATAAAACAGTCACCCAAATGCGTTGCAGTAGGTACGTCCTCATGAGGGATTAGTGCGAGCTAAGGAGCTGTCAAACTTTAGTGCAGACGGGTGTTAATGTTACTTATATCGAGTCAAATACGCTTTAGAGTACTACCCATCTAATAAACTTGATTGGTCTCCCAGATATGTTCTGGGCAGTCTCCAGAAATGTCCTACCACCTATACCAGAACCATATTCAACATGCAATGTGTACTAACATTGCACCGACAGTGGAATCAGCTGATTTTTAGGGTTGTCGCCACGAAATGGTTGAGCGATATCAGAATTACGATGATTTCATCTATAAATTCTATCAGATTTATCATAATTTTCAATAGTTACGTCAATGCTATGAAAAAACGTAACTACTTGAGTTTAGAAATCTTCAATAGGTGATCAAAAACGAAGATTAAAATCACCAGAGACTTATCAGTGCCAACCATAATGAATCTCAGTTTTGACGTCCTGGGTAGGAAACAATTGGTTACATAATGACTATGACCCGTCACCCCTAGCAACCAAGAGGTTCTCTATGAAGCTGGTATGAAAACTTTTTCATGTGCGAGTACGCCACAGCTAAGAATGTTTGTAATCCCTGCTATCAGCTGCTTTCTACCGTCAGTGCAATGTTAGTAATCATTGCATCTTGAATTTGAGTGATAAATAGTAATATTGGATCAGACTTACAGATATGTTCTGAGTCCTCAGAAATGTCCTGCCCACGTCTAAACTTGATTGGTCCCTCCAGATATGTTTGTTCTGGTTGTCCTTTACCATCTATTCATCTGCCTTTTGTACAAGCTTAAACTGGGATTCGAACCCACTTCCCCGGTTTTGCAAAGCGACTGGGGCCACCCCTCGACCATCCTCACTATAGAGTTGCAGTCGAAAATGTAAGACTTCTAGCCCCCATTCATTACTACTTATAAATCTACATCTACAATTTATTAAATCACAAGTATAATTTCAATAATATAATCAAAACATGATAGATATGCTACAAGTTCCGATATCTCCCGTAATATATACGTTTTAGGAGATATATAAATATTTGTACACTTAAATTATAACGAAGAGGCCGCTTACAAAAAGCGGCTGAAATACGCAGCGATGGAGCCCCACTATTATTTTGTGCCCATCGCTGTGTGAGACCATGGGCAGTTGGGGAGCAGAAGCAAAGAACTTGGTGTCAGAGCTAGGGCGTAGGATGGCCGAAAGGTCGGGTGACTCCCGCTCCGGTGCGTTTCTGGTGCAAAGATTGGCCATTGCCATCCAACGTGGCAACGCAGCAAGCGTTATGGGCACCTTTGCACCGGGAACAATAAGGGGTGGGTTATTGGAGTGACCTATTATTAAATTTATATGACTTATAATACCATAAATAAATGAATTACCTGTATCCAAAACTTCATTTATAACAGTTTTAAGTTAATTTATAAAGCTGGTACGTCATCAAACTATAACAATATGAATTGGTCGTATTAATTTTGTAATATAATTTTCTAAATATTAACAAATTGGATTATTTACTAATAATAACAAAGAATTATTGCTTAAATTTATTAAAACATATAACTTTAATATTGGCCATGAACACTCGCATCTATAGCAATATTAAATGTAGTATGCCTCATCATCATCATCAGCCTGAAGACGTCCACTGCTGAACATAGGCCTCCCCCAAAGAGCGCCACTTTGAGCAGCTGCATGTATGTAGTATGCCTACTTATACTAAAATTACATTAAAATTATCATCATCACCATCATCATCATCATCATCATCATCATCAACAGCCGGTAGACGTCCACTGTATTTGTAGTTATAGTACTAAATAGAACTATAAAATCATGTACGGAATTATCATAGAAAATTTGTAAAATTATAATTTCTAAACTGTAGAAAGTTTGAGGTCAAACTACTTTAATATCATAGTTTTTAATGTATTCATTAAAAGCTTTTTAATTCAAAATATAAAAAAAACTATAATTCTAACAATCTGTACGACTAGACGAAATAAATAAGTTTACAAAAAATAAAATAAAATCGTTTATTTTTGTGTTTTGTGTCACCATTATTATACAGGGTGTAAAATGTAATCACGACGACGACGGTTCAGAATGTGGGCAAGCTTTACAAACTGAATATACAAGGTGAGTTTGAATTGGTATGCTATCCCGAAAGGGGGGGACTGGGACCATGATAGCCCACAAGTTGTGAGAGCCTTACTTGAAACTGCGTGTCTCCAAACCTCCATACTAAAAAATAAATCCACTCACAAAATTGCACGTGCGATCGCTACGAGAGTTAACAAGATACTCTAAATTCATTTCTAAACACAGGTCGTTAAACTCATTAAGTGCGGTCAAGGTCGAAGTTCAACCACCCAGCTGCGCTAGGGCTGTCTTCGAACGTAAACTTTACATGGTATTTCTTCAACGAAAAACTACTAATTTAGAAAAGTCGCAGAAGAAGCATTGTCTACCTTGGGGAGTAGATTTACCCCCTTTCGGGATAATATACCAATTCAAACTCAGATAGTATTGTTTGAGGTGTCGATCATTCATCGACTAGATGTTAGACTTATGCGTTTTGTATCACACTGATATTGTAAATGCGAAAGTTTGTGTGTGTGTTTGTTTGTTACCTCTCCACACCGCAACAGCTGGGGGCGTGGAGCTCTTAGCGCGATTCAAAACAGAGCATATACTGGATCGCTTGTCAAAATCCTGATACGAAAAAACATAGTGATCCAATATAGGCTCTGTTTTGAATCGCGCTAAGTGCTCACAGTACGCCCCCAGAACGGATTCGGAATGGAGATGGCTAATACGCTCTGGTTCAACACATAGGGTAGTTTTTATTCGCGGATGAAACCGCGGGGCACAGACAGTAACGTATAATTTAATTTAAGTTCAAAATAATTTGAGCAACTTTTGAATTTTTCCGCTTTTGAATACGGCAAAGAAACTGTTCTCCATAATCACGATACAGTAAGCAAAGTTTTGAAACGAAACGTGTTAAAAACCTGTTTCTGTTGTTCCGTACCCGAAGGGTAAAATGGACCCTGTTACTAAGGCTCCGATGTCTGTGTGTCCATCTATCACCAGGCTGTATCTCATGAACCGTGATAGTTAGACAGTTGAAATTTTCACAGATGACGTATTTCTGTTGCTGCTATAACAACAAATACTAAAAAACAGAATAAAATAAATATTTAAGGGGGCTCCCATACAACAAACGTGTTTTTTTTTGCTCGTTTTTTAGATAATGGTACGGAACCCTTCGTGCGCGAGCCCGATTCGCACTTGGCTGGTTTTTTTAGGATTCATGTCAAATTAACATGTTATTAATTTTTTTTTTGTTATACATTATGTGTATAAACAGTTCGAAAAGCAGTAGTCGTGGCTACATTTGCACTGAACATGTTTTGTAATTTTGATTATGTTTTAACACTTTAAGAATTGTAAACATGTCAATGATTTCAATTACTTAATTTTATTTAATTTAAAATTTATTTGGAATGACGAGGTGTTGACAAAAGTTGTGTAGATAAAAGGTGTAATTTAAAAAGACCTGTTCGGTGCGATTTTTAATGATTATACAAGGTGAGTTTGAATTGGTATGTTATCCCGAAAGGGGGGGACTGGGACCATGATAGCCCACAAGTTGCGAGAGCCTTACTTGAAACTGCGTGTTTCCAAACCTCCATACTAAAATATAAATCCACTCACAAAATTGCACGTGCGATCGCTACGAGAGTTAACAAGATACTAAAATAAATATACAAATTCGTCTTCAAACTCATTTAAGTGCATTCGGTCAAGGATGAAGTTCAACCACCCAGCTGCGCTAGGGCTATCTTCGAACGTAAACTTTACATGGCATTTCTTCAATGAAAAACTATTAATTTAGAAAAGTCGTAGAAGAAACATTGTCTACCTTGGGGAGTAGATTTACCCCCTTTCGGGATAATATACCAGTTCAAACTCAGATAGTAAAGTGTATTTGAGAACTGCAACCGTTTATTGAAATAACTTGTCTGGAAACAATTTTATGCAAATAGAAATAAATTCGCTCGTATTAATTTAGAGAAACAAAAACAAGTGGTGGGTTCCCAACGGGTCCCGAATCGAGTCACAATGTGACTTGTTGGGATTTTTTCCCATCGAGCCACTTTCCCAACGAGTCACTTTCCCATAGAATCACTTTCCCATCAGTAAGTTTCACTACTTTTACAAAAGTTACGCCTACTTTATTTTTTCCTAAAAAAAATTCATATAAGTTGAATAGAGTCATTTCAAGTAACTTGGGATTTCAATTGAATGCAGCGGTTGCGAATATACCACGTTAGAACGCTCGATAACTATGCTTAAAAAGAGTCTTGTAAATAGACAAATAAATACTTTTTACACACTACACATATTTTGTTGAATAACAATATGTTAGTTGTTTGTCTGTAAGCTTTTCGTGCAGTTATCGAGCGACTAGTAAATTGACCTGATAATAAACAAAGTTGAAGAAGAATGCCTCGCAACTTACATATTCCAAATCGCAAAAGGTCTTTCCTAATATCCTAAAGCTCTGGGAGAAATTCATTAAAAACTGTCGCATCTTTATAGATAATTCATCATTGCTTTAAAAAGAAATAAAATTGTATTTGTAATCGTCGCCTGTACACGAAAAAACAAGTAGCCGGCCAGCATTCTTCTTAAGAGCCTACACAACGGCAGAATGCTTAAAAAGGCTTAGCATGAGGCCGTGTCCTGTCAACAATATTGCAACAATGACTTTGAAATGAATATATGGTAAAGTTCAGGACTAATGCTTATGTATAGTGACGAATTAATAAACTTTTCTCGACAGAAAAAAATTACAAAGTACAAATAAACCGCGATTATTCAATGAATACTTTAAATAAGGTCATGAAACTTTGTGTAGTAGTTTAACTAAATATAATGAAGGGCTTATGCATAGTAGATTTTTGAAATACCCATTATGTTCAGTGTAATAATAAATTACCTAAACTATTGCGCGTTGGAACCATTCCAACTTAGACCGCCCCTGCCGCTCGGCCCTCCGACTCATCCCCGTTTTGGCTTAGTACTATATTATGACTATTCTGTGGCTTTGGTTTGGCCTAGCATAAGCCCTTAATGAACAAAAATGTAACAAAGAAGGTAAAAAAAACGGGGGCTAAAAGAAGATATTTATGTAATACTAAACTTTGTTTATTATCAAAAAAGGTTAATTAATTTTAAGGAGTGTTTTTGCGGCGTGTTTAAAGTAAGATGTAGTCAGTTCTTTTAGGAAAGACGTAATAAATAGAAAACGCCGAAAAATTTAAGGTTTAGCCACACATGCGCGTCTGTGAAGTGGCAGCGTCACAGCGTGAAACTATGCGGTAGCGATCGTGGCGCGGCCGTCCACAAACATGGGCAGTAATGGGTACCGAATGAACGCCACTTAACGCGCAGGTGGGGCTGTACTAAAGCTTCAGACTCCGTGCAGCTGTCGCACAGGTCATAGTTTTTGTAAGAAAACGCGATTAATATTGTAAATTAGGAAGTTAAAACAAGTGCAAGTACCTATGAGAAAAACTGTAAAACGAGCAGAAAGTGCAAAAGCTTTGCAGAAAATGAACCAAAGACGATAAATGCATGTAGAATGAAAGCATTAAACAATTTGAACCTATTAGCGAAGGCGATAAAGAATGTTTCTTGAAAAGATCTGACTACTAGTAAATAAGTAAGGATTCGTTGGTTAATAATTGATTTCTCTCGTTTAAGTAGTTTTTCATTCATTATAAAACGTTTGCAATCGACAGTTTTGTTATTTTTACCTGCCCCGGACAACTATTAAAATAACTAGAACGGTCGCGACTTTCCATAGGTTCCACTCTTCCTGTGGACGTAGCCTTCTCGGTCGTCTTATCCCGGCAACGGCCCAAGCCGAGGCTCGTACCCCAGCTGGGTTAGCACGGACGGTAGACAAAATTGTCTTTCCCCCGTTTTACTCCACTTGACAAGTAAGCAAGTATGAAGAAAGTGACGTAAAACGGGGAAAGACAATTTTGTCCACCGTCCATGCTAACCCAGCAGGGGGGTGCTCTTGAGCTAGTTGCCTCCCAACTTTGAGGGCTGGGCGCCTTAAGCGCCTGCCCTCCCGCCAGGTGACGCTGTAAAGGTCGGTAGAGACCAACAGCATTAGCCCGTTCATAAAAAAAGCTATTAAAATAAAAAGGTATGGAAACTTTAAATGCAAACGAGTATAACTCAATATACGCTGGAGTAAAATACCAAAAAACATAAGTAAAGAAAGTTCGAAATATAGTAAGGCACGTACAATATAAAAAAGATAAGGTGCAAGTAGACAAAAAGCAAAAAAAAAAAAAAACAAATTAAAAATGGTTTACAAAAAGGAATATTTATGCGAACATCATCATCATCATCAACAGCCTGAAGACGTCCACTGCTGAACATAGGCCTCCCCCAGAGCACGCCACCTTGAGCGGCTGCTCGCCTCCTGCATCCATCGGCTCCCCGCGGCTTTCACCAGGTCGTCGGTCCACCGAGTGGGGGGCCGGCCTACGCTGCGTCTTCCGGTTCGTGGTCGCCACTCGAGAACCTTTCTTCCCCATCGGTTGTCAGTTCTACGAGCGATGTGGCCTGCCCATTGCCACTTCAACTTACTAACTCTAAGAGCTATATCGGTCACTTTAGTTCTCCTGCGGATCTCCTCGTTCCGGAGCTTATCTCGCAGGGAAACACCGAGCATAGCTCGCTCCATAGCTCGCTGCGCGACTTTGAGCTTACTAATGAGGCCAACAGTAAGAGACCATGTCTCAGTTCCATAAGTCATCACTGGCAACACACACTGATTGAAAACTTTCGTTTTCAGGCTCTGCGGTATTTTGGACGAAAAGATAGGACGAAGCTTCCCGAACGCTGCCCAGCCGAGTTGGATTCTTCGCGCCACCTCTTTGTCGAAGTTGGACCTACCTAATTGGACAATCTGTCCTAGGTAGACATACTTGTCGACAACTTCGAGAGTATCGTTCCCAACAATTACCGGTATAGGTGGAACATGAGCATTAGACATGATCTTTGTCTTGTCCATATTCATCTTAAGACCAACCTGCTGGGAGACTCTACTGAGGTCGTTGAGCATGGTGCTAAGGTCCTCGAGCGATTCCGCCATTATGACTATATCATCGGCAAAACGAAGGTTAGTGATGTACTCGCCATTTATGTTGATGCCAGATCTTTTCCACTCCAAGAGCTTGAAAACATCCTCCAATGCGTTTGTGAACAGTTTCGGAGAAATAACGTCTCCCTGTCTCACGCCTCTTTGCAATGGAATTTGTTCCGTACTCTGGTCCTGTAGTCGGACTGACATAGTGGCCTTACTGTACAAACACTTCAAAACTTCGATATACCTATAGTCAATTTGGCATCGCTGCAAGGACTGCAGCACCGCCCAAGTCTCGATTGAATCGAAGGCTTTCTCATAGTCCACAAACGCTAGGCATAACGGCCGATTATACTCTTCGGTCTTCTGTATAATCTGGCGCAGCGTATGGATGTGGTCTATGGTGCTAAAGCCTTTTCGGAAACCGGCTTGTTCGGGAGGCTGGAATTCATCAAACCTGCGTGCGAGACGATTCGTAATGACTCTCGAAAACAGCTTATACACATGACTCAAGAGCGAGATGGGCCTATAGTTCTTCAATAAGGTGTTATCGCCTTTTTTGAAGAAGAGCACCACCACGCTCTTGTGCCATGCCTCTGGCGTTATACCTTCAAGGATGACAGAATTAAATAACTTCTGGAGGACTAAAAGTACCGGTCTACCACCCGCTCTCAGAAGTTCGGTCGTAATTCCATCTTCACCTGGTGCCTTGTTGTTTTTAAGCTGTTTGAGGGCCATTCTAATCTCGTACAGGCTGACGTCCGGGATATCTTCGGTATAGTGTCGGACTAACTTGGCTCTGATGTCCTGAGCTGTGTTAGTAGCGGGCTTACGTGTCGAGGTGTATAACTGTCCATAGAAGTTCTCGATCTCTCTCAGAATCTCAGGCTTGGATGAAATGACGCTACCATTTTCGGTCTTCAGTTTTGTCATTTGGTGTTGCCCAATAGACGAATCCTTTGCGAACACTTTAGAGCCTTGGTTTCGCTCAATTGCGGCCTCAATACGTGAAGTACTAAGAGCACGCAAGTCGTGTCGCAAGGAACTCCAGATTCGTCTATTGAGTTCACCGTAGGCTGACATATCAACTGAAGACTGCAGCTTCATTTCGCTCCGGTCGGCCATTAGCTCAAGAGTTTTTTCTGAGAGCTTTTGAGTCTTCTTTCGGCGTTGGGTCTTAAAGAATTTCGATCCAACAGCTTGGACAGTTTCCACCAACCCGTCGTTTAGCTCGTCCACTGTGTTACAGTCGGCTAGGCACTGGAAGCGATTTTGGAGTTCCAGCTGAAAGCCTTCGGGGTTTTGGATTTGGACAGGATTTGGACGGAGCGTAGACTTCACCAGACGTGACCTTTCGAGCTTAACATTGATATTCAATGTGCCTCTAACAATACGGTGATCGCTACCGGTTTTCACCTTGCTGATCACAGAGACATCATCGAATATGTGCTTCTTGGTCGTCATGATGAAGTCTATCTCATTTTTAGTGGAACCGTCGGGACTTATCCACGTCCACTTCCTGGATGGCCGCTTCTCGTAGAAGGAGTTCATCATAAAGAGTCCCTCCTTCTCCATGAAGTCAGCCAGCCTCTGTCCTCGAGGGTTCCGCTGCCCGTATCCAAATGGCCCCACTCTCAGCTCATCGCTATTCCTTGTGCCCAACTTCGCATTGAAGTCTCCCATCACAACGGTGAAGTATGTTTCGGAAGTATGCATGGCTTCGGATATGTCCTCATACATAGCTTCTACTTCATCGTCTGAGTGTGCCGATGTCGGCGCGTATACCTGTATAACCTTCAACGAATACCGTTTGGTTATTCGGAGTACCAGGTACGCTACCCTGGCCGACACACTGTCGACTTTGACCACGTTGTTGACGAGAGACTTGCGGACGAGAAACCCGACACCCCCTTGGGAGAGTTGGTCTCCCTCCCGGTAGAAGAATAAGTTACCGGAATTTAGGATTATCGTGTCCTGTCCCTGTCTTCGGACTTCTGACAATCCCATTACATCCCAGCGTAACTTACCCGAATGCGAACATTTAAAACGAATTGTCATGTAAGTTTTGAACCTCAAGTAAGTGTAAACTGAACAAAGGGTGTACTTGTAGTGTTTGCGAGTTAATAATAATACACAACAATTTAAGTACCCAGAGTACGAGTCACAGAAACATGAAAAAAATCCCGACGCGTCACACTTTATTCCCGGTTGGCCTCACGGGTCCCAACGGGATTGTTTTCCTATTGGGGCCTATCGGGAATATATTTTTACATTAAGTGGCACTCGTTGGGAAAGCTAGAAAAAAAGCGCAGAAGTGTAACTCAATAGGAAGTGTCATAATCTCATAATGCTTATTTCTTTGTGAAAATGATGGTTCACCTATTCGACAATATTGCGTTGCGTAAGGACTAGGCTAGCAGCGTAGGCCCACCACTATATATCACCCAAATTCAAGATGCAATATTTACTAACTTTGCATTGACAGTAGAAATCAGCTGATAGCAGGGATTACAAACATTTTTGGCTGTGGCGTACACGCCCATGAAAAGTTTTCATACCAGCTTCAAGAATTAGAGAACCTCTTGGTTGCTAGGTGCGCCGGATCATAGTAAAAAAGTAACCAATTGTTTCCTACCCAGGACGTCGAAACTGAAATAAACTGATAAATCTCTGGTGATTTTAATCTTCGTTTTGATCACCTATTGAAGATTTCTAAATTCAATTAGTTAGATTGTTCATAGCATTGACGTAACTATTGAGAGTTATGACAAATCTGATAGAATTTATTTGTAAAATCATCGTAATGCTGATATCGCTCAACCATTTCGTGGCGATAACCCTAAAAATCAGCTGATTCAACTGCCAGTGAAATGTTAGTAAATATTGCATCTTGAATTTGGGGCTAGTATAGGTGGACCGACGATCTGGTTAAAACCGCGGGGATCCGATGGATGCAGGAGACAAGAGTCGCTCAAAGTGGCGCTCTGTGGGGGAGGCCTATGTTCTATGTTGAGATCTGGCTAGTGCATGTCCTCAGCGTTTCTCTTTTTCATGCATACATTATAGAGGATATTATGAGGTACGTGTTTTGAGAAACTCGTTCATTGACCTTTGAGCGGACTGCAGCGACTCTGAACCTACTTTTTTGGTGGGTCGCTTTATATTTTCAAATCCTTTGAGAAACTCCTACATTGAAACATGTCAAAACAGGTTTAGCGCCGCTGATTGACCTTGTCTCGCACACTTCCTTGTACCACGAAACGCGGTAGACGCGTAAACGACAGTGAAGCGATGTATAATTGTATGGAAAGCGATACCGGCGCTTTCTTTCGGAGCTAACATAATACCGGGGAAGTAATGCACGAGCTTCTCAGAGGATTTGAAACGTACTATGTCATGCGCTAAGAGCTTTTTTTGGTGTGGTTTTTACAAATTGTATTTTAACCATGTTTTTGCAATGTTTATGTTTGAGAGAAATAACTCTTATCTATAATATCTTGTGTAGTTTTTAACTTAGAATCCGTGTTCATTCGAAACCGACACAGGCACTTTGAGCTACAAATAAATATTTGTGGACATTTCATACAACATACCACTAACAAGCTGGAGGTATTTATCCCTATTTAATAATCAATTCTTTTTTACGTTGCCATTCATATTATTTTAATTAATAGGGAGTTTATGATTTTATTGTTACAGTCAACATAATTGTTATGGATATTTTTTAGTTGACAGTTTTTGTAAATAATAGCACCCAATTACATGCAACAATAGCTCAGTTGGTCAAAGTGTCTGAAACGGGGAGAGCGAAGAACGCGGTTTCTGATTTGCTTTGAATTTGATTTGATATCACAATGAAAATCATGATTCACCAAAAACCAAAACGAATCTCACTAAGGCGGCGCCATCGCGTAACCTGTCCATACATAACCAAATGTAAAAATAAAAATGCATATTTTCGTCAAATTATGTAGTGTAAAGTTATCAGCGATGATGCGCCACCTAGCGGTATAAATGAGCAATGTGGCTTCCTAGTATACAACTAAATTCGCTGCGAATCCAAACGCGTGGAAGGCGAGACAGTGGGTGCCCATACGTCGCGGGAATTTCCAAAACTCCCTCGCAATAAGCTAATGATGATGCTTGAGAACGCGATGTATGTGCGCTTACTACCTCGCCATCGTGCGTAATGACTCGCAGCGAACTTGCCCCTTCTGCACTAGGTCTTACAGTTTGTTTTCTTTTGCAGGCCTACTCCGCTACAAAGTCGATTTCCAATCGATGCAGTTGGACGACGAAGAAATCGACAATCTCTATGACATTGACGACTATTAGACGATCGCCCGTCGTCGCCGTGAGCTTCACCTGTCGTCGAACAACTGGATACCGGTTTGATAGAAAAATTTACAAGTTAATACGACTATGATAAGGCGCGCGAAAATTTATGTGTTACTCGCCAGGAAAACAGTAACACTTAATGTTACTAATGAGTAACATGTATCTATTAGGTATGTGTTACTCGTCCATAAATCAGTAACACTTAATACTAAGGTATGAGTTACTTGTTCATAAATTAGTAACACTTAATGTTACTACTGAGTAACAAGTGTCTATTGAGGTATGTGTTACTCGTAAGGAAAACAGTAACACTTAATGTTACTGCTGAGTAACATGTGACTATTAAGGTATGTGTTACTTGTAAGGGAAACAGTAATACTTAATGTTACTGCTGAGTAACATGTGACTATTAAGGTATGTGTTACTTGTAAGGGAAACAGTAACACTTAATGTTACTGCTGAGTAACATGTGACTATTATTTATAAACAATATTTTATCTGAGTTGATGCGCTTGAATCTAGTGAAATTAGATAATTTTCACACGGGGAAAAACTCATTAAGTAAGTTACACTCAGGTGTGTGGAGATATTAAATTGTTAATCTATGGTTTCTAAAAATAAAGTAACCTAATTGGTAACATTTTTAGGAATTGTTACTTAATATTTGTATATGTCCCGTTTGGTGTTAATAATCCATTCCAAGTAAATTTCAGGTCCCTTTATAACCGGGACCCAATGATCTATAACCGGTAACCAGTGATAAACGTTAGGTGGTTACGTACCGGGTTTTAGTTTTTTTTTAAATTTAAATTTCGTTACAGACAAAACAATAGGCTAGTGTCATGCTATTTTTTTATTGCATAAATTTAAATATTCCTCATAAAACAAAAATTAAATATCCCAAAAAAGTTACAAGCATTTTAAAATACAGGAATAGGAAGACAGCTCAAACATGCAGTGTCGTTCTTGGTCCTTCATAGTACCTCAGTGCTAAGCTGTGGTAGCTTTACATACAACCTCTTTGGCATGTGACGTCACAAATTGCGTTTTAATAGTAACTGTGTGGAAGCTCCACACGGTCTGTGTTTTGCGAGAAAGGGACAGGCGATGCCCCCTCCAGAAACTTTAAAAGCTTATTACACCGTGATTTATTTATCGATTTTACTTATTTTTTTTCAATTATTGCATTCATTTTTAACCTAATATATGAAAATAATATTTACTTGTTAATTTTTTATAGCAGACAACTAGCCTATTCTGTTTTGAAATATGTAATTGATGAAAATCTTTTTTGACGCAAGCTTTTATTACTAACCCGTCGAAAACGTTAGTCTTTAGTACATGACATTGGTGAAATTGTACCGAAATCGCCGCAGAAGCCACTAACTAAGATTCAATTCACGATCAGACCACTTAAAATGCTTAAGTCATTGTTCTAAAGTTGTCAGTTCTACGAGCGATGTGGCCTGCCCATTGCCATTTCAACTTGCTAATTTCTAAGAGCTATATAGGCATAAGCAAAATCGTTCACCTTGGTGTATTCGTTCATCAAATCTCGTTCAGTAAAAGGAACTCGTTCAGTAACTCCTTTCGTTCATTGAATCCGAACGATCGATATCATGTGCGAGTCTCTGCGATCTCGTTCGGATTTACTGAACTTATTGAACTGTGGACTGCGGAACGATTTTGTTGCAAGGAGTTGCGAGTCTCTGCGATCTCGTTCGGATTTACTGTACTCATTCAACTGTGGACTGCGGATCGTCCAAAGTTCCTGTTCAAAGTTCTCTATACGAAGTGTGAACGAAATTGCTCCTGGGACTGGGGTTAAGTTGCGGGCGGACGCAACTCCCAGTCGCGCCGCTCGCTTAACTATTGAGTTCACCGAGTTAGAACTGGGAACGGAACGACTGAACGAAACCAATCGGTGGAGGTGAACGAGTTCCTTTCGTTCACCACAACTGAGCAGTTCTTGGGAACGAATCGTTCAGGAGTTACAGAAGTCTAGAGCTGTATCGGTTACTTTAATTCTCTCGGATCTCGCAAGGAAACTCCAAACATAGCTCTCTTCATAGCTCGTTGCGCGACTTTGAGCTTACTAATGAGGCCGACAGTAAGAGACCACGATTCAGTGTTATTCATCACTGGCAACACTGGTTAATAACTTTTGTTATTAAATTCGCAAAGTAAAATAAGCTTGTTATAAAAAGGAATTAATGAAAATTGAATGGGAACATCTCTATTCTTCCCCGAATGAGATGAATCACGCGTAGAAAATGTGCGCTTTGCTAAAATCCCAATTTTGTATGAACTAAAACACGGTACTAACCGGGCTCGATTACTCAAAGCACTTGGAACCTTGTCGTTTTAAAGGTATCGTTAAATATCGTTATTATATGTAACATCGTTTAATTATGAACTTTATTGTTGAGAGTGTATAGTTGATTATGTGTTGTGGGAGACATCTTATAAGACTTTGTGGCGTTCAGTTTTAGTATTCAAACCTTGCAGTTAGAGTTGTGAAAGCGACAAAGTTCCAACTGGAAAGCCTACCAATTAATATTATATTTTCACATAATTTTTATTTAACCACTCTAGAAGCGGCCTTTTTTATTGTGAAAACTAATCAGATTATTGATTTTTTAGTAGTTTAATTACTGATTATTAGGTCAAAAATAACATTGAACAGTTTTCCTAATGTCATTTTGGCTTTGTTTATCTCGCTAGATGGCGTTGGCGACAGTTTTGGAAAGTAGTGCGGCAACCAAAGAGGATTTTGTATATCTCAAACTATTTTTTAACTATTCACGTTGGCTAAATGAAGTTCGCCACTGCCACGATAAAGTTTAAAAAGTATATACCAAAATTTATGCGAGCGCCATCTCTTGATGAGAGAACTAAACTGACAATACCTAAAAGAAAACTGTTCAGTATAATGAGGAGTTTTATTTAAAAAAAAGAAATGGTGTTTTATGTATGACCCAATAGATGGCGCCAGTTGTGGTTTTACCAAAATCTGTCACTGTCACTGTTTCAAGCATAGACCACAGGTTATAGGAAATGTGTCACGATACTGACTGACAACTCTAAACTGTTTCGTTTGTTCTACTTTCGTTGCGCGATAGCTCGGCTTAATTTTGGATCATAATATTAACGTTTATCTGTCTCGCAGTTCTGCTGTACTTCAATTTACTTAAGAATAATGCACCACAGACTACTTAGGAGATACTACAGACAATGTACTCGTGGTCCACTCAATTGAATTTGACATTTCTTTGTAGGTAATCTAAGCATTTTCTTATGTTTAAACTACTCTGTGGTTTGAGAGTTTTAAACTATGTACTTACAGCGCCATCTAGAAAAGAAGCGGAACTAGTGTTTTTTTTTAAATAAGCCTCATTGTGATGTCTTACTTGATTGTAACTTTTGATTTTAATTGCAGCAGGTACTCAAAACTGTTACGGTATATTTTGCAGGCCAATATTTGTAATATTAATTTATATTATGGTAAATTAATACCAATTCTAGAGTGGTATTATCATGTGTTTAGCGAATATGTATGCAATATGTTTTTAAACCCCCCCTATTGTATTTATATTGTATTTTATGTTACAATAAAATATCGGTTGATGGCTTACTCTATATACAGTTTTATTTGTTTCCTTTAATGCATTTTCACCAAAGATCCCTAAACTACACCCTAACTAGGAATCCTAGGAATGAACACTGGGCAAATGAGACTTTATGATCTGATCACTCAGTCTAGTAATCTGATTACTAAACTGGGTGATGTCTCAGGATGACGTGCGCAGTGTAGTGTCGCGCGAAACTTTATTGTTGTAAAGTTCCGGGTGACACTGCAACTGTTATGGGCGGCCGTGTCACTTAACATCAGGTGAACGACTAGCTCGTCACGTCATTCAATCACATTAAAAAACTAGGAATCCCTTTGGCTAAAGACCCCCTAGATTTAACCCTTACCTAAATTCATTTTCACAGCGCTGAGTGACACTTAAATTGTAAAGTGACAGTTTATTCTTTTCTACGGTTTCCGAAAACCGTAGGCTACCGATTTTCGTTATTTTATTTATATATTTTAGAGAATAATCGTCAAAAATACAAACAACATGCTTTATTGATATTAGCATTAGAGTTTTTAATATATTATGCATCAGAAAAAATTAAAACAAATACCTGTTCTGGCGTTATGCGGGTAGAAACAGTTGCCAAATACAATTGAAAAAAAAACAGACATTGTGATAATTTAACCTGCCACTTAACGCTAAGGGGTCGAGCTTCGGCCCCTAAACTTAGGGAATCCCTTAAGCTTTAGGTGTCACTTAATCGTCGGTGACAATAAAATTACTGTCAGATGTCCCTTAAATATTTTGAAGGGTCCCTTAAAATTTAGGCATCTTTGGTGAAAACGGGCATTATAGCATAATTAATTAAGGGAAAAATAGTACTTTAATTTTAGGCAAGTGGCTTTTATAATCCTTTTTAAAAACGGTTTAAATTGACTTCATCATCATCATCATCATCAAAAGCCTGAAGACGTCCACTGCTGAACATAGGACCCTACAGAGTGCCACTTTGAGCGGCTGCTCGCCTCCTGCATCCATCGGCTCCCCGCGGTTCTGACTAGGTCGTCGGTCCACCTAGTGGGGGGGGGGGCTACGCTGCGTCTTCCGGTTCGTGGTCGCCACTCGAGAACCTTCCCCATCGGTTGTCAAGTTCAAATTGGGAATCGGAGTGCTGAAGAAAAGAAAGAATCAAATAGTTGTTCTGGTAAGTATTGTAATTTTATTATTACATTCTTAAACCAAATATATCATTTCATCGCAGCATATATTATTATTAATTGCCCGTCGGCCTGCCGTCTGCACTAAGTTTGATAGCTCTTAAGTTCGCACTTATGTCTGTAGGGCGTATGCAAATGCGTTTCTTTATAACACGGACAGACAAACAAGCTGACGGCCCGCCTGGTGGTAAGCAGTTACCGTCGCCTATAGACACCTGCAACACCAGGGGCGCTGCCGATGCGATGCCTACCTTTTAAGACTCCATTTACCCGTCGCTTGGAGTGCCCCATGTTGTAGCTCAGCGGAAACACCTCGGAAGGTAGCTCATAAAATATTCCACATCTTGCAAGTATGTGGCAGAAATGACCTCGTGAAACGGACTGTGCGAGATTTCCATGGGTCCACGAGGTGTGGATGAGCTTTTCGTTGCAGTGGTCTTCTAGGCAAGCATGTACCATCGTAGACTGCGTCATCGCTTTCCACCAGGTGAGACAGTGGTCAAATGCTTTGCCTATAAACAATAATAAAAAAAAACGTCCTCATGAGGGATTCGTGCGTGCTAAGGAGCTGTCAAACTTTAGTACAGACGGGCTTATCGTAGGTGTTTATCCACTATTGTACAAAGACGGCATCTTCCCGAAGTTGACGATCCTCCTCGATTTATTCAACTTGGGGTGTAATGCAAACAGTTCTTTCTTCGTTAGAATGTACCTTCGAAACGACATTATTTTTATTTAATTATTTACCTAATTATTATGTTCGGTTATGCCGTTCGGGTGGGGCTTGTGCAAGGCCAGCGTGAATTCAAGCCAAAGCCACAGAATAGATATATAGTACTAGGCCAAAGCGGGGAAGAGCCGGGGGCCGAGCGGCAGGGACGGTCTAAGTTAAAATGGTTCCAAGGCGCAATAGTTTAGGTAATTTATTATTACACTGAGTATAATGGGTATTTTAAAAATCCACTATACATAAGCCCTCCATTATATTTAGTTCAACTACTACACAAAGTTTCATGATCTTATTTAAAGTATTCATTGAACGATGGCTGTTTATTTGTACGGTTTGGAGGTAACTTTGTAATTTTTTTCTATCGAGGAAAGTTTATTAATTCGTGTTTTCACTATACATTTGCAGTAGCATTAGTCCTGAACTTTACCATATATTCATTTTAAAGTCATTGTTGCAATATTGTTGACAGGACACTGCTTCAAGCTAAGCCATTTTAAGCATTTTGGCGTTGTATTGGCTCTTCAACGGCACAGACGAAATACTTATTAGATATTATATTATTATAGCTACATAAAGCTTTTTCCCAACGGTCACACGTCATAATATTATGTAGCTACTAAGTCGCTTTATACCTATCCACCTACTAGGTACGGTTTTACTAGTTCGTCTATGCTAGGTACCACCGCTATGCCAGTTATATTCTGCCGCCAAGCAGTAGTGTGCAAGTAGTGTGTGTTCCGGTTTGAAGGGCATTGTAGTTATTGAAATTACTGGGCAAATGAGACTTTATGATGCGAAACTTAATTATATTAAAGTTTCTAGTGTAACTGCATCTGTTGTATGGGCGGCCGTGTCGTTTTACATCAGGTGAACGACTAGCTCGTCATGTCATTCATTCTCATTAAAAAACCTCAATGGAACAGGGTAGGCAGAGGTTGTGGGGTAGGCGGATGAATGAAATCTAGTGGCGTTCTAATTGGGTTTACCTACCTTCGAGCCACACCAAGTTTTACAGCCTTCGTCGTTGTCGCTTGTGGTGTGCCAGCGGCAGCCTCCCCAAGACTGAGCAATGTAGTTACCGCATTTGTTGCTATTAATGCTGTAACAATTTAGTGTTTTAACGTCATTTAGCTTTCAAAGCAAGAGGCAAGCAACCGGTCAAAGTGGCGCTCTGTGGGGGAGGCCTATGTTCAGCAGTTGACTTTTGATTGTTTCCACCGCATCAAATTTAAGCTGAGACCATTAAAATTAAATGGAGCCACCATGGTGGCCGAGCGGTAGCATGTGCGCTTCGCAATCTTACGGCACCGGGTTCGATCCTCGGCCCTGCACCGATGACTTATCTAGTAAGTTATGTGCAGTTTTCGATGCCATCCCTCCGTGCCTCGGAGAGGACGTTAAGCCGTCGGTCCCGGTTGTCATAAGAAATTATATGCCAATCGTTACGTGTATTCAGACGCCTGATAGAATCTGACGCCTGATCTAACCATCCCTGTTACTGGCCGCTCCTTATGGGCTGCGAGGTCAGATGGCAGTCCCTCGTGTAATTCAATAACAAATGGGAAAAGGCAAAGAGGAGGATGACAACCATTAGAATTAAATTAATTTATTTATTAGAGAAGCTATTATTATCTTAAAAGTGAGTAAATTATAAAATTAGGTACTAACATTGCAAACAGAACCAGCAAAAAGCAAACGTAAGTAAAGAATTCATTACCAATAGTTACCTACTTACTCGATTTTCCAATAAATACCTAACAATGCTAAAAATAGTAATTTAATTAGGTACTCAATAAGAAAATAATAGCTAATTAGCTTATCAGAAGCTGAAATTAAATGTGCACCTATAATGTCTGAATTGTAGGTTGTGGGTTCGATTCCCACACAGGGCAAACATTTGACGTGTGATGCACATAGGTATACCCGTTTGTTCTGTGTCTGGGTGTTATATTGTATTCTATGTAGGTATGTATTTACAAATAAAAAGCAAATCAGTTGTCTGGTTCCCATACACAAAGTAACATTGTTTTTTTCTCTAATCTGTGTTCCCATAGTACAAGGTTTCCTTAGTTTGGGACTAGATGGCGCTGTGTGTGCCCACAAATATAAATTCAGTTGTATTTATGTAGTTCATACTTAAATGTCGTCTGAAGCCAGGAATTTATTTAAAAAAACAGTAGGTACCTAAGTATCTATTCTGTTACGGTAGGATAGGACCCGTTGTTATAGTCTCCCATCTGATCCCATTGGGCGTATCCCCAGGTAGTGAATAGGGGAACGCCCCTAGATATAGGGGGGAGAGGTATCGGATTGGTCCGGCGCGATTTCGATATAGAAATTAAGAAACGATATAGCAAATTAAGAAACTCCGGACCTTTCAAACAAACAAATACCTACCAAAATTGGTTCATCATCAACAGCCTGAAGCCGTCCACTGCTGAACATAGGCCACAGAGCGCCACTTTGAGTGGCTGTTCACCGCCTGCATCCATCGGCTCCCCGCGGTTTTCACCAGATCGTCGGTCATCCATGGTTCATTCATTCAAAACTAAGTGGTTATTCATCATCATCGTCATCATCAGCTGGAAGACGTCCACTACTGAACCTAGGCCTCCCTCCCTCATAAAACGCCACTTTGGACGCTTATAAAATGGGGATTAGGTATAATCACCACGCTTGGCAGGCTTAGTGATCGCAGATTTTAATATACCGAGGAAAATGCTGCGGCCTCTTTCTATTATTTTCTGGATATCCAGAAAATAGCCAGCTCTTACAGAACCAACGGGAAGAGATGGGATGGTCCTATTCATAAACTGGGACGACACGGCGAAATGCAAGTGCCTATAGGCCTGAAATATGCCTCCGTCAGGTCGAGGTAAGTATCTACGTAAATCGTTACTTACGCAATTTTCACGTGAATAAAGCTAGTGGTCCTGATGATGGAATTCCAGCAATCTACACCACTATTATAAAGAGGAAAGATTTGTATTTTCGTGTGTATGTTTGTAATGAATAAACTCAAAAACTACTGTGCCGATTTCAAAAATTCTTTCACCATTGGAAAGCTACATTCACCCTGAGTAACATAGGCTACACCACTACACGTGCAAAGCCGGGGCGAGCCGCTAGTCTACACCACTATTATAAAGAGGAAAGATTTGTATTTTTGTGTGTATGTTTGTAATGAATAAACTCAAAAACTACTGTGCCGATTTCAAAAATTCTTTCACCATTGGAAAGCTACATTCACCCTGAGTAACATAGGCTACACCACTACACGTGCAAAGCCGGGGCGAGCCGCTAGTCTACACCACTATTATAAAGAGGAAAGATTTGTATTTTTGTGTGTATGTTTGTAATGAATAAACTCAAAAACTACTGTGCCGATTTCAAAAATTCTTTCACCATTGGAAAGCTACATTCACCCTGAGTAACATAGGCTACACCACTACACGTGCAAAGCCGGGGCGCGCCGCTAGTCTACACCACTATTATAAAGACTGGCCTAATAGCTCAGTTGGTAGTAGCTCTGCCTTCTCAACTGTAGGCTGTGGGTTCGATTCCCACCCGGGCCAAAGATTTGTGTGATGAACATAGGTGTTTGTTCTGTGTCTGGGTGTCATATTGTATTCTATGTATGTATTTACAAACAAAAGTATATAAGTATTGTATCAGTTATCTGGTTTCCATAGTACAAGCTATAATGCTTAGTTTGGGGCTAGATGGCGCTGTGTGAAATGTCCACACATAAAAAAAAAAAAAAAAAAAAAAGAGGAAAGATTTGTATTTTTGTGTGTATGTTTGTAATGAATAAACTCAAAAACTACTGGGCCGATTTCAAAAATTCTTTCACCATTGGAAAGCTACATTCACCCTGAGTAACATAGGCTACACCACTACACGTGCAAAGCCGGGCGAGTCACTAGTAGTTTATAAAGAGTGCTAACACGCCTGATAGAGGGAAGGAGTGAACCAAAAGTTTAATATGCCCCAAAAAAAGGTAGGTACATAGGTATGTATTAAGTGGGGGGACAAAGTGGACTTAAAATTTTGAAACAGTTGACTTTGTTCCACATTTGCTTATGTACTCATCTATGGTATACTCTCCGGTTCTCCACCATTGGAAAAACTTGGTGGGATTGTGGGACAGACAGAGAATAAGCCAAAGGCTAGTGTGAATTCTGTGGCCAAATGCCACCGTTTATTCCCGTTAGAAAACCAAGCTTCATAACTGGTTGTCAAACAAGAAAAATATTTACTGTTTGATTACCCGGTTATCTGTAAAGATTTACAATTCTTTTTTTTTTTTTTTCTTATATTTTGGCTCCACACATAGTGTATTTAGCCAGTGTCAAGTTTTGTAATTTTTCATCGTATTATGGAAATTTTCACTTAAAGTCAAGTCATAGTCACAGTCAGAGTAGTCATAGTCTAGTCTAAGTCATAATCCAGTCTAAGGCATGCCCTAGTAAAGTGGTGGCAACTTTACTAGAGGCTTCTATGGAATTTTGGAAGCAACACGAAAAACCACGTTGCACTACATTATATCACTTGCCCACACTCATGCTCGTAATTCAGCACTTAATGCGTAAAACACCACCAATTTTAAACATTAACACTGGAAAAAGCATAAGTTTTGCAAAATAATACAATGCACCGACGTGAACTTTTCCGCGTTCCCGCCAACACTCCTACAATTCTTTATTGAAAACCAATTTGATAACTGGTTATCAAATAAGAAATAATGTTTTTTTTTTTTTAGAATTAGTTCTTGACCTGGATACAAAGTCCTTCAGTCGCAATATTAAAAAGTCTACAAAGTCTGCATTATATTATATTTCACTTAGTCATAGTCACAGTCACAGTCCAGTCCAAGTCAGGCAGTCACAGTCCAGTCAAAGTCATGCCCCAGTAAAGTGGTGGCAACTTTACTAGAGGCTTCTATGGAGTTTTGGAAGCAACACGAAAAACCACGTTTCACCACATTATATCACTTGCCCACACTCATGCTCGTAATTCAGCACTTAATGCGTAAAACACCACCAATTTTAAACATTAACACTGGAAAAAACACAAGTTTTGAAAAATAATACAATGCACGTGAACTTTTTCGCGTTCCCGCCAAAACTCCTAAGAAATAATGTTTACTGTTAGATTACCCGGTTTTCAATAAAGATTAACCTTTCCTTACAGAAAACTAATTTAATACTTAACACATGCTTTAGCCACATCACAAAGTAACTAATTTTTTTCTCTAATCTGTGGGCCACATGCTACAAAAAAAAACACAAAAAAACGAAACGCTAAGATCTTTTTTACAGAATATGGCTTCGCGCAGTTTGCGTATTTAGCCTGACCTAAAAAGAAAACGGCATGTGTTTGAAATTGTATTACCATGGCGACGGAAACGTGTGTACCGACTGTCACGCAAAAACGTAGTTTTAGTCATTAGCCTAAGATTTGTTAAGTTTAGATTAATTTGATCATTTACATAATTGTAGTGATAGAAATTACCTATTAAAAAAATTCGCGCGCTAATGTAAAGAGGTTTTAAGTAAATAGTGTTTTCCATACGGTTTTTATTCAAGAATTGTGTCAAGGTAAGAAATAATTAGCTCATTAATTATTCATCAGGTCAATCCTGTTATTTAGAACATATGCTAATAAAGTTTGGTTAAAATATCGATTGTTGATACTCGCGACGGAATGAGTGTAAGTAGGTATCTTCATATATGTACTTAACCTATTACATTGTCTTCTTCACGAAAATCTCTTGAAGTAGGTAATCAATTTGGTGTAAATTCCTGCCTAACCCTATCTATAAAGGCATTTATTGGTAATTTTGTAATTGTTTATAAAAACAATATTCGAGACTGGGTTGGACTGGGTTTAGGCTCCCAGCTTACCTATAGAAGACTTTCGCAAAAATTGACAATGTCTTTTAGGGCTCCAAAACGATAGACAGTTAATTTAAGGCGCTCTAGAGTCCCCCCTCAAAAAAAAGTGCTATGACCCGGCCTCATTTCGTTGTCCGTCAGTCTGCACGTCACAGAGGTTTTTGTCAGAAAAAAGCACCTAAGCACTAATGCCATCTTAATTTTCAGCGTGTCACAGATAATGCAAACTACATCAAGGAAAACAGATACAAAAAGCAAAAAAGAATCCAAAGACGAATTAACAAAGAAACAAGATGAAAAGCCTAAAAGAAGTGTCTACACGATTTCAACGCCAAGAGATTTCGTTCAAAAATCCACAACAGCTGATATTTATGCTCAAAAGAAAAAGATTAACGCACAAAATGCGAAAGCACCGAAAAAAGCTGGTACTTCTAACATAACCAATACCTCCCCAATGAAAGGTTTACTAAAATCTTCGGCGTCAGCTGTAAGCCAAATGAGCGAAAAAACGCCCGCGAAAAGAATGGAGGCAAAAGCGTCACTTCATTCAGCTAGGAGGAACGAAACTCCAAGGAAACAACCTACTTTAACCAGTGTCACTGTTAATTCACCGAGTGTTAAAAGAAAATTGAATTTAAATTCCGAACGCGTTTCAACCAAAGAGATAGGAAGTAGAAAAAATGAGAGGTTCAGCGAGAAATTGAATTTAAATTCCGAACGCGTTCCAACCAAAGAGATAGGTAGT
This sequence comes from Ennomos quercinarius, assembly GCA_910589525.2. Taxonomy (NCBI): domain Eukaryota; kingdom Metazoa; phylum Arthropoda; class Insecta; order Lepidoptera; family Geometridae; genus Ennomos; species Ennomos quercinarius. The sequence goes on from OU342515.1 coordinate 4,642,324, forward strand.
AGTAAACATGAGAAAATCAATGACAGCAAGAAAAGTAAAGAAAGTTTTGAGGTTGGCAAAACCAAAGAGGTTCGTAAAGAGCCTCTAAAAGAGTCTGCCGCTGTAAAAGGTGACCGGCAGCGAACGAAAACGAGGACTTTGGATGAAAACGAGGTGAAGATTTTGACGCCTGACGTAGTTGATAACAACGCAGGCATGATGAATTTGTCGCAGAAACTAGCTGCTAAGCCAAAAGCGTTTTACGTAGACTTGGATGTCGAAAAACCACAGGTAAGAAAGACTAAAATTATAATATAGGTAGGCACCAGCACCAAAACTACTTCCATGAGCAAAACTAATCTCAGATGGCACTATCGTCGCTGAGTTGCCAGCCCATAGAATGTCAGATTTTTGTTTCGTAAACTTGTGTAATTATTTTATTTGTAATCTTTTGTATATATAGAAATAAAAATAGTGATGATGCGATTCGGAACATTTTCCACATTCGTCAGAATGGTTTGATTCGTGACGAAACGGTTATCATCATGATTCCATCAGGGGTCTAGCAAAGATGCCTTCCATTAGCGTTAACGCTAAACGCTAACTCAATGACAAAAAGAACGATGGGAATGACATTGCCTGCGGAAAAGTGATCCGCACAGGAACTGTCATTCCCATACATTTTGGAGTTAGCGTGAGGCGTCACGCTGGAATCTTTGCTAGACCCCCTAATTCCATATTCAATAGATTCGGTGCGCGTTGGTCAACATCGTCATAAACTAAAGACGAATTTGCATAATTATATATTGTGAATATTTTAATAATAGATGGCAAGGCAAGGAGGCCCACGTCTGGCACAATATAATAGGTACAGGTATACAAGCTGTTTTGAATTTCTATGTTTCATTAATAATTTTTACTAAGTTTATTTGCATTACCTACCACACAACACAACGCTCTGATGTTCACCTAACTCAATCATAATGATTACTATCGCAAAAATATTTCACTTATTGCGTCTAAACTAGATTTTGCAATCGCTATTGTTGCATTTGAAATTGATGACCAAAGTGGACCAAACAAAATAATTATATTAAGTACAATCAATAGATTGTATAAGTACAATCTGGAGCTCTTCAAGTCGTGAGTGAATCTTCTAGGCAAGCGTGTACCATCGTAGACCGCGTCGTCAGTTTCCATCAGGTGAGATTGCGGTCAAATGCTTAAAAAGAAATATTACTTTTGACGAAAGTAATATATAAAAATATATATAAATGCGTTGTCTCTGCTGCTGTGTAGGTATAATTTTTGTTTATCTATTTTTTGTAGTCTTTGTCTTTTTAAATATGTATTTATTTTACTGTAGGGTTTACTATAGGATTCTCACTTCTTAATGCATGATGTGGCCATTCTGTAATTAGGCCTACATGTAATTCAAAACCTGTCATGTATATCATGTAAGCTAAAATTTTTATTAAATTTGTAAATCATGTAGTACTGTTGAAGGTCCATAAATAAATAAATAAAGATATTACAGTTCTTAAAATTTTAGCAAACAGCGGGAAAAAAATTTAAGAACTATAATATCTTAAATTTTAAGAACTATAATATCTTTATAGATATACCTGAAGTATGGTTTACACTTAAAAATCAATCCATGAAAGTAATATGATATGTTGTTTAGGGAGCTAAGAACTTGGCGGATGAGTTCCAAGTCGACACAATATCACCTAGCGGGATAAATGAGCAGTGATGACGCCCCTATACCTTGACAGAAACGACTTTACCTGTGATAAAAAAAATAAACATAATATATTGTAGTTAGTTAGATTCTTATGATGGTCATTCCCAGATGCAGCCCAAAAAGGACAAATCAAGTGATGAAGAAATAAGCTACGAAGACGATTTCGAAAGTTACGAGTCAGATTTTGATTCGTATCACAGTGAGCAAACGGGCGCTGTTGAGAGCGACGAAAGCGAAAAAAGCGAAGCGAGCGAGCAAAGTGAGCGAAACGAAGAGATGGCGTCGGTTGAGGATAGCAGTTTGAAGGAAAAGGATGAGGAGAAAATGTTGGACTCTGGTTTGTATATAACTGTCTTCTTCTACCGATAATTTCAAGTTTAGCTTTGACACGTCCTGTCGAACGCGCCACGTGCAACAACCAGAAAACCAAAGTAAATATGATATAAATAATTTATCCATATTGCAGGTAACTTCGACCTCCGAGACCAGCGATCTGCCAAATCAAAGCCAGCAGTGATGGACTTTATCCTAGAAGCCGGTGAGGATCGGAAGCCGGTCTCCCTCACTGATGAGGGTTTCCAGGACATGAGCAGTTCAAGCACTGCGAGTAGCATGAGGATACAGCAGGCGGATAGGTATGACTACAGCACAGTAGGTAGTAAGTAGCTATGCTCGGAGTTTACTTGCGAGACAAGATCCCAAATGAGGAGATCCGCAAGACAACTAAAGTCACCGATATAGCTTTTAGAATTAGCAAGTTGAAGTGGCAGTGGGCAGGCCACATTGCTCGTAGAACTGACAACCGATGGAGAAGAAAGGTTCTCGAGTGGCGACCACGAACCGGAAGACGCAGCGTAGGCCCCCCCATTAGGTAAACCGGCGACCTGGTCAGAACCGCCGGGAGTCGTTGGATGCAGGAGGCAAGCAGCCGCTCACAGTGGCTCTCTGTGGGTGAGGCCTATGTTCAGCAGTGGACGTCATCAAGCCGATGATGATGATGATGATGATACAAATAGGTAAGACCAAGAGTTGGCTAGAAACAAGACAATTTTTATTGAAAAGTGTTCCCAATGACTTTTTTTGTATATTTTATCATTTTAGTATTAAAATTCTCATGAGTGTGATTCATTTTAAATAAATATGTATCCGACTGTTACTCACGAATAGTGTGTCAATTTCTCGACCAGGCTCACTATTCGTGAGTAACAGTCGGATACATATTTTTTTTAATATTTTATCATTTTACGAGTATAAAGTATTTTGCGTTCAAGCTACCTATCTCTTCTCAATTTTTTTATATTGTTTGTCTCTAAAGGTAAACAGACTATTTTGAAACATTTTAGTGATGAATGACCAAATCACTTAAAAAACTTATATAAATTATTTTTGTTCCAGACCGCTCTTCATGGATTTCTCAAAATCGAAACAGAATAAACTCAAGCGCAAAATACATGAGCGCTTACAGCAGCGTGCGAAAGACTTGCTAGGAATGATAAATCTTCACGAAATGCATTATTCTCTTTTCGAAATGCCGCCTATTTCCTACGATTTGTACATGGCAACATTCGGGAGATCAAATTACACCCAGATCGGAGTTCAAACGTTCGATGATGGTATCACTGAAGAGGTTCAAACAGACGAAGTGGCAGTTAGTCAAAAATGGACACAATATCCGGTTGAGTTTTCCAAAAACGATATTTATAATAGCAACAATATGGCGCGAAAATATAGCAAGCACACTGAAGATTATTTAACCAGATTCACATTTTTGATGAAAGAAAGTTCTTACGAACATACTGATAGTAATATTTTAGACGAAAAGTATTTGGAAAATCCGTTGAGAATTTTCTTGGAACAAAAAGATGGCGCCGGCGGAGATGAAATGTTGCCATATGAAACTTATAAATCTAAATTAAAATCCAACGACTACAATTTAAATAAACTGGGAAAGTTTTTGAAAAAGTTTGAAAGCAAAATAAGCCATGTTCTGAGTTCGAATGTCAGCCACAAGGATGTCACTAACTTATCCAAAAGTAATAAAATACCTTTCAGCAAAGGCTTTGTCTCTCTCTCAAACAAAACTATAAACGAAGAAAAGCTGGCATTTGTCAAGTCTTCAAAAATATCACGAGTGATTTTCTCAGAAACAAAAGCAAATCTGATTTTAACTGTACACAAAAATACTCAAAATGCACATGGAAAAAAGGGTTTGATATGTTTGTGGGATTTAAGTGTTGCCAGAATGGAACCTGTAAAAGTGTTAACCGCCATCGATAATGTCCTAATTGGAAGGTTCACAGGAAACATTGACGGGGTTTTGGTAGCTGCTTTGGATGACGGGTAAGTTGCGTAAATATATAAGTTAATTAAAAAATGTAATGGGTTTTGTTTTAAAAGTTTTGTTCCTAAAAACTCATTTCTTATTATACATTTTTAGATCAATCCATCTTTGGGATCTGACTGAAGAACCAACATGGCATGACGATGTTGACAATGAGACAAAACCTACAGAATTAGTGGATATTGACAGCGAAAGACTGACAGAGTTCGAAAAAGATAGAGAATGGAACTTAAAAAATAGTCATATGGGATTAGATCAGGTAAAGGAGCTAATTTTAGATGAAATACTACTTTAAAGTTATGGAGTGCAGAGGTACGTACCTATAGAAATTATTCGTAGTTTCATCAACAGTTGTATTGAAATTTTTAGGTTATCAAAACATTTTTAGATTTCACGCCATTGTAATTAATAATAATTAGTTATAATAGAGTGTGTACTCATGTCTGAAATAAATGAATGTTTAATTTAATTTCATTATTGTACCCAACTACCCACAAATAAAAGACACTTCACTGATGATTTCTCATTTTCTCATGACAGGCAAGGATAGCCATGGCTCTGCAATCCTGCGCCTTTACAAGCAGTGCTGGCAACATGACAACGAAAGAAGAGATCGACCGCATCGTTGGCCTCGAAATGAATACTGATGCTGGAGGCTTGGAAACAGGGAGAAGAATTGTGGGACAGGTCAGGATTTTTATAGCAGACAATGTAGAGTTTAGCCGCTAGTGGTGTCACGCTTTTCAAGGGATGCTGCCGAAACGTACTGAATATTATCTTTCTCTGTGAGTCTCCAAACTTGGAACGATCAATTTTGAGGCATTAGTGGCACGTCTAGTGTTGCAGCTGTTTAACCATGTGCTATGGTGACCTTCCCATCAGAAGGGCCACTAGATTGTTTGCTACCTACAGTACAAAAAAATTGCTTGGTGGACTATATCTATAGTCCTTAAAGAAAACACACAAGACGTCACATCGACGTCGTCGTTTGTGAAGATACACAAACTAATTCTTAAAGTTATTTTCGACATCATCATGTTAAATTATTTTTTCAATCAACTGTTACTTACAGTTATGTTTTATCTTTTTAGATATCGTCTCTGCAACGAATGGGCATCCTCACAATTTGGTCGATAATTCAAGAAAAGTTGAGATCATGCAAAGACATGGGAAAGGCATTCCTCTCAAAAATGAGGCTTGAAAAAAATCAGACCATTAACTTAGCTGATCACATCTCCATTTCAACAAAACATAACATCAACAATGAATACTTAGCTTCGTTCAATTTAAACGCAGCGAAAAGGCGGCTTTCATTGAGAAAAAAAGAAAAATGTATTGTAAAAAACCAAACGTCGCGCCCTCAGTCGGCCATTTCTTCGAAATATAGCTTTGACATTGACAGGCCGTCCAGTGCTGCCAGTATGAGGAAACGTGTGTTGCCAGTAGAAATAAACGTGCCCAAGAATTGGGAAACTGGTGTTGTGTGCAACGATTTGAAAATTATGAGGGTTAATAGCATCGACAACTATTTGGTTGCGAAGAATTGTGGCGAAGTTTTATGTTGCAAGAGATGTCTTGGTGCAGTGAAAGTAGAAAGGTTTATTGTTGCAAGTAAGTAACTGATTTTTGTATACTTGGCATCAATATAGCTGTTGTTAATGTATTTTCTTTCTTTCTTTCTTTCTTTCTTATTATATTTCACGTGAACAGCATTTAATCTATAGATCATCAGATAGTAGTAGTATAGTTTATTTCATCAGATTTGTTCTCTTTGTCTTACAGCTGATACGTCATCGGTCACAAACCTTGAGGTCTCCTCTAAAGCTTTGCCTTACTTCTTAGCGGCCACTGACACTGGAACCGTGCATCTTTGTTCGTTGCTTGACAACAGGGTGCTACTTACGTTGGATTGTAGGTAAGAATATGGCAAGTTTTAGCTTGAGTGGAAATGTTGTTTTAAAGTAGTTCCGCATCTGTAACTACTGATTTCAAACTTCAACGCCATGTTATACCTAAGATTCTAAATTATATCTGAAACTCTATACATTTCGTTGATTCTAGTGAGCGTGCGTACGAAGAATGGTCAATAACCACTTACCTAGTCCTTTTGACGGAAGGACAGAGCCATGTAGAATTCAAATTGACAAGGTTTAGTAATTTACAAGATTTTCCGTAAAAGTTGAGTCGTTCTGGCTAAAAAGATTCGCTTATATAAATAGCTGAGCATTACGTACTTACTGATCTCCTTTATAAAGACCACTTCCCCAAAATGTCCGCTCTTAATATACGGTCCACATCCGTAACTGTGCGCAGTAGCAAAAAATATTTCGGGGTTTTCTGAAGAGATGTTCACTCTCCCCCTTCCTACTTAATTAATCCTGAGATTCCTGAGTCAGTGAATGGAAGCCTAGGGAATAGGGATGTATCTTCATCGCCACAGTCATTTCAATTTCCACCAATAATTTCAAAGGTTTGTGAAAGGGCGTTTGTTCCCTCTTCTAAGCCGCAAAGACTAAACGGCCTTGCATGAAATTCGGAATGGAGATCATCATCGTCGTCATCATCACCAACACCATTAGTTTTTGCCACGTCAAACAGTTATACAGCCGAACTTTTATGAAGACTCCATCCAAAGGTTATTCGGATATCGCTTTTGTTATAAGACACTCACCACACTCTAAACATTGTCAGCCGGAAGACGTCCACTGCTGAACAGAGGCCTCACATAAAACGCCAATTTGGACGCTTGTCATAGAGAGGGATTTGCCATAAACACCATGCTGCAGGTGGCTTGGTAATCGCAGAAGAGTTTTTTTTTTTTTTTTTTTTTTTTTTATGTGATTGAATGACGTGACGAGCAAGTCGTTCACCTGATGTTAAGTGACACGGCCGCCCATAACAGTTGCAGTGTCACCCGGAACTTTAAAACAATAAAGTTTCGCGTGACACTGCACTGCGCACGTCATCCTGAGACATCACCCAGTCTAGTAATCAGATTACTAGACTGAGTGATCAGATCATAAAGTCTCATTTGCCCAGTAATTTCACTAGCTACAATGCCCTTCAAACCGAAACACAGCAGTGCTTGCACACTACTGCTTGGCGGCAGAATAACTGGCAAAGCGGTTTAATGTGCCAAAGAGAATACTGCTGTACATTCCCTGGATAACACTGTTACTGGCATTTCATTACTTTGGTCTATTGGTATTTGGCAGTAATAATAAAACTTTTCCGGAATTTTGATATATAATTACAACGTTCTTTATTTTTTAAGGAATGTCCCGTCGTCACAAGACTCACAAGACAAGTGTCTCTCGGATAGTAAGGGCAGGTTTATCAGTAGTGTGACGTCACGAAGATCTTCAGAAATGATTGAGAAACCACTGGCAAAGGTAATACAGAAAATGACTCAGCAGTACCATAGATTACACTGGCTGATGGATGCAGGAGGCGAGCAGCTGCTCAAAGTGGCGCTCTCTGGTGGAGGCCTATGTTCAGGAGTGGACGTCTTCAGGCTGTTTATGATGACACTGGCTAAATACGCAAACCACGTTAGTCAAAAAAAAGCTTGAATGTCAATGTCATTAATTTTGATTGATCTTGAAGACCTGGCGCTTGGAATTAGAACTACAGTGCCACCTCTGCAGTTGAAAACTACGTCGTCTCTTTTTAATGCGGACATTACCATTAGAAAGTGATGGCGAAAAATGTACCAAGATAAATTGGTGGCATTTGTAAGTCTGGCACTGGCAACACCATTCTGATATAAAAACTTTTTTCAAACTTTACCGTTATTTTTTTTATTTGTTTCTTTTAGCTGGAAATAAAGTCCGTCCACTGGTCGCCGGTGAACCCTTGCAGTATTTACGTATTGCTGCAGGATTGCACCGTAGTTTTCTTCGAGTTGACGCACAGCGACATCTATGCTAAGTACGTGTGCGAGAAGTCAGCTGTCCAGTGCGCGGCAAACGATTTTAATCTGGTAAGACTTTACAAATAGGTATCGAGTATCAGAACTTTTTTACAGCTTTACCCTTACTATGTGGGAGGACTTTTCTGCAAAGTTCGTCTAGGTAGGTACCACCGCTTTGCCAGTTATTCTGCCGCCAAGCAGTAGTGTGCAAGCACTACTGTGTTCCGGTTTGAAGGGCATTGTAGCCAGTGTTTCTGTGATTTGTACATTTACTTGTATTGTTATCTAGCTGTCAGTTTTCCGAAAAATGATAAATAAAATAAAATAAATAAATTACTGGGCGAATGAGACTTTTTAATCCGATCTCACAGTCTAGTACCTAAATGTTATTGCTAGACTGACTGCTGATGTCTCAAGGGGTCTAGCAAAGATGCTAACTCCAAAATGTATGGGAATGACATTAGCTATGGTATTAGCTGCGGAAAAGTTTTCCGCAGGCAATGTCTTTTCCCATATATTTTGGAGTTAGTTTTGCATCTTTGCTACACCCCCAGGATGACGTGCGCAGTGCAGTGTCACGCAAAACTCAATATTTTAGAGCTCCAGATGTCACTGCAACTGTTATCGACGGCCGTATCGCTTAACATCAGGCAAACGAGTAGCTCGTCACGTCATTCATTAACATGAAAAGTCCTACTACAATGAATCTTGCAGTGCTGCTAACGCGCGTCTACCGCTCAACTGCTGTTAAAAGTTCATACAATTTTGACAGCAGCCAAGCGGCAGACACGCGTCAGCAGCGGAGGCAGCAGATTCCTATGCTGCGTCTTCCGGTTCGTGGTCGCCACTGGAGAGTTGCTTGGAAATTTTCCCTATCGATCGTCGGTTCTACAAGCGATGTGGTAATTTTATTTTATTTTACAGGCGTTGCTGACCCCGGAAGGTGAGGTCCAAGTCCACAGACTAACAAACGAGTTACAGACCAAAGAGAATTTGAACATTTTCGAGAAATACGTAGCTTTGTTGTAGGGAATGATATGTTTATTAAATGAATACACAGTTTTTAATAATTTTATTTTATTCAATGTATTCTTACTGTAGTATTTTTAGGCATTCAGTTTAGTTCTCTCATCGTCGTCAAGAGATGGCGCTCGCGTAACTTTTGAAATTTACTGTTTAAACGTTAGCATGGCAGTGGGGCCCAATCTTGGTAAATGAGATCCATAATTTTATTATCAATGACATCAACTCTTTTTAACGGTTTTATCGACATTTTTCTTGACTTTGCCTTTAAGACTAAATGAGTTCTTTATAATCTTGTAAATCACGAAGAGGAGGACTATGAGGACCACCAGTTGATCGACAAACCATCTCTGGTACCACGCAACGTGGTGCTTCGACTTTGAGCGAAGGTGGTAGGCGCCTGAACAAAAAGCATGAAAATAAGTGAGGAAACAAAAACCGAGCTCGATTGGGAAAAATGGAAATAAAAAGCCCCTCATCCCTAGATTAATGGAAAATATCCACTGTTCTCCATGAGGGATAAAAATCACTTCAAAGATTATAAAGCCCGTTGATAGCTCGTAAACATAATTTCTCGTACAAACACGACTCACCTGCGCGGGCAGGGGGCGAGGTAACAAAACGAGACAAAGTCATACGAAATTACAAAAAACAGAGCAGGATGGAACAAAAGATATCAACGGGTTCCCGTGATTTATTAGAAATTCATAGTATTTATTAGAAATTAGTGGTTGAAATACACCACTAATTTTCGTGTGAGGGGAAGTTGTACCTATCATTGGTCAACTGGATTTATAGTCAATGTTGGCACATGACGCTTAGGTACCTATAGTACGTTTCAAATCCCCTGAGAAACCCGTACATTGCTCCCCCGGTATTATGTTAGCCCCGATAAAAAGTGACACCATCGCTTTCCATACAATTATGCATCGCTTCACCGTCGTTTACGCGTCTACCGCGTTTCGTGGTACAAGGAAGTGCGCGAGACAAGTTCAATCAGCGGCGCTAAACCTGTTTTGACTTAGAGATGGGTTGGATTAGGTAATTGCGGGATTCGTTCCACTTAATCCATAAAAATACTTATTCCAAATACCTAATCCACTGGATCCACCTAATCCACGTAATTCATTACAAAGTTCTTAGAGATGGGACAGATGGAAACTAATAATTTGAATTCCTTCAACCTAATCTATGACGATGCCAGTCAGCTATGACTCAATATGGCCTTTCCTATGAATTTCAATACACTAATAGTTCCCTCACGTAGAAATTGATGTCCATAAGAAGAACATTTTTTTTTCTTCAAATAGCTGGAACATTTTTCTATGAAGCCTAGCACATAATTATTATCTACTGTCCACCATCTTGTTTGTTCTTCTACTTAGCGGCAACTCATAAAACCAGTGTCAATCGATAGCCGACACTAATACGAACAATGTTTCTATGCGACTAAATATCGTCCCATACCAACAAAGTATTAGTCCACCAGTGTACCTGACATTACGTGGATTTGCAATTTGAATGGGAATGGGATTAGGTGGAACGTCTGGAACGAGAATCTAATATTTTTGGAATAGGTTCTACCTAATCCCAAAAAATACCTATTCCCTGGAACGAATCCAATAAATATGCCTCACCTCTAGTTTTGACATGTTTCAATGTCAAGTTTCTCAGAGGATTTGAAAATATAAAGCGACCCACCAATAAAATAGGCTGAGAGTCGCTGCAGTCCGCTCAAAGGTTTTCTAGATAATTCTCAGGGGATTTATAAACACAAAAAATCACATTCTTAAAAAAATGCTTAAGTCTGTCTGTGGATGCGAAGTTGCTGTCAAGAAAAAAAGATGGCGGCTGGTTTCGTATATTTGTAGAAACATTATTTTAGAATACCTATAGTTTAGAGCTCATTGGCAACTGATTAGGAAACTTCAGTAACGTGGACGGTTTATGCGATCCAGCTAGTGAAAGGTTTAATTAGAGCCACCATACTGTAATACATAGGTAATTCAAATATTACCTACCTTTGCTTTCAATAGCAAGTTCGACGTAGTGCGAGATAAGTTTAGAGGGCGCCACTGGTCGCTTGTTGAACAACGATGATAGGTACTTGGCTTGCTTGGAGTATCTGAAACAAAAAATAAACAAATGTACTATGAGTAGATACATAGTCTCCATGAAAATGAAACCGTCCGCCCGGTGACGCTGTAAAGGTCGGTAGAGACCTACAGCATTAGCCCGTTCAAAAAAAAAAAAATGAAAATCAATGCTCAAGTGTCCCCGCACCACATGAGCGCGCTCGCAGCAGCGGCAATGCTCACGTTAGACTAAGGATGGGTGTTTTGATCGATAAAAACTAACAAATGTTGACCACTGGTTAGAACTTTATTTTTTCTTTTTTTTTTGGCTCCACACAGCCAGCCAGTATTTAGCCAGTGTCAAGTATTGTAATTTTCATCGTGCTATAGAATATTTCATGTAATGTCAAGTCTTAGTCACAGTCATAGTCGAGTCTAAGTCAGGTAGTCATAGTCCAGTCTAAGTCATGCCCCAGTAAAGTGGTGGCAACTTTACTAGAAGCTTCTATGGAGTTTTGGAAGCAACACGAAAAACCACGTTTCACCACATTATATCACTTGCCCACACTCATGCTCGTAGTTCAGCACTTAATGCGTAAAATGCCACCAATTTTAAACATTAACACTAGAAAAAGCACAAGTTTTGAAAAATAATACAATGCAACGACGTGAACTTTTCCGCGTTCCCGCCAAAACTCCTGGTTAGAACTTGTTAGAGTTTTTAACTATTGGTTACCTTAACTACGGGTCAAAAAGCCCACCCAGAGGCTACTTTGATTAAAATTATGAGATGTGAAAGCGTCGTGCCGCCAACCAAAGGACGCCGAAAGACAATCTCGGTCCACCCAAATCCAGGGCTAGGGCCGGTGCTGCCCATTTCATGTTAAAGTAATTTCAAAATGACTATGATTTGAGCGTTTACATTTTTGGCTTTTACCCTCGAACCCCCTCTTGTGAAAGCTATAGCTACGTCCATGACAGTGCCTAATGTACATTCGAAAAAACTGAAGGTATACTGTTCTAATACCTGTTAGGTGTAAGATACTCACTTGTCAGTACCCAAGACTTCCTCCACAGCTCCCTTCAGTTCCCTCGCCATAGTGTCAGTGTCATATCTGACAGTGACAGCGTACCCGGCCCGCGAGGCTCGCGCCGCGTTCGCTTGCTGGTCTCCATACACCGGCACTGCTACCAATGGCACGCCGTACTGTAGCGCCTCCAGTGTACTCAGTAGACCACCGTGGGTTATAAATAGCACGGTGTGCTTGTGAGCTGAGGGGTTCAAGACCTTGTTGTATGATCAAGGCTTGGGGATTCTTTACATCCTTACGTCGTAAGTGTACCACCAGTTCGCACTTAGCGTTTTGCTGAGTCATTCATAGTCCAAACGGCTAAGGAATGGGCTCTTCCAGCAACTGTATTTCCTCCTGGGTATAACCTGGGTCTTTTCAAGTCAAGAGTGAATGGGAACCTCATGGGCAAACGTGCTCCACCTTAGACAACTTACCATCAGGTGAGGTGTTGTCAAATGAATGCCCGTTTTAGCATAATATTTTTTTTATAATCAGCTATGTAGGTATATGTAGGCTAAAGTGACCGATATAGCTCTTAGAATTAGCAAGATGAAATGGCAATGGGCAGACCACACCGCTCGTAGAACTGACAACCGGTGGGGAAGAAAGGTTCTCGAGTGACGACTACGAATCGGAAGACGCAGCGTAGGCTGCCCCTCACTAGGTGGACCGTTGACCTGATGAAAACCTCGGGGAACCGATCGATGCAGGAGGCAAGCAGCCGCTCAAAATGGCGCTCTTTGGGGGAGGCCTATGTTCAGCAGTGGACGTCTTCAGGCTGTTGATGATGATTGTTATAAAACTGCAACTCCAGTCAGAACAGTATGTGTAAGGATAAATAACCTACCTAAGATAGAAGCTTGAGGCATCCAAGGTCGAACGTGAACGTTTTTGGGCAGATCTTCCAGCTGCTCTTCAAACTTCCACAGCATAGTGTAAGGCAGCTCGCCCAGGGTCTTCATCAGAGCCTTCTTGGTGTGAGCAGGAAGCTTGGATGACTGGATCACCGAGCCCATGCTGAAGTAAATCACTCCCTTGGTTGAGGAGTCTAGGAGTTCTTGAAGATCCTGTACGAAGGAATCTTTTACTATAAGTGCCTACATAAACAGTTATATTAGAGACTCTTCCAAAAATAGGTTTGGTTTCATTGGAGATTGGCTTGTGTCGACAATAACATTAGATTCTATAAGAAGAATCAAGACAAGAAGATTCAGGCTACATTGCACAAAACTGACAACCGATGGGAAGAAAGGTTCTTAAGTACTACCACAAACTGGAAGCCACAGCGTAGGCCCCTACTAGATGGACCGACTACCTGATCAGAAACGCGGGGAGCTGTTGGATGTAAGAGGCAAGCAGCCGGCCAAAGTGGAGCTCTATGGGAGAGGCCTTTTCAGCAGTGGACGTCTTCCAACTAATGATGAAAACTTTCCATCCCCCAGCAATGGGATTTATGGGAATTGGGAGCGTAATGGGTGAAGACGATATGATTCTACTACCTTCTACCTTCTTTATTCTACCTTCGGTAAGGGCTGCGTGGTCTCCTCAGTATGGTATCCTCCGATATCCACCACGTTTGGTGGCAGGCTCTGCGCAGGCGCAAACGAGTTGTGCGAATTAACGAATAGTATCGATACGTTGTTCAAGGCGTCTTCTAGAGGGGGGAGGATTAACCCTCGAGCAGTGGCGAGAGGTCCAAATATGGAGTGGTATAAACCAACTGTGGCGCCTTGCTCCCACCTGGAAAATAGTTTCTTAGATGACTTGGTAAATAAAACACCACGATTCAGACAATTAGTTATCAAGGTCTCGGGTCGAGAACTATAATTATCATGACGTCACGCAACATAATGGTTTTGTATCTTCTTTATTTCTTTTGGTCTTTTGTGTGATAATCTAATTCCAGTCTAATTAAAAAAAACATCAGTTTCCAATTAAAGCGCAGCATAACGCATAATCTTTGGCTATTAGTTTCACGTCTGCGAAGCGGTAGCTTCACTGACGCTAATTGACGCGCCCGGTGTAGCCAAAGCTAGCTAAGTGGAACGTTACACCAGCGCGGGAAATTCAAACTTTCTTGCGTTCTTTTGCCAATAATAGCTTAATTACTCAACGTGATTACATGAAAACTAGTTTTGCGCAAATAAATATAATATATCAATAAATTACAATTAAAAGTATCACCTAGATATCATTGGTTTAGCGACAAATGGCAATAGACTGAAAAACTAAGAAGAAAATTGTTTATTGCCATTTGTCGCTAAACCAATGATATCTAGGAGATACTTTTAATCGTAATTTATTGATACATTCTATTTATTTCCGAAAAATTAGTTTTCATGTAATCACGTTGAGTAATTAAGCTATTATTGGCAAAAGAACGCAAGAAAATTTGATTTTGCCGCGCTAGTGTAACGTTCCACCTTAACACGGATTTGATTCGGATTTCTATGCAAAGAACTATAAACGGAGATTCAACAAGGTCAGACAATTACCATTTTCCGAAACGAATCATTATGTATATTCCTACATTGACGACTCGCTGCCAGAAGCTCATGGGTATTGAAGAAGTTGGGGAGTCGATCATCAGCATTGGTAAAGTGCCCAAGGTCCTGATGTCATCCACCTGCGCCTCTAACATTGGTTGGAGGGCCATGCCACTGAGGAGGATCCAGGGGGCTTGCTGAACGGCTGCGTATCTAGGGATAGAATTCATAGGATAGAATGTATTATTTGGGGCAGATTCACTCATTCACGAGATAAAAAGCATCCTAGCTATATGACCTCTATGGTTCAATCTTTCTACATAATGTCATGAACATGGACCTATTAAAAAAGTCGTGAATTTAATAATTGGTTCCTATTGACCGGCCTGTTAGCTCAGTTGGTAGTAGCTCTGCCTTCTGAACTATATAGGTTGTGGGTTTGGTTCCCATCCAGGACAGACATTTGTGTGATGAACATATGTGTTTGTTCTGTGTCTGGGTATTACATATTGCGTTGTTGTTGGGTTTTTATTGTGTCTGGGTTTTTTGCGTATGTGTGCCTCGGTCCACATTTACACGTTCGTCCATCAATGCCTCTGTTGCTGGCTGCTGCAGTAATGTACTGTTTTAAACTTGTCATTATTATAGTATTATAGAACACACGTGAAGGCGTTAATTGACAAAGCCTATCAGTGGCACATCCAGACAACGCAAAAGCAGATTGTCGATGAGCCTGCTAAGTTTTGGGAGTATGTGAAGGACAAGCGGAAGGACAGGCGCCGTTGTGATGTCTTTACGTGTGACGGTGCTGAAGTGGAAGGTGCGGACGCAGCTGATGCGTTTGCACACTACTTTAGCTCCGTATTCCAACTTGAGGTACCACAGCTAGATGCAGTCGCGGCAGCGCGCCACTGCTCTGGTTTCGATTCGGTACGCGTGGCAGTTGATTACGTGGACGAAGTTGATTTACTCACTGCAGTAAAGCGCTTGAAACCGCGGTCTTCGTCGGGCCCAGATGGCATTCCTTCCTTTCTCGTAAAGGACTGTATGGGTGCATTAAAGGTGCCGCTCGTGTTTCTATACAACTTGTGTCTAAGCGAGTCTACTTACCCTCAGCGCTGGAAGACATCGAGGGTTACTCCGGTCCCCAAGGCAGGCTCTAACTCTGATGTCTCCACTTTTAGGCCTATAGCGGTGTTGTCAGTATTTGGAAAGGTTTTCGAGTGCATTTTGGATCGTCGTATTGGGCATCAGGTGTGTACTGTTCTGGACGACTGTCAACATGGATTTCGTAGATCTAGGTCGACCACAACAAACCACGTAAACCTACTCGATTATGTCGCTGCTGAAATGGATGCAGGACGTCAGGTTGACGCTACTTATTTTGATTTTAAAAAAGCGTTCGATTTGGTTGATAATGACATTCTGCTATTAAAATTGGCTCAGTTTGGGTTCACTCCTAAGCTCTTACGTTTTTTTTCTAGCTATCTGAGTAATCGCAGTCAGTTTGTCCGAGTGGCTGGTCATGAATCTGATGACTATTACACCCGGTCTGGAGTTAGTCAAGGTAGCACCTTGGGGCCTACACTGTTTCTGTTGATGATCAACGATCTGCCAAGGGTCGTGACCACTGCTAAGTGTCTCATGTTTGCAGATGACTTGAAGCTGTTTCTAGCTGTAAGGGGCGAGGCCGACGCTGCGGCCCTACAGCGGGACATCGATTCTGTGACCAATTGGAGTGTTGCGAACCGTCTGCCTTTCAATTCTTCCAAATGTAAGGTTATTACGTTTTCGCGTTCCTATTCTCCTTTTTGCGCTACGTATTATTTGCCTGACGCTCCGTTGGAAAGAGTTTCTGAAATTCGTGACTTAGGACTGACTTTAGATTCTAAACTTGACTTTCGAACACATATGACAAATACCTGCAAGAAGGCTAGCAAAGTACTTGGCTGCATAATGAGGGTGGCTTCACCGTTTAGCGATCTTAATGTTGCTAAAGTGTTGTACAATTCATATGTCCGTAGTACCCTTGAGTTTGGTGCAGTCGTCTGGGATCCTTATGAAACTAAGTATTCCGTCATGATCGAAAGGATCCAGCGGAGGTTTGCTCGTTGGCTGTATAAGCGAGCCTACGGATACTATCCTTTCATGTATCCCTCTATATTCGTGTCGGGTATGGTCGGTTTGGACACGCTTGTGCTAAGGCGAAAGTTATTGCTAGCGGTGCACTATTACTCGATATTGCACAACACAGTTGACAATCCAACCGCATTAAGTCTAATGGGTCTGAGGGTACCGAGGCTAGGAGCGACTGTCGTGCAACGTTGTACGCCTAGGCTTTTCGCGAGGCCGTTTACACGTACACGTCGCGCCAGCAATGCACCTACTGCGCGTGCGCGCACTATGCTTGGCGATATGCTCCTCCAGCACGAGGGTATTGATGTGTTTGCTGACAGTCTGGTAAATTTTATCAGACGTGCATATTTGTATTTCAATTTGTATTTCAATTTGTTATAGTAATTTTAATTATATTTTTGGTGTATTTCGTTGTTGACTATCTGCTGTTATTGTAATGTCTTTGACCTTGTTATAAGTAGGTATTATTAATTTTATTGTTCTTTTAATTGTGTTTTTTGTATTTGACCAAGTGGGTAAATTGTAATTATTTATTTTTTGATTGTATTGTTATTTGAATTCTAATTGTAATAATGTTAACGTTTTAATGTAAAATTTTTGACCAGCTACGTATCTAATTTTTGTATCCGTGTTATGTATAATCGTTTTGTAGGTATAACATGTCCAGCGTTTTGGCTTAGGCTGTAAGCTGCAATGTAAATGTAAATAAATAAATAAATAAATAAATAAATAAATAAATTATTATTAGTAATATTCCAAATCATAACCATCAAATGGGTGGCCGTGTCAAAATCCATGAGATAGAACCTTCCTTCTAGATCCATGTCCCGTAATTTCATCAACAGATGCCTACTGTGCCAGAACTGCCTCCAGTATACATTTTTTTTTTAAATGACGTGAAGAGCTTTTTTACCTGATTTTAAGCGGAACCTTTCTGTATTAATGTTTATTCTGTAAGCAGACTTTAAGGAAGTTTCTTTAATAGATACTTACCTTGAACGCGTTAACCCCAAGGTTATAGGTATCTTGTTGGGACCGGTTTAAAGATTTAGGTATTATATTAGGCTTGCTATATTCGACATTAAGAGCTTAGACAACGCCAAAATGGCTTAGCATGAGGCCGTGTCCTGTCAACAATATTGCAACAATGACTTTGAAATTAATATATGGTAAAGTTCAGGACTAATGCTAAGGCTTATGTATAGTGAAAACACGAATTAATAATAAAATAATAGTTATTTATGATATAAGGGCGGTAAGTTGGTGTTTACAAACGAGTAGACAAATGTCAGCCCGAGACGAAGTCGAGGGCTTACCATAGTCACGAGTTTGTAGAAACCAATTTCCGCACGTGTATCATACAACGTTTTTCAACATATTTGCGAGAAAACAGTACAATAGGTAATGAAACAAACTTTTGTTTAATTAGTGGGAAAGTCGCAACAAACAATCTATGATGTTCCTAATCTATGATATGATATGAAAATAGGCTAAAATGGCGCGTATTTACAAATGGCGCCACGTGCGTGTGATGAAAATTAGAACTACATCTTTAGTTTCATTTTCTCTTTAGTATTAAAGTGAGACAAACGAATTGAGCAAAAACGCTTCCAAGGAGTTTCGATCATTCAGCTTATTTATTCTCGTAATGTGAAACTCCTTGGTTAGTTCTTATATATGTTTTATTGAAATTAAAAATAAACCGTAAAGATTACGCACGGCGCTATACAACGAAGGATGCGGTAAAATAGGTACTTAGGTGAGAGTACAGTATTTTACCGCACGCTCCGTTGTATGTTGCGTAATGTTTAACTTTCAGACAATGTAAACAGGCTTCGTAAATGCATTTTTTGAGAAAATGTGTTGAAAAAAAGTTATGGAGGGCTTACCTATGTATAGTGGATTTTGAAAATATCCATTATATTCAGTGTAATAATATATTACCTAAACTATTGCGCGTTGGAACCATTCTAATTTAGACCGCCCCTGCCGCTCGGCCCCCGGCTCTTCCCCGCTTTGGCCTAGTACTATACATCTACTCTGTGGCTTTGGCTTGGCCTAGCATAAGCCGTTAAGCACTATCTACGCTACCGCTACCGCTACTTCTATCGCTACTTTTTTTACTAGGTGGCGGGACTTTTCTGCAAAGTTCGTCTAGGTAGGTATACCACCGCTTTGCCAGTTATTCTGCTGCCAAGCAGTAGTGTGCAAGCACTACTGTGTCCGGTTTGAAGGGCATTATAGCTAGTGAAATTACTGGGCAAATGAGACTTTATGATCTGATCTCACAGTCTAGTAATCTTATTACTATACCGTGTCAAGTCTCAGTTTCTCAGAAGTATCAGTTTTTATTTAGCAATTTTACTCCAAAGTTTGAAGGATCTCAGTAAATAAAATGCCTGCTATTTTATTTTAAAAACTATGGGGGTCTATAGGTAGATTCAATATTTAGTAAATACTACATACAGTTAACAGTCAAAGGATCAGCCTCGCTATACAGCAGAGTAACGCTGCCAGCATTATGGGCACGTTGCCAGATTCCACGGATTGCTTCAACTATGTATAGAATTTGCCGGTCTATAGATAGTTCAAGATTCCTTTACACTATTATTTTTAGTTTTATATTTTAGTTTTAAAGTTTTTAGGTCTAGTTTAGTTTAGTACACGTATTATTATATGTTATCTAAGTTAAAAAAAAAAAAAGTAACATGCCGCAAATATTCAAGATCACACACACAATTTCTTAATCTTCTTGTGCCGTTTTCAAACTGTCATTGTTGGTCTTGTACCTACATCCTAAGTCAAGGAGCTACAAAATGAGAAATCCTTGAAAAAGGTGTCAAAAGCATATATTTACTTTTGAAACCTTTGTCAAGGACTTCTGATTTTGTAGCTCCTAGCCTTTTAGTGACTGTTTGACAGAAGATCCAACCTATCTTACCCTGCATCAACATCGCAGTAGAAACTCTCAGTGACCACAGCATCGTACTGCTCGTTCACGAGTGCAGCCCTCAACGCAGGGATGTTCGCAGTGACCACGGAGATGTTACGCGCGAACTCGCGAACGAATGACAGGCCCAAGATCGCGTTGCGTCGCTCTGTTAGTGTAACGGCTGAAACAGGTACTATTATTTTAAATAAATAGTATAGGTAACATATCAAGACTCGGAAGACGTACGCTCCATCTCCATAAACACCATGCTTGGCAGGCGGCTTGGTAATCGCAGAGGATTTTAATATAGGTATAACCGAGGAGAATGCTGCTGCCCATCATCATCAACAGCCTGAGGACGTCCACTGCGGAACATGGCCTCCCCCAGAGCGCGCCACCTTGAGCGGCTGCTTGCCTCCTGCATCAATCGGCTCCCCGCGGCTTTCACCAGATCGTCAGTCAACAAACAAAGTTCTTGTTGAAAACCCCTTTACCTGTAGGAATTGGTATTGTGGCGCTGCCATCAATGATTTTGAGCCCTCTATGCAAAGGACCCTTAGGTGGAAAGGGGGTTAGCCATGTCACCTGAAAAATCAAAACAACATGAACATTAGATTTTTGACAGTTCAAATCGCGCCAATTTCACATTCATTTCGCGCGGTTTCGTTTTCATTTCATAAAGAATAGGGTTTTGCAGGGCCCAGTTTGTTGCAACCTTACAGCAGTAGAACTACACGAATAGATTATAATGTAATCTTTGTGTACGTACCTCATGGTCCGCTTTCAAAAGAGCGTTCACAATACCCTTGGCCAGGTTGTTGTGACTCTTGGAGGGAACGCTCACGATGCAGAGGATCTTATAGCCGTCTGCTCCGGCTACCGTACACAGAGCTAGGATGAGAAGGATCTTCATGGTCGCTTCTGAATGGGACTTGTATAGGATAGACCCTGAAATAAAATCAATATTATCAAGATTAAGGATTTTGTTAAGATTAGGGCTTCTTCAAGATTAGGGATCAAAGTTAGAGCGATGGTGGCTGAGCGGTAGCATGTGCGCTTCGCCATCTTACGGCACCGGGTTCGATCCTCGGCCCTGCACCAATGACTTATCTAGTAAGTTATGTGCAGTTTTCGATGCCATCGCTCCGTGCCTCGGGGAACACGTTAAGCCGTCGGTCCCGGTTGTCATAAGAACATCTATGGCAATCGTTACGTGTATTCAGACGCCTGATAGAATCTGACGCCTGATCTAACCATCCCTGTTACTGGTTCCTTATGGGTTGCGAGGTCAGATGGCAGTCGCTCGTGTAATTCTGGTAGCTCGCCGCTACAGGTTAGATTAGGAGCCGACCCCAATAACAAATGGGAAAAGGCAAAGAGGATGATGATGGGGGATTAAAGTCCTCTCTAAGGGTAGGTAAAGCACCGGCAATGCCCTCGCTGTTGCCGATGTCCATAGGTGGCGGTGGCCACTTACCATCAGGTAGGCCGCCTGCTTGATTGCCGACCATCTCATAAAAAATAGGGCTTTTATCAAGATCACGAGTCTTACAACATGGCCAGTTTGGCTTACGCGGAACACAATGAAACACTTACATTTAATTAAAAATTATATGCTCGTCGGTCGCGGAAAAAGTTATTTCGTATTTTTAAGAAAAATTTAATTCAGAAAGGATTACGAATTGCGAAAAAAAATGCCCAAGTAGGTTTTATTATATTAGAACAGCAAACTTTAGCAAATGTCTCGTGAAATTCGTAAAGTGAACCTAGAAGCGAGCGCGCGCCACAGATAACCCCCAATAGATACCGCATGAAAGACGACGACCGCGCACCACGCATTGGCGTAAATGTATAAATCGCCGCTTCGCAGCACGGCCTTAGTTTCGACCAATTATTAGAGTTCATTATTAAGGCGTCACTCGAAACAGCCAATAATAGCGCATTGGCTCCAGTCCCCGCAACCCGCGCCTTCCTCCAGTTTTAGTGAGCTAGGATCCGAACAGAAATCCCGTAATGCGGTATATATTGGGGGTTATCTGAGGCGCGCGCTCACGAGTGCGGTTGCAACTTCGCTCCGTGTCACAAAAAACCTCTATAAATCATAAAGAAGCAATTAATCTACGGGTTAGCCATCACCAATAGGAATAGAGGTAACGGTACCAAAACCAGAATAGTCCCAGGCGCGGATACAGAAATTTCTTAAGGGGGGGGGGGGGGGGGCGCACAAATCATTATAGTAGGGGAGTCCAAAGGGGAACTTGGGGATATGGTGGTAAAACACATAAGTATTACGATACAAGACCAATTTGTGTTTCTTTTCTTTAAATGATGAATTCCATGCACCTATATCTTCCTGGTAAATTGGCTAATTACCACCCAAGCAACAAAAAGTGGTTTTGTAGCTACCCTGGAACCACCATTTTTCAGGACTATAACGGGATGGTAAGCTCTTATAACAACGGAAAAGGGCCCAATTTATAGGCGTACTCTTTCTTCTAATACACCCATAGTAGACTTGGTGACTACTACTTAGACCAATAGTATCCTTATATACCCCTTGTGTCTGCGCCTGAATAGTACCGAGTTTTTTTTGCAATATAGGACTCGAATTTGGCGCAACATAAGTAAATGCACATACATACCGCGCTCCTTTCGCATAAAAACGCCAGATTTAAGAGCCAATACAACGCCAAATTGCTTAAAACGGCTTAGCTTGAAGCAGTATCCTGTCAACAATATTGCAACAATGACTTTGAAATTAATGTATGGTAAAGTTCAGGACTAATGCTACTGCAAATGTATAGTGAAAACACGAATTAATACAATTTTCTCGATAGAAAAAAATTACAAAGTTACCTCCAAACCGTACAAATAAACAGCGATTATTCAATGAATACTTTAAATAAGATCATGAAACTTTGTGTAGTAGTTGAACTAAATATAATGGAGGGCTTATGTATAGCGGATTATTAAAATACCCTTTATATTCAGTGTAATAATAAAATACCTACACTATTGCGCGTTGGAACCAGTTTAACTTAGACCGCCCCTGCCGCTCGGCCCCATCCCCGCTTTGGCCTAGTACTATACATCTATTCTGTGGCTTTGACTTGAATTCGCGCTGGCCTTGCACAAGCCCTTAAGGGGCGTCTACAATGAGAATGCTGCTTGCTCGAAACAAATCTTAATTTCCGAAATCTTGGGCTGTACAAAATGTCAAGGGAAATTTCATAATGCATGTGTAAGCATAAATAAAAATTTTTATTCTACAAACATACAAGATCCAGAACGAAAATGGGTACGTCCAGAGTGCAATGTTCTGAACATACGTCGTGTTAAGGCCGAAGGGTAGGGCAAACAAGGAGTTTTTGACACGTTTCCTGGAGAAATTAGAGCATGTGGAGCTTTGAATTTAATATTTATCATGTAATTTGTTTCATTAAGTCTTGTGTGATGTCCGCAAATACAAGATTAATAAATATAATAATAGCAAACACCCCTCAAAAAATTTTAATGTTCCAATTTTACTGAGTTTCTATTGTATATATTTTTACAAAAAAGAATTTTAGTGTATTCCCAACAAACAGATGTGTACAATAACTGTCAAAATCAGTCATTTCGTCCGTGTCTTTGTCGTAACCGCCGTGCGGAAGTGCAGACTGAATTCATATTTAAGACTACGTCATTAAGGTCGATGATTCTTTGAACGAATTTGGACCTGATTATCTGGCACTACCCTTCACCTTAAGAACGATGATACTCCTGTTCGTGCTAATTATAAACAAATATTTGAGAATACTGACATGCAAAACGATAATTCTATTTAATCATGCCCTTGCTCAAATAAACTAAAATAATATATTAGAAATTAAAAATAACATAATCGACAACTACGATAACTTTAATGCAACTTATTAAACAAATACACGCCATATAAAAAAATTACCATAAAATCTAAAACTAAAAATTACACAGGCCTTATAAATAAAAAAAATCATGTCAGCATAAAAGAATACTGAGAACTCTGATTAATTACACAAACAATAAAAGTTTGAAAGATTATTATAAAAACTATCCAAAAATATTAAAAAACAGCGTAAACCTCGCAAAAAAACTATAAAACATAAAGAAAATGAATAAATAAAAAAATAAAGCAATAACAATGTGGCAAATAATTAAAGAAATCACAAACAAAAACCCTTGTCAAAAATATCGGAACATAAAACTAAAAGTTAATGACACCATTATGGACGCGCCCTTTGCTGTTAAACACGTTCAACAATTATTTTGCGTCCATCGTCGACCGCGTCGTCACTTACCATCAGGGCCCTAATTCTGTATGAAAACTCAGATTCCACACGATACGAAACCACGTCGTTATCGTGTCTTGTTCAAATCGTGTCACAGCATTAGAAATACCTTCTCTTTACATTATGTTATTTTTATTTTGAATAAATATTGATATATTAAGTGGTGGTAACTTTTGACGTGTTGATGTTTCGGAACGCGTCTCAGTGGAACATTATGATTTTTGACAGTTCAAATCGCGCCAATTCCACATTCATTTCGCGCGGTTTTGTTTCCATTTCATAGAAAATAGATTTTTGCAGATTTCTTATATAAGACAAGGAATTCGCGTGGTTTCGAAGTAAGGAATCGTAAAGTGGTCATACAGAATTAGGGTCCAGGTGAGACCGTGGTCAAATGTTAGCCTAAAGTTGATAAAAAATGAAGTATTTCTCAATATGGCATTACTTATTATTAATAATTGTATTTTAATTCAATTATTAGTGATTAAAGTCGGCTCATCCCTTTTTATTGACAAAGCTATGTGAGGCTGAGGACATCCCTTATACAATTTTTAATAACATATTTTAGACTCTTACCTTATCATTTAGTAGTTTAGAAAAAAACTTAAACGCCAAAGGAGCACCAATTTTGAAAAAAATATTATCTATAATTAAGTAACTAATTATAAAACCGTAAAACAGGATATATTAACTCAATTAGGTTTTAATATTTTAATAAAATTTTTAAACTAAACACCCAAATTCATGAGTGATTTTCTTTTTTAAAAACAATTTTAAAATAAACACCCAAATTCATCAGTGATTTTCTTTTTTAAAAACAATTTTAAAATAAACACCCAAATTCATCAGTGATTTTTGTATACTTGATCGAAGGTGATTTTATAAACAATATCTAATACACAAAGACTGCCACTCAATTATTATTCAACGTTGACCATAGTCTTAGGATGTGCAAGACCAACAATGACAGTTTGAAGGCAGGACGAGAAATTTAAGAAGCCCGCGTTTTTTTTTCGGCGGGAACCTGAAAAGTAAAAAGGCGCGCTTTTAAATAATTATTTTTAAAAAACCCAAAATTATTGTAAATTTGTATATTTTTCGTGTATATAGTCTTGTATATATTTGTAAATAGAGCACAACCTTAGAGAGGGCCCAAGGATGGGCAAAAAACGTAAAAGAAAAGGAGATGACTCTCCACCTGATGAGCAGCAGCAGCGGCAGGTCTCATCCTTCGAGTCTTGCGATTCCGACTCGGACTCTCTGAAGTCGATCGCTGTAGAAACACCAAAAGCTAAAAACAAGGATAAGTATGACATCTTTAAGGTACGTGGATACTCGCGTAAGTACCCTGAAGACTCGAAAAAAACCGAGTTTATTGTGTTTCTTTCGCACGTGGAAGAAAACATTACTTTCAGCGACAAGGATCGTATGGCACTGTCCAAGGGTTTGCGGGAGCATGGTGTTTCAGGCGTCATGCACCTCAAGTCTATAAACAAGTACAAAGTAGGTATAACCTTCGATTTACCTAACAACGCCAACATGTTTCTGCAAAATAAAAAGTTACTGGAGCAACTGTCCCTGAAGGCAAATATACCGGCTGGAGACACTGAAGTGACGGGTGTACTCACCTCGGTGCCGATCGACATGTCTAATAAGCAGATATTCTCACTAATCGGAAGCTCTAAGAATGTCATACAGGTCAGGCGCTTTATGCGCAGAGTTAGAGTTGACGGTGGCGCTGCTGGCGCGTCCTTCGTACCCACGCAGGCAGTCGCAGTTACATTTGCGTCTACCAACCTTCCCGAGTACGTTTATCTTGACTCATGGCGTCATGAGGTGAAAATGTACATACCTCCCGTAAAACAGTGTCTGAAATGTATGTCTTACGGCCACATAGCCAAATTCTGTAGGAACACAGAGGTATGCTCAGTCTGCTCAGAAAACCACAATTTCAAAACATGTCAAGTTGACTCCAAAAATGCTAAGTGTGTCAATTGCAAAGGTAATCACATAGCCATTTCATCAGCATGTCCCATGAAAAAACAAAAAGTCGAAGAAAACAAGATTAAGTCCCGAAATGCTACCTTCTCAGATTTGTTTGATTCAAAGTCATTCCCAGCACTAGCAGCACGAACACTTGATGTTCAAGTAAACAACCTTATGAAATCAGAAACATTTATTAACATTCTAATTGAAACAATAACCAAAATTATCAGTAACAAAGATGTACCTATAAACTCAGGGTCTATTCGAGAGACTCTTAAAAAAACCCTCAGTAATAAATTACCTCCTACTTCCTCATAATGGATCAGTTAAATATTATACAGTGGAACGCACAAAGTCTAAATAGTAACAAGCATATATTTATTAACTACCTCTACACAAATAATATACATATTGCGATCATTTCAGAAACATGGTTTAAAGCTAACCAAAATTTTAAAATTAAAAATTACAACATTGAACGTAATGATTGTGGAAATAGCCATAATGGAGTGGCCATAATCATTCATAAAAGCATCACATATTCAAATATCAACACATACTTTGATGATTCGATACAAAATATCTGTGTCAAAATCACAGTAAATAAACAGGATTTATGTATTGTCAGTTTTTATAGTCCTACTAATTGTAACCCAGCTTTTAATAAAGCTAAATTTGATTCATTGGTAAAATCGATTCCTAGTCCTTTCATATTCGCAGGGGATTTCAATGCCCATCACACCTCTTGGGGTTGCGGTTCTGACTCCCCCCGTGGAAGGGAGGTGTTGGAAGTCATCGATGACAACAATTTAGTCTTGCTTAATGATGGTCAAGCAACAACAGTTGGTTCATTAACGTGGCGTCCAAACGCACTTGATTTGTCGTTGGTTTCCCCATCACTGGCTCTTCATTGTGAATGGTCCGTTCTTGATACTCCTCTTGGTACTAGTTACCACCTTCCTGTAATCATAAAAGTATTGCTTAGTAATAATAATGTAAATTCAGATGGAAACTACTGTAATGGCAAACACTTGCCCATCTACCCAAATTATAAACAGGTAGATTGGAAAGTGTTTAGTAGCTGTGTAGATGCATTATTGAATGATTTTGAATTGAATCTTTGGAGTCCTCAGGACGCATATTTGCTATTTTGTAAAATATTACAATCAGCAGCAAAATCCGCTTCGAATTTAAATAGTAGTTGTTCTAACAACATTAATCAATCCTGTCATAGGAATCTCGGTAAAAAACCTCACCTTCCATGGTGGAACCAAAAGTGCTCAGAAGCTGTTCTAAAATTCAAAGAAGCATATCTTAAGTTTAAGTACAACCCAACAGAAACCAACTACTTGGAATTTAAAAGACTTCGAGCTTTCAAAAAACTTATTATAAAAATAGAAAGACAGAACAGTTGGAAATCTCTCTGCGAAACTTTTAATCGTTGTACTCCTATGTCCATTATATGGAAATTTATGCGTAAATTTAATAAAACATATGTTTCTAGCAATAATGCAGATGATTCCTGGATTTTAGATTTTCTACAGATGTATACCCCAGATTTTGTATCAAATGGTCTTAACACATCATATAGTAGCATTGGCAATATAAACTCCAGCAATAGTTACTTCCTTAGTCCATTTTCTATCAATGAATTAATATCTGCTGTCACATCTAGAAGAGATACTGCCTTTGGTCTTGATGGTATACCATATTCTTTTTTTAAAAATTTCAGCAGTAAGAGTATGGAAATCTTCCTAAAAATACTGAACTTACTCTGGGAAAACAATAATATACCCCACGATTGGAAAGTAGATTGTCTGGTACCAATTTTAAAACCTAACAAACCAAAATTGTGTCCTGATTCCTATCGCCCTATAGCGCTTACTTCATGTGTCGGAAAAATATTTGAACAATTGTTAAAGCAGCGTTTGGAGTTCTATATAGAACAAAATAAAATTTTACCTTCAAACCAATTTGGTTTCCGTAGAAATCGTTCAGCTAGGGAGAGTATCTGTCAGTTACAACTTGATATCCATAATGCTTTAGATGCACATAATCATCTCCTTGCTGTTTTCTTCGACATCACAGGGGCCTTTAATAGTGTGAATATTGATATACTTTGTCAGGAATTGTTGTTAACAGGAATACCTGGAAAGATTATACACTGGATTAAAATTTTTTTAAGTAGCCGAGAAGTCTTTGTTAAATATAATAGGCATCTATATGGTCCTAGACTTTCAACAAAAGGAGTTTGTCAAGGTGGCATTTTATCGCCATTAATTTTCATATTGTACATACGTCGTTTAAATATAATATTAGGCTCAAAAGTGAAAAACTTGCAGTTTGCAGATGACCTAGTTGTTTATGCATCAGGAAATAATATAAATCAACTGGTTGAAATTGTTAATGATGCATTGGCAAATCTCAATAATTATTTTTCTTACCTTGAACTTGATGTTAATCCTTCAAAGTCAAAGGTTGTTCTCTTTGGGAAAAGGTGTCCCAATATGCCTGTTGTTCATTATAAAGGTTCTTCTTTACCTGTTTCACTTGATGTTAAATTCTTGGGAGTATTGTTCTCCCACAATTTATCCTGGAACAATTATTTAAAACATTTAATAAACAAAGCTAACAAAGCTTTTAATGTATTAAAATCTTTGTCTGGTACATACTGGGGTGCAGACCCACAAATTCTACTATTATTGTACAAATCATTAGTTCGTAGTCATTTTGAATATGGTTTTTTATGCTTTGCTGCAGATGATAAAATTGTAAATAGTCTAGATGCTTTTCAAAACAAATGCATGCGTATAATAACAGGGGCATTTAGAAGCACACCTATAAATGCAATGCAGATTGAATGCAGTCTGCCCCCCATGACCATTCGTTTTAGGTATCTTAAAGAAAGATTTCTCCTTAAACTCTACAGTGTCTCTAACAATAGTCTTATAACTAATCTGTCTAATACATTAACCCAATCCACTGCTAAACCGTTTTATATGCTACAGGGATATGAAGGTTTCTTAGATTTTCTTCAAAATCTAAATATCTATCAATCAAATCATATTTTGCCTTGTTATGAAGGATCTTTTATTAGCAAATTTCCAGCAATGAATATAGTCATAAACAAAAAACTGTCAATAAAAGAAGAAGTATATACAATGTTGGCAGAGTGGACAGGTCACAAATTTGTTTACACAGATGGGTCGAAAAATGATAATGCTGTGTCTTACGCAGTATTTGAACCCTCATTGAACATTGCTGTGGGATATAGAATTGATAAACATGCTAGCATTTTTACTGCTGAAGCTGTTGCTATTTTGAGTGCTTTGAAGCACATCAAAAACAAAAATCAGGGACACACAAAATGGGTTGTTGTTAGTGATAGCATGAGTGTTTTGAAAAACTTGGCAAATAACAAATTACATGCTAACACTAATTACATTATTTACTTTATAAAACAGTTATGGGTGGAATTATCTGATTCAAATATACAAGTCAGCTTTGCGTGGGTACCTTCACACATAGGTGTTGATGGCAATGAAAAAGCTGACTATTTAGCCAGCACTATAGTTAAATTTTCAGATGTTATTTCCAGGTATGCCAATGATGCAGATGTTTCATTGCCATACACAGATATTGTAAGCCTCCTAAAACAAAGGATGGTTCAACTATGGGGGAAACATTCGTACCATTGTACACAAGTTGAAAACAAAGGTTCTTGGTATGCCGCTTTAGATGTTCAGATAAATTCAAAGCCATGGTTCTGCAAGGCCGGTACTTTTTTAAACAGAAAGTTTTATTCAACTGTTTGTCGTATGCGTTTTGGTCACTGTCGTTTGAACTTTCATCTCCATCGCCTTCGAATGGTGAATTCCCCATATTGTGACTATTGTCAGTCCTCGAATATCCAATCCTTAGATCACATTTTCTTTGAGTGTTCATCTTTCAGCATTCAGCGCCTTGTGTTGATAGACGAACTTCTACAAATCTATGATAAACCTGAACTGGTCCCGCGGTGCATTCAGGAGTTGCTTGAAAATGCCTCTGTTTTTACCTATTTGTATAAATTTATATTGTGTACTGTAAATGAGATTTAGAATAAGATATAAAATGATAATTTTATTATTACAATACATATTACAATGGTTTTTTTATAAAGTTTTTTTTTGTGTGTAAATATGTAAATGTAAATAAAGGTATTTGACTGACAGTCTGACACTGGCAGTCTGTCTGTCAGTGTCGGAGTGACGAAATGTCAACGATTGACGCTTGAAGTTATAAGGTACCTACTAATTGTAAGGGAAAAAAAATTAAAATTGACTTTCATTATCTCGGAAATTACCAAAGGACGATGATCCTCTTACTTACGACAAAAATGATCCGGATAAGACTATGAAATAAATAAAACGAATGAAATTAATATCCTTACTATGACGAAAGAAGTAAATCCTACGAAAGACTAGGCGGTATGGTCTCATGACTTTAGCCTGCCCAATAGGGCGAACCAAAAAAAAAAAAAAAAAAAATTAAGAAGCCCGCTCATTTTGCAGCGCCATCTAGGTTTATATCGGTTTTTGGCATACTTCTCATCTACGCTGTTTTCTTGGTGTATTGGCACTCCTCTGAACATTATTTTAACTGAAGAGTATACACGATATGTTTCAAACCAATCGATCCACAGAATAAAAGTTTCTTACTAACGAAAAAGCCCATTTCACCTGCTTAGGGATGGATTTTTGAAAAACATTTTCATAGTGGATCCCTACACTTCACTTTGTTCAAATCTCTAAAACCAGTAGCGGTTTAGGCTGTGCGCTGATCAGTGATCACATAAAGTCAGTTTACGATTTTATAATACTTATGTATACCGGTTAAGTTTAGTGACATCTGTTGACGATAAGTAAAAACTATAATTACTGTTTCCTATGTTTCTTTCTTTTTTTATCTAAGAATGCACGAATACTACGATGTAAAATCAAAAAATAAAGCCTATTTTTGTGGGGTGGGGATAGAGGTAAAAATCAAAAACAATTCAACATTAAAAAATGGTTGTGTTTATTTAAATAAATACTTTATAAGTCTTTTTTGGGATTCCCAAAGGGTAAAACGGACTCTATTTTGAATTAATATTTGAGATATCGGCAGACTATAATTAAAACTGTAAATATACCTACATGTTTTTCTAAACCTACATCAGGCACCAGTCACTCACAAAGCAGTGGCCTTATCGCGTAAGACTGATGGGGATCGTGATCATGTGCTCTCTTGCTCGCACTCACGGACTTGTAAATTGGCGCGAGCAGGATAGCAGGCGAAGTCCATATCGAGAACTGTTACGCGATAGGGGTGCAGGTTTACAATGTTAAAATTATACAACAAACGTATTGTTTAACTTGTTTGTGAATGAGAAAATAAATGATAATGTTATGTTATGTTATATTGTGTTGTGTTACGTTATGTAATGTTGTGTTGTGTTGTGTTGTGTTATGTTAGAACGTAATTAAATAAACTCTACTTATAATTAAACACTTTCGTGAGTTTTGGCGGGAACGTGAAAAAGTTCACGTCGTTGCATTGTATTATTTCACAAAACTTATGCTTTTTCTAGTGTTAATGTTTAAAATTAGTGGCATTTTACGCATTAAGTGCTGAATTACGAGTATAAGTGTGGGCAAGTGATATAATGTAGTGAAACGTGGTTTTTCGTGTTGCTTCCAAAATTCCATAGAAGCCTCTAGTAAAGTTGCCACTACTTTACTAGGGCATGACTTAGACAGGATTATGACTACCTGACTTAGACTGGACTATGACTACCCTGACTGACTGTGACTAAGACTTGACTTTACATGAAATATTTCATAATACGATGAAAAACTACAATACTTGACACTGGCTAAATACACTATGTGTGGAGCCAAAATATAAGAAAAAAAAAACACTTTCGTAATATCTTAACCTGTTTTCAATTTTATTACACTTTTGTATACTTAATTATTGTTATTTTTAACCCATCGGAAAATATAACTTATTTTATTCTTTAAAAATTCACATTATAGCCACCAAACTACATAGTTAGTAACTACTTACTACTTATACCTATTTATATTACTGAAGAAATATCTTGTAGACGAGCAAAGACAACATGCTGATATAAATATTGATATGTCTTTTATTTAGCCTTATCTTTCGCTGCAACTTAAAAATGAACATCATTTTAGTTTTTTTTCATTATTCTCTAATTGCAACCAACAGTAATTGTATTCTCCTTCTATAGTGTCGTACTGTTATTATTTAGTATTATTGTCTATGTATTTTGTTTGTTATTTTGTGTATATTAATTTTTACATACCTATTTATTACTATTATGTATTTTTGTATTTATTTAGAAATCTTTTCTACGGTCACCTGGCAACTATTTCCTACTCCGTAACCAATAGGACTCAGCTGACAATCAGCGCCGCGTGTCATGCACACCGGCACAATGCTGAGCTGAGCCCTTTTTGACACCACTATTTATTTTTCTTTATATTTAAGGTTTTTTGTTCTTTTCGTGTAATTAGCTATTGTCTATGATATGTACCTACTTAAGTTCTATTTTATAATGTGTGTGTTGAATAAATGTTTTTTCTTTCTTTCTTTCTTTATTTACAAAATTAATAATAATAAGGACTAATTCTTTTAAACCGGTGTGAAGTTAGCGGCCTAAAGTTAGCGGCCTAAGATAACCCTACCAAATTAAAAAGTCACGGCTTCCGACATCCTTCGGTATGGCTCTGTTGAGCCTGTCAGAAGAAAATCATGAACTCTAAGTGCTCGCGAAATGAAGAAATAAAAATCTGTGTAATTTCTCGGTGCTATGACCGAAATTAAGACACTTTGATATGAAAAGTGGGCGTGTGCCGGGAAAATAAAATCACCATTCAATGGGGCTTTAAAAGACCTTCCATACGAGGTACATTTCTATATCTCCAGGTACTTCAGAAATGAGAAAATAATAAAAACCTGTAAAAAAACTCGGTGGTATGGCTGAAATTGAGACACTTTAATATGAAAAGTGGGCGTGTGTCCGGAAAATAAAATAAGCATTCAATGAAGCTTTGAAGGGCCTTCCATTTGATGTACATTTCTATATCTCCAGGTACTTCAGAAATGAGGAAATAATACAAATCTGTAAAAAATCTCGGTGGTGTTGCCGAAATTGAGATACTTTAATATGAAAAGTGGGCATGTGTATGGAAAATGAAATCAGCATTCAATGAAGCTTTGAAGGGCCTTCCAAACAATGTACATTTCTATATCTCCAGGTACTTCAGAAATGAGGAAATAATACAAATCTGTAAAAAATCTCGGTGGTATGGCTGAAATTGAAACACTTTAATATGAAAAGCGGGCGTGTGTCCGGAAAATAAAATAAGCATTCAATGAAGCTTTGAAGGGCCTTCCATTTGATTTACATTTCTATATCTCCAGGTACTTCAGAAATAAGGAAATAAGACAAATCTGTAAAAAATCTCGGTGGTATGGCTGAAATTGAAACACTTTAATATGAAAAGTGGGCGTGTGTCCGGAAAATAAAATAAGCATTCAATGAAGCTTTGAAGGGCCTTCCATTTGATGTACATTTCTATATCTCCAGGTACTTCAGAAATGAGGAAATAAGACAAATCTGTTAAAAATCTCGGTGGTATGGCTGAAATTGAAACACTTTAATATGAAAAATGGGCGTGTGTCCGGAAAATAAAATAAGCATTCAATGAAGCTTTGAAGGGCCTTCCATTTGATGTACATTTCTATATCTCCAGGTACTTCAGAAATGAGGAAATAATACAAATCTGTAAAAAATCTCGGTGGTGTTGCCGAAATTGAAACACTTTAATATGAAAAGTGGGCGTGTGTCCGGAAAATAAAATAAGCATTCAATGAAACTTTGAAGGGCCTTCCATTTGATGTACATTTCTATATCTCCAGGTACTTCAGAAATGAGGAAATAATACAAATCTGTAAAAAATCTCGGTGGTGTTGCCGAAATTGAAACACTTTAATATGAAAAGTGGGCGTGTGTCCGGAAAATAAAATAAGCATTCAATGAAACTTTGAAGGGCCTTCCATTTGATGTACATTTCTATATCTCCAGGTACTTCAGAAATGAGGAAATAATACAAATCTGTAAAAAATCTCGGTGGTGTTGCCGAAATTGAGACACTTTAATATGAAAAGTGGGCGTGTGTCCGGAAAATAAAATAAGCATTCAATGAAGCTTTAAAAGGCCTTCCATTTGATGTACATTTCTATATCTCCAGGTACTTCAAAAATGAGGATATAAGACAAATCTGTTAAAAATCTCGGTGGTACGGCTGAAATTGAAACACTTTAATATGAAAAGTGGGCGTGTGTCCGGAAAATAAAATAAGCATTCAATGAAGCTTTGAAGGGCCTTCCATTTGATGTACATTTCTATATCTCCAGGTACTTCAGAAATGAGGAAATAATACAAATCTGTAAAAAATCTCGGTGGTGTTGCCGAAATTGAAACACTTTAATATGAAAAGTGGGCGTGTGTCCGGAAAATAAAATAAGCATTCAATGAAACTTTGAAGGGCCTTCCATTTGATGTACATTTCTATATCTCCAGGTACTTCAGAAATGAGGAAATAATACAAATCTGTAAAAAATCTCGGTGGTGTTGCCGAAATTGAGACACTTTAATATGAAAAGTGGGCATGTGTATGGAAAATGAAATCAGCATTCAATGAAGCTTTAAAAGGCCTTCCATACGATGTACATTTCTATATCTCCAGGTACTTCAGAAATGAGGAAATAATACAAATCTGTAAAAAATCTCGGTGGTGTTGCCGAAATTGAAACACTTTAATATGAAAAGTGGGCGTGTGTATGGAAAATGAAATCAGCATTCAATGAAGCTTTAAAAGGCCTTCCATACGATGTACATTTCTATATCTCCAGGTACTTCAGAAATGAAGAAATAATACAAATCTGTAAAAAATCTCGGTGGTGTTGCCGAAATTGAAACACTTTAATATGAAAAGTGGGCGTGTGTCCGGAAAATAAAATAAGCATTCAATGAAGCTTTAAAAGGCCTTCCATTCGATGTACATTTCTATATCTCCAGGTACTTCAGAAATGAGGAAATAATACAAATCTGTAAAAAATCTCGGTGGTGTTGCCGAAATTGAGACACTTTAATATGAAAAGTGGGCATGTGTATGGAAAATGAAATCAGCATTCAATAAAGCTTTAAAAGGCCTTCCATACGATGTACATTTCTATATCTCCAGGTACTTCAGAAATGAGGAAATAATACAAATCTGTAAAAAATCTCGGTGGTGTTGCCGAAATTGAAACACTTTAATATGAAAAGTGGGCGTGTGTCCGGAAAATAAAATAAGCATTCAATGAAGCTTTAAAAGGCCTTCCATTCGATGTACATCTCTATATCTCCAGGTACTTCAGAAATGAGGAAATAATACAAATCTGTAAAAAATCTCGGTGGTGTTGCCGAAATTGAGACACTTTAATATGAAAAGTGGGCGTGTGTCCGGAAAATAAAATAAGCATTCAATGAAGCTTTAAAAGGCCTTCCATTTGATGTACATTTCTATATCTCCAGGTACTTCAAAAATGAGGATATAAGACAAATCTGTTAAAAATCTCGGTGGTACGGCTGAAATTGAAACACTTTAATATGAAAAGTGGGCGTGTGTCCGGAAAATAAAATAAGCATTCAATGAAGCTTTGAAGGGCCTTCCATTTGATGTACATTTCTATATCTCCAGGTACTTCAGAAATGAGGAAATAAGACAAATCTGTTAAAAATCTCGGTGGTGTGGCTGAAATTGAAACACTTTAATATGAAAAGTGGGCGTGTGTCCGGAAAATAAAATAAGCATTCAATGAAGCTTTGAAGAACCTTCCATACAATGTACATTTATCTCCAGGTACTTCAGAAATGAGGAAATAATACAAATCTGTAAAAAATCTCGGTGGTGTTGCCGAAATTGAGACACTTTAATATGAAAAGTGGGCGTGTGTCCGGAAAATAAAGTAAGCATTCAATGAAGCTTTAAAAGGCCTTCCATACGATGTACATTTTTATATCTCCAGGTACAACACCACCGAGATTTTTTACAGATTTGTATTATTTCCTCATTTCTGAAGTACCTGGAGATATAGAAATGTACATCAAATGGAAGGCCCTTCAAAGCTTCATTGAATGCTTATTTTATTTTCCGGACACACGCCCACTTTTCATATTAAAGTGTCTCAATTTCGGCAACACCACCGAGATTTTTTACAGATTTGTATTATTTCCTCATTTCTGAAGTACCTGGAGATATAGAAATGTACATTGTATGGAAGGCCCTTCAAAGCTTCATTGAATGCTGATTTCATTTTCCGGACACACGCCCACTTTTCATATTAAAGTGTTTCAATTTCGGCAACACCACCGAGATTTTTTACAGATTTGTATTATTTCCTCATTTCTGAAGTACCTGGAGATATAGAAATGTACATCAAATGGATGGCCCTTCAAAGCTTCATTGAATGCTTATTTTATTCTCCGGACACACGCCCACTTTTCATATTAAAGTGTTTCAATTTCAGCCATACCACCGAGATTTTTAACAGATTTGTCTTATTTCCTCATTTCTGAAGTACCTGGAGATATAGAAATGTACATCAAATGGAAGGCCTTTCAAAGCTTTATTGAATGCTGATTTCATTTTCCATACACACACCCACTTTTCATATTAAAGTGTTTCAATTTCAGCCATACCACCGAGATTTTTAACAGATTTGTCTTATTTCCTCATTTCTGAAGTACCTGGAGATATAGAAATGTACATCAAATGGAAGGCCCTTCAAAGCTTCATTGAATGCTTATTTTATTTTCCGGACACACGCCCACTTTTCATATTAAAGTGTCTCAATTTCGGCAACACCACCGAGATTTTTTACAGATTTGTTTTATTTCCTCATTTCTCAAGTACCTGGAGATACAGAAATGTACATCAAATGGAAGGCCCTTCAAAGTTTCATTGAATGCTTATTTTATTTTCCGGACACACGCCCACTTTTCATATTAAAGTGTTTCAATTTCAGCCATACCACCGAGATTTTTAACAGATTTGTCTTATTTCCTCATTTCTGAAGTACCAGGAGATATAGAAATGTACATCAAATGGAAGGCCCTTCAAAGCTTCATTGAATGCTTATTTTATTTTCCGGACACACGCCCACTTTTCATATTAAAGTGTTTCAATTTCGGCAACACCACCGAGATTTTTTACAGATTTGTATTATTTCCTCATTTCTGAAGTACCTGGAGATATAGAAATGTGCATCAAATGGAAGGCCCTTCAAAGCTTCATTGAATGCTTATTTTATTTTCCGGACACACGCCCACTTTTCATATTAAAGTGTTTCAATTTCGGCAACACCACCAAGATTTTTTACAGATTTGTATTATTTCCTCATTTCTGAAGTACCTGGAGATATAGAAATGTACATCAAATGGAAGGCCCTTCAAAGCTTCATTGAATGCTTATTTTATTTTCCGGACACACGCCCACTTTTCATATTAAAGTGTTTCAATTTCGGCAACACCACCGAGATTTTTTACAGATTTGTATTATTTCCTCATTTCTGAAGTACCTGGAGATATAGAAATGTACATCAAATGGAAGGCCCTTCAAAGCTTCATTGAATGCTTATTTTATTTTCCGGACACACGCCCACTTTTCATATTAAAGTGTCTCAATTTCAGCCATACCACCGAGTTTTTTTACAGGTTTTTATTATTTTCTCATTTCTGAAGTACCTGGAGATATAGAAATGTACCTCGTATGGAAGGTCTTTTAAAGCCCCATTGAATGGTGATTTTATTTTCCCGGCACACGCCCACTTTTCATATCAAAGTGTCTTAATTTCGGTCATAGCACCGAGAAATTACACAGATTTTTATTTCTTCATTTCGCGAGCACTTAGAGTTCATGATTTTCTTCTGACAGGCTCAACAGAGCCATACCGAAGGATGTCGGAAGCCGTGACTTTTTAATTTGGTAGGGTTATCTTAGGCCGCTAACTTTAGGCCGCTAACTTCACACCGGTTTCTTTTAAACCTTTTTCTTTCCTTTGCTTTCATTTACTTTTACGTTACTTTCCTTTCCTTTACAAAGACCTAATACAAAGTTTACAATTCTTTTTACAACTATATACAGTGCTAGCAGTATGGACAGTACAAACACGGCTATGTCAAGCATGCACCTTTGGTACCACGGGTAGAGAAGGGCTTTTGACCGAAGATGGTAGTTTCCTGCAAAAAATATGAAAATAAGTACCTGCTTATCTAAATATAAAAATATAATTCACTTATGTCCGTTTTCACTAGAGTTGGACAGCTCATAAGTTCCCGCTTACCTCTCTATATTATGACGTATCGCAGTTAGGTACGTCCTAAGAAATAAGTACCGAATTAGGAGCTATCAAACTTTAGTGCAGACGGGTATTAGTTATTTTAATATTGTTGTTTCCGGTGAGCGCTGTTAGGAGGCTGCCGAGGCCGATGGAACTTATTTCCTATATGCCCGGTACCGGACGGTGAAACCGGGGCCGATGGGACTAAGTCTTCATATTTATAATACTAAATGCCAATACACCAAGAAAACATCGTAGACCGTTTTAAATCTAGATGGCGCTGCAAAATGAGCGGGCTATACGGCTAGCTACGGCGGGCGTTTAAAACGGGTTTTTGGCATGTTTCTGATCTACGCAGTTTTCTTAGTGTATTGGCATTCCTGTCCTCCTTATTCCATGACAATACATACTGTTTTATAATTTATAAATAGCGTGGTTTCAACCGCAGTATTGCCCATTTTTCTGTAAGAATTTTTAATTTTTCGAGATTCAAAACTACCCTCGATTTCAAGTACTTATTATCAATCTGCATGCATTTCATCCAAATTGGTTCTGGCAGGAAGCCAAACAAACTAACTTTTAGTAGGGACACAGTAATACTATACTAGGTAGGCATTATACCATGGAACAAGGAGGACAGGAATGCCAATACACCAAGAAAACAGCGTAGATCAAAAATATGCCTGAAACTAGATGGCGTTACAAAATGAGCGGGTTATAAGTTGAGCGCAGATCAGATATATGCCAAAAAACCGTTTTAAACCTGGATGGCACTTCAAAATGAGCGGGCTATACGGGTAGCTACGGTGGGCTAGGTTTAAAACGGTTTTTTAACATATTTCTGATCTGCGCTCAACTTATAACCCGCTCATTTTGCAACGCCATCTAGTTTTAGGCATATTGATCTACGTTGTTTTCTTGGTGTATTGGCATTCTTCTCCTTGTTCCATGATTATACAAAGGAAGAAAAGAGTATATCCTTTCCATATGTTCGAAATAACTATAATTCCATGGGATTACCTACCTTTGCTTTGGATGGCGACTTCAATATAATGCGAAATGAGCTTAGAGGGCGCCACCGGTCGCTTGGTGAACAATGAAGACAGATTTTTGGCTTGCTTGTAGTATCTGAAAAACGAATTTTGGTTGATATATCAATACTTCCACCGAGTGGGGGGCCTACGCTGCGTTTTCCGGTTCGTGGTCGCCACTCGAGAACCTTTCTTCCCCATCGGTTATCGGTTTTTCTAGACGTTAGCCTGATGTTAAGCGACACGGCCGCCCATAACTGATGCAGTGTCACTTAGAACAGTGCTAGTTCGTGGCTTATAAATGCATTGTCATACCGTTTATCCAATTGCATTGAAACTTAGTCAAAGCTTGCGCTTTCGTGACACAGGTAGGCATAGCCGGGGTGGGCCAGCTAGCTTATATAAATAACTGGCCAAGTGCGCGTGAGACTCGCGCACGAAGGGTTCCGTAGCATTATTTATAAAAACGAGCAAAAAAATCACGTTTGTTATATGGGAGCCCCCTTAAATTTATATTTTATTGTGTTTTTTAGTATTTTTTCTTATAGCGGCAACAGAAATACATCATCTGTGAAAATTTCAACTGTCTAACTATCACGGTTCATGAGATACAGTTTGGTGACAGACGGACAGCCAGCGGAACTTTAGTAATAGGGTCCGTTTTACCCTTTGGGTACGGAACCTTAAAAATATAACCTACCTGTCAGTCGCCAACATTTCCTTCAAAGCCTTTCTAAGTTGAGCTGCCAAAGTGTCAGTATCGAACTGCAGCCGTATCGCGTATCCAGATGCCGCGGCTCTCTCAGCGTTGGCCGGCTGGTCTCCATACAGCGGTATGGCTATGAGAGGTATTCCATGGTACAGGGCTTCTATGTTACTTAAGATCCCGCCGTGAGTGATAAATACTTTCACGTTGGGATGAGCTAGAAAATAATGAAACGCTTTAGTGGTACGTTTACAGATGTCCATATAGGCTGCGGTGACCACCTATCAGGCCCCTATTTCATAAAGCATAATAAACTCACAATTGTCAGTCAATATGACTGACAGTCATCAGTCACGCATAGTATTTTTGTTATATGAAACACAACGATGTTCGTATAGCTTACGGTGACCACCTATCAGGCCTCTATTTCATAATGCAACATATCATAATAAACCTACATGTCAGTCAATATGACTGACAGTCATCAGTCACGGATAGTATTTTTGTTATATGAAACTTTGTTTTTTTCTCTAATCTGTGTATGAAACGCATTCGAATGACATTTAGTAGGTTTATTTTGATTTGTCGGTTTATGAAATAGAAGCCAGGGGGTCTAGCAAAGATACCTTGCCATTAGCGAGGTGGAACGTTACACTAGAGCGGCAAATTCATATTTTCTTGCGTTCTTTTGCCAATAATAGCTTAATTACTCAACGTGATTACATGAAAACTAATTTTGCGCAAATAAATAGAATATATCAATAAATTACAATTAAAAGCATCTCCTAGATATCATTGGTTTAGCGACAAATGTCAATAAACAAATTTCGTCTTAGTTTTGTTTTTTTTAATCTATTTTTTTAAAGGGGTTTTGTCACTAAGTGACTATGTCACCCCCGTAGTGTTTTCTAATGAATAGTTAAATAACAATAGACATATTAATTACGATAAATTTAGGCAATTATATATAAAGATTCTAAAACTACAATACAAATGAATAGTGTTCTTAACATCCTGGCTTCCTCAGACAGTGGTGAAGCCAGGATGCTATTACATATACCAACGCTGTGATCCAACATACCTCTCATGTCATGCCGTTGGGCTTCGTTCCGAACACACTCCATCAATACATGCTGAACGTCTTCTACCACGTCACACTCCGGACAATTAGGTGTATCAGATAGTCTTAGTTTTGTTGTCTATTGTTTTGTTTGATTATTATTATTGGTTTTTTTTGGCGTTATTTATTTGTTTTATTATGTAGAATTATATAATAAAATGAATAAATAACGCCCAATGATTACATACATCCTGGACCCTAAAGGATTCCCTGTATCTAAAGACCCAGGAACTACAAGGACCATGCTCCCACAACATCCTGACACAAAACAAGCACTTGCGTATTTTCCTGTGCACAAATACTTGTCCTATCGCGGGAATCAAACCCGCTACCTCCGGGTTATGAGCCGACCTGCTCTACCACCACACCACAGAAGCTGTCACATATAGCTTTCGAAGGATATAAGTAGATTTTTCCGTGATATAATTATACATATACGGTGAAATAATGTTTAAAACGTCTGTGACGGACCTACCAGCATACCTACCGGCCGCACACGCACACCGGCGTATTCCCCGATAACACCGACACGACCGCGCGACCCCGCGCGTCCTTCCCCACCGCGTTCAGCAGACCGTGACCGCCAAATGATATAAAAGCCGTCCAGCGCGCGAGTAAAGGAGGCGGTGGACCACCGCTGGGATCTGCCCGAGGATGTGAGGAGGCTGATGACAGAAAAGAACGCCGCCACTAGGGCATACGACGCGGCCCCGACCCAAGATAACAAATCCACCTTGAATTTCTTACAGCGTGCTGTTAAGAAACGCATAGGTGATCTTCGCGCTCAGAACTGGACAGACCTACTTTCGGGGCTCGAGCCAACCCACCAGGCATACTGGCGGCTGGCTCGAGCCTTGAAAAGTGACACACTTAGAACGATGCCCCCTCTTGATAGGCTGAACCAAGTCCCTGCGTTCGATGATGAGGAAAAAGCTGAGTGTTTAGCTGAGAGCCTCGAGGCCCAGTGTAACCTTTCCCCCGATCACGTTGACCCTGTCCACCTCCATACGGTGGTCAGTGAAGTTGAACGTCGTAGCTCCCTGACGCCCTCCGACCCCCCTCTCGAGCTTATTAGGGCCGCTGAGGTTGAGTCTGTCATCAAGGATCTCATTACCCGTAAAGCCCCCGGCGCTGATGGTATCAGCAACAAAGTGGTCAAGCACTTTTCGGTCCCCTTGGTCTATCTCCTAGTCAGCATCTTCAATGCGGCTATGAGTAATTGCTCTTTTCCCGTTGCGTGGAAGTCCGCCGACGTCATCGGCATCCACAAGCCAGGCAAGAAGGCTACCGAGCCCTCTAGCTACCGGCCTATTAGCCTCCTCAGTACTCTGGGGAAGATCTACGAGCGTCTCATTCGGAAGCGTCTCTGGTCCCATGTTCACGAACATAAACTCCTTCCCGACGAGCAGTTCGGCTTTAGAGCCAGACACTCTTGCGTCCAACAAGTGCACCGCATCACGGAGCACATCCTTGATGGCTTCAACTCGAAGCCAAAACCCAAAGGCACTCTCGCAGTCTTCTTAGACGTAGCGAAAGCCTTCGATAAAGTCTGGCACGACGGCTTGATATTCAAGCTGTACCACATCGGCGTGCCGGACCGTCTTGTGCACATCATACAAGACTTCCTTAGGGATCGAAGCTTTCGCTACCGCGTTGAGGGGGAGCGATCCTCTCCCCATCCTATCAGAGCCGGAGTACCCCAGGGCTCCGCGCTCTCCCCCTTGCTATTCTCGTTGTACACCAGCGACATTCCGCGGTCATTTCATCCCAGTGTGCAGCTTGCACTCTTTGCGGATGATACCGCCATCTACTGCTCCGGATGGCAGAGAGTCCATATGCGTGGTCGTCTCCAACGAGCCCTCACCGAGATCGGTGCGTGGTTCAGGAAATGGCGGATCACGGTTAACCCAGATAAAAGTGCAGCGATGTACTTTTCTGACTATAAGCGTGGTCCGCCATTGCGACCACTGTCCTTGTTCGACAAGCCCATCCCTTGGGTTCCGTCTGCCAAATACCTGGGGGTTACCCTTGACACCAAGCTCAACTTCAGAGACCATATTAAGCGAGTGCGCGATAGGGCGGCCTTCGTCTTAGGCCGCCTCCACCCTCTCCTCTGCAAGGGTAGTAAAATGTCCCTTAGAAATAAGGTGACACTTTACAAAACTTGCGTTCGCCCGATTATGACCTACGCATCTGTCGCGTTTGCTCATACATCCTCAGTCCACCTGGATCGACTTCAGGTTATCCAGAACCGCTTTATTCGCAAGGTGGTCGGAGCTCGCTGGTACCAGCGCAACTCCGACCTCCATTGCGATCTCGAACTCCCATCCATCCGTCAGTTTATGAAGGATGCATCCCGCCGCTATTTTGACGCGGCGCCCCATCACCCCAACCCTCTCGTAGTCCAAGCATCAAGTTACTCTACAGACATGACAGACCCGCCACCCCGTCGTCGCCGCCCAAGACACGTCTTGAGCGATCCGGATGATCCTATAGCAGCCGTTGTGTCGGCTGCGCTAGGATCACCGGATCAGTCTAGCCCTTCTGGCTCAGGTACCGCTTTCGGCACCGGTATAGGATACCAGCGCAACACAATCAGACACCGACCCCGCCGGCGAGGTCGACGTACCCCCCGTAGGTTAGCTAGAACGGTCGCGACTTTCCATAGGGTCCACTCTTCCAGTGGACGTAGTCTTCTCGATCCTCTTATCCCGGCAACGGCCCAAGCCGAGGCTCGCACCCCAGGGGTGCCCTTGTGCTAGTTGCCTCCCACTTTTGACGGTTGGGCGCCTTAAGCGCCTGCCCTCCCGCCCGGTGACGCTGTAAAGGTCGGTAGAGACCAACAGCATTAGCCCGTTCAAAAAAAAAAAAAAAAAAG
Source organism: Ennomos quercinarius (assembly GCA_910589525.2). Taxonomy (NCBI): domain Eukaryota; kingdom Metazoa; phylum Arthropoda; class Insecta; order Lepidoptera; family Geometridae; genus Ennomos; species Ennomos quercinarius. The sequence continues at coordinate 4,686,495 of OU342515.1, forward strand.
CGAGTAAAGGAGGCATTTGCTCGCGGCTCTCGCGGTGGATGGACGTGCACATCATACACCAGAGCCCCTAGCAAACCGCCTACTCCCGTGTTCCCTACTAACACGGTGAACGGTACCCTCTGCGCGTGGCCACCATGCTGTTGCTGCTTGGGTAACCGTTCTCCGCCCCCCGCCGTCCTTCCGTCCCCGTGTCTCAAAGCGCGTGGCCACCATGCTTATGTCGCTCGAGACACGTCCCTGACCTGTAGATCCCCTGTCCCGTCGTACCAAGGGTACACAGCGCGTGGCCCCCATGCTTATGCACTGGACCCTTAGGTACTCCCTGCATGCACTAACTCCCGCGCCGCGCACCGACGCGCACACTTGTTTCCCGCGTTCCGGACGTCGTCCCGCTCCAAGGGCAGAAGCGCGTGGCCACCATGCTTATGTCGCTTTGCCCTTACTGAGCTGGACGCCCTCCGCGCCCGTCAGACCCCCGCCCGTGCGGATCGCTTCTCACAAGCCGCCGCGCTCCTGTTAGAGAACTCGCCGCGACCCGTATACCGGTTTAATATCACGGACGTCGGCCCTCTGTTCCGAGGATAGATAGCGCGTGGCCACCATGCTTATGTCGCTATCCCCTCACTGAACAGGACGCCCTCCGTTTTTCCCGACCTTTCGTTCACGCGTACACCGCTCGCAGGCCGTCGCGCTCCTGCTCGTGAGCCCACCGCTACCACGTCGTCCCAAGGTTCGTCACACTTCCGTCTAAGCGATAGATATAAGTTTAGGATAAGCTTAAGTACCGTCTAGACGCCCTAAGCACATATTGTGATACGATAAATATATACTCGTGTACTGTAACTGATAACCGCGTGTTTCCCTGGACTCACATCCCCCATAGGTTACCCTATCTTAGGTATTCCATCCCTTGCCACGACTATCGTAGCACAAGGGCACGAGTACCAACATAACGAGGCGTCCGGCCAGCAAGCCGCAAGACGCCACGTTACACGTCTCTGATATAAATAACAAAGCATACCCAAGATACTGCCTTGCGGCATCCACTTCCTAATGTGAACGTTCTTCGGCAGACCACTCAGCTCCTCCTCAAACTTCCAAAGAATTGTGTACGGTAATGCTCCAAAGACCTTCAGCAGTTCACTCCTGGTCTTCTCTGGGAAGCTGGCTGACTGCAGGACTGAGCCCATGCTGAAGTATACCACTCCTTGTGTTGAGGAGTCGAGAAGATCTTGAAGGTCCTAAACAGTTTAAATGTAAGTATTTGTGTGTTGTGTGTTGGTGTGTTGTCAGACCAAGGTTGTGTTGATTGAACAGTGACAACCCCATCAAAATCAAGTCAGTAGTTTTGGGGATAGAGACGGAAAACGATATTCATGGGTAGGACTTTTCTGCAAAGTTCGTCTAGGTTGGTTGAGTACCACCGCTTTGCCAGTTATTCTGCCGCCAAGCAGTAGTGTGCAAGCACTACTGCGTTCCGGTTTGAAGGGCATTGTAGCTAGTGAAATTAGTGGGCAAATGAGACTTTACGAACTGATCTCACAGTCTAGAAAACTTTTTCAGACTGTGTGATGTCTCAGGATGACGTGCGCAGTGCGCGGTGTCACGCCCAACTTTAATTTAGAGTTCCGAGTGACACTGCAATCTGTTATGGGCGGCCTTGACGCTTAACACCAGGCGAACGACTAGCTCGTCATGTCATCCGTTTACATAAAAAACAAATTTATTAATTTTATTCAACTCTCAAATAACTTAGCGCTATGGTTCATAAATACCAAAAAACTGTCTTTCAAACACCGAAATTGCTTCGAAATTAATTCAGTAGTTTTTGCGATAATCACTGAGAAACTAAGACAAATATTCTTAAAATGGTCGTTGAAGTTCTTACTTTAGGCAATGGAGGAATATTTTCATTGATGTGGTAACCACCAATTTCCACAGCGTTTGCAGGGAGGCTCTCCGACGGTGTAAGAGTTGGATGAGTGTTCACAAATAAGACTGAGATATTGTGGAGGGCAGCTTCGTAGGGTGGTAGTTCCACGCCTCGGGCAGCTGCGATCTGGGCAAACATCTTCTCATACTGGTTTGTGTTTACTGGTGAGTCCAACCTGAAAAAAGTTTAGAATAATTATTATCGTACAGCAATCAATGCATCACATCAAGATAGTCGGCTTAGTAGAGCGTCGTCTATCTCACTCACAGGGAGATAGTCACCTTGGTAGAGCGTTGTAACTGTCACTCACAGGAAGATAGTCGGCTTAGTAGAGTGTCGTCTATCTCACTCACAGTTAGATAGTCGGCTTGGTAGAGCGTTGTCTCTGTCACTCACAGGGAGATAGCTTGGTACAGCGTTGTCACTGTCACACACAGGGAGATCGTTTGCTTGGTACAGCGTTGTCACTGTCACTCACAGGGAGATAGTCAGCTTAGTAGAGCGTTGTCACTGTCACTCACAGGGAGATAGTTAGCTTGGTACAGCGTTGTCACTGTCACTCACAGGAAGATAGTCAGCTTGGTAGAGCGTTGTCACTGTCACTTACAGGGAGATAGTTGGCTTGGTAGAGCGTTGTCACTGTCACTCACAGGGAGATAGTCAGCTTGGTAGAGCATTGTCACTGTCACTCACAGGGAGATAGTCAGCTTGGTAGAGCATTGTCACTGTCACTCACAGGGAGATAGTCAGCTTGGTAGAGCACTGTCACTCACAGGGAGGTAGTCAGCTTGGTACAGCGTTGTCTCTTTTGCTCGATGTGCAAATTACTTACTGTAAAAGGTTGTAAAAAAGGTATCGCATTCCAACCAGTAGTGCGCTTTATTGCGTCGTAGCAAGAGTCTTATTTAAATGTCTTTACGGAGTGGATCTTCTGTAGTTGTAATGATTTCTTCTATATCACTTACCAGGCCATAAGATTCCTGCCAGCGAACATTCCAGCTGTGACCACGCGTTGGAAGAAGCTCATAGGGATATCGTAGTTCGTGAACATCGTGGGGATGAGCGGGACGGAGTTCGCGGCGTCTACTAGAGAGAGGAGTGAAGGCTGAAGGACGCTGCTGCTCAGGACAATCCACGGGACTTGCTGGACTGCTGCGTAGCTGGAATGCGACATACAATGAGGCGTTTTATTTAAAAAAAGAAATTGTGTTTTAAGCATGACCCAATAGATGGTGCCAGTTCTGGTTTTACCAAAATCTGTCACTGTCACTGTGTGTAGCTAAATAATAAAAAACTGAGACACTGAAAGATTGCGATATACCGGAAGGAGCATTCCCTATCTATAAAATAAACAGGTTTTACATCCAGATACCACACCAAAATTAACAAAATATGACTATTAATAATGCAATAAAATTTGTGATAAACTTGCTGTGATACGTGTATTGTTCGGGTTAGTATGTTTTGTAACATCACATTCACTTACGGGATAAGATTTAAAAGCCGCAAAAATAGTATTTTGCACTTTGATAACGGAATTATGGTACATGATCAATATGCTCTTCGTCGTGAAACAAATTGTGCCGATGTGTGCTCTTCTTGAATAATGGCACATCTGCCATTGTTTCATTATCTCTTTTCGTCTCGGGCAGTGTGTACTGGATTTGTACTTCTCGCTCCCACGCTTTGTTAGCCTTTTGAGAGTAACGAAAAAGTTCTAGGTCTGCGGGTGAAATACACCTTCGTACATGATGACTTACCCTGACTCACACTCCGAGAAGAACATCTCGGTAACCACAGCATCAAACTGCTTCTTTATAAGGGTTGTCTTCAACTCAGGAGTCAGGGCTAACATGGAGATGTTCCGCGAATATGACTTGACGAGAGACAACCCTGCTATCCCTAGCTTAGAGTGAGCTATCATGTTAATGGTAGCAAAATTTAATAGTACTTTTTTAAAAATGAGACCCATCCTTTAGTCTGCTATCTACCAGAATTTGGATCATACAAACGCCATTTTAAGGATCCTGGGGGGTCTAGTAAAGATGCCTTTCCATAGCGTTAACGTCAAACGTATGGGAATGACATAATGTCATGAGCTAATGTCATAGCTAATGTCATTCCCATACATTTTGGAGTTAGCGTGAGGCGTTAATGCTAATGGAAAGGGATTTTTGCTCGACCTCCTGTCCCCAAAATGATTGCGATGGTGCTGCCACTCTAACAAATAATTTATTCTCTCGTACATAAAGCTGTGAGTGAGAATGAAATGGTAATGCTGTAGCTGGGTTGGATTCCCACTCTCCCCGTGGCTTTCACCAGATCGTCGGTCCACTGAGTGGGGGCGCTGCCTACGCTGCGTCTTCCGGTTCGTGGTCGCCACTCGAGAACCTTTCTTCCCCATCGGTTGTCAGTTCTACGAGCGATGTGGCCTGCCCATTGTCATATCAACTTGCTAATTCTAAGAGCTACATATATCGGTCACTTTAGTTCTCCTGCGGATCGTCTCATTCCGGAGTTTATCTCGCAGTGAAACACCGAGCATAGCTCTCTCCATAGCTCGCTGCGCCACTTTAAGCTTACCAATGAGGTCAAAAGTAAGAGACCATGTCTCAGTTCCGCTTGCTTGATGTTAAATGAGTTCAAATGAATCATGGATAATACATAACTCACAATAAAGTACTCGATGAACTTACCCTCAAAAACTTGTATGGTGTCGCTAGCGTCTATGATGTTCAACCCTTTCTTGGGGTCCTTTGGGGGGTACGGAGTTACCCATGTCACCTGCAAGTAACAATATTATTATCATGGGGTCGGGGTCATAGAGCGTTTCCCAAAGTTTATCAGAGGGCGTAACCAAAATGCTGGCACTTGGCTGGCACGTACTTGGCACACCATTGTACGATTTGACTTGATCCCTCCTTCCTTTTTTCTGCAACAGGAAAAGTCGATGTCTTGCTAAATGTCATCATTTCACAGTTGACTCAGGTAGTAAAATGACGTCAATGACGTAAACTAAATTTTAAGGTAATTTCAGCTTGTTGTAAAACATGCGATGTATTTTCACATGACGGAACTAGACTTCATATGAAACTAGATGGCGCTAGCATGCAAGTTAGCACACGCAAGCGTTTTACCGCAGACGCATAGCAACTCAATAAGTCGTTACTGTAGTCTGCATGGCAATACTACTAAACTACAAGCTAGGTAGGACGCCTGCAGGAACTTCATGTTCTCTCTGTAAACGACGTTTTGAGGTTGTGTACATTTTCGGTACTCCCTCCCAGACGTCATTGTAGGACGTCTTTACGTCTCGCAGACGCTATTAAAGACGTGTCTATGACGTAAATTTGCTACCTGGGGACCTTCCGCCACTGCGTACTAAACGATTTGGTTCCACTTTTATAGTGCGTGCTGCTAAGGAATAGAACTCATTGCTATCTTCTGTTTCCTGAATCTTATAACCTCGTGTCTTCAAGGCTAGAATGAATAGGTACCATCTAGATTTACGTGCCCCATCTTCAGCTACACCGTCGCTTATCATCAGGCGAGTGACTGATCAAACGTAAATTTACAGCGAAAAAACAACAACGAATCAGCATTGCAATTCAATGGGGCAATGCTGCCAGTATGTTGGATACGCTACCTACTGGTAGAGGGCTGATGAGCATTTGGCTTTGTCTATGATCAGCGCGGCCTTTGTATCCTAGGATATGGTCAAATGCTTTGCCTATAAACAATAAAAAAAAATATACTGTTCACTAGGGTCCAAGCTGTCTCCATACTTTACACACAGATTTGTTCAGTAGTCCAGTTGTGAAAAGATAAAAACATTCAGAAATACTCAGTTCCATTGTAATAATCATAACTATGAAGTAAATCATTATCAATGAGATTTTTGAAATTCATTGTCTACTTTAGTGGAGCAAATGGCGTCCGCATTATGCCACTCATAGCTTAAGGATAGAGAGAGTTCAAAAACGGTTTATGTGGCATCTATGTCGACGCACACACCTTGCTCGAAGATCAATCTCATACCGAGACAGGCTAAGTCATTTTAATATACTATCGCTTGATAAAAGAAGAGATCTCATGGATCTGCAATTCATATACAAAATTCTTAGAAATCAAATTGATTGCAACTTGCTAGTTGAAAAGGTTAAACTGAGAGTGCCGTCTAGATATCCTCGTTATAAAATTAAGTTATTCTCGGCACCATTTAGAAAAACAGTTTTAGGTAGCAACTCCACAATCCCACGTTTAATCAAGCTGGTTAATCTCCACGACAAAATAGATATATTCTCTGACAGCTTGGCACAATTGCGTTCTGACGTCTCAGGTTTTTTGTAATGCAGGATCGTTGAAGTTTCCCGATAGTATTAATGATTTAATAATAATAAATAAAGCCCTTTCAGACTGCTATGTTGCGTAATTATTTTTTTTTATTGGCAGGTACTTGTGTCAGTTGGTTGTAAAGTGTCGAGGATGAATTATGATATGAGATCACTTTTTAAGGAATTTTGTATAAGGCTCGTTCGGCTTGATGCCCGTACGGTTGTGGTAACAAACTCTGCTCGTGATTTGGTCTATTCTTTTTCTCCTTGGCATTAAATACTATGGGTTATAATGTTACATTTTCTACTTCTTGTTTTTTCACCTTTACCGGTTAACAATAGCGTCATGTACAGTATTATACACACTTTATACAAATTATATTATTGGAACATGCGGTGTTTGCCTGTAATAGGTTGAGCATGTAGTTTAGATATCATAAGCAAGATTCATTAGCGTTAGTTCATGTTTCTACTGTTGGCGGACCTAAATAAATTAAAAAAAAAATAAAAAAAAATCGTGGCGTAGCGTAGCAACCGTAACGTAGCGTAGCAAGCCGTAGCGTAGCAAACCGAAGCGTAGCGTAGCAAACCGAAGCATAGCGGATCTCGTTACTGCGTTTCAAGTTAAAACAAAAGAAAAATGCTTGTATATCCTACCTCATGTCCAGCATTAAGCAAGGAGTCGACGATGCCTTTCCCTAGGGTGTTGTGACTGCTAGTGGGGACGGGCAACACGCATAGTATGTGATGCGCTTGCGCACTCGCACACAATGTTACAGCTAGAACCAGTAACCATTTCATTGTACCTGAAAAAACAGGGTAGAATTTTAGTATTACCTGTATTAGTTCGCCCTGCCTCCATTCGCCGTTTCATCCTGGCTGGCTGGCCTGATAGCTCAGTTGGTAATAGCTCTGCCTTCTAAACTATAGGTTGTGGGTTCGATTCCCACCCAGGACAGACGTTTGTGTGATGAACGTAGGTGTTTGTTCTGTGTCTGGGTGTTATATTGTATTCTATGTATGTATTTACAAACAAAAAGTATCTTAGGGTAGGTATTTTGATTCATAGTTAAAGTAAAAATCCTAACAAATTTTGACCTTTGGTTAGAATTTGTTAGTTTTTTTTAAACCAACTATAGGCTATGATTTGACCACGGTCTCACCTGATGGTAAGTGACGACGCGGTCGGCGATGGAGCATGCTTGCCTAGAAGATACCGGTTCACTTAAAAACTCCCAGATTATATTATGTCAGGAAACAATGACGCTGGTAAGGTGTTCCATTCCTTTGCATACCATTGATAAGTTACTTTAACTACCTACAGATCAAAAAACCAGCTAGATGGCGCTGTGTGAAATGGCCACACTATATATTTTTCACCTCACTAGCTCGGAAAGGTTCTCTTTGTCATTCAAAATCTGGGCGCAAAAACGCATTTTCATCGCTAGCGTGGAAAGTGTTTTTAAAATTCGAACGTTTCTATTCAATAATTTTCTCGTCAAGAATTGAGGATTTAATCACAGGTCTGCCCGAATTTAACCTTCTTGATATCGCCAGTCCACTGAAAACTCATTAACACCACAGACTACCTCCTAAAAGATACCATCTTTTTCTCGTTCACCACAGTCGTTCACCAACCTCATTTTTAGAATAATCGCACTGTCCAGCACCGTAGTATAAAACCAATACGCTATCCAGCACGGCGACTGCATGGAAAATGGATGAAAAAAACTTTTTCTTTAATTTTCCATGAATCACGTGACGAGCTAGTCGTTTACCTGATGTTAAGCGTTACCGCCACCCATAGCTAAATTAATAAGCTAAAAACTAATCTTTTCTTAGCCTTTTAGCTGGTTTTCTTGCATTTTCCTCACTGTAGTGAGGTGAAAAGTTGTGTGTTGCACTCAGCAGCAAAGTTTTTCTGCGTCTCGTACCTTTGAAACCTTCGCTACGCTCAGGATTCTTCATTTGAACCACTCGCTACGCTCGTGGTTCAATCCTAGAATCCTTCGCTTGCTGAGGTTTCAATTCAAGTACTCGCACCAAAAACCAACTTTGCAGCCTAGTATAACAAATAACTATTATTTATTTATTTATACATCCTTTTCCCCTAACCTTTTCCCTCTCCCTTCTCTTCCAGGGTTAGGGCGTTTAACTGGCCGTGCGAAGCCGGGGCAGGTCAGTTAGTTTAGTATAAATCTAATCAATTTATCAACCCCTGTCACACAAATACTTCAACATGTGTAATTACTTACTTTACTTATCTAGTAGATAAATTATAGATAATAATTTTTTATTATTTTATTTATTTAACCATCAGAAAAAAACAAACTTACATTCGGTAAAAATATGCCTCAAACCTAGGTTTGTCCAGACATATGGTTCTCGACAACTATCAACAGTATCCGATTTGAGTACCAGTCCTACAACATACCAACGTAAATTAAAAACTATAATGTAAACCAAAGACTTCTATGTATACACCAGACAGGACATCTCTAACTTGCACTGTCAACCACTGCAAATATGCCAATGAGCATCTTCTCGCTCATACGATGCTCAGCACTCAAAGCGACTGCACGTGCAGCAGTGAATAGCAGTAAAAATTATGATCCGAATGTGCCACGGCACTAGCGTTGCGTGTTGTGATCGTTGGTTAGACGATTTAATCTCGTAAAGCGCTGTAGCGGATTTTAGTTTAATTATACAAAAAATGACAACTATTTGTGCTTTGAATAGCTTCTCTAGTACGTAGTACATATACCTCTTTGATGTAAACAAACTTTTGCGCGATAGCACAACACATATCTTGGCATAATTAGATATTTTGTTGTATGTTTAGATATACTAACTGGTGCACTAGGCGACACCCTAAGCCACCCACATCAATGTTGTTTCCTCGGCTCCAATATGCGGTAGCCACTTTATGGAGCCCATTTAGTGGGTGGCAACTCATGGCAAGTCGTCACCTGCCTCAAACATTTTGATATGATGCGACAAAACTGGTAGGTACTCTTTATAATCCATGAAAAGTTCAACACAATAGCCCACTTTTATAACCTTTATTTTATACTAGGTAAATAGTTTATAATAACATGTCAAACACACATTACAAATTAAATTAAGTTAAACGCTACTTGCGTCGATACTATGGCGCCGTCACTCCTTCCCGAGACATAAGTTAGGGCCGGCGCGCGGCGCCGCGGCTAATTCTGCTGAGCAGCTAAAACGGCGCAAATATAGTAATCTCGGTAGCGGTTACATATTTGAGCCGTTTGGTGTTGAGACCTTGGGTCTGTGGGGACCGGAAGCTCATCGCGTTTTCCAAAGTCTATCAGAGCGCCTGGTCGATGCGACGCGTGACCAAAATGCTGGCACTTATTTGGCCTAACGCATCAGCATTGCAATTCAACGTGGCAATGCGGCCAGCATGTTGGGTACGCTACCTACCGGTAGTGGGCTGGAGCACTTGGACTGTCTATAGGCCATCGCGGCTATTATACAGTCCATAAGTGTTCTTTGTAGTAGGTAGTGTAGTTAGTGTAGTTTAGTTTAGCTTAGTTTAGTTTAGTTTAGTTTTTATTATTGTAGTAATTAGCTTGAGTAATAAAGGCAATTTGCCAATTAAATTAAATTAAATTTGTACATTAAAATCTTCTGCGATCACCAAGCCGCCTGCCAAGCGTAGTGATTATGGCAAATTCTCCCTATGATAAGCGTCCAAAGATGATGACGATGAAGAAGCCAAAATCCAAGAAAGAAATATGTAAAACACGGTCACATTGTCTCTGGATCTTGCTGGAGTGCGATGGCATCGACGCCGGGTCCAAGGTGTGACTGACCGAAGACCGTGATAGTTAATTTTTTATTCAACAAGGCCTGTTGGTGTTAATCTTCGACCCCCATCAATGTATCCTAATGTCCGCGCTAGACCCGAAGATGTTAATAACTGTATACTAACTTGTTAATATTCTATATCCCAGACACCACAGATTAAACACAAAACAGTGAGAAAAGTAAGATCTTAAAAACTGGCTACAAAAACCCACTGGTTGTTACTATGTCACTGTAAATAAAACGTTGGAAAACGCACAATTTATTTAAATATGCGCGTCTATCGTGTGTTGATATTTAACTTTGACTGAGGTTGTGCTATAGTATGACTGGGCTGGTCGGCTGCCGCCGGTCTGGTTAATTTTTATCGTGAATCAAAGATTATAGTTTTTAGGGTACCACTTTTAATAAACGGAACCCTTGAAAGCATAGGTATTTATGTAATGTACATTAGTGTAATGTCGAATGTACATTAGTGTGATGTCGAATGTACAATAGTGTATTTTTATGTATATATATGAATGACGTGACGAGAGGGGGGAAATGCTCACGCACTTTCTTGCAACCACGGCGACGGACTTGAAACACACTAAAACCCCCCCGAGATCCGTCCTCCGCCGGGACGGGGCGAGATAGGGTCGCGCTAGCATTCACTATCTCGCCCCGGTCACTATCTCTCTCGCCCCGGCTGGGATCTCGGCCCTGCACCAATGACTTTCAAGTTACGTGCTGAGTTTGCATTTACTCTTACAACGGTGAGGAGAAACTGGCTACAAGAACCTCTGAATTTGAGAGCATTTGTATGATCCACCTGCCCGCACTTGTCCAGCGTGATAGATTATGGCTTTCACTCTCTCTCTGTGAGGGAAGACCGTGTCCCAGCTGTGGGAACATATGGGACTGATGACGAATTTGACGATATAACTACTACTCACTTTACTAGGCGGTAGGACTTTTCTGCAAAGTTCGTCTAGGTAGGTACCACCGCTTTGCCAGTTATTCTACCGCCAAGCAGTCGTTTGCAAGCACTACTGTGTTCTGGTCTGAAGGGCATTGTAGCTAGTGAAATTACTGGGCAAATGAGACTTTATGATCTGATAGCACAGTCTAGTAATCTGATTACTAAACTGTGCGATGTCTCAGGATGACGTGCGCAGTGCACTGTCACGCGGAATATTATTATTTTTAAGTTCCGCAACACTGCAACTGTTATGGCCGGCCGTGTCGCTTAACATCAGGTGAACGACTAGCACGTTACGTCATACATTTGCATAATTTTTTTAAAAAAAAAAGAGTCCTTTAAATAGTCCGGAACCTTCAGGTTGTGAGTTTCACTTGTTACTTGACCTTTTATTTATTTTATCTGAAATCATTATCGCAATAGTTCCATATCTTAAAATAATATTTCTGAGAGCGATCTTGAATAGCCTCAAAAAATTATTAGTCTTTTTAAAGGGTGATTTAGAGTGGGTTATGATCTTTAGTTACGGTAACGATGGTTAAAAGTCCCAACAAATTTTGACCATTGGTTAGAGTTTGTTAGCATTTTTAACTATTGGTTAGCTTAACTACGGATTAAAAAACCAAGCCGTACTGTGTTACCTTACTGGTACCTGTTACTACGTAGATGCCAATACCTACACTATAGATTTAGGGTCATACTTTTTTTATGTAAACGAATGACATAACGAGCTAGTCGTTCGCGGCCGCCCATAACAGATTGCAGTGTCACTTGGCCCCCTAATTACCTAATTTGCGACAGGCGTAAATCTCGCGGTGATTGCTGTCATACATCATTAGTGGTGTCGTAGCAACTTTAAGGTTCGCGTGACACTGTACGGCGCACGTCATCCTGAGACATCCCACAATCTAAAAAAGATTTCTAGACTGTGAGATCAGTTCTTAAGTCTTATTTGCCCAGTTTCACTAGCTACAATACCGAAACCGAAACACAGTTTTGCTTGCACACTACTGCTTGGCGGCAGAATAACTGGCAAAGCGGTGGTACCTACCTAGACAAACTTTGCAGAACAAACAACACAATTAGCAATTGGTCCACATGCCAAAATGTCGAGTTGATTGTGTCATGGTCAAAATGTGTAAGCGTCAAAATGTACAAATGTTAAAACGTTCAAAACATCATAACAATGTATAAGTGGCAAAATGTGTTTTAAAAAACACTGTATACTAGCCGCGATGACCTTATAGGTCCTATAAACAGACAGCCAGAGCAATAGACATTCCAATGCTCCAGCCATGGTCGTAGTATCTTGGCTCCAGTAGGCATCAGCGTACCCAAGATAGGTACTGGCAGCACCATCATCATCAACAGCCTGAAGACGTCCACTGCTGAACAAAGGCCCCCACAGAGCGCCACTATGAGCAGCTGCTCGCCTCCTGCATCCATCAGCTCCCCACGGTTTTCACCAGATCGTCGGTCCACCTAGTGGGGGCTGGCCTACGCTGCATCTTAAGTTTCGTGGTCGCCACTCGAAAACCGTTCTTCCCCATCGGTTATCAGTTCTACGAGCGATGTGGCCTGCCCATTGCCATTTCAACTTGCTAATTCTAAGAGCTATATCGGTCACTTTACTTCTCCTGCGGATCTCAGCATTTCAATTCAACGCGGGGCAGCATACCCCCCTGTTGAATTGAAATGCTGATTCATTTTGCTAGCTAATTTATGTATTACAGAATACTAAGTTGTGAATCTGTCGGTACTCCACTCGAGATTTCATCCACAAAATGATTATCGTTTTTTCCGCTATTATCGCGTTTTTGCGTCATCTGCCGAACATAGGCCTCCACGCTAGGGAGAGGGCTGCCAGTTGCCATGTATGCGGCATTTTAGCCGTAGCAAAATTTTTTGTATTCACTTCATTCAATGTGAGCATGGAACAAGAAGGAGAGGAATTACTTATAGCCCGCTTATTTTGCAGCGCCATCTAGTTTTATAACGGTTTGTAGCATATTTCTGATCTACGCTGTTTTCTTGGTGTATTGACATTCCTCTCCTACTTGTTCCATGATGTGAGTCTGAGCCAATTCATATGTTATTGCATCAGTTAATGTTTTTCTTATTCTTTTTTGACAAAATGATTTTTATCACCTTGCTGATGCAACCGAGTTGAAAGTCAATGTATAGGTAGGCTAAACATTTGACAGATAAAAGATGACGCAATGCCATTGAAAGTCTGAAATGATTGTTTCTCCAAATCATAAATCATATCTAAGAACTACAACTAAATGCTTCAGCCCACTTTTTTTATGCGATGGAATGACGTGACGAGCTAGTCGTTCACCAGATGTTAAGCGACATGGCCGCCCATAACAGTTGCAGTGTCACTCGGAACTTTAAAACAATAAAGTTTCGCGTGACACTGCACTGCGCACGTCATCCTGAGACATCACACAGTCAAGTAATCAGATTACTAGACTGAGTGATCAGATCGTAACGTCTCATTTGCCCAGTAATTAGCGTACTTACCAGTAGTTAGCGTACCCAACATGCTGGCAGCATTGCCCCGTCCGTTCTAGGCTAGTGTCCTGCTATTTTTTTATTGCAGAAATTAATAATATTTCTCAAAAAATTTAATAAACAGTCGTGAAAATAAAAATTAAATATCTTAAAAAAATTACAATATTATATACAAGCATTTTAATATACAGGAATTAAAAGACACAGCTCAAACATGCAGTGACGTCACTTTTGCTCCTTCACAGTACCTTACTACTAAGCTGTGATAGATATTTACATACAGTCTCTTTGGCATGTGACTTCACAACGTGCGTTTTCTAACTGTGGGGAATCTCCTGTTTTGCGAGAAAGGGACAGGCAATGCCCCCTCCAGGAACTTTAAAAGCTTATTACTTCTTGATGTATGTATCGATTTTACTTATTTTTCAATTATTACGTTCACTTTTAACTTATTTTATGAAAATAATATTTATTTGTTAATTTTTAATAGCAGGCAACTAGCCTGATCAAATAAGTGCCAGCATTTTGGTCACGCGTCGCGTCGACCAGGCGCTCTGATAGACTTTGGAAAACGCGATGAGCTCCCGGTCCCTAATTACCTATGTAGTGTGTGGATTCGGACTTGCACCGCTACATCCTTATTAACACCTGCAACATGCGTCCGAACTACTTGTAAGGACGCCCAACAGTACAAGCTCACGCCTTCCATCATGTAGACGCCTCAATAGACTCCAATGCCACCAAACACCTGTTTCATTTATCACCACCACCAGAACCTAGACCACCTTCGGAGCTGGCTCCTCCAGCCCAGCTTACCAGACATAGATAGCGATTCCACCAGCGCTATCATATCATTACATGGCGGCCAGTGGCTGCAGACTTAGAAAAAATTGAGAAGAAATGAATTATAATGAAAGTAAGCAAGTTATTTATGAAGAAAAATAGAGGCGCATAACTATTACGAAAAAATAAAGATTTATCATAAGAAAAATAATATTGAAGAAAGGAGATGAATTTTACGAAGAAATAGTTATGAAAAATGAAGATGAACAATAAGAAGAAAAGTTATGAAGAAAGAAGATAAATAATAAGAAGAAAAATAAATATGAATAATGAAGATGAATTTATGAAGAATGAATATTTTATTTAAGAAGAGGTTTTATTTTTGAAGATTTGTTATGAAGAGATGAGATTTTTTAAGAAGAATAATACGAAGGAAGAAGAGGCGTTATAAGAAGAAGGAAGAAAGTTTATTTTATGAAGAAGTATATTGAAGATTTTATGACTACAAAATAAAATTAATAATTAATGGTGATGATAAAATAAATATACGAGAAGACTTCTAAAATAGAGCGGTAAAATATACACCGACTCCACCTGCGAGTGCCTTGAATTATTAAAAGGCCTATCGAATTTTGTAAACGAGTTCTTCGGCATCAAGGAGCACGGGAGCAAGGATTGGTGTCCAGGGAATACCCGGCCCAAACGCAAGAAGGATTGTAGCAGCGAGCACCAGCTCTGCGTACCACCACCAAGCTACCCTAAGAAGACCACCGACTCAAGACTCGAGGTCAAGATTGAAGAGAGCCCCGTCCCTTGCCGTCGTGAAAATGTTTATCGTAATAAGTAACGGTATTTTTTTTAAGAAAGCGTAAGTAAGTATCTATTCCTTGAAAGTTCTTTTTTTGATTTTATGAATATTTTATGCCCAATATTTTCTTAATTTACAATATTAATTAATTTACTAATTTTTAGAGGATTTTTTTTACACTGAGATATTTTATTATTTTACTTGACTTTATACAATTTTGAAACGAGAATGGAGAATTTTGATATGGAAACGGCCATCGCCTTGTTACCTGAGATGACAGGACAAGAGCAAACAACTAAGTTCTTAATTAATAAATTAATAAATACAATTAAAACATTGCGAGTAAAATTTTATCATAGTCAAACTAATATGTTATTATTTTCTTTGTAAGTACATATTGACTCTTTTGTGAAGTCGTCCTTCTCTCTCCAAATTTGCTGCGCCCGACGGGGTCCATAATGAGCCTACTTAAATAATTTTATACTTATTCCACCTATGTACACTATGGAAGCAATAAAATATCTGAATCTGAATCTGAATCTAATTGACAACATTGAATATTATAGCGAAATGATTAATGAGAGTTCCCACAAATATTTAATTAATTTTGTGCTGAAAACCAGGCTAACACAAGTAGCTAAATTTTATTTGAAAGCAAATTACGATACCGTAGAAAGTTTATTGAAGGACATGAAAAAGCATTTAATTTCCAAAAAATGTCCAATTGCAATTCAGACACGATTATTTAGTTGCAGACAAGGAAATAGGTCTATAGAGCATTTTGGTAAAGAGATAGAGCAGTTATTTTATGATTTAATTTTGGCTCAGTCAGAAGGCGACAGGAATAAATTTGAAATTTTGAGACCAATCAATGAGAATTTTGCGATCAGATGTTTTGCGAATGGTTTAAACAATAATCGAATAAATATTATATTAATAGCGAGGCAATTTCAGTCATTAAAAGAAGCCACCCAGACTGCTATAGATGAAAATATAATGTTATCATTCAGGAAAACTCATTTTCAGGAAACTTTTCATTATCAAGATAAAGTACCATTTATTCCCATGTAACAATACGAATAAAACAAACATGAGGAACAATATTGTCGAGCAGAAGCGAAGCGCACCGATAACAACGAGGTATCAGGTGTCAGAGTCATGCATTCCGGACCGCGCTCCATATTTGCGTGATCAGCAGAAACATCGAGTCACTGAGGTTTCGTGCAGTTTTAAAGATAGTTACGAATCCAAAGTAATGAAATCTGATCCCACTCTGGAAGATTATGATTGTAATATCGAAAGTTTATTTTTGGAAACAGGGATTTTGTGTCAATTCAAGATAGGGAAACAGTTAAGAATTTAGGAAACATAGAGAAGGTTCAGAATAAAGAGTTAGATAATAGCGATAAAGGTGACATAAAGTCAGAAACAGAGTTAGAAGTAGAAGAGATATTCACGGACTTGACAAATAAAGACTCTTGCGAACCCAGGCACAAAAAACCTGTGGAAAGTGCCAGTTCCATTAGAAAGCTAAGGGACATGGTAACTACAATGAGAGAAAATAGGAAAGAAAGAGAGTTTGCGAAATATTATCAGGAAAGTGTTGATGAAAAAATGCTAGTAGAGGAAAGAAAGAGTTATTTTGAACGGATTTTATTTAAGGAAAAGTATGACAGGCGTTCAGTAGGCATAACTTAGATAGGATAGATAGCTTAAATAGATTACATGATGACAACTGAACAGTAGGCATTTTTTTGTGTTAGTGGCTAGTTAGATAATTATTAGGATGAGATATTTAGAAAAAGAAATAAGTATAAAATATAATATAAAAGTATGTTAGTAAATAGTGGAAAATGGCCCGATATTTTTTTGTGTAATTATTGATTTTATAAATTAATGTTAATAGGAACGTTATAATCTATTGTATGAGTAAGATTTGAAATAAAAGATAAGCTCTTTATAGTGTAACTTAATACGAAAAAACCCTGTTTTATTTTTTTAAATTTAATAATAATATGAAACTAGTGAAGTTTTTTTTAGATGATAATGTGTTTTGATTGTTTTTTTACTATAACAAAGATAAAATAATATATGTGGAATTAAAATAAAGAAATTAAATAAAAACGGAATAGAATTAGAATAACTTTAAAATATCATGTAACATTAGCTTTTAAAAATAAGTAGTAGGTATTTATATCGGTATTCGGTAATAGTGTTCTGTTAAATATTCAATTTGTTTATTAATTAGTTATTGTTTTTTTAAAGATTAAAAAGATAGTTTATTTCAAAACTTAAGTAACATATAATAATAAGTATACTAAACTAAACTAGACCTAAAAACTAAACTAAACCTAAAAACTTTAAAACTAAGATATAAAACTAAAAATAACAATCTAAAGGAATCTTGAACTATCTATAGACCGGCAAAGGTCTATAGATAGTTCAAGCAATCCGTGGAATCTGGCAACGTTCCCATAATGCTGGCAGCGTTACCCCGCTGTATAGCGAGGCTGATCCTTTGACCAAAGTAGACGCCAGCATTATGGTCACGTGCCGATTCAACTAAACGCCCCGCTAAATCATTAAAGATTTCTATGGCACCCGGCATTAGTTATTTGAATTATGACGGTATACCAATGTTATTTTATAAAATTTGAAGTAAGACGGAAAATGTTGATATTGTTATTTTGAAATATGAAGTATGATGTAAAATGAATTGTAATAGAAAAAAATGTCCCTACAAGTAGTAAGTCAATTTTTTTTTCAATAAGGGGGGTGATGTAGTGTGTGGATTCGGACTTGCACCGCTACATCCTTATTAACACCTGCAACATGCGTCCGAATTACTTGTAAGGACGCCCAACAGTACAAGCTCACACCTTCCATCATGTAGACGCCTCAATAGACTCCAATGCCAACAAACACCTGTTTCATTTATCACCACCACCAGAACCTGGACCACCTTCGGAGCTGGCTCCTCCAGCCCAGCTCACCAGACATAGATAGCGATTCCACCAGCGCTATAATGTCATTACACCTAACTCGCAACAGGTTTGCGACAGGCGTAAATCTCGCGGTGATTGCTGTCATACATCATTAGTGGTGTCGAGAATGTATGCTTCGCTAGTGCTGTCGCATTGCTACTGCTGTCGCATTGCTGTTGCAAATTTTACGTAATTACCCCGCCGGTCCCCACGGACCCAGGGTCTCAACACCAAACGGCTCAAATATTTATGTTACCACCGAGATAGTATCTCAATTTTATATCTATCCTTATTATTTTATTTATTTGTCGGTGTTGCTTTTACACCAAAACGCTGACCCGCATCCGTATTATGTAAAAGTTGCAACAGCAAAGCAACAGCAGTAGCAAAGCAACAGCAGTAGGACAGCAACAGCAGTAGCAAAGTGACAGCAAACACTTAGCAATCGGTCGCAGTCGCTTGCCTGTTGCTCGCCTGTCGCTGAATGCACTTTGGCCTTTGATACTAGCGCCACTAGCAACAGAACAGCAATAGAAGAAAACTTAATCTTTCTGTTCTGCCAAAGTGACGTATGGCAGCTTTGACAGCAATGATTGCGAAATTTACGCCTGTTGCAAACTTTACGTAACCGAACAAATTACGTAGGTACCAAGTTAATTGTGGATTTTTTTATTCTAGTTATTTTAAATAGGGTTTTAAACTGTTACACTATAAGCCACCCTTATAGGTGTCTAACTAGCTGACCCGCCCCGGCTTTGCACGGGTTAATTCGTTTTACTCCCTGTTCATGGGAAGAGGGAAGTAAAAGAGAAAAGATAGGGAAAAGATAAATGGATGGGACTTCACGGGACGGTAATAGAACAGCAGTGCCTGCCTCCCTTCTATTGCAGTTCCTTTTCCCTTCTCTCTTCCCTTCAACTTCGTTGCCGGCTAAGTTTTATTTCAGCGTATACGGTTCTGCGTAAACGTATAATTACCCGTATCATTACTATCTAATTCCACCATCTCCATTTCACCATCGGACGACAAGACGTACAGCTACACGCCATCCATTCATGGTTGATATTCCATCAATTCGCACAAAGCGGTTTGACTCGACATTTATAATCCGAGCAGCGAAGGAATGGAACACTTTACCAGCGTCTTTGTTTCCCGATAAGTACAATCTGGAGCTCTTCAAGTCACGAGTGAATAGGTATCTTCTAGGCAAGCATGTACCATCGTAGATCGCGTCGTCACCATCAGGACCCTAATTCTGTATGACCACTTTACGATTCCTTACTTCGAAACCACGCGAATTCCTTGTCTTACATAAGAAATCTGCAAAAATCTATTCTCTATGAAATGGAAACAAAACCGCGCGAAATGAATTTGGAAATGACGCGATTTGAACTGTCACAAATCATAATGTTCCACTGAGACACGTTCCGAAACATCAACACGTCAAATGTTACCACCACTTAATATATCAATATTTATTCAAATTAAAAATAACATAATGCAAAGAGAAGGTAGTTCTAATGTGTGACACGATTTGAACAAGACACGATAACGACGTGGTTTCGTATCGTGTGGAATCTGAGTTTTCATACAGAATTAGGGCCCAGGTGAGACTGCGGTCAAATGCGGGCCTATTTAGTTATAAAGACAAACTATTTACGCAAAACAAACTTACAACAAACAAACCAAAAAACACGCCGAAAATCTCGAACGACACAAATATGCACACCTGATAGGGCCTACATATTTGAGCCGTTTGGGGTGGAGACAACGGGTCTGTGGGGACCCGCCACCATGGAAACGTACCGGGACTTGGCCAAACGTTTGGTGGAGGCATCAGGTGACCAGAACGCTGGCTTTTAATCTGCACAAAAGATAAGCATTGCCATTCAGCGTGGTAATGCTGCCAGCATTCTGGGCACTTTTTCCTCCACCAACGGTTTATTTTAAGTTTTATATTTCAGTTTTAAAGTTTTTAATGTTATTTAAATGTTTACATCCAATAAATAACATAATATCACAACAAACAAACATAATGCGTTTAGAAGTCTTGTGATGTTTTGCTCTAGTTAACGTTTTTATGTTAATTATGTACCTAATTTAATAGGAAAATAATATGTTTTAAAATTAAAGCTAAGCAATTTTTTATCTTTGTCCTCAATGCATCCTTTGTTTTTAGAGTTCCACGTCTCTGATAATTTTTAGTAAGCTGTAATAGAGGAAAATTCCTACGTAAAATTAAATGAAATTTAAATGTACCTAAATAATGTAAATTGTGGACATTTCACACAGCGCCATCTAGCCCCAAACTAAGCAAAGCTTGTACTGTGGGAACCAGATAACTGATACAATAGGGCGGGTGTTTTATCCGTAGTTAAGGTAACCAATGGTTAAAAACTCTAACGAATTTTGACCATTCGTTATAGAATTTGTTAGAGTTTTTCATTGGTTACATATGAACCGAAAAACCCACGCTTAGATACGTTTTGTGTCACTCCCAGTTACAAAACAAACACCTATATTCATCACACAAAATGTTTGTCCTGGGTGAGAATCGAACCCACAACCTACTTAGTTCAGAAGGCAGAACTACTACCGACTGAGCTATCAGGCCAGTCACGTGGTCTAACAACTTAGATAGTTATTTTTTAATTTCCAATCCGTTTTTAGAGTAGGCCTTACCTACGTAGCGAAAATTATCTATCCCTGCCATCTAGTGTTGAGCAGCAGTACTATTTAAAGCAGCACCATCTATGACTCATCTGGTAAACGAGCAAAAAAATCACGTTTGTTGTATGGGAGCCCCCTTAAATATTTATTTTATTGTGTTTTTAATATTTGTTGTTATAACGGCAACAGAAATACATCATCTGTGAAAATTTCAACTGTCTAACTTCCACGGTTCATGAGATACAGCCTGGTGACAGACGGACAGACAGAGAGCCTTAGTAATAGGGTCCGTCTTACCCTTTGGGTACGGGACTCTAGGAAGGTATATCCTTATAATTTTCGAAAGATACTTTACAGTTGTCATATTATCCACTATTCTCTACGATAATTATATTAATATTGGTAATGGTTAATATAATGTAGTAATATAATTTATGTAAAATATGTATATAAATTATTATTTTATTTATGTAGGTATATTGATATTTATATTATTTTATAATTAATCCTTTGACATTTTTTTTTATTTATAATCTTAAAACAAGTACGTATTTGACTATGACCTTAAATAATTTTACTGCATCGCTACCATTTTTTCTTGCACATCCAGGTTGACTGGTAGATAATGCTTCATAGCATTAAGTCCTCCTTGTACATTGTTTTGTGCTAAAGTATAGATAAATAAATTACGAATAGGTTATCTAATAGTTACTATGACTTAAATTAGGTACTTACTACTCACCTACTAAGCCGTTGTATATAAACAGGATAACAGTTAATGTCATCATCACAAGTGACACGGTTTGCTTACAATTATATTTAATTTAAACGACATAAATAATTTGTATAATAGGTACTTGTATATAATTACGTACCTAAGTATATAGGTATTCATTTCAGGTTCTCGAGTGGCGACCACGAACCGGAAGACGCAGCGTAGGCCCCTCTAGGTAGACCGACGGTCTGGTCAAACCTGCGGGGAGCCGATAGATGCAGGAGTCAAGCAGCCGCTCAAAGCGGCGCTCTGTGGGGGACGCCTATGTTCAGCAGTGGACGTCTTCAGCAGGATATTGATGATGAGGTATTCAGTAAGCTTAGTGATCTCGTGGTTTCACCAGTAATAGGGGAGCAGGGGGTAATGCGAGCCAGCGGGTAAAGGGAGCGGTGTGACTAGAGACAAAACTATAGCTCATATTACCTGTTATCCCGCGGGAACCCGAAAGTTTTTGAAAAAACATACCAGATGGCTGATTTTTTTTAGACATATGTGTTGTTGTTCTTCAAAAGAAAGCCATGCGAACCAACAGACCACACATTAGAGAAAAAAACAACTGACTATTTAATTTACCTTTGTATATATGTATACCTACACAGAAAAATTAAAAAAAAAACTGTAATGAGTTTGCAAAAAACATAACCTACATAAAATCGAGACAACGGTGAGACTTATGGCTATAAAAATCTATCTTGTTTTCATGTAGCGTAACATGGACGGAACCCTATTGTATAAAACTCTATTGAAGTTATTGAACTTTTAATACATTGCAACTACTACTTATCTGGGATATTGTGCCCAAGAATGTAGAGATGTGCCTGAGAGTAACGTAATTTATGTCGATAAAAATTGTTACGCTGATTAATGTTTGTTATCGACGTCCCAAATGAAATTTACTTATGATTTTGATGATTGAAGTTTGGAATGGTATAAGTACTTCCCGAGACAGACGTTAGGGCCGGCGCCGCGGCTAATTCTGCTGAGCAGCTAAAACGGCGCAAATATAGTAATCTCGGTAGCGGTTACATATTTGAGCCGTTTGGTGTTGAGACCCTGGGTCCGTGGGGACCGGGAGCTCATCGCGTTTTCCAAAGTCTATCAGAGCACCTGCTCGATGCGACGCGTGACCAAAATGCTGGCACTTATTTGGCCCAACGCATCAGCATTGCAATTCAACGTGGCAATGCGGCCAGCATGTTGGGTACGCTACCTACCGGTAGTGGGCTGGAGCACTTGGACTGTCTATAGGCCATCGCGGCTATTATACAGTCCATAAGTGTTCTTTGTAGTAGGTAGTGTAGCTAGTTTAGTTTAGTTTAGCTTAGTTTAGTTTAGTTTTTATTATTGTAGTAGTTAGTACTTACTATTTAATGTAAACTCGTCAAGCACCTATGTAAATTTTTTTTATTAATTCACATCCAGAATAAGTGATTTTTTTTAGTTTATGGATTGAAACTAGTGTTCATTAAAAAAATGTTGTATAGTTCTTAGATAAATAAAAAACAAAGGTGACATACATCACAATAAAAGAAGAAAAATTAAAACTACATAATGTGAAGTAATGTCTACTATACCTACCAGCGTTAAAGACTCTTAAGTCATTAACGAACATAATGTAATTATGACATTTTTTCATAAGTGTATTGTTTTTAGTTTTATGATATTGTGTGTGTTTTTGGAATAAATGTATTGCAGTTTTTGTTTATTTTCTTTGTATGCATGAAATTTTGCACAGCGTTAGTTTAAGTAATATTTTATCTTAAGTTTTCAATTATATCTTAAAAAGATAGAAAGATGTATTTTCGATAAACTATTTTAATAGTTACAATAAATTAATAAGCATATTTATCATTTTCATAGTTATTCTTGACACAAACTCTATCTATACTAAATTACTAACCCTAAAAACTAAATCATTCTAACTAAATTATTTTTGAATAACATCGATATCGATAATTGTAACTACGTCACAACACTATTGTCCTGTGGTCCCTCAGATAGATTTGATGTCAGCCGCAGCAGTCAGTCAAGGTTGAATTGAGCGACGAGCAAGTCTGCTTTGTACATTATTATTTTATAAAATCATTCGTTGATGCTGAGATATTTGTTTTTCGCGTATCTTGTTTAAACATGTGTGTTTATTTAAGTCTACGTTGTTTGTTAAAGATTAACGCAATTAATTACTAATTCTTAACTCGTTACTAGTGTTTTACGGTTTTATAATTACCTATATAACTTTAGTAATCATTTTTGTACAAATTAATGTTGGTGCTCGTTTGGTGTCAAAATTATTTTCCTACTCTAATAAAAGATCAGGTAAGCGTCTAAAATAAGTCATCATTAATATTATTTTAAATAACCGGCCAAGTGCGAGTTGGCTCGCGCACGAAGGATTCCGTACCATTAGCTATAAAAACGAGCAAAAAAATCACGTTTGTTGTATGGGAGCCCCCTTAAATATTGATTGTATTTTGTTTTTTTAGTAATTGTTGTTATAGCGGCAACAGAAATACATCATCTGTGAAAATTTCTACTGACTAACTATCACGGTTCATGATATACAGCCTGGTGACAGACGGACAGACAGACAGCGGAGCCTTAGTAATAGGGGCCGTTTTACCCTTTGGTTTGGTTTTGTTTTACACTGAGAAATACTTGGATGATATTACCACACTAATAATTAGGTATTATAAATGAAAAAGTTTGTTTGTAAGTGTGTTTATTCCCTCTTCACGTCCGCAACGGCTTGACAGAATTGAATAAAACTTGTAATGGTAATAGCTTATTACACGCTGGATTAACATAAGGGATACTTTTTATCCGCGGGTGAAACCGCGGGGCGCAGCGTTAGTCATAACTTCATATATTTCAATTTTAAAAACAAACCGAATAACCTGACCGGGGGTATAGCACAGATCCCTTTCCATTAGCATTAACGCCAAATGATAACGCCAAAATGTATGGGAATGACATTACCTGCGGAAAAGCGACATCAAAAGGTAATGCCATTCTCATACATTTTGGAGTTATCGTTTGGCACCGCTTTCGGTGTAGAATCGCGCGTTCAATGAAAAAATAAATACACGTGATATCTCACTTATACCCCCCCTACCCCTGGTGATATTTCGAGATTTTTACCGTACCCCCCCTTTCAAACCTCACGTGATTAATGGACGATCCCTAAGTACGAACTTAAGAGCTGTCAAACATTACTGCAGAGGGCGTTCAGTTTTATTTTAATTTTGCTAGTTTAACACGCCTTAATTTTAATAAAGCCCTGATCTTGAAAAGCTCTTATCTTGAAAAAGCTGTAATCTTAATAAAAATAATCTTGACCATTTCAACTTTATTTCAGAACCGACCATGAAGATCCTTCTCGTCCTAGCTCTGTGTACGCTAGCCGCAGCAGACGGCTATAAGATCCTATGCATCATGAACGTTCCATCCAAGAGTCACAATCACCTGGCCCAGGGTATTGTGAACGCACTTTTGAAAGCGGACCATGAGGTGTGTTTAAAAAAGAGACAGCGAATTGCGAATATGGCCTCTGCAAGAGAACTAAAGTCACCGATATAGCTTTTAGAATTAGTAAGTTGAAGTGGCAGTGGGCAGGCCACATCGCTCGTAGAACTGACAACCGATGGGGAAGAAAGGTTCTCGAGTGGCGACTACGAGCCGGAAGACGCAGCGTAGGCCGGCCCCCCAGTAGGTGAACCCACGACCAGAGGGTCTAGCAAAGATGCCAGGGTGAGGCGTTAACGCCTCACGCTAAGTCCAAAACGTATGGGAAATGACATTGCCTGCGGAAAACTTTTCCGCAGCTAATGTCATAGCTAATGTCATTCCCATACATTTTGGAGTTAGCGTAAGGCGTCTTTGCTCTGGCATCTTTGCTAGACCTGGTCAGAACCGTGGGGAGCCGATGGATGCAGGAGACAATCAGCTGCTCAAAGTCTTGCTGTATGGGGGAGCATGTTCAGCAGTGAACGTCTTCAGACTGATGGTGACGATGATGATGAATATGGCCTACACTCTCTCTGTCTCCCAGGAACGTATCAGCCTGATGACGCTTATGACGCTCTCATATGTACGGACCTTGGTCTGGCGTATAATATACGTTCACTAGGTTCCACTCCTTCAGTGGGCGTAGTCCTTGTCTCCTGGTAACGGCCCAAGCCGAGCGCCGCAGCGGTCTGCTATAGTTGCCTCTCACTTTCAACAGGCTTGTGCCTAACATCATCAGGTCATACGGTTCCACTGTTGGGATCCGGACCTTCTCTCAGATGGAGGGAGAGTAGGTAATCACGCAAACCAAGTGCAAGTTGGCTCGCTCTCGTATTTTGGAACTCTTGAACATATCGGCTTCCTCAGATGTGTTCCTTCAACGTCAACGAGTGTATAATCTGGACATAATTCGGGAAGGCATTGGTTGAGAGGGGTTTGAACTTCATCATCATCATCATCAGCCTGAAGACGTCCACTGCTGAACATAGGCCTCCCCCAAAGAGCGCCACTTTGAGCGGCTGCTTGCCTTCTGCATCCATCGGCTCCCTGCAGTTTTGACCAAGTCGTCGGTCCACCTAGTGGAGGGCCGGCCTACGCTGCGTCTTCCGGTTCGTGGTCACAACTCGAGAACCTTTCTTCCCCATCGGTTGTCAGTTCTACGAGCGATGTGGCCCGCCCACTGCCACTTCAACTTGCTGATTCTCAAACCTATATCGGTGACTTTAGTTCTCCTGCGGATCTCCTCGTTTCGGATCTTATCTCGCAAGGAAACCCCGAGCATAGCTCTCTCCATAGCTCGCTGCGCGACTTTGAGCTTACTCATAAGGCCAACAGTAAGAGACCACCCAAACCCACCCATGGTTTGAACTTGGTTGCGTATAATTGAAAGTCACTAGTGAGCCATAATGGTTTTGCTGCAAAACTTAACATTTTTTTTGTTGTTTTGATTTTTCAGGTGACATGGCTAACCCCATATCCACCCAAAGGTCCTTTGCATAAAGGGCTCAAAATCATCGATGGCAGCGCCACAATACCAATTTCTGAGGGTATGTATCAAATAAAACCATTTGGGTAATTATTTTAGACGTTAGGTGACCCTTCTGAGCTTCTCATAAGACTTCATAGTGATATATCTACTGATCAGTGTTAGAGGATGATTGTTGTCGGAGTCGAGTAAAACTATAGAAATTCATAAGTATAACTCCACATCTGTTTCAGCCATCGACATGACAGATCGACGCAACGCAAATAAGGGCATGTCATTCGTTCGCGAGTTCTCTCGTAACATCTCCGTGGTCACTGCGAACATCCCTGCGTTGAGGACTGCACTCGTGAACGAGCAGTACGATGCTGTGGTCACTGAGAGTTTCTTCAGTGATATCGATGCAGGGTAAGATAGGTTGGATCTTCGGTTATACGGTCACTAAATAACGCCCAACGTAGATCCTGGACCCTAGGATTCCCTGTGCACCCAGGAACTACGAGGACCATGGTCCCACAACACCCAGACACAGAACAAGTATTTGCGCTTTTTTGGTCATGTGCACAAATACTTGTCCTGGCGCGGGAATCGGACCCGCCGCCTCCGGGTTATGAGCCGTCCTGCTCAACCACCACACCACAGAGAGATGTCAAAGAAATGTGGGCTACATTTTTACGTACATCTTCAAGAATGGAAGTGTGTTCTTCAAGAATGGAACTGTGTTCGCATCAAAAATATCTTTTTTTTTTCTTATATTTTGGCTCCACACAAGACATAGTGTATTTAGCCAGTGTCAAGTATTGTAATTTTTCATCGTACTATGGAATATTTTACGTAAAGTCAGGTCTTAGTCACAGTCATTCAGGGTAGTCATAGTTCAGTCAAAACATCTAGTCAGGGTAGTCATAATCCAGTCTAAGTCATGCCCTAGTAAAGTGGTGGCAACTTTACTAGAGGCTTCTATGGAATTTTGGAAGCACAATCATGCCCGTAATATCAGCACTTAATGCGTAAAACGCCACCAATTTTAAACATTAACACTGGAAAGAGTATAAGTTTGCAAAATTATACAACGCAACGACGTGAACTTTTTCGCGTTCCCGCCAAAACTCCAAAAATATCTTTCAGAGGTCAATGTGCATGCTGCCCCATTATCATTTGGAACTTTTTGTCTAGACTACTTTTTTGTTCCACCGGCTTGGCCTTATTGAGTCAAACAAAACGTTAATAGTCTCCAAACCGGTCCGTCAACATAATGTGGATCTTCATAACGAGTTCTAGGTTGCTTGATGAAACCTCCTTGGTTACCATGCTGACAGATTAAATAATTACTCTGGAGGTTCAATATAAGCGGATTCTCTTTGGTTCAATAGGGGATTTTCTGACAGCTTGACGGAACGTAGTTCTACAGCCAAAGATAGATGGCGCTGACGAGACATGGTTGGCACAGTATTGTTTTTTCTCTAATCTGTGGTATAAATCATCAGAAACACAGACATGGTATCTAGTGGTAATTGCTCACGTCATGTCTCGTCAACGCCATCTAAAGGATTTTTATGAACTAATTTTTTCTTTAATTTGGCCGTCGGAGAACTGCCTATAATGCTGCATGCAGTTCTGCCACTCTATCTAGAAGCAGAAATGCTTATCCTAGTACAGGCACATATACTGTGAGAACTCTTTACCTAATATTTTTAAGACGTACCTATACCTGTTGTATAGAATTTACTCTATTTTTTTAATGAAAGGGGTATAGGATCCGGAAAGAAGTACTTCCAATCTCATAGGGTTTTTTAAATAAACGAATTACGACATCTCTGTATTTTCATAAATCTGCGCACTGAGTCTAATGGGGACAGTTGGGTTTTCTGGCTTATATGTTGTCTGTTTATATTTTATACAAAATACAATTATAATTAATTTATTTCTAATTTGTCGAAGGCTTCTGGAAGAGCTGACTGGTCTAGACCAAGCTAAGAAGGACATAGGATAAAAAGCTTCCCAAAGATTTTTTTTATGTAATCGAATGACGTGATGAGCTAGTCGTTCGCCTGGTGTTAAGCGACACGGCCGCCCATAACAGCTGCAGTGTCACTCGGAACTCTAAATTATATAATGTTTAGCATGACACTGCACTGCGCACGTCATCCTGAGACATCACACAGTCTAAAAAAGATTTCTAGACAGTGAGATCAGTTCGTAAAGTCTCATTTGCCCAGTAATTTCACTAGCTACAGTGCCCTTCAAACGGGAACACAGTAGTGCTTGCACACTACTGCTTGGCGGCAGAATAACTGGCATAGCGGTGGTACCTACCTAGACGAACTTTGCAGAAAAGTCTTACCGCCTATAGCCTAATAACTATTTTACCTTATTATTCTTAGAATTTTATCCCTAGATACGCAGCCGTTCAGCAAGCCCCCTGGATCCTCCTCAGCGGCGTAGTCCTCCAACCAATGTTAGAGGCGCAGGTGGATGACATCAGGACCTTGGGCACTTTACCAATGCTGATGAACGACTTCCCCATACCCATGAGCTTCTGGCAGCGAGTTGTCAATGTAGGAATATACATCATGATTACTTTCGGCAGCTGGTAAGTGTCCTGACCTTTTTGGAACCTCACACAATATTACATTGGTATTACATTAAATTAACACTGATAACCGATGGAGAAGCAAGGTTCTTGAGTGGCGACCACAAACCGGAAGACGCAGCGTAGGCCTCACACTAGGTGGACCGACGATCTGTGGTTCAACCGCGAGGAGCTGATGAATGCAGGAGGCAAGCTGCTCAAAGTGATGCTTTGTGTGGAGGCATATGTTCCGTAGTGGACGTCTTCAAGCTGTTGATGATGAGATTACCATAAACAACAGAAACAGAAGATGTAAAAATTA
This sequence comes from Ennomos quercinarius, assembly GCA_910589525.2. NCBI lineage: Eukaryota > Metazoa > Arthropoda > Insecta > Lepidoptera > Geometridae > Ennomos > Ennomos quercinarius. The sequence goes on from OU342515.1 coordinate 4,715,975, forward strand.
AGATAATATTGCGTGACGACATGCAGGTCTCGACTCGGCATGTAATGTATTAATGAAGTTTTCTTTATCAAGTCATCTTAGGAATATTTTCCAGGTGGGAGCAAGGCGCCACAGTTGGTTTATACCACTCCATGTTTGGACCTCTCGCCACTGCCCGAGGGTTAATCCTCCCTCCTCTAGAAGAAGCCTTGAACAACGTGTCGATACTGTTCGTTAATTCGCACAACTCGTTTGCGCCTGCGCAGAGCCTGCCACCAAACGTGGTGGAAATCGGAGGGTACCATATTGAGGAGACAACGCAGCCCTTACCGAAGGTAGCAATAGTAGAATTGCAACGTCATTAGAATCAGTTTATTCTCACACCTGGAATACGGTCCTTCTCTACCAGGGAAAGTTACTACATAATCTGCGAATGGTAGTCAAGTGCAGATTAGTGGAAGACAGAGATTGTTCTCAAATTTTTGTGATTCTTGAACATGCCAGTTTCCTCACGATGCATTCCTTTAGTAAGTAAAAACATCCTTGGAAAATCATTGGCGGAACGCGACTTGAACCATGCATGCAAGGTTCTTATACTCAAAGTACTGGTGAGCCACAATATGACTCTGTGCACTTAGTTCCATAGCTCGGCTCCCTATATGGATCCGGGAATACCTTTATCTTCTCTGAAATCCACTTGTGGATCCACGGATACCTAATAGATTTTCAAATTGGTTATGTAAAAAAAGTGAAATAAGAAACACTTCTGAAATGGGACTTGAATCTATTATTATTCTGGAATACTGTCCGGTCCTACAGAGCGCACAGTGGGCTTAAAAAATACTCCTAAAGCTACTAACATTGTACGTGAACTTCCAAACGACGACAACGATCAAAGAAAGTTTTGGACACCCTTTTCCTACCTTTTCTTACAGAATCAGATTGTTACTATGGACATAAATCACCCCCAATGAAAGCCAAAACATACTTATAGAAGATTTTTTTAACAATTATTCATGCTAGTAAAAGATTCCTTCGTACAGGATCTTCAAGAACTCCTAGACTCCTCAACCAAGGGAGTGATTTACTTCAGCATGGGCTCAGTGATTCAGTCATCCAAGCTTCCTGCTCACACCAAGAAGGCTCTGATGAAGACCCTGGGCGAGCTGCCTTACACTGTGCTGTGGAAGTTTGAAGAACAGCTGGAAAGTCTGCCCAAGAATGTTCACATCCGATCTTGGATGCCTCAAGCGGCTATCTTAGGTAGGTTATTTATCCTTCCAACATGTTACTGTTATTAAAAAACAAGTTAAAGCTAGTGTGACACGATCAGAGTGTCTTCAGAACGAGTGGACTCGTAGGAGTAAGATTCGAGTGTACTCGGAAATCGGTTGACATTATCATAGTTCCACTCGGATCGTTTTCTTCATACTTTTCATTGTTACTCACAGTCAACGTCGATTTTTTTTTGGATTTTGTATTTTTATTATTTATTTATTTATACTTTAGCAAACAAAAAACAACAAGGAGGACTTAATGCTATGAAGCATTATCTACCAGTCAACCTGGATGTACAAGAAAAAATGGTAGCGATGCAGTAAAATTACTGTTACAATTAAAATCGTGTTTATAAGAATAATTATTGTACTTTGTCTACTCGTATACGAACTAACTCTGACAAGTAGTGCGGTCCGAGCCTACCTCTGCTCGGATACAATCGTCCGAGTGCGCTCGGATTATCGGTGTTAACGATACGAGTTGCGTCCGAGTAGCTATCCGAGTCCACTCGGTCCGAGGAGACCCTGATCGAGTCACTGCGGCTTTAGTTTTCAAATTCGTGCAGTAACTACAGTATGTTTGAAAGGATTGTAGTTCTGTAACTTTTGTTCAACTATGTTGTCTATGATTCTTTAAAGCAACAAGGTCTTAAACTCCTCAGCTCACAAGCATACCGTGCTATTTATAACTCACGGTGGTCTACTGAGTACACTGGAAGCGCTGCGGTACGGTGTGCCGTTAGTAGCGGTGCCGGTATTCGGAGACCAGCCCGCAAACGCGGCGCGAGCCTCCCGCGCCGGGTACGCTGTCACTGTCAGATATGACACTGACACTATGGCGCGGGAACTGAAGGGTGCTGTGGAGGAGGTCTTGGGTACTGAAAAGTGAGTACGTATACCTATACCTAGTATTAGAACAGTACCCTCAGTACGAGTACATAAGGTCACGTGTGAACGTCCTTAGATATTCAAGGTCACAAAAATTTGTTTTTTTTTAAATATCTCTATGTGCCGAACTCTAATCGATTTTGCATTTATATAAAAAAGGACGCTCAGGGTGACCCTGTGAGACCTTTATATATGTGTGGACATTTCACACAGCGCCATCTAGCCCCAAACTAAGCATAGCTTGTACTATGGGAACCAGATAACTGATGTAATACTTAGATACTTTTTGTTTGTAAATACATACATAGAATACAATATAACACCCAGACACAGAACAAACATCGATGTTCATCACACAAATGTTTGTCCCGAGTGGGAATCGAACCCACAACCTACAGATCAGAAGGCAGGGTTACTACCAACTGAGCTAACAGGCCAGTCAAAACCTTTGAGAAAAAAATATAGACAGCAAAAATAAAAGTTTTTTCAACAATTCAGCTTATTTAGTTTCATTAAGTGGCTGGCCCTTTTTTTAGTTTATTGGACAGGGCTACGTACGTTATTTTACTTTGAGAATGAAATTGGTGATTTGATGTTTCAGATACTCCAAGCAAGTCAAATACCTATCGTCGTTGTTCAACAAGCGACCAGTGGCGCCCTCTAAACTTATCTCGCACTACGTCGAAATTGCTATTGAAAGCAAAGGTAATATTTGATTTATTTATCACAGCATTATGGCACTAATTGAAAATTTCTCTTGCTAGATCGCTCCGGCTAGTTTCGTAACCAGCTGCCGATAGCTCTAAATCATCTTTACGAAACTAGTTACGTGGGAAGAATTATATTTCTGTTATACGAAACCAGCCGTCATTTTTCTTATTTTCTTTCTATAACAGAAACTTTACACTAGTAACTACTGCTCGCGAGCGTAATTTTCCATTTGTCGCTCGGCACCTGTATTGTGTAAAAATTACAACAGCAACGCAACAGCAGTACCAAATAGCGACAGCAAACACTTAGCAATCGGTCACAATCGCTCGCCTGTCGCTGAATTCACTTTGGCCTTTGATACTAGCGCCACTAGCAACAGAACAGCAATAGCTAGAAACAAAATAATGTTTTTAGTTCATCGATTGTCCGACAGTCGGCGATCTAGCGCTCGATCGCTTTCTGCTCTGCCAAAGTAACGTTTGACAGCAATGATTACAAAGTTGCATTCTTGTTGCGAGTTACGTAATTGTCTAGCGGTTTTGGTTTCCTTTAATTTCATGTTCTTTTTTCAGGCGCCTACCACCTTCGCTCAAAGTCGAAGCTGTACCCGTGGTACCAGAGATGGCTTGTCGACCAACTGGTGGTCCTCATAGTCCTCCTCTTCGTGATTTACAAGATTATAAAGAACTCATTTAGTTTTATTATAGGCAAAGTCAAGGGCAGCAAGAAAACTGCCGGTAAAAAAGTTAAAAGGAATTGATTTCATTAATTATTTAAATTAATTTAGAGATTAATTTTAAATTAAAGTACATAATTTGAATCACGAACGAATCTCAAAATCATGAAATGGAGATGACGGCTCATGTAGGTAGTTCTTGTGCTCATTTTGCGTCCGAAGTGAATTTATATAATAAAATATGTAAATATTTCATACATATTATATTTACATACCGATACTCGGTATTCCAATACTCGTACTAGGGACACTGTGCTGTACCCACTAGGTATATCTTGTACTCATCACCATCCTCCTCTTTGCCTTTTCCGATTTGTTATTGGGGTCGGCTCCCAATCTAACCTGTAGCGGCGAGGTACCAGAATTACACGAGCGACTGCCATCTGACCTCGCAACCCATAAGGAACCAGTAACAGGGATGGTTAGACCAGGCGTCAGATTCTATCAGGCGTCTGACTACCCGTAACGATGGATCATTCTCTGTACATCCATCGTCCAGATCCATTTGCCATAGATGTTTTTATGATAACCGGGACCGACGGCTTAACGTGCTCTCCGAGGCACAGAGCGATGACATCGAAAACTGCACATAACTTACTAGATAAGTCATTGGTGCAGGGCCGGGGATCGAACCCGGTGCCGTAAGATTGTGAAGCGCACATTGTACCGCTCGCCCACCACCGCTCCACTACTACGAAAAATAATTATTTCCGTTGCAATTTTTTGAATGCTCAATACTCTTTGAAGTCTCAAAAATGTGATTTTTGATTGAGTAAGTTACCAACCGAAATACTAGTGAATGTTTATAAAAAAAAAAGTCAAAATGTTGACTCTACTCTATTGAATAAAATGAAATTATTTAAAACGTGTAAATATTTAATAACCTATCTTTTCCTACAACAAAGCTACTATGTGTGTTTCAAATCTCCTGGAGAAACTCGTGCATTGCTCCCCCGGTATTATGTTAGCCCCGAAAAAACCGACAGTATCGCTTTCTATACAATTATGCATCGCTTCACTGTCGTTTATGTATCTACCGTGTTTCGTGGTACAAGGAAGTGTGCGAGACAAGGTCAATCAGCGGCGCTAAACCTTTTTTGAAGTTTTTTGACATGTTTCGATGTATGAGTTTCTTATGGGATTTGAAAATATAAAGCGACCCACCGAAAAATAGGTTGAGAGTCACTGCAGTCCGCTCGAAGATTAATGTACGAATTTCCAAGGTTATTTGAGACACACTATAGGTAGGGGAGACCAGAGATGAAAGTAACACGGGATGAACGTAACAAATGAGATTCTGAGCAAAACATGTAATGGCTGCACTGATGGCATGTATCATCATGTTTCATTTTGAATCCCCCCCTTGCCTCTAATGCGCTCATGGCGCTGTGCCGTCAGGTTCTGGACATATGGAGTCCCGTCCGTTCCGCAAAAAAGCCCAGTTGATTTTCAACGTCAGTGTTGCAACTTTTAATAAGTTTTGCGTAATGTTTGAACCCAAAAATAAACATTATGGAGGTTTACAAAAAAATAATGGAACTTTATTATAAACTAGCTTTTGCCCGCGGCTTCGCACGCTTGTATTGTGTTATTTCTATGTTTAGGTAGTCTAATAATAGCTTAGTTCATGCGTTTCCTATATACCAAACAACAAAATCCACTAAATCTTTTCGGAGCTCAGCACGTATTGGCAGATTAGGTAGCACACGTGTAAAAATGTTGTTTGGGTAGTAGGTAAGTATGGCTTTTCACGTGTCATCAGATCACCTACACATTGATAAAATAGTGGGTTAGAAACTGCAAATCATAGGTACAATATTTTATTAAATATGTACCTACTTGGACCTACCTTATACTTAGACGTTAGTTTTTTTAAATATACGATAGGTCTAGGCATCTAACTAATAAAAGTTCTATAATATGGTATACCTACATACCAGTGATACGGTCGATCTTTTCTTTGTCATTTTCACTTCAACAGATGTTCTTGTGTATTCACCATAAAAACCGTTCAAGTCTTCATAAGAGGTTCCAGTGAATTTTGTTTAGGTAGTAAGTATACCTACATAAGTACCATACCTATTATTTAGGCAGTTTAGAAAAATACAAAACAATCACACATTGGTCAGTTTTTATATCCGCGCGCTTTTCGTTCTCAAAGAGTATCTTTGTTGCATTCACCACATTTTTTTTTACTTTCTTAAGTTTGGTCCATACGAATTGAGTATTTAGCTAGTGTCAACAATAAGTTTATAAAATACTTACTTTATAGCTGGAGTATTGCATTTACCTATACGATGCGTACATAATTAATTTTGTTAATACTAATTAGAAATCACAAATACTTACGTACGCCACTGTAAAAAAAGTCGACATTTATATTACAGCCGCTATTTTTCAGGTTGTCTCATTCCCACTGCACTTTCAACATAGTGGTGAGAGTGAGAAAATAACATGTGTACAAAGCTCTAATCAGATTCGCTTTTGCAAAGAACGTTTCATTTTTAGGGTTCCGTAACAGTTTTGAAATAAAGGAACACTTATAGGTAAGATCACTTTGTTGTCCGTGTGTTTGTCTTTCTAAGAATCTGTCGAGACCATTACTTATTTTAGAAATAACGGAAAGAATTAAGCTGAAATTGATATCTATGATCAATTAACTCAAATACGGCTATCATCATCATCATCATCAACAACGACATCCTGAAGACGCCCACTTTCAAAGACCTTTTAATAATTAACCTTCTTGGAGCAATCGAGTAACCAATAATATTTTGCTCTAACCTGTAGTTTGTCCTAAAGAGAATGTAACCGCTCAGTTTGTTCATTGAGAAGCCCACAGACCTAAAATATTTTAACTATTAAAACCTTTAAAAATCATTTACCTACGTAAAAGAAGAAGAAGAAATCAAAACTGAACGTTACACGGCCATGTTGCTAATTCGAGGATCTTACCTATCCTATATATTGTCCTATCCTAATGTATAGTTATACTTACCTACATCTAAGTACCCTTTTAAAACATTTTTCATAAAATATTTCGTATCATTGGCTAAATACAAATGTCGTCTAATGCCAAAATAAAAAAAATCTGCTTTCTCACTATTTAATATTTGTTGGTATAGTTGGTATATGTATCTATTTAACTTGTGACAGGTTGATAGAACGTAAATTGTTATGTAAGCAAAACAGGTGACGTCATACAAAACATTAAACATTTCTATTTTGTGGGGAAAATTTAATGCTAATGTCTAAGAAAAATTACTAAAAGGAACAGTAAAATATACAAGAAGGCAATTAATTCGCTTTTAACTCACTTTTCAATAAAAAAGATATAAATAAAATATTAAATTCGTTGCTTGCAAAATTACGTTCTACTGTTGAATAATGACACTTGACCATAGGGGCGGGACATCAACGATAACTACAATCGAAGAATAATCAAAAACAAAATGATAAATCGTTTGGATTACTTTTATTGCTAAATAGCGTGGGCACAAAATACGGTGTTGCCAACCGTAATAAAAATATTCGGCAAAAATTACCTGAAAAATCGGTTTTTAAAAGAAAAATCGATAGTTTGAAATAAAAAAAGATACCGTGAGATCGAATTTCCACAAATAAGCACTCATCCATTGCTAGTCTGGTTTCAACTCGCAACTTTTGCTTTCGTCTGTCCGGAATTGGATGTACGACTCGCGTACAGGTCATAGTTTTCAGCGAATCTTGACGATACTTGATACACAATTCCGATGACAATACGTCAAGGGTTTGATTTCCTCAATAAATTCTTATCATCTAAATCGACACCTACGTTTTATACCCCACCCACGTGTACTTACTTGTGTTTCAACTAATTTCAACAATGGGAATAATATATTATTTACCACGCACTCTAAGGTAGGTAGGTCTACCTAAGATAGATATCATGATTATATGATATGTGTCTAAAAATAATCGTTAATCGGTATTATGTATCTAAAATAATCGTTAATTATCGAACCGAATATTGGCCTACACATCACTAAAATTGTTTTTTGACATGTGACAGATGACATTACATAAGCTTCACAGGTGCCTTCCAGTTTGAAAACAATTAAAAAAATCAATCGGCCATGTTGTTTAAAACTCCGATTCGTTTCGTAATGAAATCTCAATAATTGTCATCAATTTTTTTTAACGATATATCAATTTTAATATATCCTATTTTAAGCGCCGGTTATTTCTAAGCATATTAGTGAAAACCGCATGAAAATCCATTCAGTATTTTAGGAGTTCAGTCATAACAAACAAACAAACAAACAAACAAACAAACAAACAAACAGACAAAGTGTTTAAAAAGTGGCTTAACGTGATCAGCGGCTAATTTTAAGCCAACCTGTGTCATTTTTTTCTTGATATCTTGCAATTACAGATTTTTTTATCTCTACAGTTTTATTATATGTATAGAATATAGAATAGATTCTTTACTGATTTTTCATTTTACATTCTTTGTATACGCTGGGTAATTGTACTCTGAAATAAACACCCAAGGTCCATACAAAATAAGTCCTTTCCTTTACAAAAAAATCTTCATCATCATCAACAGCCTCACGACGTCCATTGCTGAACATAGACCTCATCCAGAGAGCGCCACTTTAAGCGGCTGCTCGCCTCCTGCATCCATCGGCTCCTCGCGGCTTTCACCAGATCGTCGGAACACCTAGTGGGGGGCCGGTCTACGCTGCGTCTTTAAGTTCGTGGTCGCCACTCGATTGAATCGATGAATCGAATTGATATCAACTTCAACTTAATCCACACCCGTTCCTGAAAAAATTGGGTCTTGCCTCTGTGATGTGGTGGTTGAGCAGGTCGGCTTATAACCCAGAGTCGGAGGGTTCGGTTCCCGTGACATAACAAGTATTTGTGCACAGGAAAAAAAGAAAACTTGTTCTGTGTCTGGGTGTTGTGGGAGCATGGTCCTCGTAGTTCCTGGGTCCCTAGATACAGGGAATCCTAGTTAGGGTCCAGGTTCTATGTATGTGATCGTTATTATAAGGATTCAGTTTATTAAAAGCGGTACCTTGAAAACTAAAATCACTATAAGAAACACCTAAAAAACTGGCCTGCCAACCAGCCTAGTCATACTGTAGCATTACCTCAGATAGACGTCAGTCAGTCACCATTAAACGTCAACCCACGATAGGCGCATGTTTTATTTGTGCGTTTTCAATGAGTAGTTTTTATGGTGAAATAGTAGGTAACCAGTGCTCAAGATACTTGCTTAGTTTTAATTGTTTTTTTGATTAATCTGTGGTGTCAGTGATATAGAATAACAATAGTAAGTATACAATTTTATTTAATTTGATTCTCGGGTCTAGCCCGGACATTTGGGAGGCATTGGTGGGGCCGAAGCTAACACCAAGAGGCCCTGTTGAGTACAAAACTAATTATAACTGACAAGGCATGGTATGGCATATGATAAACTATTTTGTATAAGTAGGTAAAGGTAAAAAATAAATCTGGGCTATTGTGGTGAACTTTTGATGGATGATGTACATTGGGTTATGGAATGAGATAGCGGCATCTGCCAATTTTGTCTCATATCAAAATGTTTGAGGCAGGTGATGACTTGCCACCCACTAAATGGGCCCCCTATAGTGGCTACCACATATTGGTGCCGAGGAAGCAACACTGGTGTGAGTGGCTTAGGGTGTCGAGAGGTGTGCTGCACTTTCACTGAACGCTACTCGCGGCGTTATGCCCTTTAACACTTCAACCCTGGAGCTTAGGTTTTAGCTCTTGCGACTTCCACCCCCGGACAGCAGTTAAGGCAAGCCAGGGGTCAGGGGTCTCATTTAGCCCCTTGGAATCAGGGTACGTTTAGCCCCTTGGAATCAGGGTACGGTTTATTTATTTATTTATTTATCAATTTTATTATTATTATTTAATGATAGTGTTTCTAAACACAACCATAAAGTATCTACACACACACATACACATCTCTAATCTCACACCAGTTCACAAAAACATAATATTTATATAATTAATAATGTATTTTCTGTTATTATAACACAGACTAAAACTATAGGCAAATTTTAAGTAAACACCTTTATTATATATTATTAATGTTCCACTTGTATATGTCTCCGACGAAAGAGTCCTGGTTCCTGTGTCACGGGTCTTGAGCCTAGTATGGGAAACAGGTGCTCCATCACTTTATAATGTTCACCTATTTTTATGCCTCAATAAATTTTCATTTCATTTTCAATTTTCATTTCATCTAATAACCTTCTAACATTTATCTACAAGATAAGTCGTTACGTACATTTACAGTGTTAAGTATTATGATGTAATGCTCTTTGGAGTGGACTCGGGTTAGCAAGTCTTTTATAGACGATGGTAGTTTATTGTACCTATATACAGAGATACACACACATTTATTGTACCTTAGAAAACTATAGCATACTAAAATATGCTATAGTTTTGTAAGGTGTAGTACAAGCTTTTATATTTTTTAATCTATTTTTAGCACAGAGCATTAGAAAACATGACGCTTCGTAAAGCGTATCTTTTTTCGTCTGTGTAATAGCGTTACAGGTATTTTTAATTTTTATCTACACAAGTACCAATGATGAGTAGGCCTGGCCCTTGTAATAATTATCCTTATTATTAATATGGCCTCGAGCAATATGGCCTTACATCAATATGGCCATTTAGATACTAAGTATAGTTGTAATCGTAGAATATACTAGCTGACCCGCCCAAAGACGTCCACTGCTGAACATAGGCCTCCCCCACAGAGCGCCACTTTGAGCGGCTGCTTGGCTCCTGCATCCATCGGCTCCCCATGGTTTTCACCAGATCGTCGACCCACCGAGTGAGGGGCTGGCCTACGCTGCATCTTCCGGTTCGTGGTCACCACTCGAGAACATTTCTTCCCCATCGGTTGTCAGTTCTACGAGCGATGTGGCCTGCCCATTGCCATTTCTACTTGCTAATTCTAATAGCTATATCGGTCAGTTTAGTTCTCCTGCTGATCCCCTGATTTCGGATCTTATCTTGCAGGGAAACACCGAGCATAGCTCCCTCCATAGCTCGTATTGAAAACTTTACCATTCCATAATCTTGTTTTTTAGGCACCATGAAATGGCTACTGGTCCTGGCTGTATCCTTATGTGTGAGTGTGCAATCGTATCACATACTATGCGTGTTCCCCGTGCCCACTAGCAGTCACAACATCCTGGGGAAAGGCATCGTCGACTCTTTGCTGAATGCTGGACATGAAGTAGGATATACAAGCGTTTTTCTTTAACTTTTGTGTACGACCTTGACTTTGAAACGCAGTAACAAGATGCGTTACGGCTTGCTACGCTACGGTTTGCTACGCTACGCTACGATTTTCTACGCTACGCTACGGTTTGCTACGCTACGTTACGGCTTGCTACGCTACAGATTGCACTCTACGCTGCGGGTTGCTACGCTACGCTATGGTGTGCTTGTACACTAATTTTATATCTTAATTATTTTGCTATTTACTTTTGGCCTATGTTCAGCAGTTTTCGAGCTGTTGATGTGATGGTATTCTCGTATATAACTTACAGGTGACATGGGTAACTCCGTACCCCCCAAAGGACCTCAAAAAAGGGTTGAACATTATAGACGCTAGCGACACCATACAAGTTATTAAGGGTAAGTTGGTTTGGGGTTTTTTTTAAATGTTAATAAATCACGTGACGAGCTATTCATTTGCTGATACTAAGCGTCACGGCTATCCGTATATAGTAGTACTATATATTATAAGTATATACCCATAGACCTAGGATGTACTATTCTAGGTCTGTGGTTATACTGAAATATAAATTGGGGCTACCCCACAAAAGCCATAATATGAAGCTGAAAAAAATAAATTTATAACATAAGTACGTAATAATAAAACTGTAACATGGGTGAAATCTGACGTTTCATCGCAATATACTTACCACACGTTACGTGCGAATCCACGTTTCATCGCAATGAACTCTCCACGCCTGCGAAGCTGCGTTTCATCGCAATGAACTCTTGACGCGTGTAAATCTGCGTTTCATAGCAATGAACTCTCCTCGCGGTTAATCCGCGTTCTTCAGGACGTACTGTCTGTCCACGCGTGCGAATCTGCGTTTCATCGCAATGAACTCTCCTCGCGGGTAAATCCGCGTTCATCAGGACGTACTGTCTGTCCACGCCTGCGCAGCTGCGTTTCATCGCATTGAACTCTCCACGGCTGCGAAGCTGTTTCATCGCAATGTATCCTCCACGCGTGTGAATCCGCGTTTCATCGTAATGAATTATCCCAGCCTGCGAAGCTGCGTTTCATCGCAATGAACTCTCCACGGCTGCGAAGCTGTTTCATCGCAATGAATTCTCCATGCGTGTGAATCCGCGTTTCATCGCAATGAACTCTCCACGCCTGTGAAGCTGCTTTTCATCGCAATGAACTCTCCACGCGTTTGAATCCGCGTTTCATTGCAATGAACTCTCACGCCTGCGAAGCTGCGTTTCATCGCAATGAACTCTCCACGCGTGTGAATCCGCGTTTCATTGCAATGAACTCTCCACGCCTGCGAAGCTGCGTTTCATCGCAATGAACTCTCCACGCGTGTGAATCCGCGGTTCATCGCAGTGAACTTTCCACGTCTGCGAAGCTGCATTTCACCGCATGAACTCTCCACGCGTGTGAATCCGCGTTTCATTGCAATGAACTCTCCACGCCTGCGAAGCTGCGTTTCATCGCAATGAACTTTCCACGCGTGTGAATCTGCGGTTCATCGCAGTGAACTTTCCACGTCTACGAAGCTGCATTTCATCGCATGAACTCTCCACGCGTGTGAATTCACGTTTCATTGCAATGAACTCTCCACGCCTGCGAAGCTGCGTTTCATCGCAATGAACTCTCCACGCATGTGAATCCGCGGTTCATCGCAGTGAACTTTCCACGTCTGCGAAGCTGTATTTCATCGCATGAACTCTCCACGCCTGCGCAGCTGCGTTTCATCGCAATGAACTCTCCACGCGAATCCATAAGCAGCAGATAAATAATAGTTTTTCTTTTCAGGCATAGACGTGATAGCTAGCTCCAAGCTAGGGCTGGCTGGGTTGTCTCTCGTCAAGGCACAATCGCGGAACTTCTCTACGCTAGCCCTGACTCCTGAGTTGAAGGCTACGCTGATAAACAAGCAGTTTGATGCTGTGGTCACTGAGATGTTCTTCTCGGAGTTTGAATCGGGGTAAGTCATCAAGAAACAATCTTCTTCTTCTTCTCGTGTAGGCAAATGCGCGAGTTTGACTCCCACTTGGCTGAGATTTATTCTTTTTAAATCTCTTTATCAATTGTATATCGCATTCCAGCTACGCAGCAGTACAGCAAGTCCCGTGGATTGTCCTGAGCGGCAGCGTTCTTCAGCCTTCACTCCTCTCTCTAGTAGACGCCGCAAACTCCGTCCCGCTCATTCCCATGATATTCACGAACTACGATATCCCTATGAGCTTCTTCCAACGCGTGGTCACAGCTGGAATGTTCGCTGGGATGAATCTTATGGCCTGGTAAGTGGTATAGAAGAAATCATTACAACTACGGAAGATCCACTTCGTATAATGACATTTAAAGAAGGCTCTTACTACAACGCGATAAAGTGCAGTTCCTGCTGGTTGGAATTCGATGCCTCTTTTACAACTTTCTCTAGTAAACCTATTCTGTTTTTTCAGGATGGATACACCAGTGAATTCAGAGCAATATGAGAAGATGTTCGCCAAGATCGCAGCTGCCCGAGGCGTGGAGCTACCACCCTACGAAGCCGCCCTCCACAATATCTCAGTCTTATTTGTGAACACTCATCCAACTCTTGCGCCATCGCAGAGCCTTCCTGCAAACGCTGTGGAAATTGGTGGTTACCACATCAATGAAAATATTCCGCCATTGCCAAAGGTGAACTTGAACGATCATTTTAGGATTTTTTTGTTGAAGTTTCTCAGTGATTATCTCAAAAACTACTAAATTGTTTTCGATGCGGTTTTTGATATTTGAAAAATATTTTTTCTGTAAATATAATTGAGTATGAATCATTGCGCTAAATCATTTCAGAATTGAGTTAAATCAATTAGTGTCTAGTTAGGTCAATCTCCGCTAAAGATGCAATAAGGTCTTTCCAAAAAGGTTCATTTTTAACCCGGAGTATCTTCAAAATTGCTGACTTGATTTAGATGCGGTTTTCAATGTTTGAAAGAAAAAAAATTTCAGAATTGTTTTGGTGTATAAATAATTGCGCTGTGTCATTTGAGAGCTGAGTAAAGATAAATGTATGGTCGATCTACACTTTCCACTAAAGATGTAGGTACCTATGTAATTTTTAGGGTTCCGTACCCAAAGGGTAAAACGGACCCGGACAGACAGACAGCGGAGCCTTAGTAATAGGCTCCGCTGTCTGTCTGTCCGTCTGTCACCAGGCTGTATCTCATTAACCTTGATAGACAGTTGAAATTTTCACAGATGATGTATTTCTGTTGCCGCTATAACAACAAATACTAAAAAACAGAATAAAATAAAGAGGGCTCCCATACAACAGACGTGGTTTTTTGCTCGTTTTTATAGATAATGGTATGGAACCCTTCGTGCGCGAGTCCGACTCGCACTTGGCCGGTTTTTATTCATATTTATCTCTGAAACTAGTTTCTTGATTAAGATGCAGTAGTCACTGTTAAATCAGCACAACCATGGTCTAACAAACAAGAAACAAATACCTACTTTTACCTTTTTAGGACCTCCAAAACCTCCTCGACTCCTCAACACTAGGAGTGGTATACTTCAGCATGGGGTCAGTCATGCAGTCAGCCAGCTTGCCAGAGAACACCAGAAGTGAACTACTGAAGGTCTTCGGAGCATTACCATACACAGTTCTTTGGAAGTTTGAGGAGGAGCTGAGTGGTCTGCCGAAGAACGTTCACATTAGGAAGTGGATGCCGCAAGGCAGTATCTTGGGTATGCTTTGTTTTTTATCAGAGAGGTTTGACTACTAATTCACTGGAGATTATATTTATAAATATTATATTGATCAGGGGAAAAGTTTGTTCGTATTTTTCTGAAGAGCTCTGTAAAATGAAGAACTAGGTACTGAATTTTTGACGTTAAAATTTCCGGACTGTTAACGCTTGAACTAACTTTGTGCTATCTTCGCTTAACAGATGGTCGTTTTTAAGGTTCCGTACCCAAAGGGTAAAACGGACCCTACTACTAAGGCTGCACTGTCTGTCTGTCCGTCTGTCACTAGGCTGTATCTCATGAACCGTGATAGTCAGACAGTTGGAACTTTCACAGATGATGTATTTCTGTTGCCGCTACAACAAAAAATACTTGTGTTTTCTTTTTTAATGGAAAGACAAAATAATAATACTGATTGTTTTAGTAAGGCATTCATTTGTTTATCGAGTGGCGACCACGAACCGGAAGACGCAGCGTAGCCCAGCGTAGGCCGGCCCGACCGCGACGATCTGGCTTAAACCGTGGGGACCCAATGGATACAGGTGGCGAACAGCCGCTCTAAGTGGCGCTCTCTGGGGGAGGCTGATGTTCAGCAGTGGATGTCTTTACACTGTTGATGATGATGATGATGACAATGATTCATTTTGATAGACGGAAAAAATTGAAATAGGGCGTTGAATATCCGCAGCCTATAGACATCTGATGTAACACTAGACGCTCCACTAAAGCGTTGCATTATTTTCTAGCTCATCCCAACGTGAAAGTATTCGTCACTCACGGCGGGATCCTAAGTAACATAGAAGCCCTGTACCATGGAATACCTCTCATAGCCATACCGCTGTATGGAGACCAGCCGGCCAACGCTGAGAGAGCCGCGGCATCTGGATACGCGATACGGCTGCAGTTCGATACTGACACTTTGGCAGCTCAACTTAGAGAGGCTTTGAAAGAAATGTTGGGGACTGACAGGTTAGTAATTTTATAGAATTTTTAGAGCTCATCAAAGTTTATCAGAGCGCCTGGTTGATGCGACTCGTGACCAAAATGCTGGCACTTATTTGGCTCAACGAATCAGCATTGCGATTCAAAGGGGCAATGCTGCCAGCATTTGCGTGCGCTGAGCTAAGCCACACTTGCTCCACAGAAAAAAAAGTTAAGTATCACCATTATCTGTGATCACAGTATGATTTCTATTTGCTTTAAGCCACCATCGCAACCGAATTTCGCAATGCGATGGAAGGAGATCATAAACAAACATATTTTTTATATCAGTATGGATATATCAATCAAAATTCGTTTTTCAGATACTACAAGCAAGCCAAAAATCTGTCTTCATTGTTCACCAAGCGACCTGTGGCGCCCTCTAAGCTCATTTCACATTACATCGAAGTCGCTATCCAAAGCAAAGGTAATTCCATGGTTGCAACGTGTTTTAATGTTTTTTATATAATGGTTAATCCCTAATCCCTACTATAAATCCGTATTTTTTTTTTTTTTTTTATTTTTTTTTTTATGTGATTGAATGACGTGACGAGCAAGTCGTTCACCTGATGTTAAGTGATACGGCCGCCCATAACAGTTGCAGTGTCACCCGGAACTTTAAAACAATAAAGTTTCGCGTGACACTGCACTGCGCACGTCATCCTGAGACATCACCAAGTCTAGTAATCAGATTACTAGACCGAGTGATCAGATCATAAAGTCTCATTTGCCCAGTAATTTCACTAGCTACAATGCCCAATGAATGTATTCTCGCAAATATTAAACCAGACATCACCACACAACATTTTCATAGACCTTACTTCATCAAATTCAAAATTCTAACAACAGTGTCTTTGTACATCCTAGAAATCTGTAAACTCGTCAAGAAATACCCTCAATTTTTCAAAAAACTGGCGGATTGCAATCGAGGCTATGAACTTAGATTAAATTATAAATAAATATGACTTAACAACACCCCAGTCAAAATTAGCTATGCATAGTTCCGGCACCCATACAATGGCCACAAGGATATATAACAAATCACCGGTATATTTAAAAAAAATTGAAAAGAGAAAAAATTCGCCGTAGCTTTAAAAACTGTGCTACTGGATAAATGCTACTATACCTTAGACGAATTCCTTTCGGAACGATTCACTGTAGACTAAGTCGATTCGCTCCGCACGTTATTGCTATACCCAAGCAGGGTCATTATGTTACCTTTAAACACGCTATTAACACCTGTATATAATGTATAATAATGGTTGCAATAAATTATTGAGTATTGAGTATTGAGTATAAAAGTGAAACTTGTATTGTTTGTTTGTTTGGCTTTCATGCCCAAACTGCCAAATTCAATTTATTTATTTGCTTGTTATTAATCTCGGAAAAATAATATTTAAAAGCTTTCTCGGGAACACGAAACCTACTATCACATCACTCTAATATTATAAAGGTGAAAGTATGTGTGTATGTTTGTTACTCCTCCACTCTCAAATGGCTGGACGGATATGGATGAAATTTGGAATAGAGATACCTTATAACTTATATGTATACTGGGATAACACATAGGATAGGTGCCTACCTACTTTTAATCCCAAAAACCAGAACGGTTCTTGTAGAAACGCAGTTGAAACCACGGGGCACTGCTAGTATAAACATAAATAAAATAAAATAAACACAACAATATTTAAAATAACCAAGTGAATTATTATTTTACCTTTAACTACCTACACTTATTTTCATATTTTTTGCAGGAAACTACCATCTTCGGTCGAAAGCCCTTCTCTACCCGTGGTACCAAAGGTGCATGCTTGACATAGCCGCGTTTGTACTGTCCATACTGCTCGCACTATATATAGTCATAAAAGGGATTGTAAACTTTGTATTGGGTCTTTGTAAAGGAAAGGAAAGTAACGTAAAAGTAAATGAAGGCAAAGGAAAGAAAAAGGTTAAACAGAATTAATTTTTTTTTTTGTAAATAGGTATTTATTATGTAGGTTGTACCTAGAATGAGATTTTTTAAAGACATTCTCCGATCGATTAGAAATAACAATAATGAAGAGAGTTTTGGCGGGAACCCGGAAAACACGTTGTCGCATAGAGTTATTTTTCAAAACTTGTGCTTTTTCAGTGAGCATGAGTATGGGTAACTGATATAATGTGGTAAAACCAAAGAGAGGAGCAGCTATTCGAAGCACAAATAGTTGCCATTTTTTGTATAATTAAACTAAAATCCGCTACAGCGATTTACGAGATTAAATCGTCTAACCAACGATCCCAACACGCAGCGCTAGCGCAATGGCACATTCGGATCATAATTTTTACTGCTATTCACTGCTGCACGTGCAGTCGCTTTGAGTACTGAGCATCGTATGAGCGAGAAGATGCTCATTGGCATATTTACAGTTTTTGACATTGCAAGTTAGAGATGTCCTGTCTGGTGTATACATAGAAGTATTTGGGTGAAACGTGGTTTTTAGTGTTCCTTTCAAAATTCCCTAAAAGCTTCTAGTAAAATTGCCACCACCTTACTACTTACGGCATGACAGACTGGACCATGACTACCTGACTTAGACTAGACTATGACTACCCAGACTGTGACTAAGACTTGACTTTACTTGAAATATTCTATAACAGGATGAAAAATTACAACACTTGACACTGGCTAAATAGTACACTATGTGTGGAGCCAAAATATAAGAAAAAAGGTTAATAAAGTTGAAACTACGCTATTTATGTAAATGAATGACGTGACGAGCTAGTCGTTCGCCTGATGTTAAGCGTCACGGCTGCCCATAACAGGGGGCGTACCGCCAGCTCTTAGCGCGATTCAAAACAGAGCCTACACTGGATCGCTTGTCAAAATCCCCATACAAAAAAAACAAAGCGATCCAATATAGGCTCCGTTTTGAATCGCGCTAAGAGCTCACGGTACGCCCACAGAACTTAAAACTCAATTAGGTAAACTGTACCCCGAATAGCTCACAAGTTTGTCTGTGCAAAAAGACATGTACCTACAAAGTTTTTTTTATAATACAACCTTTTTTAAATTGGATTGTTTTTAATTTTGACTCTATCCCCACACCACGACAATCTTTTTGTAATTTTAGGCAAGGAAGAATACAAAAATGGAAACTACAACAATGTATTCTATTATTATGGTTTCGCCATAGGCTTAAGAGTAGCGAAAATATTTATGGTTTTCGCAAATCGTCAACAAAAAAGATGTCGCTGAACTATATAGTTTGGCTACTCCATCACAGATGGCAGTAATGGTATCAATTTTTTTGTTTTTCTAATAAAGTAGAGAACTGATTTTATTAACTCCATTTTTGTTTTACCAAGTACGAAAAATGGAAATATTAAAATTAGAACTACAGAAAACTCCTATTTATTCAACTGGTATGACAATAAAATATTTAGCTTTGTTCCCACTTGCTCTACTACATAAATAGGTAAGGTAACCGAAATGGTGATGTTATGGTGGTACCATTGCTTTAGAACTTAAAAAAAATGATTGTTACTGAAACTAAACCCAGGTGAACTGATAGTAGCAAAAAAATCTAGGTCTGTGGGGACAACTTTTTTACAGCTCCTATAATATTATAGCTTCTGCTACTCCTCAGCAGAGGGCGCTACAAGAAAATTCAGCACAGCTTAGTACTAATTTACATGAAATCCACAAAGATTTCAGTGATTTCAGTTCATAATCATAATCATAAAGCACGTCCACTGCTGAACATAGGCCTCCCCCACAGAGCACCACTTTGAGCGGCTGCTTGCTTCTTGAATCCACCCGGCTCCCCGCGGTTTTGACCACGGGCCATATATAGTAGGGGCCGGCCTACGCTGCATCTTCCGGTTCGTGGTCACCACTCGAGAACATTTCTTCCCCATCGGTTGTCAGTTCTGCGAGCGATGTGGCCTGCCCATTGCCATTTGAACTGGCTAATTCTATTCATTTTGGATCTTATCTCGCAGGGAAACCCCGAGCATACACCTAGCTCTCATTTTTACTTTCACATCATCAGCTGGAAGATGCGACTGCTAAACATATCAGGCCTCCCTCATAAAGCGCCACTTTGGACGCTTTTCATATACTTATACATAGTATTATATTATCTGTGCTTATACTTAGGTTTGCCATAATCACCACGCTTAGCAGGTTGGTGATCGCAGAATTTAATGTAGGTACCAAGGAGAATGCTGCTGCCCATTCCCTGGATGGTTTCTTAGCCGGTCTTACGGCACCCACGGGAAGAGATGGGGTGGTCCGTGGTCCTATTCGCAAACTGAGACCACACGGCCATGTTTACATTACGTAAAGAATAATCTCCACTTTCGACGATTTTCGTTATTATATAGGTGGGAGTTTTTTTAGTGGGTTCGAGTCCTGCGTAGACCGTCTCACGAAAGATGATCCGCAGACGTGTCGCCACAGTTGCGCGACGAAGTGCTCCTAAGCTCTACTATTTAAACTCCAAAAATTTCAATATAAAATAATTGGGGAATATCGAATTTATTTAGTAAATTAATTAAAACAATATACTCACTTTATACATACAGAAAATTATATGTATTGACAATTAGTTCCAATTATTGCCGCGGGACTTCTTTCGTGAGACGAACTCTACGTCTCTCTCTACCGCCCGCACCACCTGCCCGCCTAGTAGGTACGGGTGGTAGACAAAATTGTCTGTCCTACAATATTGTTTATGAACGGGATATTTACCATGTAAATTATTTGTAAATGTCCCGTTAATAAACAATATTGTAATGTGAGTAACCATATAGTTTAAAAAAAAAAATTGTCTTTCCCCATTTTATGTCACTTTCTTCGTACTTGCTTACTGGGGCCAATTTTAAAGGCTTTATTTGACAGATCTAAAACTTCTAAAACTGTTGCTGTCCTTGTCAAATAGAGGGTAATGTAAAAGACGGATATATTTTTAGTATTTTAAGGACTATCAACTAAAACCTCCAAAATCAGGCCTACTGTTTACTTACTTGTTTCTAGCTTACTTGTCAAGAGCGAAACAGGGAAAAGAAATTTTTGTCTATCGTCTGTACTTAGGCGGGCTGGTAAGGGCCGGTAGGTCTTAGATTATAGACTAATACTCAAGTGGTAGGTATACCTTGACCATTTTATTAATGGTTTTTTGACAGCTCTACGACTGACAAGTTAGGGAAGTTCTAAAGATTCTCGATACCATTGCGATTGTATCATTAATGGAATTAGGTACGTAAACGTAATAATCGATACGATAAATGTACATTTTGATTTAGTTTTATGAATTCCATGAAGTACAATATTATTTGTATGAACTTTTAATGTAAACAATATGAAACTTGATGAGGGTGAGCTGTCAAAAAACCATTCATAAAATGGACAAGGTATAGTTGGGAAGTGCGAAAGCATTTCCCAACTCTAAAACAAAATAAAAATGATTTGAAAGAGCACGCTTTTCAAACGCTTTTTAAAAAATAATAGATATTTCACATTCGTCAATCGTCTTGGCGGTGGAAGTGCCATGAAAGGTGACCTACATTTTAACGTCTTGTACTGACAGTTGCGAAAGTGTTTATCTATTTCTAGGTAAAAAAACAACAACAAATAAAACGCTTTTAGTAGTTTGGCGGGAACGCGGAAAAGTTCACGTCGTTCATTGTATTATTTTTCAAAACTTGTGCTTTACCAGTGTTAATGTTTAAAATTGGTGGAGTATATACGCAATGAGACGTTTTATTAAAAAAAAGAATTTGTTTTTCTGTATGACCCAATAGATGGCGCCAGTTGTGCTTTTTGCTAAAATCTGTCGCTGTCACTGTTTCAAGCATAGACCACAGGTTAGAGGAAATGTGTCACGATACTGACTGACAACTCTAAA
Organism: Ennomos quercinarius; assembly: GCA_910589525.2. NCBI lineage: Eukaryota > Metazoa > Arthropoda > Insecta > Lepidoptera > Geometridae > Ennomos > Ennomos quercinarius. Next base: position 4,737,428 of record OU342515.1, read on the forward strand.
CTCTTTCGTTTTTTTTTTAGTTTCGTTGCAGGATAGCTCGGCTTTATTTTGGATCATAATATTAACGTTTATCTATCTCGCAGATCTACTGTACATCAATTTACTTAATAAGAATGCACCACAGACTACTTAGGAGATACTACAGACCCCTACAGACAACGTACTCGTGGTCCACTCACCTGAATTTGACTTTTCTTTGTAGGTAGTCTAAGCAATTTCTTATGTTTAAACTACTCTGTGGTTTGAAAGGTTTAAACTATGTACTTATAGCGCTATCTAGGAAAGAAGCGGAACTAGTGTTTTTTTTTTAAATAAAATGCCTCATTACGAGCATGAGTTTGGGCAAGTGATGTATGTAATGCAGTGAAACCACAGATCCTATAAAAAGGTAACTTTAAAGCTTTAAAGTAACTTTTTTTATAGGATCTGTGTGTGAAACGTGGTTTTTCGTGTTACTTCCAAAATTCCATAGAAGCTTCTAGTAAAGTTGGCACCACTTTATTAGGGCATGACTTAAACTGAACTATGACTAAAATATTTGACCCAGACTGTGACTAAGACTTGACTTTACGTGAAACTATAACATGTTTAAAAATTATAATACTTGACAGTGGCTAAATACACTATGTGTGGAGCCAAAATATAAGAAAAATAAATAGGCACCTAGCACCTTTGAATATGTACGAGTAGAACTGTAGTATAATTATGACGTCATTCATGGACAACAAGAAGAGCGCTATACATTCGGTACTAAGCAAAAAAAAGACAAACGTAATATCTTTGGTCCTTGTCACCGTTACCGGGTTTTTTTATTTGGCTTCGTTTGATCTAAGCCAAACAGGTTAACAATTTTTGAAATTGTTGTTTTTTGTGAAATAATCCTATTTAAATCGTGATCCAGGCAATAAATATTTGAGAAATATTGTGTGTGCAGTGGGTGGTTGCAGCATTTTAAGCAACAGAAGTCGTACTGAGGCGTAAATATGAAGGAATAACATTTCACAAGTAAGTAGACATTATTTTGTCTATTTTCCCTTTTTAGAAGTGTTTATTGTGGAAAATATAAATGTAGCGTTACATTTCATGTAATAATAAGTCCTCAGCTAAACAGAAACACAGCTAAATGATTAATTAATGGATAAAATAACCATACCTAACCAAAAATTTTATTGTCAAGGTACTGCCAGTTTACGATTTTTAATTTCCCATAAAACCAGCTAGGTGTTGATTTGCAAATGTTTATAAGTCGGAAAAAATCCTTTTGTAGGTATATTAGCTAATTATTTGCTTGATTTAACTTAGTAAAATATATCATTTTATATTTAAGGTCAGGTGGAGTAAGTGAAACATACTTGCACATCTATCCACTTTGTGAATTCTGCTAGGACGCTAATTTTTTTTACACATAGAAAGTCTAAATCTGACATGGCAAATGACGGCAATAAATACTTTTCAAGAAAATAATTTTTGAAAACTCAATTTGCGTTAATGAAACATGGTTCACGGTTTTGACAGAAACGTTCCGATTCAATATTCTGACGGTAGGTTGACTTTGGCGTTTGACTATTTAGCAGTTGACTATATTGACAGTTTTGTTTTTATTATCTGTTACCCGCAGTCATTATATTAGGTACCTACTTATATAATAATAGCTTCCAGGTATCACTTTATTAGCGCAAAATCTCCATCTCTTTCTTTGGGTGCCGTATAAGAGCAGACTAAGGAACTATCCAGAGAATGGGCAGTAGCATTCTCCTTGGTACATTATAATCTTCTGCGATGACAAGCTACTTGCTAAGCGAGGTGGTTATGGCAACGCTCCCTATAATCAGCGTCTAAAATGGCGTTTTATGGGCCACCCCGTCGTCGCCGCCCAAGACACGTCTTGAGCGATCCGGATGATCCTATAGCAGCCGTTGTGTCGGCTGCGCTAGGATCACCGGATCAGTCTAGCCCTCCTGGCTCAGGTACCGCTTTCGGCACCGGTATAGGTTACCAGCGTAACACAATCAGACACCGACCCCGCCGGCGAGGTCGACGTACCCCCCGTAGGTTAGCTAGAACGGTCGCGACTTTCCATAGGGTCCACTCTTCCAGTGGACGTAGCCTTCTCGATCCTCTTATCCCGGCAACGGCCCAAGCCGAGGCTCGCACCCCAGGGGTGCCCTTGTGCTAGTTGTCTCCCACTTTTAACGGTTGGGCGCCTTAAGCGCCTGCCCTCCTGCCCGGTGACGCTGTAAAGGTCGGTAGAGACCAACAGCATTAGCCCGTTCAAAAAAAAAAAAAAAAAAAAAAAAAAAAAAGGCGTTTTATGGGCATGCCTGTGTTCAGCACTAGACGTTTTCCAGCTGTTGATGTGAAATGCGTGATTTTCGCCCATGGGACATTTACAATGACATTTGTAATGTAGTAGGTATTTGATTGATTTTATTACCTGTGTCGTCTGTGACTGCAAATACTAAGCCCACATTACGCGCCGTTTCATGCATTATTTTCGTGTAAAAATGTACATAAACACTATTAAATTGCTTCATGGCATCAGCCGACATGTGTTTTGTAAACTTAAAGATAGCTGATTTCTTTTTTATGACCTAGCAGAAAGATTGTGTGACGCGTGTGCTAGAGCATTGAAACCATTTCGCCACATAGCATAGAGGTAAACTGCGTGATTTATTGATTACGATAGGGTTTCACTTAGGTACTCCTTCGTTTCACTTACCCCACCTGACCTTACATTTTAGTTTTTACAATAAAGAAGCAGTGAACACTGGTAAAACATAAATTCTAGGTATCAAGGTAAATTACTCTATAGATAGAGCTAACGAAATCGACCATTATCTACCCAAAATTTTGGGAGACGTTCTTATTCAGGCAGCACCTCGTGTGGGAGCAAGAAACAACTAAGCGGCCACGCGAAATAGATTTCTACTAGTGGGAATTCTGTGCCTAGCACGGACATAAGCTAGCCAAAGAGTCATTTATTTCTATTAATTTATTAAAAGAAGGGGTGTTCTGTATCAGGTTACCTAAGTAATAAATATTAAGCTAGGTCGGTGTTTCCCTGCGAGGTAAGATCCGAAATGAGGAGATCCGCAGGAGAAGTGACCGATATAGTTTCAAGGCCGGTAGGTATTACCTACAGAATGACACTCAGCCGTGAAGCTGTGCACAAATCGTTTATTCACAAATCGTAAATGGCATCTTTTTGTTTTGTGTCAGTATTTTTGTTTCACCAAGGAGATTCATAGCTGACCTTATATTCCTTTTTTTCTTTCTTTTTTAGCGCCATCTAGCCCCAAACTAAGCAAAGCTTGTACTATGGGAACCAGACAAAGATTAAAGCCCGTTGATAGCTCGTGAACATAATTTCTCGTACAAACACGACTCACCTGCGCGGGCAGGGGACGAGGTAACAAAACGAGACAAAGCTATACGACAAAGGACAGAGTGGGATGGAACAAAAGACATCAACGGGTTCCCGTGATTTGTATGAAAATAGTAGTGGAAATCAACTACTATTTTTCACACGAGGGGAAGTTGTATCATTGGTCAACTGGATTTATAGTCAATGGAACCAGATAACTAAACTGATACAAAATAACACCCAGACACGGAACAAACACCTATGTTCATCACACAAATGTTTGTCCTGGGTGGGAATCAAACCCACAACCTATAGTTCAGAAGGCAGAGCTACTACCAACTGAGCTATCAGGCCAGTCACTATTTGTTTGATGTGCTATCATTCTAGTCTACGTGACATTGGAAAAATTGTGGTTACATCTCACAAAAGCCATTAACCAAGAGTTGAAGTTGATCATTTCATGAGTAAACTCTCGATCTCGATAAGTAAGTTGAGTTGTGTTTTTTCTTCATTTCATAAAAAAAAGCTTGGTTTAAAATGTCCAAGCCCGGTGTATCGCGTGTTGTTTTGACTAAGCTCTTTTATTGTTATTTTGGGTTTATTTATGGTTCCATTGTTTATTTTTACCCAACAGCCGTAAGTTAGACAGAGAGAGCACGATGGTGTGCTCTCGCCCATTCAATGTTTTTTTTAACACGACGAGCTCATCGTTCGCCTGATGTTAAGCGACACGGCTGCCCATACAGTTGCAGTGTCACTTGGAACTCTAAAATATAAAGTCTCGCGTGACACTGCACTGCGCATCCTGAGACATCAGCACAGTCTAGGAGTCTAGTAATAAGATTAACTAGACTCAGGTCAGAGTCTCATTTGCCCAGTAATTTCATTAGCTATAGCGCCCTAATCATCACATCATCAGCAGCCTGAAGACGTCCCCTGCTGAACATAGGCATCCCGCCGAGAGCGCCACTTTGAGCGGCTACTCGCCTCCTACATCCATCGGCCCTCCGCCAGATCGTTGGTCCCCCAAGTGGGGGGCTGACCTACGCTGCGTCTTCCGGTTCGTGGTCGCCACTCGAGAAACTTTCTTCCCCATCGGTTGTCAGATCCACGAGCGATGTGGCCTGCCCATCACCATTTCAACTTGCCATTTCTAAGAGCTGTATCGGTAACTTTAGTTCTCCTGCGGATCTTCTTGTTCCGGAGCTTATCTGATCATTACACTTTACACTAATATTATAAAGGCGAAAGTTTGTGTGTTAGTGTGTATGTCTTCACGTTGCAATAGCTGGACAGATTTGGATGAAAATTTGAACAGAGATAGCTTATATTTGGATTACCACATAACTATAAGAATAAGTATATATATAATTTAAATCTCATCATCAGTTAATTCATGCGTATTATTTTGAGTTTTTCTTTTTAGCTGAATACATCTTTATATTGTTTGAGACAACAAAAAAATACATGATTGAAAACTAAAAATACAATGATACACTTATTTTGTACTTTTAGTTTACTTAAAGTATCAAGATTTAAAAATAAACATCTCATAGAAAAACTTTTATCACGCGTTTTGTGCTCGGCTGTACCGATGCGCATGCACAAGCTTTTCTGGTAGCGTCGTACGAGCATCGTGCGATATGACGTCATCTGGGACTTTGCCACAGAATAAATAAAAAAGTAGCCAGTCACAGGTGCCGGCAGTAAATACTGCACGTCGATATAGAGATGAGCATCTAGTGTCGGCTTCATAGAGCGTTGTCTCTGTCCCTCAAAGGAATATAAATTAGCTAGTGTTAGCTTTGTAGAACGTCAAGGAATATAAATCAGCTAGTGTTGGCTCCGTAGAGAGTAAAGGAATATAAATCAGCTGGTGTTGGCTTCGCAGAGAGTTATGGAATATAAATCAGCTAGTGTTGGCTTCGTAGAGAGTCAAAAAATATAAATCAGCTAGTGTTGGCACCGTAGAGAGTCAAGGAATATAAATCAGCTGGTGTTGGCTTCGTAGAGAGTCGTGGAATATAAATCAGCTAGTGTTGGCTTCGTAGAGAGTCAAGAAATATAAATCAGCTAGTGTTGGCTTCGTAGAGAGTCAAGGAATATAAATCAGCTAGTATCAGATTCGTAGAGCATCGAGGAATATAAATCAGCTGGTGTTGGCTTCGTAGAGAGTCGTGGAATATAAATCAGCTAGTGTTGGCTTCGTAGAGAGTCAAGAAATATAAATCAGCTAGTGTTGGCTTCGTAGAGAGTCAAGGAATATAAATCAGCTAGTATCAGATTCGTAGAGCATCGAGGAATATAAATCAGCTAGTGATGGCGTCGTAGAGCGTCAAGGTATATAAATCAGCTAGTGTTGGCTTCGTAGAGCATTGTCTCTGTCACTCAGAGGGAGAGCATCAGCTAGTGTTGGCTTTGTTAGCATTAGTCCTGAACTTTACCATAATATATTAATTTCAAAGTAATTCAAATAAGTCATTGTTGCAATATTGCTGACAGGACACTGCCTCATGCTAAACCTTTTTAAGCATTTTAAGTTTGTATAATGATAACTCAAAAGTATATGGGAATGACATTACCTGTTGAAGTCGCTTTTCCGCAGGTAATGTCATTCCGATACATTTTGGAGTTATCGTTTGGCGGGGAAGGGACCTTAGCTAGAAACCCCCAGGTACTCTGTGGCATGGAGCAATTCTTTGCATTTACTTCGGTAAGTGCCACAAATTAGAGAAAAAAACAATGTCTGTGGTAAGTACCTACCTATCTACCAGATAAATATAACCATTAAAATTCTGAACAGCTGCTAAAATCTAGATAACACGAATGATATACATGGTAGAATGATTACGATCAATGTTGGTTGGAGAATTTTAATAGGATTGACGAATTTCGAAGGAGTTCTGTTGAATAGAAATGTTTTTATTTAAGTATCTCAGTCAAATTCCTTTTTTAAGTTAGGGTATGACGTGACGATCGTTCACTTTTTTTTATGTAAACGAATGATGTGATGAGCTAGTCGTTCGCCTGGTGTTAAGCGTCACGGCTGCCCATTACAGATTGCAGTGTCACTCGGAAATCTAAATCAAAGTTTCGCGTGACACTGCGCACTACGCACGTCACACACAGTCGCACACAGTCTAAAAATGATTTCTAGACTGTGAGATCAGTTCTTAAGTCTCATTTGCCCAGTAATTTCGCTAGCTTCAATGTCCTTCAAACCGGAATACAGTAGTGCTTGCACATTACTGCTTGGCGGCAGAATAACTGGCAAAGCGGTCCCAGATAGCAAGCTCACTTGCTGCAAACTTGCTATTCTTTGATTTTAACTTGCTATGTCAAATATGATAAGGCAAGTTTGTGACAATATTGCTGCAATATTGCTGGTATAAGGATGATGGCTCAAGTTTGTATCAAAGTTGCTGCAATCTTGAATTTTGTTTTATGTTGCAAAGATAATGTCTCAATTTTGTTTTTAACTTGCCACAAACTTGTTTTTTAATGGTGTCTACCTAATAGTTTTCATGGCAAAAAAAATAGTTGTGTTCCAAACATGTACGCTCTATGGCATTGTATTTATCACTCACAACGCTAACTGGGCTACGTTCAGAACCTTTAATTTAAATTAAGTAATTATTTAAATGTAGGTACATATTATAAACAAATTTTAAAAAAGGAAGTGTAGGGGCAGTTTTGTCGTGCAGAGTAGCGCTTACCATCAGGGTAGCAACCAAGCTTGCTTAGTTTTTGTTATTCCATTGTTAAATGTTTGTCAAAATTCATCCGCAGTACATAAAATTAAGTTGTATATCTAGTTACTACGAATGAAACTAGATGGCGTTACTCTCGTAGTTCCAAAATCCTGAATCGCGCAAACGTTGTGTTACGCTAGCTTTATGAGGTGCTTGAATATCTTTGTGAGTCAATAACCATAAATTATTAATATCACATGTCACAATTCCTTATCTTAGTTGTACCAGGTCAAGTTCGTACGGTACGGAGTTACGGACGGACGATATATTTTAAAGGTCGAAGGACATTATTTTATTTTAATTTTCAGAAAACATCATAACTAAATTAGAAACTTGTAAAAGCAAACATTATACAAGTTTGCTACTTTGTATTGCAACTTTGTTTACACTTTGAAGAAACAAACATCATGCAAGTTTGATGCTGGGAAACTAGAAAGTTTGATTCAAACTTGCCTCAAGTGTATAGACTTGCCATGACAAGTTTGAAACAAACTTTCACTTTTGATACATCAAAGTTGCTGCAAGTCTGATTCAAGTTTAAATTGCTATCTGGGGTGGTACCTACCTAGACGAACTTTGCAGGAAAGTCCTACCACCTATGTTAAATGACACGGGAGCGTGCTAAAATACAAAATGCATTTACAAAATGGCTACTAGCTATATCTCCGGCACGGATCGTGAACTTTAGTACTAAACGCCTCTTGCCCTTTTATCATTGTGAGAACACTAGATCGTGGATAAAGGGCTATTCCGCAATATCCAGGCATATCCCTTCATATAAGGACAGTTGTTCGTACGTTCATTCGTTTGTTTGTTTGTTTGTCTTTTACGTCGAAACAGTAAAACTTTTTTTTATGTAAATGAATGACGTGACGAGCTAGTCGTTCACATGATGTTAAGCATCACGGCCGCCCATAACAGATTGCAGTATCACTCGGAACTGTAAATTAATATAGTTTTGCGTGACATTGCACTGTGCACGTCATCCTGAGACTTCATATAGTTTAATAATAAGATTACTAGACTGTGTGATCAGATCATAAAGTCTCATTTGTCTGTAGCCATCTCTGGGACGGTTCGGCTAAATACCAGCTCGAAGCCTTGGACTCCATTCAGAGACGAGCCAAAAGACTCATTGGTAATGATGCGTTGGTGGAAGCTAAGCTCCACAGTTTAGAGCACCGGCGTAAAGTTGCCAGTTTATCGGTTTTTTATAGACTGCATTTTGGAGAGTGTGCGAAGGAATTACACGATCTTATTCCTCCATCTCCTTTCTTTCACCGGACATCAAGGTGCACAAAAACACGGCACCCATATATGGTTGAAATTCCATCAACCCGCACTAAGCGTTTTGCTATGCACTTTATAGCGCGAACAGCCAATGAGTGGAACACCTTGCCGGCGTCCTTGTTTCCAGCTAACTATGATGTGGGTGTCTTCAAGACGAGAGTGAACAGGTATCTTCTAGGCAAGCATGTTCCATCGTAGACTGCGTCATCGCTTTCCACCAGGTGAGACAGTGGTCAAATGCTTTGCCTATGAACAATAAAAAAAAAAAAAAAAATTGCCCAGTAAATTCACTAGCTACAATGCCCTAACTAACTTAGATTAAGCTTTGCACACAGATTGTTAATACTATCGAGATTAAGACAATTTTTATTCAGAAATATTAAGTTTCTTCCGGACAACAAGTATACTGACTTAAGTTGACCTTAATCCTTAGTTTTTTAAATACTTTTTTTTTATGAAATCGAATGACGTGACGAGCTAGTCGTTCCCCGGTGTTAAGCGTCACGGCCGCCCATAACAGATTGCAGTGTCACTTGGAACTCTAAATTAAAGTTTCGCGTGACACAGCGCACTGCGCACGTCATCCTGAGACACTACACAGTCTAAGAAAGATTTCTAGATTGTGAGATCAGTTCATAAGCCTCATTTGCCCAGTAATTTCACTAGCTACAATGGCCTTCAAACCGGAACACAGTAGTGCTTGCACACTATTGTTTGGCGGCAGAATAACTGGCAAGGCGGTGGTACCTACCGAGACGAACTTTGCAGAAAAGTCCTACCACCTAGTCAAATAGTACCGTACTCACCGGATGTAACATCAGCAGGAAGATATCTACTGCTGAACACAGGCCTCCTCCAAAACGCCACTTTGGACGCTTGTCATAGAGAGAGTTTGCCGCATCACCACGCTTGGCAGGCATCTTGGTGATCGCAGAAAATTTTAATATAGGTTTTTTTTTCAATGAGATGATTGGCAAACAAGCAGGCGGCCCACCTGATGGTAAGTGGTCACCGCGGCCTATGGACATCTGCAACACCGAAGGCATTGCCGGTGCGTTGCCTGCCCTTAGAGAGGACTCTTTTAACACTTTTCTTGAAGCTCCCCATACTGTAGTTATGCGGAAAAACCTCAGGAGGAAGATCATTCCACATCTTGCAGGTTCATGGAAGAAACGAGCGCAAGAATCGCGTCGTATGAGGTTTCCACGTGTCTACAATATGTGGTGGAGGTACTGAGGAAAATGTTCACTTAGCTGGCTTCCATGACCCCACAGGAAGAGGTAGGGTGGCCCTATTACGCTGAGACCACGTAGCAATATTAGATCATTCTCTGTAGATCCATCGTCCAGATCCATAACGGTTCCAGTGAGAATTTTATTTCTCGTTAGAACCTGTTCTGAAAATGTGGATCTACTGAGAACTTTATTTTTCTTCAGATCCATCGTCCAGATCCATAATGGTTCCAGTGAGAGTAGTATAATCCGAGTGAACCCGGGGCGGGACAGGTAACAAATGTATCTAATAGCTACGTACTGAGAATGCTCCAGCTCACCAAAAACAGACAAACCGTGCAATTGGTACACGAATCGCTTTTACTTGCCGGTTTTCCAGCGATATTACAGATTACCGATATGGTGCGGCGCGATTCCATCTACGGAAAACATGAAATGGTAGGTCGGGTTTGTATCCTTGTCTATATTATAAACATCTTTTACCACAGAGCTACATATGCAGAGATGCCATAGCTATGTATAGGTATTAGGTACCTACTTCATCAACCACATGTGCGCCTTACAAACGGTGAAGGAAATCATGGTGAGGAGGCTGACATGTTTTACTAGGTCACACTATGTGGTAGGAATTTTCTGCAGAGTTCGTCTAGGTAGGTACCACCGCTTTGCCAGTAATTCTGCCGCCAAGCAGTAGTGTGCAAGCACTACTGGTGCGAGAGCCCACTGCACAAATACCTACGTCATCGAGTGCCCCAATAGGCTAACTTTAGATCGTTAACCGACATCTAAATATGTAAAATAAATCAGGTCTGCCAGTTCCGATCCTGCCGGGTCATGGAAATAATTGAAAATTTTTGACGTATTTTTTTTTGACTATATTTACCCGAAAGTTCTGGCAACAGTTAACCTTTGATTAGTTATGTAAAAAAAAAATTGATCTGCCATTGCGCACTCTGCCGGAAGTACCTGGCAGAACCTTAAGAATGTGCCCTTCACACCCTTTACCTATCTCAGCGAATACCCCGATGAAACCTACGCCTAATAATAGCCAAGGCGACCCTAATAATAGATTAAAAGGTCTGCCAGGTCTAAAGTTGGCGAAACTTAGTATTCAAGGCATTTGAAGTTGGTGGAGGTGGATTATTTCCATGACCTGGCAGGATCGGAACTGGCAGACCTGTTTTTTTTACATGTTTTAGTGTCGGTTAACGATCTAAAGATAGCTTATTGGGATACTCGATGACGTAGGTTTTTTTGCAGTGGGCTCTCGCACCATACTGTGTTCCGGTTCGAAGGGCATTGTAGCTAGTGAAATTACCGGACAAATGAGAGTTTATGATGACTGTCACACAGTCTAGTAATCTATTAGGCGCAATACTGACTGTGAGTCTCAGGATGACGTGCGCAGTGCAGTGTCACGCGAAACTATATATTGAGAGTTTTGAGTTATACTGCAATCTGTTATGTGAAGCCATGACGCTTAACTTTAGACGAACGACTAGCTCGACGACATTCATATACATAAAAAAATTCAAGAATAATTTATTTCGAGGACAAGTGTGATCCAACAACCCGCACTTGGCCAGTGGGGCGGATCATGGTGTACTGTCTCTCCTGTGAGAAAAGGCTCGTGTCTAGCTTGCTTATGTATACTCTAAGCTTGTGTCCCAACAGTGGGAATACGAGTACTTAGGCATATAACGACGCGAGACGCATCTAATAGTACACTAATACCGAAGGATGTCGGAAGCCGTGACTTTTTAATTTGGTAGGGTTATCTTAGGCCGCTAACTGTAGGCCGCCAACTTCACACCAGTCTATAATTATAGATGTGGTACCAACATTTTAAAACTGTAGCAAAGATTTCGTACCTACGGCTGGTTTGGTCAGAGTCAATATAATGCGGGCCAATTGACCATCTTTTGTTGCCATATGGCGCAAACCATCTGTTTAATTAGGTACCTATACTTATGGAAACTATCATAAAGGGACCACTTATTAGGTATCGTTACCACACATTCCACAGACCTAATAAACATTGAAAGATTTCTCTGATATATTTACGTTCGGTATATTGTTACTCAACAAATAAAAAAAATGAATGACGTGACGAGCTCGTCGTTTGCCTGATGTTCAGCCAGCTTAGAGAATAGACGCCTCTAGTAAGGTATTCTTTCATTCTGTCACATCTTCTTAACCTTTTCCCATTTGTATTGGAATCTAACCTGAAGCGGCAAGCTACCAGAATTACACAAGCGACTGCCATCTGACCTCGCAACCCATAAGGAACCAGTAACATGGATGGTTACACCAGGTGTCGGATTCTATCAGGCTTCTGACTACCCGTAACGATTGCCATAGATGTTCTTTCGACAACCGGGACCGACAGCTTAACGTGCTCTCCGAGGCACGGAGCGATGGCATCAAAAACTGCACATAATTTACTAGACAAGTCATTGGTGCAGGGCCGAGGATTGAACCCGGTGCCGTAAGATTGCGAAGCGCACATGCTACCGCTCGGCCACCATCGCTTCTTTTTCGTTTATTATAAATTCATAGTATTTATTAGAAATTAGTGGTTGAAATACACCACTAATTTTCGTATGAGGGGAAGTTGTATCATATGGTCAACTGGATTTATAGTCAATGGGCAACCATTGACTATAAATCCAGTTGACCAATGATTAGAATTCAACCTGTCAAGCGTGGTGATTATGGTGCGAGGAGAAATGCTGCTGCTCATTCCCTGGATATTCCCTTAACCAGCTCTTACTGCACCCACAGGGGAGGGTGCAATTCTTGCGCCACTACTGCGGACAGCTAGTAACTAATAAGTTGGATTTCACACATAGATTACGTGAGTAACTAAGCTAAATATAATTACTCTTATCAGAAATACTTTACAAGGAAATATTGTGATTAATCAAGCAATTAATACACAAACAGCTCCTTGTTTTAAACAACGGTTAAACTGTACAACTATGTCGTAATGAGACAACGCATATTAATACCGCATGACTAGCGTTTGCCCGCGGCTTTGCTCTGCTTTGTGTTATGTGTGATATCAACTAGGCATGGAAATGATTGCTACTTTAAAATCATTGTCATTTCATCATATGATTTATTTTATCACTGTGATTTCACCTGTGATTTTTCATAGCCTATGATTTTTCATATGCTTAATGAATGATCAATGGTGATTGGCTGTGCTTTATGAAATGGAACAGATATGTGATTTAGGGCAACCTAGTGAAGTTGCGACCTGCTACAAATGATTACTAAGTAATCTAACGCTACTCTCTTAAGTTAAACAAGATCAAAGTTCACCGCTACACCACAATGTTGATAAAATTGTACTCTTTAGGTCTCAGTTTGTTTACTGAAGCATAAATAAAATTATATGTTTTGGTATTCACCGCCTATGCTCCTTTCGTATTATGAAATCCAGAGCCACGATTCAATTAAGTGTGTCACGATTCAATTTAATTATCACACTGTGATTTGTAGCAGAATGTCTGACAAAAAGTAGTAGAGTGATTTATGAAACATAAAATCATATGATTTTTCACCTGCTCCTTGTGATTTGATCCATGCCTAATTCAACACCCCATCCGCCATCGCCCCAGACATGGGACAATCCTATCGCAGCCGATACTGTGGCTATTGTCACCGGACCAGTCTAGCCCTTTTGGCTCAGGTACCGCTTTCGGCACCGGTATAGGATACCAGCGTAACACAAACAGACACCGACCCCGCCGGCGAGGTCGACGTACCCCCCGTAGGTTAGCTAGAACGGTCGCAACTTTCCATAGGGTCCACTCTTCCAGTGGACGTAGCTTTTTCGATCCTCTTCTCCCGGTAACGGCTCAAGCCGAGGCTCGCACCCCAGGGGTGCCCTTGAGCCAGTTGCCTCTCAATTTTGACGCCTGGGCGTCTTAAGCGCCTGCCCTCCCGCCGCCCGGTGACGCTGTAAAGGTCGGTAGAGACCAACAGCATACACGCGCCATCTGTCACAGAGAATAAAGAATGTGAGCCATAAGCCACTATGACCAAGTGCGGGTTGATATAGATGGCACGGCATGTCCTCCAATTTTTAGTGATTCTTGTGTAAGAGAGAATGTAAATTCTTCACAAAACAGGGTTTAGGGTCAAGTGAGATTTCCACCCGGGCTGGATCCTGGATCCACTAAGGGTGGATTTTTGATCTGTATTAAGGCAACCTGGTCAAAAGTCCTTACCAATTGTCAAAATTTGCCGTGTGGTTTGCGAATAGGAACACCCCATCTCTTCCCGTGGGTGCCGTTAGAGCTGGCTAAGGGAACATCCAGAGAATGGGCAGAGCATTCTCCTCGGTACATAAAATCTTTTGCGATCACCAAGCCACCTGCCAAGCGTGGTGATTATGCAATATTCCCTATGATATGAGTCCAAAGTGGCGTTTTATGGAGGAGGCCCAAAGACTTCCGTAGTACATATACCTCTTTGAGGAGGCCTATGTTCAGCAGTGGACGTCTTCAGGCTGTTGATGTGTACACACATCAACACAAAAGATTCCACACAAAAAATGCACACAAACATGCACGCACATGCATGTGTTTTTGTGTGGCACATAAGATTCCATTTTTATTCTTTGGATACGGAACTTTAAAAAATTAGCTTTCTGCCTCCTAACAACTTGCTAGCGTGACCACTTGTCATTAGCGATTGTTCACTTGTCACTTGACTCCCGCTTATTGATACTGATAGTCAATTGATTGTCTGATGGAATAACACTTGGCAACTAATCATTTGCGTGTTGGCAACACTGATTGCCTGAGTGATATGCTTGATGGTAAATTAGCTATTTTTAGATTTTTTCGCAAATGTTACTAACTTGATTCTTTACAGATTTGTTTGGAAGAAGTACGATATAATCGTACGCGGATTTTTTTAAAATAAATAACGCCCATCGATCATATACTTAGATCCTGGACCCTAACTAGGATTCTCTGTATCTAGAGACCCAGGAACTACGAGGACCATGCTCCCACACACAGAACAAGTATTTGCGCTTTTTCTCATGTGCACAAATACTTGTCCTGTCGCAAGAATCGAACCCGCCGCCTCCGGGTTATGAGCCGACCTGCTCAACCACCATACCACAGAGGCTGTCAAATATGCGGGAGCCGATGGATGCTGGAGGCAAGCAGTCGCTTAAAATGGCGCACTCTGGGAGAGGCCTATGTTCAGCAGTGGACGTCTTCAGGCTGTTGATGATGATGATGATGACGATTATATACGAATGATAAGACCTAAGATCCATTGTAAACCTTAGGGTGGGTTTTTTGAGACCTGAAAAACTGCGGTCAAAGCCTCAGGACGGCCCAGAACTTAAAAATTCAAAACTGTCCATTTTCATCAGAACTCTAAAGACTCTTCATTTTTTTGTTGACATTCAAAATGTAATATTTGTAAAGGCAAGCGATCCCGAGTTCCTGGGCAAGTGATCGGTAAATACCAGTACCTGGACTGGACGGCCCTTGAAGAAAGTGTCATTATACAGGTTGATGGTAAAGAATCGCCGGCAAATACACGAGGCATGTGACTCCGACTGTAATATTATGTAAAAGTTACAACAGCAGCAGCAAAGTTGCCCGCCTGTTGCTGGCCTGTCACTGAATGCACTATGGCCATTGATACTAATGCAATTTTTAATTCATCAATTGTTTGACAGACGGTGATCTAGCACTCGATCGCTTTCTGCTCTACCAAAGTGATGTTTGACAGCAATGATTGCGAAATTTACGGCTGTTGCCAACTTGTTGCGAGTTATGTAATTAGCCAGCGGGGGCGTACTCACAGATCATACGACTCTGGGAGTAACAAACGGAACCAAGAACTCAAGAATAAGGTTGAGTGATTTGAGAAGTAGGTACCTACTTCACTAGTTTGGGGCTAGATGGCGCTGTGTGAAGTGTCCACACATAATTATTTATTTAAATATTTATTACTAAATTTTTACTAGACTAGTCATAGGTCATCCACTTACCCGTGGTATACCCAGAAATATTGAGGTGGACCACGGGGAAAAAAATTCCCGTGGTCCACCCAGGTGAACTGAGCAGGTGGACCACGGGCAATACCCGGGTGATAGGTATACTCATACGCATTTTACCACATTAAGGTATGGATACACACATTATCACCACGCTTGGTACGCGTCTTGTTGATTGCAGAAGATTTTAATGTACCGAGAAGAATGCTGCTGCGATTTCCCTGGATATTCCCTTAGCTGGCTCTTACGGCACTAACACGATGAAATGGTCCTAATCTTGCCACACATTTATTATATGTATAATTTAAACAACTGCGTGAAGCCAAATTGAAATAGAAAGTTAGGAATATAGAGACATATTATGTTCAGTATTGCATCAGCCTGTATATCAATAGATCATTCAGCCATTTCGCCACTCATACAAAGGGTGTCATCCATGTGGGAACGGGTGTCATTCTATAATAATAAGAGCGGCTCTTTTCAAAATCTGACAGCATTGAAACTGCTAACACGGCAGAGGGTTCCACCTAAAATGGACATTTAATTTGTTTGATTTTTCTCCATAAGTATACCTACGAGAACTAGACATGAAAGTAAATACAGAAAAAATAAATATCCTAAAGTAAGATGTTTTATAATAGCTAAGTATGTAGTTTGAGCTAATCTGTGGGTTTACTCGATCACCTAACAAACCAATTTTTTTATTACGAAAGTATACAGGTATATTTGACTCTTAAGATGCCTTTACATCGTAGTAGTTTCTATGATCGGTCTTTTACCATTCATGCTGTCCGCCTCTGGAATGGACTACCTGAAACTATACGAAGGGCACCCTCATTGCACAGCTTTAAGGATCAAGTCAAAGAGTTTTACTTGTCAGTGTGAGTTTGTCCGATTCATCAGTACCATATCACTATGTTAAACTGTTATCATAATATTACTGTTACTTGTTTATGTATCCACATATTATGTATAAGCAAGTGTATGTAGATATAATATGTAGGTATATTTTTTATTCAGAGATGTAGGTATATTGCTAAAGATATTTAGTATGTTTATAAGGTATTTTTATCTATGTAGTTATGCTTGTGCACCCCGTCTTTTACCACTTCTATAAATCCTCTCCATCCAAAGGTTGCCTGGAAGAGATCGCTTTTAGCGATAAGGTCGCCCATTGTTACACGTTTTTGTAAATGTCTGTATGCCTTGTAAAATTGTATTATTTGGTGTGTACAATAAAGTGTTTATCTATCTATCTATCTATACAGGGTGAGTTTGAATTGGTATGTTATCCCGAAAGGGGGGGGGGGGGGGACTGGGACCATGATAGCCCACAAGTTGTGAGAGCCTTACTTGAAACGGCGTTTTTCCAAACCTCAATAATAAAAAATAAATCCACTTAGAAAATTGCACGTGCGATCGCTACAAGAGTTAACAAGATACTAAAAATTTCTAAACACAGGTCGTCAAACTCATTTAAGTGCATTCGGTCAAGGACGAAGTTCAACTACACCCAGCTGCGCTAGGGCTATCTTCGAACGTAAACTTTACATGGCATTTCTTCAATGAAAAACTATTAATTTAGAAAAGTCGTGGAAGAAACATTGTCTGCCTTGGGGAGTAGATTTACCCCTTTTCAGGATAATATACCAAACTCAGATTGTATAAGTAATAATAATTAAATTACAAGTTCTATGGTAGGTAATTACATTACGACCCAATTATTCTATTTCAAAACTTGTACTCTCTATTCAAAAACTGAATAATTTAATATTTATTAATAGTGTAGGAAATCATTTTAATAAAGTTTTATTAATTAATGCTTTATGATTATTGGTTACGCATAAGTGCAGGTAGGTACAAGTCTGGCAAAATCGGACTCTTTTGCTTTTAAAATCTGCTATACCAAAAGTGGAAACGAGCGTGCGAGATGACCGTCAGAGAGTCACAATAAAATAATAAAAACATAAAAATTAACCCATTCCGGACGGATCCCTAAAAAGGACCATAGACAGTAGACTGTAAACGGCTACTTAAAGATGCCGCGCGAAAAAAAAACAATAGCAAAATGGCGGGCGCATTCAAGCAGAATGTCATTGATGCCTTTCTGAAAGAGATAGGACATCTTTTTGCATGAATTGTTATGTTATTGTTATTGTTAAAATACTATTGTTATGGGATAAGTGAAGTGTTAGAATTTTAAAAGTGAATTAAATGTACTTGCCGCCTTTTATTGCGGTGGTAAACTTGTTGAAAAGAGTTTTATTGATACTTACAGACTTGTTACATTATTTTCACCTCAGCAGCTCGAACAGGCACCGTTTGCTGCGAGAAAACAGTGTGCAAAATCGCATTTTGCACACTGCGTGAGACAAAGTATTTTTTTAATATTATGACTTTGAGGTAAGTGTATTTAGCCAGCTTTAGGTTACATTTTGAGTTTTGGGGAAAACACAAAACAATTTTTTTATCGTTGTTCTTTTTCCATACTTTTGGCGGGAACTCGAAAATGTTTTGGTACTTAGTATTGTTATTATCTATCTGTGGTAATTTAATGTTATGTATTCCCTACAACTTGTGTTGTGGTAAATTATTTACCGTTTGCTCATTATGAAAACAAACAAAAGTGATGAAATTTAATGCAAGCCTGCCAATGATAAGAAGATATACATTTTGGTTATATGTATACATATAACCAAAATGTATATCTTTTTACGTAAGTACTTATTATGTTCTCATTGCTGAGGTGAAAAGTTGTATGTGCCACTCACAGATCCTATAAAAAAAAGTATTTTTATAGGATCTGTGGTACCACTCTAGAGCAATATTTCTGCATCTCGTGCCTTTGAATCCGTCGCTCGCTCAGGATTCTAACTTAGAATCACGAGCGTAGCAAGTAGCGAGAATCCTTCGCTTGCTCGGGATTCGACATCAGCACTTGAAGCAAAAATCAACTTTTTTTTTGCTTATATTTTGGCTCCACACATAGTGTATTTAGCCAGTGTCAAGTATCGTAATTTTTTATCGTATTATGGAATATTTCACGTAAAGGCAGGGTAGTCATAGTCCAGTCTAAGTCAGGTAGTCATAATCCAGTCTAAGTCAAGCCCTAGTAAAGTAGTGGCAACTTTACTAGAGGCTTCTATGGAATTTTGGAAGCAACACGAAAAACCAGGTTTGTCTACATTATATCACTTGCCCACACTCATACTCGTAACTCAGCACTTAATGCGTAAAACGCCACCATTTTTAAACATTAACACTGGAAAAAGCATAAGTTTTGTAAAATAATACAATGCAACGCCGCCGTGAACTTTTTCGCGTTCCCGCCAAAACTCCAAAAAAAAAAACTTTGCTCTCTTGTTACACAAATAACTATTGTCTATGGCCTATGGCACAGACTAGAAATACGGCGAATACTGTATGCGAAGGTCTAGATTTTTAAATATTTTTTTCAAGTACCTAGATAAATATGGCAGGTTCTTTGATTTTATAAGTTTATTGTTAGGTACTTTTGTATAAATTAACGCCTTTACTTTTCAGCTATTATAACACAAGCACCTTTTGAGATTAGAATGATTTGGAAATTTAAGTTTGACTAACTACCTTGATACCTTTATCTAGCTTCTACCTACGTGAAAATCCATTCACTCTTCAGAGCAAGCGAGATGTTATGCCATGCGAGGCACTTACCATCAAGGAGCAGCCTGACTTAAGGTGAGGGTAGAGCTAGATAAGCAAGTTCAAATCCGTTCAAAGAAACATCAAGCTTAACGTCGTAGTGTTAGATATCAATTCAGTCTGCACTTCAGCGCGGCGCTTACAACAAAGACAACGCACGAAATGACTGATTTTGACGGTTTTTAATTAATATCCATTTTTATATAGTATTTTTCAAAGTTATTAATTTATCAAGACATCTGAATGTTTGTTGGGAATACACTATTATATTTTTTATATTTTTTTACTTTATTGTGTTTTCTTGGGCTTGTACATAGATATAGGTAGTATAATTTTTTTTTTAATTGACTAAGGTATATATATTTTTACATAAAAACAATTATTATAATTTAGATATAATTATGTTTAATTTACCTGTAAATAATAAAATATAAGATTTTGTTTGCATTATTTAATACCATCAAAAATCTAGCAATGCGCGTGCGAGATGGTGGATCTGCGTATATAGCAGCCTTAAACCAATAAATGAAGAATATTGGTTAGACTTGTAGACTGACAGATCTAAAAATAAGTCAAATATTTTTCGCTCGGCTCTCGGCCACGGTATGCACCCGCGCACAGTCAATTTGCAGTAGAAACAGGCCAGGTGAATCCCGCACACGAAGCTACAGTACATTGGCGCGAGGGGCAAGCTTATGCGGCGCAGAAAGTGTACAAAAGTAGTACTAAATGTATACAAAAATTACACAAAAGGGTGACTAACAAGTATATGTTTATGCTAAAGTTGGACCAAAGTTGTACACAAGTCACACAGAAGTTATACAAAAGTTATATATAGTTGTACAAAAGTTATACATAGTTATACAAAAGTTATACAAAAGTTATACAAAAGTTATACAAAAGTTGTACAAAAGTTAGACAAAAGTTGTGCAAAGATAATGCAAAAGGTAAGCCGCAATTACATTACACTAAATTCAGTCGCCTAGCTAGTTACGATTCGGGAAAAAAGCTTACTTACTACCCAGTTAGTTGCCGCGACTGAATTTAGTGTAAATGTGGTCAAAGATGGAGCACGCTTGTCTAATAATACTTGTTCAGTCTTGACCCTACAACCCCAAACTGGGGCCTTCCATTGTAAGAATGTGCGATTCACTTTACGTGCTTCAACAGAATCGCCCCAGGAGTGATGGTAGTGCAAGTGCAATTATGCCAAAGAGGTATATGTACTACGTACTAAAGAAGCTATTCAAAGCACAAATAGTTGTCATTTTTTGTATAATTAAACTAAAATCCGCTACAGCGCTTTACGAGATTAAATCGTCTAACCAACGATCACAACACGCAGCGCTAGTGCCATGGCTCATTCGGATCATAATTTTTACTGCTATTCACTGCTGCACGTTTTTTTTTTTTTTTTTTTTTTAATGTGATTGAATGACGTGACGAGCTAGTCGTTCACCTGATGTTAAGTGACACGGCCGCCCATAACAGTTGCAGTGTCACCCGGAACTTTACAACAATAAAGTTTCGCGCGACACTACACTGCGCACGTCATCCTGAGACATCACCCACTGCACGTGCAGTCGCTTTGAGAGCTGAGCATCGTATGAGCGAGAAGATGCTCATTGGCATATTTGCAGTGGTTGACAATGTAAGTTAGAGATGTCCTGTCTGGTGTATACATAGAAGTCTTTGAATTATGCAAGGCAGGACATTTCACACCTTCGCAGTTTTTATCATACTTAGGAAATTAAGTATTTTTATTGACACATGCAACTCTACAGTATGGTTTACTTTGGTTGTGCCAAGTGTCCTCACTGATTCGTTACACTGTGTCCGGTCCGCTAAACTCTCGTGTCGTCTGTAAAGATGTCGCGTTGCATTCTTCGTTAAATATATATATTTAGCGGCGCCCGATTAAGTGTCGATACCGTTGATTTTTATGTCAGTGTGCAATTGTGCATACCTTAAGGGCTTGTGCAAGGCCAGCGCGAATTCAAACCAAAGCCACAGAATAGATGTATAGTGTATGTGTACTAGACCAAAGCGGGGATGAGCCAGGGGCCGAGCGGCAGGGGCGGTCTAAGTTAAACTGGTTCCAACGCGCAATAGTTTAGGTAATTTATTATTACACTGAATACAAAGAGTATTTTAAAAATTCGCTATACATAAGCCCTCCATTATATTTAATTCAACTACTACACAAAGTTTCATGATCTTATTTAAAGTATTCATTGAATAATCGCTGTTTATTTGTACGGTTTGGAGGTAACTTTGTAATATTTTTCTATAGAGAAAAGTTTATTAATTCGTGTTTTCACTATACATTTGCAGTAGCATTAGTCCTGAACTTTATCATATATTAATTTCAAAGTCATTGTTGCAATATTGTTGACAGGACACTGCCTCAAGCTAAGCCGTTTTAAGCAATTTTGCGTTGTATTGGCTCTTAACTACTGCAATTTTCTTATTATATTAATGTATATATTATAGTAGGCTAGTGTCCTGCTATTAAAAATTAACACCTTAATATTATTTTCGTAAAGTAGGTTAAAAAAAAATGCAATAATTAAAAAAAATAAGTAAAATCGGCAAATAAATCACGGAGTAATAAAGCTTTTAAAGTTTCTGAAGGCGATGCCCGCCTGTCCCTTTCTCGCAAAACAGACCTTCCCCACAGTTACTATGAAAACGCACGTTGTGAAGTCACATGCCAAAGAGATTATATGTAAACTTACCACAGCTTAGTAATGAGGTACTATTAAGGAGAACTGACGTCACTGCATGTTTGAACTGTCTCTTTCTATTCCTGTATTTTAAAATGCTTGTAACTTGGTCATTTTTTGAGATAATTAATTTTTGTTTTCACAACTGTTTATTAATTTGTGCAATAGCACGAGACAAGCCTATTCCTTTAGTATATACATTTAATTTTTGTTGTGATAAATTGAATACTACAACCCTCAATAACTACAATTCAAGCCGACGACCTTACGAATGTCGCCTTGCATGCTATAAAGGGCATTTTGGCAAAAATACCTTTCTTCAATTCACAACCAGTTTAGTGGTAAAGTAAAGGTGACATAACAGTAACTGTCCCAGCCTTCTGCATTCCCTTCGACTGATGTCATGAATTCTATACAAATACTGGCTCAATACATCAATTATATTTCAGGTCCACATTCTTCTTCTTCTCGTGTAGGCAAGTGCTCAGCCCTGGTGTCAGAACTTTTAGGCCGCCCAAAGGCTTCTGACTTCGCTTAACGACTATTGTCTTAAGACAACAGCCGGGACCGACGGCTTATCGTGCCCTCCGTAGCACGGTAGCGCTCAGTTGTAAATACCACATTTTGCTGTAGCGGTCACCCATCAGAGTAGTGACCGCAGCGAACGTCGCTTTACTTTACCGATCGGTTAGAAACGGCTAGTCGTGCTTCGCTATGAGCGGTACTCCGCATTAACCGCATTTATAAGCTGGCAGAGCTATCTTGAGATCCACACTCAACGAATAAAAGTATCTACCACACTCATCATCATCATCATCATCATCATCATCATCATCAACAACCTGAAAACGGCCGCTACTGAACATAGGCCTCCCTCAGAGAGCGCCACTTAGAGCGGATGCTCGCCTCCTGCATCAGATTTTCACCAGATCGTCGGTCCACCGAGTGGGGGGCTGTCCTACGCAGCGTCTCCCCGTTCGTGGTCACTCAAGAACCATTCTTTCCCATCGGTTGTCACTTCTACGAGCGATGTGGCCTGCCCATTGCCATTTCAACTAGCATTTGAACCGGAAGACGCAGCGTAGGCCGGCCCCCACTCGGTGGACCGACAATCTTGGAAAACCGTGGGGGCCCGATGGATGCAAGATGCGAGCAGCTGCTCAAAGTGGCGCTCTCTGGGGGAGGCCTACAGCTCAGAAAGCCACTAGTTTAGTTTTTTTACGATCCTAGTGTTTATCATGACGTGTGTGATTAAAACTATTCTTCCGCGACCACTTAGTATTTACAGATAAAAATCTTAACGATCAGATAAACCTGCATATTTTTATCACACATTGGTTTTTATAAACCTGCACGCTTTCTTTACATTTCACCTGCGTCTTGTGATGCATAATCGTACGATATCTACGTTGCAGTCACAGTGATGGCAGTATGGGCATTTTCGCACTATTGCACAGACTAAGGGATACTACGTATAAATATACATATCAGAATACCACGTCTTCAGCCAGCCAATCACAGCTGCTTCTAATGCCGCAGGCAATTAAGTGTTCAGTTAATCTGGGATCTGCGGGGTGATCACGGAACTTTGATAGCAATGCAACAGGAGAAATTTAATTCTGAGTTTTAAAATTTCCACAGTAACTATGCACATAAACTGCTTATTGAAACGGTCAAATCCATACATTTTTGTGTTTCTATCGGTTGCAATCAAGTTACATGTTCGCCTAGCTGAGCTCCATAGTAGATAAATAAATTGGGAACTTATTTTGTTTTTTTTATACGTTTCATCTTTGTAGCTACCAAATTAATTTTCTTATTTCTTAATCTGTATTTTTAAGCCTGTACCTAAATGTATCGCCAACTCGTAATGTGATATGATTGCTAATTAGAAACTGTGTTAATAGCAAAAAAATCTGCGACCTTATCGTAAAATATCTACCAGTCAAACCACGTGGCACCCATCAGACCACGTGTTAACTTTCTTAACATTTCACCTGCATTTCCTTACGATATTTCAATGCCACAATCATACGATATTACGTCGCTTTCAACAATAATTACAGTAAGGGAACGGAAACCAACTAATAGAAACTGCTTTTGTAATTATTTAATTTCTAATTTCTAATTATTTCCCAATTTTTATATTAGTAGAAAAAACTGCATATACTTATACAATAAAATAAAATTCTTAATAATAATAATTCAAGTTAATTATTTTAAAAAAAATTATTATTTTTTTACACTTAATATAATACTATCTGAGTTTGAATTGGTATATTATCCCAAAAGGGAGTAAATATACTCCCCAATGTAACAATGTTTCTTCTACGACTTTTCTAAATTAATAGTTTTTCATTATAGAAATGCCATGTAAAGTTTACGTTCGAAGATAGCCCTAGCGCAGCTGGGTGGTTGAACTTCGTCCTTGACCGAACGCACTTAAATGAGTTTGTTTTTGAGTTTGTTTATTTGTTTGAGTTTTGTTTGTTTCTTTGTTTTGTTTAGAAATTAATTTGTTTATTTATTTTAGTATCTTGTTACTCTCGTAGCGATCACACGTGTAAATTTGTGAGTGGATTTATTTTTTAGTATGGAGGTTTTGAAACACGCAGTTTCAAGTAAGGCTCTCACAACTTGAGGGCTATCATGGTCCCAGTCCCCCTCTATCGGGATAACATACCAATTCAAACTCACCTTGTACTAAACTACATAATGAAAGTTGGTTTTAGAATGACCGTCACCAGTCAGTTATTTATAACATTTGTTTTGTCAAAGTACAGCCCATAATTTGCTTTATTATGCTTTTTTAACATCCACGTATAGAGATTGGGCAGTAGACCTGCCCTGAATAACTTACTAATAGTAAATTATAACATTTTATAGTAAGTTACAATCACAGAGCAAGAAAAAGAAATACGCTTCGCCCCCCAAAGCGTCATATTTTTAATGCTCTGTGGTTACAACACTTACTATAAATATTATTGTTATCCGTATAAAATAGTTTGACTCTGCGAGACAGTCCATACTGTTAGGGCTCTTTGCTATAACACCGGCCGGTGACTTCAGTATCAGCTCATACCTCGCCGTCAGTGCACGCTGCGAGTTCTCGCCAAAACTTTACGCGGCAACTTTCCTCAACTCCTTCACTTTTAAATTAACCGTGGCTCAACATATTTTATGCCTTTGCCAAAAGTTGCGTTCAAAAACAACTGGGCATAGACAATTGAAGAATAAAATAACTTTTTCATTGTTACTTTTTTAAATATTCGCGAGTGAAGTGGCCAGTGATTTTTTCGTGGTGATGGAATGACAATGGACTTATTTTGAATCTGGGACTCCACAGGTCAGTTGCATTAATTAAAGGTACATTTATTAGAATGCGTGCAAGGTTTGTCGTATAATTATTTTAGACCTGTTTTACATTGAGTTGCAATTTAATTTATTTCAAAAAAATACAGTTATAACTTAGCTTTTTTATAGTATTTTTATATGAATATTGTAACAAAACCTAAATCTAAGAAAATGTAATAAATGAGTAAATAATAATAAAGTTGAAGAAATTTTAATAAAAAATAGATTTATGTTTATGTACGTAGGTATTAAATTAATTGAATATTATAATTTAAAAAAATGAATGTACAGGTTTGATAATTTTATAATAGGTATGTTACCACTTAAAGTAAGTTTTAACTTTGGTTTTAACATATTATTTACTTAAACCTACCTACCATAAATAGGTAATTGTTTAATAAATATAAATAGATAGAAAATACATTTCCCTCATTACCCCATCTACTTAAACTAAATAAATTTAAAGTAAGTATTTAGTACCTCTTAAATATTTTTAATTATACAAAATAGGTGATAGGACTTTTCTGCAAAGTTCGTCTAGGTAGGTACCACCGCTTTGCCAGTTATTCTGCCGCCAAGCAGTAGTGTGCAAGCACTACTGTGTTCCGGTTTGAAGGACATTGTAGCTAGTGAAATTACTGGGAAAATGAGACTTTATGATCTGATCACTCAGTCTAGTAATCTGATTACTAGACTGTGTGATGTCTCAGGATGACGTGCGCAGTGCAGTGTCACGCGAAGCTTTATTGTTTTAAAGTTCCGAGTGACACTGCAACTGTTATGGGCAGCCGTGTCGCTTAACATCAGGTGAACGACTAGCTCGTCACGTCATTCAATCGCATAAAAAAAAAAACAGTTCCTACCTACAGTAACTTTTGTGATAGTATCTACAATAATTTTATATTAATATTTTTTTTTGTTATATTATATTTTATTAATATTTTTTTTTAATATTTTAGGTACCTACTACCTACCATCATCTTGACTTGTAAAAGTGCTAAAAATAGCATATTTGCATTTTTTTTACTGTTGTTAATAATAATAAATTGTGTTACTAGGAGTAACACAATTTATAGTAACTTACTACTGGTAGTACTGGGTGGCGCAAAAGTACTGGCACTAAAGAAAATACTTTTATTTTTTTTATATGACATTTTCTGTCATTCTGTTGTTGAAAATTGTGTAGTGAACAAATGTAAAATACACTGAAAATAAACATGGACCGTTTTACTCCCCAAGAACGTGGAATAATTGTGTCAATGTTCTTACGGAATAATTCATCAGTGATAAGAACACAACGTGAATTTCGTCGACGATTTCCCCACCGTCCGGCACCGATTGGTCGCACAATTCGACGCTTTGCCACACGCCTTGAAGCAACTGGCTCAACATTGGATAGACCTAAGTCTGGGAGACCAAGAACAGGCCGTTCAGCTGAAAATATCGATGCTGTGCGCGAAGATGTGGAAGAGTGTCCAGAAACATCAACGAGGCGACGTGCCACGCAATTGGGCATTTCCAGACGGACCCTGCAGCGTATTTTGGTGAAAGACTTAAAGATGTTCCCGTATAAAACTCAAATGACTCATCCACTGCTGCCTGCTGACCACCGAGCTCGTCTAGATTACTGCCAGCGCGTCATAAACCTCAACCTTGAAGAGGATGATTTTCCTTCAAAATTGGTTATGAGTGACGAAGCGCATTTCCATCTCTCAGGGCATGTCAATAAGCAGAATACTCGGTTCTGGGGCACTGATAATCCGCGCATTATTCAAGAAACACCTCTACACCCACTAAAAGTTACTGTATGGTGTGGCATCTGTGTTGACAGAGTGATCGGACCCTATTTTTTCGAAGACGCTGGAGGCAATGCGATAACTGTCACTGGAGAACGCTACAGAACCATGTTACGTGAGTTTTTGATACCCAGTTTGGACGAATTGGGGCTGGAGCACATCTGGTTTCAACAAGACGGCGCTACGGCACACACAGCGCGCGACACTATGGACTTAGTGAGGGACGCTTTTCCAAGCCGAGTTATCTCTCGTTTTGGCGATTTGCCTTGGCCTGCAAGATCACCCGATCTGACCAGTCCAGACTTCTTTCTTTGGGGTTTTTTGAAATCTCGGGTGTATGTGAACAAGCCACAGACTCTCGCAGCTCTAAAAGAAAACATTCGTCAAGAAATAACGAACATATCGCAGGAAGTGTTACGGCAAGTTATGCAAAATGTCATAAATAGGGCTCAAATGTGTATCAACTCTGGAGGTCACCATTTAAAAGACATCATCTTTAAATCCTAATGGTACGAAATTTAATGGCACAAATATACATTTAAAAAAACCTAAATCTAGTTTTCTAATTTAGAAAAAATGTTATAGCTGAACCAAATAGGGTCTTTACTTTTGCGCCACCCAGTATAAGAGCTACAACCGGTAAAAACAATTTTTTCTCTTACTCGCTGAGCTTGTCGGTAGTAGGTATAGTATATGTAAGTATAGGTACTTTTTAATGCTTATTATGTATAACTAGCTGCGCCCCGCGGTTTCACCCGCGGAAAAAAGTAGCCTATGTGTTAATCCAGTACATAAGCTATCTATATTCCAAATTTCATCCATATCCGTCCAGCCGTTTGAGCGTGAAGGAGTAACAAACATACACACAAACACACATACACACGTACAAACTTTCGCCTTTATAATATTAGTGTGATTATATTCACTGAAACTATAATAATTGCAAGCACTTTATTCTGAATAACAATTAAATTACTTATCACAGATAAACCATAATAATAAAAAAAAGTATTATTCTGCTCATTTATTATTATGTTTTAATTGTTTGTATTATTTATATTATAAATAAATAATAAACCTCACCTATTATTATTATTATAGGTTTTGTGATATATATAATACAAGCATTAATTTCTTCTTATTATTATAACGCCTAAAAATAAAAATAAATACCTACTTTGCAGATCTGTCAACAATACTATAGTAAAATAATAAACGTCAAAGCCAGAATGTATGCAATTAAAATAATATTAACACAGAGTCCTGTTTCACAATGTGTAAATAAACACGTCAACCTGCCCGATAAATAAGCTTTGTCCTCACTAGGCGAATAGTAAGCGGCTTACGGTATGCCTCTTTGCCACCCATATATTTTAAATGGGTTGTATTGTGTTACCCTTTCTCCCGACCAGCTTTGTTGAGGAGAAAGGGAAAAATAAAAATGGAGTGTCCAACTCCCCGTAACCGCGTACCTACTGTGTAGCACGAATATTTGCGTAAAAGTAAGTGTATCGTTAACGTAAGCCATTTGTATGGCATTTGATCAGCGCCCCTACCGGGCGTAAAACGGATCAAAATTTGGTAGCACGAAGGGTTTTGGTTACTATCGTATCGCCTTCGTAGCGCCGCGTAACGCTACGTAACACATTTTGTATGAAAACGCGAGCACGAATATTGCTTTGACGTAAACTCGAAGGCTGGCTATCGTAGTGTCATCGTAAACTTACGAAAGTTTACTCGCTTGGAATTTGTTCTTTATAATATTTCGATAGATGTAAAATTTGCTTCGTGCTACCACCTAGCGTCGCCCTGCGTAAGTGTACAGTAAACTCGAGAAATATTCGTGCTAGGCCTACTGTACGCAGTCGGTGGCGCGGCATTTCGCTTGGAGACTCACAGTGAGCGGCCAATTCACAGCAAAACACGCGCGCAGTTTGCTCTTATCGAAGTATTTGTCTTCTTTGTCAAGAATTTGCTAGCGCTTCGCGGCTAATTTGCTACAGTTTGACGTAGTAAATTATATACTCTTTGGACGTACCCTCGACATTGAGTTTGCATGGCATGCTTCGCCACTCAGAGTCAACCAGCGGACATATCAGCCGCTTACGGTTTGCCTAGTGAGGACACAGCCTTAGTCCACTATTAAATATCTGCAGATTTTATTCTATATCTCGCGACTTGGTATTGCTACGCATTTCATAACATCGCTAAACTAATAATTAGCGATGACATGTAGTTAAGTTAGGATATGATGGGGCTGGCATACCATGTGGTAAAAGCCTCTAAACAAAACATGAATAAAAACAAAAAGGATATAAGCAGTTAGAAACTTAGAGCTCTGGGCAGGCTTATCGTTAAAAGTGATCTCTTCCAGTCAACATTTGCATAGAAATGGTTAGGTATTATATATTAAAAGTAAGTAGGTATATAATTAGTTGGCAGCTTTTAGATAAATAATCACAATAATGTCATAAAGGCAAAAATTTTAACTATAACTTTATCAGGAAGTGGGGAAACAGGCCATGGTACGATTAATTACCGCCAACTCGAATTGAAAGCCCTCGATTATTGTACGAATGTCAATGTCACTGGAAAGCTTTGGAAAGGTGTACGAACGATTAAAAATGAATAAGTAAATATTGTTTTCATAAAGTAGGTTAAAAATAAATGTAAGTAACCACCACCTAATACCAGCATCGCAGGTTTATAACCGCACAGCTCGTCACCGTCAAAAAGCTCATCCACACCTCGTGGGCCCATGGAAGTCTCGCACAGTCTGGTTCACGAGGTCATTTCTGCCACATACTTGCAAGATGTAGAATGAGCTACCCTCTGAGGTGTTTCCGCTGAGCTACAACATGGGGCCCTTCAAGCGACGGGTAAACAGAGTCTTAAAAGGTAGGCAACGCATCGGCAGCGCCCCTGGTGTTGCAGGTGTCTATAGGCGACGGTAACTGCTTACCATCAGGCGGGCCGTCAGCTTGTCTGTCCGTGTTATAAAAAAAATACTGAAAAATAAGTAAAATCGGTAAATAAATTAAGAGAGTAGGTAATAGCATAATTATGTGTAGTTAATACTTTATTATGCATATGGTAAAGCCTATTAAAGTTTCTGGAGGAGCATCACCTGTCCCTTTCTCGCAAAACAGAGCTCGTGTGGAGCTTCCTCAGAGCTATTACGAAGGCAAAGGTATGACGTCACATGCCAGAGATTAAATAAATAATAAATAAATAAATATGTGTGGACATTTCACACAGCGCCATCTAGCCCCAAACTAAGCATAGCTTGTACTGTTGGAACCAGATAACTGATAGAAACACTTTAAAGATTATACTTTTTTGATTGTAAATACAATAGACACAGAACAAACACCTGTGTTCATCACACAAATGTTTGTCCTGGGTGGAAATCGAACCAACAACCTATAGTTCAGAAGGCAGAGCTACTACCAACTGAGCTATAATAGTACTACGTAGCTAATTAACCTCAGAATCTATAATTAATGAATGTAAACATAGATTATGATGAAACAATTACTTGAATAGAGTTGTAACTTCTAAAATTTCTAGTCGAAAGTAAACCCTACTCCCTAGTAATAAGGTCGTGAGGTTTGAATGACGTACACAGAAAATATACGACACCCGACCATGCTCCGATTCGCTGACACAATTTTGAGTCGACTTTGTTTTCTGTGCGATTTCTTAATTTTATTTAAATTAGATTTAATCAAAACCAACTCATACTATGCATGCTTCAGTTTTTTTCTTTGCTAGTAGCTAACGTTAAAATGAATAAGAAATTCAGGCTTTATGACTGAACCACAAAATAGAAAAGTACAGAAGTCAATCTACATAGTAAGTGCGCTCGAGCAACGCACACATAGACACCGCTCACCGACACGATGTCTCGGAGTCTTTCGGAGTAGTGCGAGCGCGAGTGCCATCCGCTTGAGACACGCGTCCGTGAACATAAATATAAAAAAATGGAGCAACTAAAAATAGTTATTATAACTGTAACAGTGGATGGTTGTTTAAATTCAACATTAAACGGTGAATTGTTGTTTTTTAAGCTACCAGTTATTTCAGAGAGGTAAGTAGGTAGGGTTTGCTTGTTTTCAATAATCTAATGAGGAAGATGTAAATGTAACATAACCGCATTTTTTTGGCCTTCAAAAAACTGTGAAAAAATTATTTCGATATCAGAGGAAGGGTTATGGTTTTAACAGTCTATGTATGTTTGTATTTACGTATGGATGATTAAAAAAATACGGCCATCTTCCGCATTATAGTTATGATAAGTAGGTAGGTACCTACTGCTCGGCGCGGCGAGCCGGCCGCCCGCGCAGCCGCCGCCATCCCTAGCGTGAGCGCCAAGCGTAGGTATGAAAAGTGAAGTACATACATGTGATTGACTTCTGTACTATTTTGTGACTGAACTCACAGACTATAATCCCATCATTTTTTTTTTTTTAGAATTAGTTCTTGACCTGGATACAAAGTCCTTCAGTCGCAATATTAAAAAGTCTACAAAGTCTGCATTATAATATATTATATTTTACTTAGCCATAGTCACAGTCATAGTCCAGTCCAAGTCAGGTAGTCATAGTCCAGTCAAAGTCATGCCCCAGTAAAGTGGTGGCAAATTTACTAGAGGCTTCCATGGAGTTTTGGAAGCAACACGAAAAACCACGTTTCACTACATTATATTGTAGTGACACTGTGACACGCCCACGCACTGTATTTTATGTAAATATTTTTATGTTGTATATAGGTATAGTTAAGCATTTTAGGTAGGAATAAATATTATATTTTTGTTGTACAGTTATTAACCCCATTATTAGATAAGTATTAGGTAGGCTTTATAATAAGTTAGGATTAATTATATTAATACTGGGATGCTCCCTCCTGAAGGTAAAGCTGCGACGTAGGATAGGGAAATGTTTTTATTTTAAGTGTGTCATGACACACTAAAATACAGTGCGTGGGCGTGTCACAGTGTCACTACAATATCACTTGCCAACACTCATGCTCGTAATTCAGCACTTAATGCGTAAAACACCACCAATTTTAAACATTAACACTGGAAAAAACACAAGTTTTGAAAAATAATACAATGCAACGACGTGAACTTTTTCGCGTTCCCGCCAAAAATCCCCTCCCGGCTCCCATCATTACGAGTGTGAGTGTTGCCACATGTTCATGAAAAGTTAATGGCACTGGGTAAAAAAGATACAGTTCATTGATTCATTTCAGTTAAGTGATCTACCATTCTTTTATATTGGAAATATTTCTTAAAAATCGTAATTCCTGCCTGACTGTGATTCACATTAGTTGGTAGCCTGTGAAAAAATGGAATATATATTGCGAAATTAACAAAAAAAAACAAGTTAACATTTTTATCATGTTAAAACAAGTTATCATTTTTATCAAGTAGGTACTTGCCGACGTCCTTTTTTCCAGCTAACTATATAATCTAGGTGTCTTCAATTCGAGAGTGAACAGGTATCTGCTAGGCAAGCATGCACCATCGTAGACTGCGTCATCACTTTCCATCAGGTGAGACAGTGGTCAAATGCTTTGCTTATCAACAATAAAAAAAACTTAATATTTAATTCAGTATCGGAAGAATCGTCTTTACTGGCTAGCACCACACCAAAAAGTTGTTGGGACAGTATTTCGAACTAACAAAAGAGTGGCATATTATAGTTCCGCTCTTTTAAACTGTAGGAGCTGAGTTAGATCTATCACTACGATTTAGAAGATGGCAGCTCTGTTTTCACTAATGATATTTCGATCTGTCAGTTTACTCTGTCTAATAAAAAAATAGATATTCTTTTGCTAGACTGTGTGGATCTCAGGATGACGTGTGCTGTGCAGTGTTACTGAGTGTTTTTTTTTTTTCTTTTTTTATATTTTGGCTCCACACATAGTGTATTTAGCCAGTGTCAAGTTTTGTAATTTTTCATCGTATTATGGAAATTTTCACTTAAAAGTCAAGTGGTAGTCACAGTCAGAGTAGTCATAGTCTAGTCTAAGTCATAATTCAGTCTAAGGCATGCCCTAGTAAAGTGGTGGCAACTTTACTAGAGGCTTCTATGGAATTTTGGAAGCAACACGAAAAACCACGTTTGACCACATTATATCACTTGCCCACACTCATGCTCGTAATTCAGCACTTAATGCGTAAAACACCACCAATTTTAATCATTAACACTAGAAAAAGCATAAGTTTTGTAAAATAATACAATGCACCGACGTGAACTTTTCCGCGTTCCCGCCAAAACTCCTTACTGAGTGTTACGTTACCAACTGAGCTAACAGTAACAGACCAGTCAATGTAAAAGATGTGTCATCTTTTAAAAAGTCGCTTCTAAAGAAGATTCAACAGGCTCTGTATCATCTTTATTATTTACTAACTGTCCCACCCCAGCTTCGCGCAGGTTTATTAGTTTTACGCCTTTAAGAATGGCTTTGGGCGTAATACTGAAGGTTGGACGCTTGTAACTTTGAACCACAAAACCGACGACCTTGAAATATTTACGGGACAATATTTATAGTACCCCCTTTCTAACAAAAAAAGAATGAATGAAATCAGACTACGCGTTAATGAATTACAACTAAGTACATATTTTTACTTACATCCCCTCTCCCGAGGGAACCGTGCTGAATTTCGGGATTAAAAGTATCCTATAGCCTACCTCGTAATATGAACTCAAATCATGCCAAGTTTCATTTGAATCCATTCAGTAGTTTCGGCGTGATGCTCAGCCTAGATATAGACAGACAGACAAAAATGAGAAACAATAAAGTTTTGGCTTCAGCATCAATAATAAATAACCGGCCAAGTGCGAGTCAGACTCGCGCACGAAGGTTTACGTACCATTATCTATAAAAACGAGCAAAAAAATCACGTTTGCTGTATGGGAGCCCCCTTAAATATTTATTTTCTTCTGTTTTTTAGTATTTGTTGTGTTATAGCGGCAACAGAAATACAACTGTGAAAATTTCAACTGTCTAACTATCACGGTTCATGAGATACAGCCTGGTGACAGACGGACAGACAGACAGACATACAGACAGCGGAGTCTTAGTAATAGAGTCCGTTTTATCTTTTGGGTACGGAGTCCTGAAAACAATAGAGTTTTGGCTTCAGCATCGATAATAGGGCGCCCTCCAAAAAATATTTTCAGTGTACAGAATTGGACTTGTTACAGTTTTATTATAAGTATAGAGTATCTAATAAATTATTATGAAAGTCTACTGTAAAATGAGGCCGCTTACGTAGGTAATATCTTAGGTATATTTACCGACATCTCTTATCTTGATTGATACGTAGTTAAACATTCATTAGGTTCTCTACATTTCACTATAATCTGTTTAAATTATTGTTGATTTTATAAAACGCAAAGATATCGAGAAGCTGTCCTTTCTAGAAATAGATATTTCTAGAAGCAGGTATCTGATTTCTAGGAGTGGCCATTTATAGAAACCGTTAATTCTAGACGTAGTATTTTCCACTATTAGCTATATCAAAAATTAGTGTGATCATTTTTAAATGCGGGTTGGGCCTGCCAAGGTCATTAGCCATTTTTTTGACCACTTTAATGCCGTGATTACATTACACTAAATTCAGTCGCCCAGTTAGGATTCGGGTAAGGAAGCTTATTTGCTACCCAGTTTGTTGCCTAATTAGGAACCGATTTTGGAAGATGACTGATGCCCGATTTCACCAAACTAGAATAAATTTTATTCCAGATATAACTTTCCGAGAACAACCGAGTTACGCGAATATAGCCCTTATTCCACCAATTTTGTGAAGGAATAAGACTTATTCCTTGGATACAATCAAAATGGCGTCTTTTTTGTGTAATTTCATTTGTCAATAAGCTGTATCCATGAGTAACGAATAGCCGTATACTTGGAATAAACGTTGGTGAAATCGGGCCTAAATGCTATTACATCTTCCTAAATCGGTTCCTAATTAAGAAACTAACTGGGTAGCAAGTAAGCTTCCTTGTATGTACACGATAGTACTTATATCATTTAACGATATTTATTAAATAGGTCATTATGATACAAGTGTGCAAAGTTGATCATTACACTCAAGGCGGTAATATGCGCGCGAGCCGCAGGCGTGCGCGTTATGGGAGCCGAGAGTGTAATGATCAATGCACACGCATGTCATACGGCGTTTTTCATCACAGTTGCGAGGAAAAAACAGTTTACTGTTGAATGTCGTGCAGGCTTCTATTTTCACGCGGCGTCAGAGAATAACCGTGTTGAAGGCGCGAACAGATCGATTAAGGTCAGGATCAATTTAAAATCGACATCGACCAAAATGAAACGAAACGAAAACTGGAACTGGAACTGGAACTGGAACGGGAACTGGAACTGGAACGTGAACTGGAACTGGCACTGGAACGTGAATTGAAACGGGAACTGTATATATAATACTTAATTAAAAACAGCACTTAATTATTTTAACCTAATTTTGTAGCAGTTGATTAAATAAGTTATCCCATTTTTTGTTGTTATTATCAAATCGATGCGTTAGATATCATAAATGTTGGTCGACACGTGACCGGTGTCAGGAGTAGGTACCTAGTTACAAAGGATGCTAATGAATTCAATTACACCCGGTATAACGTTTCTATCTAACCGTTTGTATTTATCTATAACAGACAAAGCCTGCATATTTGTAACCAGAAACGAAGTCTCAAATGTTGTCTAGAGTAAGCAATAAGCATTCCAGTGGCGCCTACGCTACGGCTAGGTTGGCAGAGGTGTCAATTCTCTTGTAACTAGGTGGTAGGGCTTTTCTGCAAAGTTTTTCTAGGTAGGTACCGCCGCTTTGCCATTTATTCTGCCGCCAAGCAGTAGTGTGCAAGCACTGTGCTCCGGTTTGAAGGGCATTGTACCTAGTGAAATTACTGGGCAAATGAAACTTAAAAACTGATCTCACAGTCTAGAAATCTTTTTTAGACTGTGTGAAGTCTCAGGATGACGTGCGCAGTGCGCAGTGTCACGCGAAACTTTAACTTAGATTTCCGAGTGGCACTGCAATCTGTAATGAGCGGCCGTGACGCTTAACACCAGGTGAACGACTAGCTTGTCACGTCATTCGTTTACATAAAAAATAAATATTCTCTTGTAAGCAAGAAGCTGATATAAAAACTGGAGAATGCATTGCGAACAAATTGAGATATTTCCAGCCACCATTTTAAGAAAAAATCTTTTCAAGAGCATGCTTAGTAATAGTAGGTTTCTACTTAAGGTCCCTTAGAGGCCATAGATGTAATTTTAAACGAAATATGTAGGTTCTTTTATGATAACACTTTGGTAGGTACACATTTTGAATATTTACCTTAGAGAAAAGGTCCCTTATAAGTAGAAAATCAAATATGTAACTGTTTTTTCTGCTTCTCCAAAATTATAAATAGGTTTTATTGGAAATCATTTTAAAAGAGTTTTTAAGACCTATTAACATAATATTATGAGTTATGACAGTAAAGCGTTTATACTGTATTAAGCTTTTTGTGTAATTGAAATAAATAAATATAAAAGGTAGAGGTACAGGTTTAGTAATTCTAAAACAATTTTGAAAACATAGCTAGGCTTTTATGAATTTAGTTTGATTTTGATTTAACAGGCGTAGATACCTACCAACTTGTATCATTTGGTCATCTTCTACTAGCTTGGTACTTAAACAGTACATCCAAAGACCTTTAAATAATGATTTTATTTTCAGATCAAAAATGGAGTTGAAACCACCAAAACCGAAGAAAAAATCCAACGTAGCACGTCTCATCTCCTGGGGCAAGATGTTCAAGATTCCATTACTCATCCTTTTCCTCCTCGGCACCACAAACTGCGAAAATGACAGTGACAGTGACATTTTCGACTTGTCAAACTCAAATCGAGTCAGCGAAAAGCTAATAGCCAGTGATATAGACGCAGAACTGTTAAAATTACATTTAGAACGGCATACGAACAATAAAAAACAGTTGAGTATTGACTTAAACCTACCGAAATCAAATTTAAAACCCGCAAGTGATCTTTACTCAGGCATCGATGTGTCAAATTCTAATGTTGACACTGACAGTGACAGTGACAGTGACGTTTCAAAAAGAAAGCATTTAAGGCACAGGCATCATCGTATCATTCAAGATAAGGACAAATTGAGTGATATTAGGTATTTAAGGCGGCATTTGAACAAGGCGATCGTTAATTTTGTAATGAGTGATGTTCTAATGGACGGAGAAGTGGAAAACCGCGTACATTACAATGGAATCACTGCTAAGGAGACATACGTTGGTGGAGATGGGTAAGTTGATCACTTAAATATCAAATAACTATTCATCATCATCATTTTCATTTAGCTGGCCCTTTATTAAGACGCACCTAGGACTTTTCTGCAAAGTTCATCTAGATAGGTAGGTAGTAGGTACCACCGCTTTTCCAGATTCTACTGCTAAACAGAACTTATAGTGTTTATAAGCATGACAGTGTTCTGGTTTGAAGGGCACTAGCTAGTGAAATTACTGGGCAAATGAGACTTTATGATCTGATCTCACAGTCTAGAAATCTTACTACTAGACTGTTTGCTGTCTGGGTGACGTGCGCAATGCAGTGTCACGCGTAACTTTGAGTTCCGAGACTTCCGAGTAACACTCACAGCCAATCTGTTATAGGCGGCTGTGACGCTTAACATCAGGCGAGTGACCAGCTCATCACGTCATTCGTTTACATAAAATAGACGTCCACTACTGAACATAGGCCTCCCCATAGAGTACCACTTTCACTAACTACCTAATTATTAAGCATTATTTATTTTTCAACACATTTGCTCAAAAAATGCATTTACGAAGCCTGTATACATTGTTCGAAAGTCAAACATTACGCACCATACAACGGAGCGTGCGGTAAAATAGGCACTCTCACCTTAGTACCTATTTTACCGCATCCTCCGATGTATAGCGCCGTGCGTAACCTTTACGGTTTTTTTTATTTCCATAAAAAATATATAAGGATTCCACCAAAGAGTTTCATATAACGAGAATAAATAAGCTGAATGATCGAAACTCCTTGGAAGCGCTTTTGCTCAATACGTTTGTCTCACTTTAATACTAAAGAGAACATGAAACTAAAGATGTAGTTCTAATTTTCACCACACGCACGTGGCGCCATTTTAGCCCATTTTCATATAAGATTAGAAACATCAAAGATTGTTTGTTGCGACTATCCCACTAAAAGTTTGTTTCATTACCTATTGTACTGTTTTCTCGCAAATATGTTGAAAAACGTTGTATGATACACGTGCGGAAATTGGTTTCTACAAACTCGTGACTATGGTAAGCCCTCGACTTCGTCTCGGGCTTACATTTGTCTACTCGTTTGTAAAAACTAACTTACCGCCCTAATATCATAAATAACTATTAGCTACTAATAATAGGGGTACCTACTACCTAGTCAGTGTTGCCGACTATTGCCCGATTTTTCGCAGGCAGCCTTATTTTCCAAGGGAAGGGAAAGGAGGGTGGATTTTTTTCTTTTCTACGGAAACACAAATTGAACCAAGAATATCTAGTAATTTAAAATATTAAACATAATATTTTTTTTTTAAACGGGCAAATTGCCTTTATTACTCAAGCTAACTACTACAATAATAAAAACTAAACTAAACTAAACTAAACTAAACTAAGCTAAACTAAGCTAAACTAAACTAAACTAGCTACACTACCTACTACAAAGAACACTTATGGACTGTATAACAGCCGCGATGGCCTATAGACAGTCCAAGTGCTCCAGCCCACTACCGGTAGGTAGCGTACCCAACATGCTGGCCGCATTGCCACGTTGAATTGCAATGCTGATGCGTTGGGCCAAATAAGTGCCAGCATTTTGGTCACATAATATTATATTATATTAATCAACATAATATTATATTAATAATACTATTTAAAAAAATAAATATTAAGATGGGTAAACTGCGGGGTTCCTCTAAAGATAAATGGACACAGCTCTAGCACTAACACCAATAGTAAGTAGGTAGTAGTAACATTATTTATTTATTAGGTCAAATTAATATAAATAATTGAAAACTAGTATAAATACTGGTATAATAAATACTTCGATACTAGTTTGCAATACTTATTACTGGTACCTGGTACTAGTACGTTGGTACTCAAAGTCAAAAGGTAAATTATCACTGATAAGTATTATAGAAGTCTCCTGCGCGCAAAGTATCTATAGAGTTTTGGCGGGAACGCGGAAAAGTTCACGTCGGTGCATTGTATTATTTTACAAAACTTATGCTTTTTCCAGTGTTAATGTTTAAAATTGGTGATGTTTTACGCATTAAGTGCTGAATTACGAGCATGAGTGTAGGCAAGTGATATAATGTATTGAAACGTGGTTATTCGTGTAGCTTCCAAAATTCCATAGAAGCCTCTAGTAAAGTTGCCACCACTTTACTAGGGCATGCCTTAGACTGGATTATGACTTAGACTAGACTATGACTACTCTGACTGTGACTATGACTTGACTTTAAGTGAAAATTTCCATAATACGATGAAAAACTACAATACTTGACACTGGCTAAATACACTATGTGTGGAGCCAAAATATAAGGAAAAAAAAAAGTATCTATATGGTTACCTCCAAGATTTACGGATGATTTCTCACTATCCATGGATAGATACAGTTGCATTGAATAGAAAAACGTTAGTGTCAGCCTTAAGGCTGCGATCTGGACACATCCCATCGAACAAGTTCGCATTCTTGATGAAAAAAGTAACATCTCCTAATTGTGATGACTGTGGTGTTATACAAGACGTGCAGCATGTTCTTTTGGAGTGTGTCCGGAACTCAGCGTTTAGACGTACGCAGTTTGGTGCTGCAAGAGATATGGATGTCGGTAGATGCAATAGTATTTTGGTGGAGCCTGCGTCAGCCCATGCAAAAATTCTCTTTAAATTGTTATCTTTGGGTCTAGATAAAGACTAAATGTGTATGTAATAAGGTGTTGATTTTTCTCACAGGGCGATGTGGTCGCTAAGCGACAAAGCCCTTTAAATAAATTAAAAAAAAAAAAAGATTTACGGAACAAACTCGTTCCAAGACAAGGCGCGTACAATTAATAATAGATTGCATAATTTATTATGGTTGCAAGGTGCCAATAGAGCGTGATGTCTGTAAATCAGTATCTGTTTAATATACCTAGTATATTTAGTACCAAATAGATTTTAGTGATAATAATAACAGCTAAAGTACCTACCCATGACCAATCTCTTACTGTAGAAAGTAAGGAAATGGTTTTATTGGCAGGAACGCGGAAAAGTTCACATCGTTGCATTGTATTATTTTTTTAAACTTATGCGTTTTCCAGTGTTAGTGTTTAAAATTGGTGGTGTTTTACGCATTAAGTGCTGAATTACGAGCATGAGTGAGCAAGTGGTATAATGTGGTAAAACGTGGTTTTTCGTGTTGCTTCCAAAATTCTGTAGAAGATTCTAGTAAAGTTGCCACCACTTTACTAGGGCATAACTTAGACTGGACTATGACTACCTGACTTAGACTACCCAGACTGTGACTTAGACATGACTTTACGCGAAATATTCTATAACACGATAAAAAATTACAATACTTGACACTGGCTAAATACATAATATGTGTAGAGAAAAAATATTAATAAAAAAGTAAGAAAATAAAGTCTAATGCGGGACCATAGTAATATGACTGTCTTGTTTTTGAAATAAATATATTTTGCATTTTGTAAGATAATATTGTTTTCACCTCACTAGCTCGGAAAGGTTCTCTTTGTCATTCAAAATCTGGGCGCAAAAACGCATTTTGCTCGCTAGCGTGGAAAGTGTTTTTAAAATTCGAACGTTTCTATTCAATAATTTTCTCGTCAAGAATTGAGGATTTAATCACAGATCTGTCCGAATTTAACTTTCTTGATATCGCCAGTCCACTGAAAACTCATTAATACCACAGACTACCTCCTAAAAGATACCATCTTTTTC
This sequence comes from Ennomos quercinarius, assembly GCA_910589525.2. Lineage (NCBI taxonomy): Eukaryota > Metazoa > Arthropoda > Insecta > Lepidoptera > Geometridae > Ennomos > Ennomos quercinarius. Next base: position 4,778,684 of record OU342515.1, read on the forward strand.
TCGTTCACCAACCTCATTTTTAGAACAATCGCCTGTCCAGCACCAAAGAGTATAAAACCAATACGCTATCCAGCACGGCGACTGCATGGAAAATGGATGAAAAACACTTTTTCTTTAATTTTCCATGAATTACGTGACGAGCTAGTCGTTTACCTGATGTCAAGCGTTACCGCCACCCATAACTAAATTAATAAGCTAAAAACTAATATTTTCATAGCCTTTTAGCTATTTTTCTTACATTTTCCTCGCTGTAGTGAGGTGAAAAGTTGTGTGTTGCACTCGGCAGCAAAGTTTTTCTGCGTCTCGTACCTTTGAAACCTTCGCTACGCTCAGGATTCTTCATTTGAACCACTCGCTACGCTCGTGGTTCTATCCTACGATCCTTCGCTTGCTCAGGTTTCAATTCAAGTACTCGCGCCAAAACCAACTTTGCAGCCTTGTATAACAAATAACTATTATTTTATTATTAATCCTAATTATGTTATTGTCTTGTATGTTAATTTATATCTTCTTGGTTCTGAAGATCAAAGGTTTTGGCAGAACCGATAGTAATGTAAAGATAATTTGGTTTTGCAAACGCAATTTGGGAAAAATGAAAACCTATCTAATTAAAGAGGTGACAGCGAGAGAGTAGAGAGAGTAGAGAATAGGTGAGAGTTTTAAATATATCATAACAATCCTTTATTTGTTTAGTTTTAGCTAAAATTCAGTTTTCTGCCTAAAGCCCATAGATTTTATTATTAAAACCAACGACAATGCAGAGTTGGCCATCTTCTTTTACTGCGGTCCATTTCTTACATAAATGTTTTAGGTATTAGTTATTCTAATTACCTATTCTAGAGGTGCTTAGTTACCCCCGGTTTCTACTTTCTCGTACGTTTGTTAAAGTTAAGCTCATGTCTACTTCAAAATATGGAATGGTCATTGGATGCCTGTTCATCATCGGCTGGCTTCAACCAATGAGCGTATAGTATTTTAAGTTGATATGAGTTTAACTTTCGAGAAACCGGCTGTCGTATTATGTAAATTGCAACAGCAGTAGCAAAGCGACAGCAAACACTTAACAATCGGCCACAGTCGCCCGCCTGTTGCTCGCCTGTCGCCGAATTCACTTTGGCCTTTGATACTAGCGCCACTAGCAACAGAACAGCAATAGACGGAAACAAAATAATGCACTTTTTAGTTCATCGATTGTCCGACAGACGGTACAGGATTAGCCAGCCGCTAGCTAATTACGTAATTCGCAACAAGTTTGCAACAGGCGTAAATTCTGCAATCATTGCTGTCAAACGTCACTGTGGCAGAGCAGAAAGCGATCGACCGCTAGACGCTTACGATTTCCAGTGACACCTTGCGACCGATTGCTAAGTGTTTGCTGTCGCTTTGCTACTGCTGTTGCTTTGCTGTTGTAATTTTTACATAATACGGGTGTGAGGGTTAGTATTTTACCTGCAGTATTCTGAAGCATTACCTGGAAACCTAATAAGATAGCTTGAAAAACTTAAGCTTTTTCATGATCCCGGTCACCTAATAAACGTGCGTAAGTGCCGGGTTCTGTTCCCAGCGCCCGCAGCACTCATAAGTAGGGTAGCCAACCGTCCGGAATAGGACGGAAATTTTCGGCTTTTTGAATTGAAATGATATTAATTTATTTGTAACTACCTTAAGAGCCAATACAACGCCAAATTGCTTAAAATGGCTTAGCTTGAGGCAGTGTCCTGTCAATAATATTCCAACAATGACTTTGAAATTAATATATGGTAAAGTTCAGGACTAATGCTACTGCAAATGTATCGTGAAAACACAAATTAATAAACTTTTCTCGATAGAAAAAAATTACAAAGTTACCTCCAAACCGTACAAATAAACAGCGATTATTCAATGAATACTTTAAATAAGATCATGAAACTTTGTGTAGTAGTTGAACTAAATATAATGGAGGGCGTATGTATAGCGGATTTTTAAAATACCCTTTATATTCAGTGTAATAATAAATTACCTAAACTATTGCACGTTGGAACCAGTTTAACTTGACCGCCCCTGCCGCTCGGCCCCTGGCTCATCCCCGCTTTGGCCTAGTACTATACATCTATTCTGTTCTGTGGCTTTGGCTTGAATTCGCGCTGGCCTTGCACAAGCCCTTAAGGGATTAGACGAAGTAGTAAGTAGCTTAGTTTTGGACTGGCCTGTTAGCTCAGTTGGTAGTGGCTCTGCCTTCTGAACTACATATAGGTTGTGGGTTCGATTCCCACCCAGGACAAACATTTGTGTGATGAACATCGATGTTTAATCTGTGTCTGGGTGTTATATTAGGTTGACGATGATCACGAAATAATTTTTCTGGACTATTTTTTACAATATCCGGGTTTTTGTCCGGAGCTTTCAATCGAAATGGTAACCCTATTCGTAAGGAACATGTCTGTTCGCAAGTTATTCTGGACAAGTAAACAGTTTAGAGTTCTGTAGGTTTGGCTGAACCGTCTACAGATTAAATGTTTACGGAATTCCGATTGATAATGTTTTTGATTATGCAGTGACCAAAGATAGACTTACGGTGGGAAGCTTGTTACTAATCTATACGCTTAAGGTGGAACGTTTCACTAGCGCGGCAAATTCAAATTTTCTTGCTTACTTTTGCCAATTATAGCTTAATTACTCAACGTGATTACATTAAAAGTAATTTAACGTGAAGAAATAGAATGTATCAACAAATTATGATTAAAAGTATCTCCTAAATATCATTGGTTTAGCGACAAATGGCAGTAAACAAATTTCGTCTTAGTTTTTCAGTCTATTACCATTTGTCGCTAAACCAATGATAAAATATGTAGGTGATACTTTTAACTGTAATTTATTGATACATTCTATTTATTCGCGCAAAATTAGTTTTCATGTAATCACATTGAGTAATTAAGCTATTATTGGCAAAAGGACGCAAAAAAAATTGAATTTGCCGCACTAGTGTAACGTTCCACCTTAATTTTTATTATGGGAGTAAAAGAGATCACATTACATTACTGCATCAACGTTGTTGTCCAAAAAGTATCTGATTGGGCCTAGCATATATACCTACTTTGTTTTATGATTTTTTTTTACTACCCGTATATTATGAAGTTAAATGACTCTAGAGTCATTTAACTTTATAAAGAAAAAAAGAAAAAGAAATTGTTTATATATTTCTATATCGATAAGAAGTGTAAAGCAATCAAAAATTTTAAAAAAATATTTAGCTTTGACAGTCTTACTATATGCACCTATAGATAGATATATATAAGTAGGTATACATAGTCCGACTCGCACTTGGCCGGTTTTTGCCCTCTGGATAGGGCACCCTAAAAGAGTTAGATATCGCTATCAAAAATGTCCGAATCCACAGAATAAGCAGTAGCTGTTATATTATGCAAGTAAAATGTTTAAAATAGATTTTAGATGTCACGGCGCAAGCCGTTGCCAAGTGTGTGACGCGGCGAGCCGGCTCTTCGAAGATAAATACGAGGAGGAAGGAAGAAACCCCCGTGGTTGCACTCGCGAGCTTCCACCGTTTTTCTGACCCCAAATAACAAATGGGAAAAGGCAAAGAGGGTGATGATGATGATTATTAATAAGTAGCAGGCATCAGTATTTAGTTTCTAAAACTAAATTAAATCTAAACAAAGTACTTACATGAAATTAAAAAAAAAACTAGAAAAAAACCAGCGACTTACCTAAACGCGGTTTTTTATTTATAAGTTTAGATATTTGTAGTTTTGGTTTTAGATAAGTAATTATGATCATCACCATCATCATCAGCCTGAAAACGTCCAGCTCGCCTCCTGCATCCATCAGTCCCCGCGGCTTTCACCAGGTCGTCGGCCCACCGAGTGCGGGGCTGGCCTACGCTGCGTCTTCCGGTTCGTAGTTGCCACTCGAGAACCTTTCTTCCCCATCGGTTGTCAGTTCTACGAGCGATGTGGGCTGCCCATTGCCATTTCAACTTGCTAATTCCAAGAATATCGGTCACTTTAGTTCCCTGCAGATCTCCTCATTCTGGATCTTATCTCGCAGGGAAACACCGACCGTAGCTCTCTCCATAGCTCGCTGCGTGACTTTGAGCTTACTCACGAGGCCAACAGTAAGAGACCATGTCTCAGTTCCTTAAGTCATCACTGGCAACACACACTGATTGAAAACTTTCAGGCTCTGCGGTATTTTGGATGAAAAGATAGGACGAAGCTTCCCGAACGCTGCCCAGCCGAGTTGGATTCTTCGTGCCACCTCTTTATCGAAGTTGGACCTACCTAATTGTACAGTCTGTCTTAGGTAGACATATTTGTCGTCAACTTCGAGAGTATTGTTCCTAACAATTACCGGCCCCCTAATTACCTAACTCGCAACAGGTTTGCGACAGGTGAAAATCTCGCGGTGATTGCTGTCATACATCATTAGTGGTGTCAAGAATGTACGCTTCGCTACTTCTGTCGCACTGCTACTGCTGTCGCATTGCTGTTGCAAATTTTACGTAATTACCCCGCCGTACTGTAATACCTAGTACTACTTAAATGATATATAATACGTAAACCACTCTGTTCTCTGAATAATATATGCATTTATTTTTACACAATACGGATACAGACCGCACGCTCGGCTAAGGTGACGCACTATTCTGAAGAATTTGTTTGTTTTGTTTGTTTCCTAGATTTTTGAATTGCAAGCAGACGTAAAATTCTGGATAAATAGGTAAGTAACGCATGTAGAATTGCAGATGTTATTATTTAAACTCAGGTCCGTATTATTACAGATGCCGTTTGTTTACTAGGGATTTTTCTGCAAAGTTCGTCTAGGTAACCACCGCTTTGCCAGTTATTCTGTCGTCAAGCAGTAGTGTGCAAGCACTACTGTGTTCCGGTTTGAAGGGCATTGTACCTTGTGAAATTACTGGGCTAATGAGACTTTATGATCTGGGCACTCAGTCTAGTAATCTTATTACTAACCTGTGTGTAGTCTCAGGATGACGTGCGCAGTGCAGTGTCACGCAAAACTATATTCGAGTTCCACGTAATATTGCAATCTGTTTTTTTTTTTTTTTTTTTGAAAATGAAATTATGTTTATTACCAAAGAATACACATTAAAGTTTATACCTATTTTGCAAAATCTTATTAATCTAGCAAAAATAAGTAGGTATAGCCCATGAGGAACATTAGCAGCTGTGCTAGGTCATACCTGTGTTACAGCTGCCAATATCTTCCTCCTGTGTAGTATGAATTGTTTGCTCAAGAGATTCTAAAAATATTTCCAGCAACCATACACTACGAAATACTGTTTGGGGATATGGGCAGCCGTGACGCTTAATATCAGGCGAACGACTAGCTCGTCACGTCATTCATTTACATAAAAAAGAATTACGCTCCGGTTTGAATCGCTGCTAAAGTCAATACTCTCAAGACTCAAACAATTTAATGTATTGCAAATAGGCAAATTTTAGCACTTATAAGTCAAGAAATCGGTTAACTTAAAAAGACCGTAATTGTAATATTGTTTTAAGACAGGGCTTATCGTGACGGTGGGTCTGAGACACTGGACCATATGTAATTTTTTTGTAAGATATTGAAATTCCAAGACCATTGCGAGACTACCTAAAAGGAGCTCATATAAAAATATCAATTTTTCATATTCAGTATTTTTCAAGCTTTTATTACTTAAACGACAAATTAAATGAATTGTGAGGAGTTACGATATCGACGTGTGAAGACAAAACTGGTACAATATGTGTATCACAAAAAACTTCACCACAAAGGTGTTTTTTTCTCTCTTGCAAAAATTTTAATTCAGCCTCACAGCATTGTAAATTTAGTAAAAATATCTACCATTTCTTTATTACAACCTAAATAAAAAATACAATCTGTAATTTCTCAAGAAACATTTAAAATACCTGGGGGTCAACATTGTTAAGTGTTGTGCATTTATCCTAGTTGTAAAAAGGATAAAGCCTGTCACACACGGCGGAGATAGTATAATATTTAATCTGAGAGTATCTACGCATAAAAACTTAAGGTTCTGTAAATATCACACACGGAACATATTCGATAATATACGAAATCCGATACCTGTAAAGATATTACAGTCCTTAAAATTTTAGCGACCAGCGGGATTCGAACCCGCGCCTTCCAACTCACCGGATTAGACGCCCTACCAATTAGGCCATGGTCGCATGACTGCTGCGGCGAAAATCTTAAGGACTATGTGTTCACCGACTAAGCAGCCGTGGCGACATCTATATAACCTGTTTAAGACAGGTAATCTATTCATACAGGACAGACAGATATCCCTGAAGTGTGGTTTACACTTAAAAATCAATCCATGAAATCCGATACCTTCAGAAATAAGTCTTTATTCGCCCGTGCGCTCAACAGCGCTTGACAGCCTCTGTGGTGTGGTGGTTGAGCGGGTCGGCTCATAACCCGGAGGTGGCGGGTTCAATTCTCGCGACAGGACAAGGATATGTGAAAAAAAGGGCAAACTTGTTCTGTGTCTGGGTGTTGTGGGAGCATGGTCCTCGTAGTTCCTGGGTCCCTAGATACAGGGAATCCTAGTTAGAGTCCATGATCTATGTATGTGATCGTTGGGCGTTATTATTGAGCGTTATTATATTTTGTAGCTGACAAAATCTATCCATATCGGTCTGTATCTGCAGATACTTAACGGTGAAATATATTATTATCTGCGCAGTGGTTGCTGTATTCCCCCTGACTCACACGCGAAAAGATTTGTCCGCATGGCGGAAGCGCCGCGGACTATTCTTTTCGCATGCGAGCCGGGCGGCGTAAACAAAATGGTTAATATTCAAATATTGTAGAATGTTGCTATTTTTTGATGAATTATGAATAAAAATTATATATCTGTGTTTTATTTGATCCCAACTTGTATTTTTCATATTCAATCGATTTATTGCAATACCTCATAGAAAAAAAATATTTGCCGAAAAAAAGGCGATTTTTAAAAAATTCCCCAAAAAATAATAAAACAGCCAGGAAAGAACAGGTATCTATATTTTTCTTCAGTATTTTACGGCTCAATACTCTATATTCACAGTCTATAATGTCTTAGTACAAAAAAAAACATGTGACGACGAGTTATGTGTCACGGCACCGTCAAAATCTGTCAAAGTCACGCTCAAGTTTATGTTCCAGTCTTTTCATTATAAGATTCTTTCTTATCAGATTTTTAGCATTATACACCAAAGAGAAGAGCAATTCTCCCTCTACAATTTTCTACAAATTCATACATTGTTAGTCTGTGCAAACACCATGGAATTCATTATATGGTGAAATGTCACCCGTGGCGCGTGCCGTAACACAATTGCGCCTTACGGTGGAAGGGTTTGTATGAAGAACTATATATTGACAGATATGCGCTCAGGTACAGATAGATATCTTATATTATCTGTACCGTGTGTGACAGGCTTTATAAATACCTAATTATAATATTATTTTATTCTCGTTTGTTCCCCTAATGGGACAGCGTAGTGGGACAAACGGGATTACGGGAACATTCCACTCGCACACTTATTTAGCGTGCAAACAAAAAGTCACGACCTTCAACACTTCTAATTTTATTTTTAACTCTTTGATGAGAGCGTGCGAATTTTTCGATAATTCATAGAAAGTGGGATTCTGGGCCATTGTAGTTTATTTAACTAAGAACGTTTTATTGATTATTGTAAGATTTACGTGCGCTTTGTAGTTAGTAATAATTTACAAAATCTTTGAAGTCGTTTTATTGTTTTTTTTTGTGTTATGACCATAACTCTTATATACTTACTAGCTGACCCGCCCCGGCTTCGCACGGGTTAATTAGTTTCACGCCGTATCTCAGTCTAAAGGAAGAGAGGAGGAAGAGGGAAAAAGATAAGGGAAAAGGGTGAATACATGAAACGGTGAAAGCATTCGCCGTTTTTCACCCCCTCCCTGCTCTCTTTCCCATATACAGGATAGGAGTGACTATGGAACTAGTGCTGAAAGTTGGATGTCTGTAATTTCTGAACCACAAAACCGATGACCTTGAAATATTTACGGGACAATATTTAAAGTACCTCCTCTCTAACAAAAGAAGAATGAATGAAATCGGACTGAGTGTTAATAAATTACTACTATACACACACACATACGTACATATTTCTACTCATCTCCTCTCCCGAGGGAACCGTGCTGATTTTCGGTTTTAAAAGTATCCTATAGTTTCCTCGTAATATTATAGACTCAAATCATGCCAAGTTTCATTTGAATCCATTCAGTAGTTTCAGCATGATGCTCAACCAAGATACAGACAGACAGACAGACAGACAAAAATGAAAATTTATAGTTTTGGCTTCAGCATCGATAATAGTGATAATGGGAACCCCCCAAAAAATTTTTTCATAATAACTTCTGTGTAGGTACAGAATTGGACCTGTAACAGTTTTATTATATGTAGGTATAGATTAGAAAAGCTCATAATTAAATCATTTGAGTTTATAGTACTTATACTTTATCTGATTTTTTTTTCTCTAATCGGTGGGTCATATTATTCACTGCTATTTTCGCACCGAAGGCGCATGAACAAGCTGAGTAAAAAAAATTTAACTGACACAGACATCATTTATCTGTTTATTACAAACAAGATATGGTATTGGTTTATTGTTGACAGCCTCTGTGGTGTGGTGGTTGAGCAGGTCGGCTCATAACCCGGAGGCGGCGGGTTCAGTCCCCCGACAGGACAAGTATTTGTATACAGGAAAAAAGCGCAAAAATACTTGTTCTGAATCTGGGTGTCTGGGTCCATGGGCCTCGTAGTTCCTGGGTCCCTAAATACAGGGAATCCTAGTCAGGGTCCAGGATTTATGTATGTGATCGTAATATAAGGATTTCTGACACCCAAATTAAAAAAAAAATTGTTTATTAAAATCCGTTCGATGGCGTTGACGAGACATGGCGTGAACAATTATCACTACACTGTCTGTGGTTCTAAAGATTTATGCCACAGATTAGAAAAAAAACAGTACTGTGCCAATCATGACTCGTCAGCGCCATATCTTTGGCTGTAGAACTACGTTTCGTCCAGCTGTCAGAAAATCCGTTACTATAGGTACCTACATCACACTAATATTATAAAGGCGAAAGTTTGTGTGTATGTGTGTATGTTTGTTACTCTTTCACGCTCTAACAGCTAGACGGATTTGAATGAAATTTGGTATGGAGGTAGCTTATACCCTAGATTAAAACATAGGCTACTTTTTATCCCAATAACGGGAACGGTTCCTGTAGGAACGCGGATGGAACCGCGGGGCGCTGCTAGTAATTACATAAGCATAAAAACTCTGAGTGGAAGAAAGCATTTCGACACGCATATTTCATTTTTCATCTACTTTAGATATTTGCACCAAAAATAACCCATCATTTTCCCGCCAACAGCTGTCATTTTCACAGATAATTTATTATTATGCGAGCTTGTAAACGCGCTGGGCTGTCAACCGTTTTGTTCTCATTTCAAACGCGCGCCCCGACGGCCATAGACAAAAGGCGGGAAGATTAGGTACACTGGCAGGTGAGGAAAAAAATCTGATATGGGGCGGGAAACACTTTTTTAAGGTGGAACGTTACACTAGCGCGGCAAATTCAAATTTTCTTGCATTCTTTTGCCAATAATAGCTTAATTACTCAACGTGATTACATGAAAACTAATTTTGCGGTAATAAATAGAATGTATCAACTAATTACGATTAAAAGTATCTCCTAGATATCATTGGTTTAGCGACAAATGGCAATAGACTGAAAAACTAAGAAGAAAATTGTTTATTGCCATTTGTCACTAAACCAATGATATCTAGGAGATACTTTTAATCGTAATTAGTTGATACATTCTATTTATTACCGCAAAATTAGTTTTCATGTAATCACGTTGAGTAATTAAGCTATTATTGGCAAAAGAACGCAAGAAAATTTGAATTTGCCGCGCTAGTGAAACGTACCACCTTAAATTAAGTAGTTACCTATATTACCTATACATAACTAATATTTAAAAAAAATCTAATGACAATGTAAGGAACTAACAAAACCTGAAACTCTAAAACCCCCGAAACAAAAAATCTCTAAAAGCTAAGGGCACTCACGATAAGTCCTTTCAAATAACTAAAAAAAAACACAATAAATACATTGTTTTTTTTACACTAACGTTCTTTGTGTTCTCGTTTTTTATTTTCCTTTTGCCGAAAATCTGAACAAAATGAAAACAATAACTAAAATTTAAAAAAAAAATAAGTATGGATATGTCACACAGCGCCATCTAGCCCCAAACTAAACATTGCTTGTACTATGGGGGGAGATAACTGATAGAAATACTTAGATAGTCTTTGTTTGTAAATACATACATAGAATACAATATAACACCCAGACACAGAACAAACATCGATATTAATCACACAAATGTTTGTCCCGGGTGGAAATCGAACCCACAACCTATAGTTCAGAAGGCAGAGCTACTACCAACTGAGCTAACAGGCCAGTCAGTTCATTCATTTGGGACTTTTGGGCATCATATAATTATTTAGTACCTACCTACCTAATCTGTGCTTTTGGGAGCTACGCTGCCATCACAGACAGATATAGATATAAAAATAACGATGCGATGGTGGCCGAGCGGTAGCATGTGCGCTTCGCAATCCTACGGCACCGGGTTCGATCCTCGGCCCTGCACCAATGATTTATTTCGTAAATTATGTGCAGTTTTCGATGCCATCGCTCCGTGCCTCGGAGAGCACGTTAAGCCGTCGGTCCCGGTTGCCATAAGAACATCTATGGCAATCGTTACGGGTAGTCAGATGCCTGATAGAATCTGCCGCCTGATCTAACCATCCCTGTTAATGGTTACTTATGGGTTGCGAGTTCAGATGGCAGTCCCTCGTGTAATTCTGGTAGCTCACCGCTACAGGTTAGATTGGGAGCCGATCCCAATAACAAATGGGAAAAAGCAAAAAGGATGACGAGTACCTACCTACCTAATCTATGCGTTTGGGAGTTACGCTGCCATCACATGCAGATATAGATATATACAAATAACCAAATCGTAAGATATTAAATAGCCCTTAACAAATTAGCAAGTAAGCTCAAAGTCACGCAACGAGCTATGGAGAGAGCTATGCTCGGTGTTTACCTGCGAGATAAGCTCCAGAACGAGGAGATCCGCAGGAGAACTAAAGAGACCGATATAGCTCTTAGAACTATCAAGTTGAAATGTCAATGGGCAGGCCACATCGCTCGTAGAACTGACAACCGATCGGAAAGAAAGGTTCTCGAGTGGCGACCACGAACCGGAAGACGCAGCGTAGGCCCCCACACGGTGAACCGACGACCTGGTGAAAACTGCGGGGAGCTGATGGATTCAGGAGGCAAGCAGCTGCTCAAAGTGGCACTCTGTGGGGCCCTTTGTTCAGCAGTGGACGTCTTCGGCATATTGATGATGATGAAGTTAGCAATTATTGTATCCTATAGTAACTTATTAAATTATTTATCGGAAACGTGACCAAGAAATCTGCATTGGACGAAACAAAAGTCTATTGTTCCATAGACAAATATATGTTAATATAACTTTTTAATTCGATTGAGCACAATAGAGCTTTTGCGGTGCCAAATATGTGATTCTTTTGAAACGCGCGGCTGGGTTGTAACCTCTATGGTTAAGTTTAAACTACCAGGTAAACCTCCAGTTAAAACTTTAGTTAAGTGGAAATGTGTTGTACCATTGAACTATTGCTAAAATGAAATCATTTTAACGGTAGCTTTTACTACGAGATATGTAAAGTTAAAGGTTAGGGTAAAACTGTCATTAAGGGTGGTCAAAAATTCTAACAAATTGGTAAGAATTTGTTAGAGTTTTAAACCATTCGTTACCTTGACTACAGATCAAAAACCTTACTGTCAAAAACCTGTCAAAAATTAAAGAGAATGGAAAATGAGCGAACTTTAACATTGTACGTAATGAAACAATGAAATAAAATAATTTATACATGTAATTGACCTATGTAAATAGGGCGAATTCTGTGATGTAATTATGTAAATGAATGAGCGGGACGTCAGTGCAGGCCTTACCACCTCAAATTGGAATTAAAATAAGCCTCCCCCAGAGAGCGCCACTTTGAGCGGCTGTTCGCCTCCCGCATCCATCATCTCTCCGCGGCCCTCACCAGATCGTCGGTCCACCTAGTGGGGGGCCTACACTGTGTCCGGTTCGTGGTCGCCACTCGAGAACCTTTCTTCGCCATCGGTTGTCAGTTCTACGAGTGATGTGTCTTTGTTTCCCGATAACGAATCGCGAGTGAATAGGTATCTTCTAGGCAAGCATGTACCATCGTAGACCGCGTCGTCACTTTCCATCAGGTGAGATTGCGGTCAAATGCGGGCCTATTTAGTTATAAAAAAATGTGTACAAATAAAAAAAATCTACCTATGTCTTGTAGTAATCAAAGAAACACTGTAACCATAGATAATTCACTTTCTAAGACTCGCCAAATATAGCTCTCAGTAAAAAATCTGTGACCTATTCAGTTAGATTGCTTTTACTGCGTGACTGAGCAGATTTTTTGTGCAGCTTTGTTTTAGTTTTAATACCGTTTGCTATTTTTGTGGAACAGGGGGCGTACCGTGAGCTCTTAGCGCGATTCAAAACAGAGCCTATATTGGATCGCTTTGTTTTTTTTGTATGAGGATTTTGAGAAGCGATCCAGTATAGGCTCTGTTTTGAATCGCGCTAAGAGCTCACGGTACGGCCCCAGGACAATTGAGGAAGTTATTTACAGGTGATTGAAAAAAACTTGGGCCTCAAACTCAAATAAACTCAAAAACTACTGTGCCGATTTCAAAAATTCTTTCACCATTGGAAAGCTACATTCACCCTGAGTAACATAGGCTACACCACTACACGTGCAAAGCCGGGGCGAGCCGCTAGTTCTAAATAATTTACTGGAAGCTCTTTACATAGAGCACTGACCGCGTGAAAGTCGTACGGTGCCATAAATGGCACCAATTAAATGGCTTACATTTCGCGAATGTACTGGAGCTCTATAGGGTTAAGCCAACTTCAATCACCTTAACTGCATACTGAGAAATACTTGGTTGATATTATCATCTAAGTAAATTTTTCCAGTTTTATATTTTCCATCATCAGCTCAGCAACATAAGATGATGAGTACCAGACGAAAATGGCTAAATACATTTAGAAAATATATAAACCACATTATGCGGCCTATTTTTTTTATGTAAATAATAACCAAACGAATGTTGTGATGAGCTAGTCGTTCGCCTGGTGTTAAGTATATGAGGGTGGCTCTCGATTTTTCTGGGATTCCATCCTCAGACCCTGACTTGGTATCAATGTGATCACCTAGGAAGTATACCCTTTTAAAGAAAAAGAGTTACTCCAATTGGTCCAAGAGTCTTCAAGTAATCGGGGAACTTATATTTAAATAACCGGCCAAGTGCCAGTCGGACTCGCGCACGAAGGGTTCCGTAATATTATCTATAAAAACGAGCAAAACCTCATGTTTATTGTATTTTTTAGTAGTTGTTGTTGTAGCGGCAACAGAAATACATCATCTGTGAAAATTTCAACTGTCAAAGGACAGACAGCGGAGCCTTAGTAATAGCATAATAGGGTCCGTTTTACCCTTTGGGTACGGAACCCTATAAAGATTCCGACGAATCGAGATGGGAACCTCCTTTTTTGAAGTCAGTTATAAAATGTATTGTCGTATTATTTAAAAGCGGAGTCGGTATGTATAGTCGGCATATAGTGTAAGTCGAGTCGTCCTCGAGCTCTAACTGACCGCCTTGTTGCAACTTCTATTGTTACAGACATCACAGTGTGGACATGCCCATATATTCAGGATTATAAAGGACACGGCTGATTCAAGCCTCACAGTGGTTTGGAATGATAAATGTAAATATGTGTGAGACATTTCACACAGCGCCATTTAGCCCCAAACTAAGCATAGCTTGTACTATGGGAACCAGATAACTGATACAATAATTAAGTAGATATTTTTTTGTATTTTGTGGTTTTTGTTGGTAAATTAATACATAGAATACAATATAACAAAAAAAAAGTTCGCACTTCCAAGGCACGCTACCTATAATTTACCTGACCTTCAAGACACTTTTATATTAAATTAAAATTAACTTAACTGTAATTTGAATTATCTGTAATTTAACCTAACAGTAATTTAACTTAAGTTTTAACTTCAAATTAGCTTAACTGACTAGATTAACTTCACTTTAATCTAACTTAACTTAAATTGAAGCTCCCCAAGTTCTAACCTATAAATACCATGGTTTAATAAAGGTTAAAGTTAAAAAACTAAGTAAGCAATATCCACAGCAGTTGTCTGTCAAAAGGCACAAAGCTGATTCGTGTGAGCGCGCATGCACACGGCTTAATCTTGCGATGGAGGCTGCATTCATCTTTTTGCAGCCTTTATTTTAGCTTGTATACAAATTAAAGGCTTTTTGTCTGGTAGATATTGCTCATAGTAGTGACAAGACCCCACATTGTGATTGTGACTGAATAATTTACTCATTTGTCAAATGTTTAGTTGTTAATGCGCTTGTAATCTAACGCTTTTCATACCTGAGGCTATTAAGGCGAGCCTTTTCGGGAACTTTAGGTATTTTACGCTACCTTAAGGCTGCAGTTAGACGACGCGAAAAAATTCTTGCGGCCGCCGCGCGGCGACCGCGCGGTGACCGCGTACTGACTGTTCAGTTATAGCAAATTTATGTTTTATTAACTAGGACGTAAAGTTGAAATTAATTTTGAGTAACTAACAGCGCGGCGGCCGCGCGGCGTTCGCTCCTCGATCACACGGCGGCCGCGCGGCCGTCTCGCTCGAATCACTCGAATGTTCTCGATGTACGCCCCGCGCCGGCGTCCCCGCATTCTCCTTTCATTGGTCCGTCAGTCACTTGCGCGAGAGGTCGTGACACGCGGACATCGTGATTTCGAAGATGGATGAACTGAGTATCAATCCTGAGACATTGATTTCTTTAGTGGAAGAAAGAAATATCCTTTGGGATAAAACGAGCGAATCCTATAAGGATAAACGTCAAACACTAAAAGCCTGGCATGACCTATGTTCAATTATAAAAGAAGATTTCAATGACCTTCCAATTGGGGAAAAAAACACATACGGTAAGTTTTCCATCTTTTATTTGGTAATTAAACTATTGAATACAAATTTATTAATTTAACAATATTTATCGCAATGAAGAATGTTACTAGGTGTACAAATTCGCTTAAAACTATTGTCCCAGTAGGGCCTGTATCTATACAAAAACAAAAATAAAAATAATAGCGCATTTATTTTGAAATTAAATATCTCGGCAAATACGCGACGTATCCTCAGTTTTTTCACCCATATTTTTTATTTTCGACCGAGTTTAAGGAGAGCTAAAAAAATTGTGAACATTCTTCATTATCATCATAAATCGCAAAAAAATATTATTTGAGTTAAGTTTAAAATTGTTTTTTAACTGTGATACTCTTGCAATAAACGAGCGATTTGATAATTTTGTGTATCTATATATATTTGTTTTGCCATGGTACACTGCCCTGAGGGGAAACAAAATATTCAGCAAAGTTTTGACGAACATTGTCTGCTATTAAAGGATCTGCATATTCTGATCGTGACAGTGTCTGTAGTTCAAAGCCTGAATCGACAATTAAATTACCTATGCCCTGTTCTTTATGTATGAAGTTTTGTAATAGACAACAGGTTTTTACCATGTCGACTGTGAGCTCCAAAGATACATTTGAAGGCCGATGGAGGATCCTCCATTTATTGGCCATTATGCCGAAAGCGCATTCCACATAACGTCTTGCTCTAGTAAGACGATAATTAAATATTGACATTGTTTCATTGAGTTCTCGACCACTAAATGGTCTCAGTACATTTTTGTGCAACGCGAATGCTTCATCCGCGACAAATACGTACGGTAATTGAAAATTAGTCTCTGGAATCAGAGCAGGCTGTGGTAAGTTAAGTGTATTGTTCAGCAATCTCTTCCAAAAGACAGTTTCTTTTAAAACATTTGAATCGCAGTCCTTGCCATATGCACCAATATCTACAAATATAAAATTATAATTGGTGTCAACGACTGCCATTAATACAATAGAAAAAAAGTGTTTGTAATTTAAGAACATTGATCCAGATTTTGTAGGTTTTATTATTCTGATATGCTTCCCATCCACAGCACCTAGGCAGTGGGGAAAATTTGCAATATCAGCAAAGTCTTCAGCAATATTCAGCCACTCATTTTCTGATGGTATTTTCATATATATGTTTACTAGTTCTGACCATATACAGTTACACACTTCTTTAATGATAAACGATAATGTTGTTTTTCCAATTCTAAATGCGTATCTTAAATCGGCAAACGTATGACCTGTTGCCAAGTACCTGTAAATATATAAAATGATATTAAGGAACTTATTACAAGCAATTAATTGTACAAATAGTATTATTATTAATTAACATGTTTCCTGATAATTAAACATTAAGAGGAATCAGGCGAATTAAAAATTACTATATTTTTTATGTGAATATTATTTTTAAATTCCAGGTAAAAAAGTCATTCAGAAATGGAAAAATATGCGAGATGGGTGGATGAAATGCGAAAAGAAGATGAGGGAAAACAAATCTGGATCTGCAACAAAAAAAGTTCATAAGTACCCATACTATGATAATATGTTGTTTTTAAATAAAATATATAAACCCCGTGAAACTGATTCAAATGGTAAGAATTCTGAGCCAGGAAAAAGTAAACCAAATACGAAAAATAAAGAATTGAGTGACGTGGATGCAAAATTCATGAAGTTTATGGACTCTGTTGAACAAGAAGAAGAGAGTCGTATGATGTCGTTTTTTAAAGGAATTTTACCAACTGTTGAACGATTCAATGACGAAGATACTGTTGAGTTTCAGTACCAGGTGATGTCTATTGTGAGAAATATAAAAGCTAAAAACCAACAGCTACAGAATGCTGGTTCGAAAAGGCCTTACTTTACTCCACCACCCGAGACTATGTATCGTCGAGAAGGCGAAAATGTATCATACGAAAGCACCTATCAGTATGGTTACACTACTGCTGCTGGATCTGGACGTCCGGCAACACAACAATCATCTTATTCTGAAGAGTCCGAATCTACCATAGGTCGAGAGCAATATAATTTTGCCAGTCCATCCAATTCAAGTATCGACGATTTAGATTTTACAAATATATAGTCTGCCTTACAAATTTATATATATATATATATATATAATGATTAATAAATACCACTTGACCAAATAATTGTTACTATTTATTTACTTACCGCAATGTCACTGCTAATCTTTCTGTGGGGGTAATACTGTCCCGCATGTTAGTGTTTTGGTGCTTCAATTTATCATGTATGAAGTTGAGTAGTTTATCAAATGTTTTAACATCCATTCGGAAATAATCTGCGAATTCTTTTTCATCTTCTCGCAATTGGTTGTATAGCGTATGAAATTCACCAAACTCTTCTCGCCGTGCTAAAATAGGATGAATCCAAAATTTTCTACATATCTTTTTTTCTTTCTTTTTGCTTTGTCGGTACAAGTAATATGCAATCATAATTTTATTCTTCTTAGTCAAATAGCTCATAACGAACACGTGTGAATTTTAAGAAAGACCAAGATCAACTGGTATTGAATCGGGTTCGCAGTGACCGCGCGGCCGCCGCGCCGTCACCGTACTTACGCCGCGCGGCCGACACGCTGTAACATCCCGTGTCATATAAACGCGCCCTAAGCCGCACTATTTGACGGCACGACGTATTCATTTACGCGACCCAAAAGCTGTGTGCAATGCGCCGCGCCGCGCGCCGCGCGCACTTCTTTCGCCCGCGTCAGCCACGTTATGTAACTCAGTAGCGGAGATCAAGCCGCTTTGTTATTTAGGATAGAGTTAGCTTATGTTCTGGATTGATATATGATAAATGTGAACCTACCATTATTATTATAACAAATGCAACGAGGTGTACAACCGTGTTTTTATTGCTATTTTTGGTTTTTTTTTTTTATGTGATTGAACGACGTGACGAGCTAGTCGTTCACCTGATGTTAAGTGACACGGCCGCCCATAACAGTTGCAGTGTCACTCGGAACTTTACAACAATAAAGTTTCGCGTGACACTGCACTGCGCACGTCATCCTAAGGCTCAATTCAGACAGAGCAGCAAAATGCTCGAGCAGTTTTTAAGTGCTATATGAATATCAACCTTAATCTATTTAGACAAAGCTGAAAATAGTATGCAGCATTAAAATAGGTAAGATTTTAATGTTGCATACTATTTTCAGTTTTGTCTACATGAAATAAGGTTGATATTCCAATAGCACTTAAAAACTGCTCGAGCATTTTGCAGCTCTATCTGAATTGACCCTAAGACATCACCCAGTTTAGTAATCAGATTACTAAACTATATTATATATATATATATATATATATAATAATATTATATTGGTTCTTATTATTATTGTAATACGTACCAAGTCCGGCTTGGTTCCGTCCTCCCTGGTGGCGCTGCCCCCTTACCGGAGTCGATGGGAATAAAAGTGTCATCCTTCCTGGCAGCCTTAACAATAGCGCTCACCGGGGCCGATGGAATAGAAAAAGTTACATCTGCCCCGTTATAGTCGGATCGATGAATTCACCTTAGTGACAGCGGGGCCGATGGGAATTAAAGTCTCATCTGCAACCCCAGTACGGCAAGTGCTGGTGCTTTTAACGGAGAGGATTATACAAATCTAGTTTCATCAAGCCCAGCATAAACGGTAGGGTACTATAATATTTATAATAAGCAATTTGCCTAATATTACACTAATCTATAATACAATCAAACTGTAACAGAGTCAATTCTGTACCGTAAAGATATTTTGAAAAATTTTGTTGGAAGGTTCTCTACAATCAATACTAAAGCCAAAACTATAATGTTTTTCATTTTTGTCTGACTGTCTGTCTGTCTGTCTGTCACACGCCGAAACAACTAAATGGATTCAAATGAAACTTGCCATGATTTGAGTTCATATTACGAGGTAGGCTATAGAATACTTTTAATCCTGAAATTCAGCACGGTTCCCACGGGAGAGGGCATGAAAGTAAAAAAATTACTTATTTGTACATTTGACAGCGTCATTTGCACCATTAGTAAGTCGCAACCGGCACACTTGCACCTGCAAGTGTGCAGGTGCAAGTGTTAGTCGTGACTGTCCAATTATACCAATGACAGTAAACTAACTTGCTCATCACCGCATTTGGTAGGTTGGAAAAAATTTGACATATGACATATTTAAAAAAAATTGACATTTGACATCTGTCAAAAGTTTGACATCAATCAAACTGACATCTGTCTACACTTGACAGCGGTATTAGAACAGTGCGCAGTTCGCAAGTGGCACACTTGCACCGAGCGTGGGCCGCACGCGGCTCGCGCACGTTGCAAGTGTGCAGGTGCAAGTGTTAGTCGTGACTGTCCAATTATACTAATGACAGTAAACTAACTCACCCATCACCGCATTTGGTACGTTGGAAAAAATTTGACATATCACATCTTTAAAAAAAATTGACATTTGACATCAATCAAACTGACATCTGTCTACACTTGACAGCGGTATTAGAACAGTGCGCAGGTTGCAAGTCGCACACTTGCACCGAGCGCGGGCCGCACTCAGCTCGCGCACGTTGCAAGTGTGCTGGTGCAAGTGTTAGTCGTGACTGTCCAATTATACCAATGACAGTAAACTAACTCACCCATCACTGCATTTGGTACGTTGGAAAAAATTTGACATATGACATCTTTAAAAAAAATTGACATTTGACATCAATCAAACTGACATCTGTCTACACTTGACAGCGGTATTAGAACAGTGCGCAGTTAGCAAGTGGCACACTTGCACCGAGCGTGGGCCGCACGCGGCTCGCGCACGTTGCAAGTGTGCAGGTGCAAGTGTTAGTCGTGACTGTCCAATTATACTAATGACAGTAAACTAACTCACCCATCACCGCATTTGGTACGTTGGAAAAAATTTGACATATGACATCTTTAAAAAAAATTGACATTTGACATCAATCAAACTGACATCTGTCTACACTTGACAGCGGTATTAGAACAGTGCGCAGGTTGCAAGTCACACACTTGCACCGAGCGCGGGCCGCACTCGGCTCGCGCACGTTGCAAGTGTGCTGGTGCAAGTGTTAGTCGTGACTGTCCAATTATACTAATGACAGTAAACTAACTCGCTACTAGATGTCAGTTTGATTGATGTCAAATGTCAAACTTTTGACAAATGTCAATTTTTTTGACAGATGTGAAATTTATTGACATATGTCAAATGTTAATTTTTGACAGATGTCAAATGTCAGTTTTTTTGACAGATGTCAAATGTCAAATTTTTTCCAACCTACCAAATGCGGTGATGAGCGAGTTAATTTACTGTCATTGGTATAATTGGACAGTCACGACTAACACTTGCACCTGCACACTTGCAACGTGCGCGAGCCGAGTATGGCCCGCGCTCGGTGCAAGTGTGCAAGTACATGAGTTGGTCGTGACCGTCCACTTATACCAAATTACAGTATACTTGCTTCGCTCGTCGTTGTATTTGGTAGGTTGGAAAAAAAATTGACATTTGACATCTATCAAAAAATTTGACATCTGTCAAAATTTTGACGTTTAACATCTGTCAAAATTACAACTATCTCAGCCCGAAACTGTAGTACCATAGGCAATAAAACGGAAAACAGCAATTTCGATAACAGTATCATATAAAGAAATAATATTAAGCGGCCATATTAAGAAATGACAGATGTCAAAATTTGACCAAACTATGTTGATCAGCATCCTTTGGGACCCCCAGATATCGATTTATATCCCGATCAGAGCACCTTTACTTTCAGACGCGGACCAATAGACCGCCGTTTTGAAAAAAGTACTTTTTCACTGTGTGCCCCTCTCAAAACTGTACAATATTAGAACAAACCCTCCTCACAAAAGTCTTATAGTTTCGGCGTTAATTGCAAATTAAAAATCCTTAAAAAGTGAAATTGAATGTTCGCAATTTTTCAAAATGACGGAATCAAAAAAGTATTTACACTTTCCTACCAAGTGTACCGTGGGATTTTCAGATATCGATTTTCATTCGGATCGGACAACTTTTACTATGAGTCGGTATGTCTACAGCCGCCATCTTGAAAAAAATCGGTTTTGCTGATATTGCATTTTGACCCTTATAGCATCTATACTCGATCCCCAGGAACGATTTTCCTTAAACGCTGGTATTGGAGGCGTAAAAAAGGAAAACTGATATTTCCATAAAAGTACCTTTGTATGTCAGCCCCATTGAAAGTTGACACATGTTAAAATTTAATTTCAGAATGTTGATCAGCATCCTTGGGGACCCCCAGATATCGATTTTCATCCGGATCGGTGAAACTTTTTTTCCCGCCGCGGCCAAAATTTACGCCATTTTGAAAAAAATATTTTTTGCCATTCTTCCTCTCTGGCTTTCAAACAATATTAGTTCCAGGTCTTAATACTAAAGTGTCATAGTTTCGCCGTCATTTACGGTTATAATTTGTATGGCGGATTTTTTTTTCCGCTATTTTGATTTTTTTTTGACATCACCAAAATCGTCCCAGGGTTTGCTATGACATTCCTTAAAACGCACATGACCTATCTCATATGGTTTGGCCAGGCCGTTGACTATCCGAGTGACCGAAGGTCGGAAGACCAGGTCGCGAATTTTTTTGAAGACACCTCTGTCACTTGGACACAAAAGTCAACAAAGACATTCAAAATTTTCCATTGGTATCGAGAAACAATGCGTCAAAAATGGAAAAAAAAATTGTATGGCAGCCATCTTTAAAAATGGCGGAATACAAATTTTTTTTCAAATTTCGAATCTGCGGCCCCGAAAACCCCCCCATGCGAAAAATCACCCTGATCGGACTAACTTTCAAAATGGCCGCCATTGTGAATCCGCCTCGCATCTTGGATTTTCATGACAACGATCTGACAGCCCCTGTCATCCTCTATGACATTTGGTCGAGCACCACTGACCACCCACATACCTCTTACCTCTTAAATATTATGGTACCCTACCTTCAATGCTGGACTTGATGAAACTGATTTGTGTAACCCTCCCCATTAAAAGCACCAGCACTGGCCGTACTGGGGTGGGGATGAGACTATTATTCCTATCTGCGCCGCTGTCACCGAGATGAATTCATTGATCCGACTATAACGGGGCAGATGACAATTTTTATGTTCCATCGGCCCCCATGAGCGCCGTTGTTGAGGCTCCGGGGGAGGATGGCACTTTTTTCCCATCGACCCCGGTAACGGGGCAGCGCCGCCGGGGAGGATGGGATCAAGCCCCTACCCCATAGCTTTCTTTCACTTACCCAACCCGCCTATTTTTTGCCACACCACCCGCTCACCTGCCCATAGGTTTTGCACACTTGCCCACGCCTATCGACATTTGCTCACACAAGCTGCCTGCTAGCCCCTGCCTGCTAACACGTTTCCATAATTGCCCACACCTGCCCACTTTTTCTCACACCAGCCGCTCAACTGGTAACACTGATTCATACCTGCCCGTACTTGCGCATGCCAGTTACGTATTATCTAGCACCATGTATCATCATCATCATCATCATCATCATCATCATCATCATCAGCAGCAGCAGCAGCATCATCATCATCATCATAAGCATTATCATCATCAGCCTGAAGACGTCCACTGCTGAACATAGGCCTCCCCAAAGAGCACCACTTTGAGCGGCTGCTCGCCTCCTGCATCCATTGGCTCCCCGCGGTGTGCTGCTTGACACCATGTATACGCAATGTATACTATGAAGCAAACATAACTGCTTGTGTATGAGATAAATAAATGAGTATGATGATTATTCACAGCCTCTGTGATGTGGGGGTTTAGCAGGTCGGCTCATAACCCGGAGGAGATGGGTTCGATTCGTGACATGAATTTGTGCACAAAAAAATAACACAAGTGTGGATTGTATGATTGAGTAAGGCGTGTGTATTGAGGCGTAGGGCAAGAAACTGTCCATGACGGTGAGCATAATGATAATTAGAAAGCATAGGTAAATTACATGGTAACTACCGATTTTCCTAATGCATAACTTAGAAAGAAAGAAAGAAAGAAAATACATTTATTCAGGACATCACACAACATTACATTCCTAACATACATCATGAAAATAAAACAATAAAAAACAAAAATAGGTAAAAGGTCTTGAGCAGTTTTTTTTCTTTTATTATATTTGTTACCCATTTTATTAAAATTCACGGCCAGTGTAGCTTCGCGTCGTGGAGCGCAAAAATTTGGCACACGTCCGGCGTCGACGGGCTCTGCGAGCGGACTCAGGCCCGGGTCAGCTTTAGTACCGATGTCTCCACGAAACGCTCGTGTCACACGCATTCCGACATTTTCTTTGCATCAAGTGACTTCTATAATGTCAAAAGTCAATTGTGTTGTTGTCATGGAAATTATGTACATAACACAACCTAATTAATCGGTATAATTCGTAGTTTTTCTGGCTTTTTGTGTATAATTTCAAATTAATATATCATTATCATCATCTTCTTTGCCTTTTTCTCATTTCGCATTTGTTATTGGGGTCGGCTCCCAAGCTCCCAGTCTAATCTGTAGCGGCAAGCTATCAGAATTACACGAGCGACTACAGGATCGGACCGTGAGTTTGCCTAATTCTCAGCTGTTCTTGTTTTTCGTTAATCCTGATAGTTTCAGGTTTCACACATTTATAAGTAAATCTAGATAAGACCCCTTAAATTTCAGTGGGGGCTGGGGGCCCTTTATCTCCACGGCGCGCTGGGCTGAAGCTCAAATTACCCTTATACAAGATCTGGCCCTGAGCGACTGCCATCTGATCTCACAACCCATAAGGAACCAGTAACAAGGATGGTTAGACCTGGTATCAGATTCTATCAGGCGTCTGACTACCCGTAACGATTGCCATAGATGGTCTTATGACAACCGGGACCGACGGCTCTCGGAGGCACGGATGGCATCGAAAACTGCACATAACTTACTTGATAAATCATCGGTGCAAGGCCGAGGATCGAACCTGGTGCCGTAAGATTGCGAAGTGCACATGTTACTGCTCTGCTACCATCGCTCTAACTTCAAATTATATACCAATTATCTTAATCAGTTGAGCATGGGCAGTGACTATGGTTATTGATCAACACTATGGCGACGCGAAAATGTAATGTTGAAGCTTGCAACTAATAAAACTCATCGCCTGTTAAGTATCCCAAGGGACGATAAATTACAAGAAACATGGTTGTCTTTTCTGATTCCTACAAATACTGAGCTCAGTGGCCTGTCTTAGTGAACAAACGTGTTCGCCAAAATCACTTTGATATACCCCCAATTTGATGGGACGTGTAACCGTCTTCTGCATGGATATCCTTGTTCACTGCAAATGAAGTGTTGCACGGGATTCCCTTGAGCTTATCTGGTGAGTAAACTCAATTTGAATAGCAAAAATAAATAATTAAAATAAAAATGGTTTCAACCCAAAAAATGGCCTAAAAATGGCAGTAAAAATACAAAGCTTAGGCTAAGAAATAAAAATAAATAAAAGCTATTTCAGTCTCATTTGTTTTATTTAATCCTTATTAGCGGGTGCTTCATCTTCCTGTAGTATTAAAATGTAATAGGTTAAAATAATAATAATAATAACTTCTTATGTAACTTCCATGTCGATATTTTTTTGGCGTGGCGCGTCACTATGGTATCGATATCGATATTTTAATATGGAGCTAGGTACATCATTATGGCGACACCAGCGTTTCGTGGAGACACGGGAACTAATTGTCTATCATATAGAGCTGTCCTATCTGTCTTTGACTAATATAGTAGATATCTGTGAGCGGACTGGCGGCCCCGAAAATGAGCTCGGATGCCATGAATTCAAGATATAATATTCATATAAAATTACCGTATTAACTTTTTAACATTTTTATTGATCATTTAAATTTTTTGATCAATACATGATTCATTAAAATATATTTAAATAATACGATTCGTTTAAAACAAGTCGAAAAGTCATTTCAAAAAATCTAAGATAGAGGTAACTTTGGATTTTTTTTCGATCGAGTGAAGTTATTCCTTTTATGTATAAGTATGATCATTTAACTTGAAGACATCCTTAAGAATAACATATATTTTTTTCATATCTAAAAGTGTGGTTTATCTCAGAGAAAAGACGATTCAAACAAGGGCGTTTTTGGGCCAGTCTCGCCTTAAAGCTCTAGCGATTTTCAATATTATTTGAAATCCAATTCTCGTAGTTACTCTGTTTAAATTCAAGTAGGTAGATCATGCAATTTGCGCAGCTTTGTGTGGAGTAGTGGCGTTGTTTTTTTTTTTTGCAACCACTGTAGTTTTACAGGGTGTAATTGATTCATTGGCATCCTTTGAAACTAGGTACCTACTCCTGACACCGCCCGGTCACGTGTGGACCAAAAATTACGAAATCTAACGCAAGGATTTGGTATTGGTATTTGCCAAGCAGTAGCGTGCAATCACTACTGTGTTTCAGTATAAAGGGCATTGTAGCTAATGAAATTACTGGGCAAATGAGACATTATGATCTGATCACACCGTCTAGTAATCTGATTACTAGACTGTGTGATGTCTTAGGATGACGTGCGCAGTGCAGTGTCACGCGAAAATGTATTGTTTTAAAGTTCCGAGTGTTACTGCAATTGTTATGGGCGGCCGTGTCGGTGATCAGGTGAACGACTAGCTTGTCACGACATTCAATATCATAAAAAAAAATTGATAATAACTCCAAAAAATGGGATAACTTACTTAGTCAACTGCTACAGTACAAAATTAAAATAATTATGTACTGATTTTAATTATTACTTATATATTAAATAACCTTTTAAAAGTATCAAAATCGTTCGTCCCAACTACGTTTGGCGCCGCGGCAATCTTCATAATTTTCAATAAAACATAATTTCATTTGCACTCTTTACTCTTTAATAATCATAAAATCATGTATGCTCATAAATTCAATTACACCCTGTATAGTCATCTTATAGTGATACATCAGTATAAATATTATTTTAGTTATTGTTTTCATTTTGTTCAGATTTTCGGCAAAAGGAAAATAAAAAACGAGAACACAAAGAACGTTAGTGTAAAAAAAACAATGTATTTATTGTGTTTTTTTTTGTTATTTGAAAGGACTTATCGTGAGTGTCCTTAGCTATTAGAGATTTTTTGTTTCGGGGGTTTTAGAGTTTGAGGTTTTGTTAGTTCCTTACATTGTCATTAGATTTTTTTTAAATATTAGATATGTATAGGTAATACCTACTTAATTTAAGGTGGAACGTTACACTAGCGCGGCAAATTCAAATTTTCTTGCGTTCTTTTGCCAATAATAGCTTAATTACTCAACTTGATTACATGAAAACTAATTTTGCGCAAATAAATAGAATGTATCAACAAATCATAATTAAAAGTATCTTCTTGATATTATTGCTTTAGCGACAATTGGCAATAAACACGTCTTAGTTTTTCAGTCTATTGCCATTTGTCGCTAACCCAATGATAAGTAGGTGATACTTTTAATTGTAATTTATTGATACATTATATTTATTTGCGCAAAATTAGTTTTCGTGTAATGAAGTTAAGTAATTAAGCTATTATTGGCAAAAGAACTCAAGGAAATTTGAATTTGCCGCGCTAGTGTAACGTTCCACCTTAAGAATAGGTATTGCAAAATATTTAGCATGATAAATAATGCTTCGTCACATCGTATGATCGATAGTGCTTTCTCTTATTTTTTTGTAGCTTTTTGTTACTGCAAGTTAGTGTGGGAGTGAAGTTGTTCGAATTATCGATTCGAGTTATCGATGTTATTAGATATCGATATTAATTGACACGTATCGTAGCCGGCTAATGGAAACGGCTTAGAGATTTTAATTAAAAAGTGTTTTGCTTTTTTTTTCGTTTCGGCTTTTGTTTGTAACGCCTTGTGCATCCATAGAGAATACTCTCTGATATTATAGACTTTCGTATGTATTTATTTTGAGGCTACGTTGCCTGTCAGTCAGTCGTTCACTAATGATGAACCCTTTTATAGATTTAGAAGAAAAATTGTGAATTAAAAGTGCAGGTATTTGTACTTAAGGGCTTGTGGCAGGCCAGTGCGAAGCCAAGCCAAAGCTACAGATTAATATAGTACTAGGCCAAAGCGGGGATGAGTCCGGGGGCCGAGCGGCAGGGGCGGTCTAAGTTAGAATGGTTCCAACGCGCAATAACGCGCGTTTAGGTAATTTATTACTACACTGAATATAATGGCTATTTTAAAAATCCGCTATACATAAGCCCTCCATTATATTTAGTTCAACTACTACACAAAGTTTCATGATCTTATTTAAAGTATTCATTGAATAATCGCGGTTTATTTGTACGGTTTGGAGGTAACTTTGTAAATTAATTCGTGTTTTCACTATACATAAGCCTTAGCATTAGTCCTGAACTTCACCATATATTAATTTCAAAGTCATTGTTGCAATATTGTTGACAGGACACTGCCTCATGCTAAGCTATTTTAAGCATTTTGAGGTTGCATAGGCTCTTAATAATGAACTAAAGACTTGTTAAAGTATCAAAATCTTAGAATAATACCCTATAGGTAACTATTCTAAGATCATGGCTGGCCTGATAGCTCAGTTGGTAGTAGCTCTGCCTTCTGAGCGATAGGCTGTGGGTCCGATTCCCACCCAGAACAAACATTTTTGTTATGAACATTGATGTTGGTTCTGTGTCTGGGTGTTATATTGTATTCTATGTATGTATTTACAAAAAAAGTATGTGAGTATTGTATCAGTTATTTGGTTCCCATAGTACAATGCTTAGTTTGGGGCTAGATGGCGCTGCGTAAAATGTCTACACATTTATATTTATTTATTTATATCTAAAGATTTCAAAAAATATAAGTAGGATCGATAAGCAGATAGGCAAACGCTGAGTAATAAAATAAATAAATTAAAATAAATAATATAATACTTATTTACTAACGTTTTTGAGATCTATAAAACACATCAATTAGCTTTGAGAATTTTTCCTTACGCTGCTTGTTAATTTCGTCGGATTCCATAGTCACCTATTGATTTTCATTTTCCTGACAAAATAGCTCCGCAACGAGGAGATCCGCAGGAGAACTAAAGTGACCGATATAGCTCTTAGAGTTTTTTTTTTTTCTCTTATATTTTGGCTCCACACATAGTGTATTTAGCCAGTGTCAAGTATTGTAATTTTTCATAATGATAGAATATTTCACGTAAAGACAAGTCTTAGTCACAGTCTGCGTAGTCATAGTCCAGTCTAAGTCAGGTAGTCTCAGTCCAGTCTAAGTCATGCCCTAGTAAAGTGGTGGCAACTTTACTAGAAGCTTCTATGGAATTTTGGAAGCAACACGAAAAACACGTTTCACCACATTATATCACTTGCCCACACTCATGCTCGTAATTCAGCACTTAACGCGTAAAACGTCACCGATTTTAATCATTAACACTGGAAAAAGCACGAGTTTTGAAAAATAATACAATGCAACGACGTGAACTTTTCCGCGTTCCCGCCAAAACTCGCTCTTAGAGTTAGTAAGTTGAAGTGGCAATGAGCAGGCCACATCGCTCGTAGAACTGACAACCGATGGGGAAGAAAGGTCCTCGAGTGGCGACCGGAACCGGAAGACGCAGCGTAGGCCGGCCCCCCACTCGGTGGACCGACGACCTGGTGAAAACCGCGGGGAGCCGATGGATGCAGGAGGCGAGCAGCCGCTCAAGGTGGCGTGCTCTGGGGGAGGCCTATGTTCAGCAGTGGACGTTTTCAGGCTGTTAATGATGATGACAAAATAGCTTAAATCTTTTTCTAAACTAAAGAATAAAGCTTTGTAATTCCCACGCCCAGAAACAGGCTCTTGTATTATTACTTATTTATTCTGTCACTCTGCTTCGACTATTGATTCATCACTCAATAATCGCTGCTACAGTTCACAAATAAACAATCGGGTCGAAGTCAAGTCCCGTTACCAATGCCATAGACAAAACTTTTCAAAGCTAAACTCATTGCTTAGTTATTGACACTGGCCACAGAGAAGTTTTAAAAAATCAATGTGACACTGGCCGCATAGAGCCAATTAAAAAAGCAAAGTCACAGGAAACGTCACTTCAAACGCGTTCTTAATTTGAAACGATTGACAGCGCGGAATTATATTTCACGCGGGAACGCGGGAATTCAATTTATAATTTTATATTGACAGATTTGTTTGACACAATGTTTTCGAACAATCATTGACTGCTATGCAAACGTATATTAGACGCGTAGCGTTATCAAAAGGACTTTTAATGTACAAGAAAAATTTGAATCACAATTAGTTAACAGTTATCTGGTTCCCATAGTACAAGCTGTTCAAGCTGCTGCTGAAGCTCAGTTTGGGCTAGATGACGCTATGTGAAATATCCACATATTTTTTTTTTTTTACAACAAAAGTTAATCATACCTACGAATTTGTAACCTACCTAAAACATTACGGGAGTCTATGATAGATACATATTTTCACAGAAAATACTAACTACAAAGCCATTAATGTAACTGCGTGCGCCTTAAATGTGTAAATGATGACGTTGATTACTGTAAATATGTGAATAACCGTGTTGCTATGAGTATGAGCCAGGGGCGCACTAAGGGGGGGGGGGGGGGGGGGTAAGGGCACGCTATTACAGCTCTATTACAGCTCTCATGGCGAAACTGGACTCCATTCTAAACCGCGCGATAAAGTTAAGCAACTTAGAGCGCGTCGCTACTCGATGAGTGACCGCAAACTAAAAGCAACTAAGGTCTAAATACCTATTATATATAAATTGAGCAGCGCATCATTCGGTCATATTATAACATCAGGTGAAACTCTTATATGTCTGAAATATTTAAAAAAAAAATACGCAGAAGTAGCAGTCTATGATTAATTTTTTTTTTTTAGAATTAGTTCTTGACCTGGATACAAAGTCCTTCAGTCGCAATATTAAAAAGTCTACAAAGTCTGCATTATAATATATTATATTTTACGTAGTCATAGTCACAGTCATAGTCCAGTCCAAGTCAGGTAGTCATATTCCACTCAAAGTCATGCCCCAGTAAAGTGGTGGCAACTTTACTAGAGGCTTCCATGGAGTTTTGGAAGCAACACGAAAAACCACGTTTCACCACATTATATCACTTGCCAACACTCATGCTCGTAATTCAGCACTTAATGCGTAAAACACCACCAATTTTAAACATTAACACTGGAAAAAACACAAGTTTTGAAAAATAATACAATGCAACGACGTGAACTTTTTCGCGTTCCCGCCAAAAATCCGTCAATGATTAAAATCCATTGGTGGTGCCACCTACAGAATACTCTAACTTGCAGATTTTTTTTTATTAACGGTATATGTCATATATTTCCCCATATAGGTAGTGAGACTGGAATACGCCCCTGGCAACATATCCAGTATGTTAAAGAATTGCGTGCGCAGAACAATTAGTACCAATTTATAGGAACCCAGCTGTAGCTACAAGACAGTGCACACATCTTCAAAAGAATCATTGAAATTTCGATTTTGATTTTGGGGCATCTCAGTCATTTTCTTTTTAAAGTGTTAAAAAAGCATGTTTTTGTGGTACGTTTAAAATGACATCATCTTCAGCCTGAAATACGTCCTCTGCTGAACATAGGCCTCCACCACAGAGCGCCACTTTGAGGCTATTTATTACCTACACTCTTAGAGTATAGACTAAAAGCATAGAGAGACACTTTATATGATGTGGACACTTTCATGTGAATGAGTCTGTCAGATTTGTATAGAAAAAACAGTTGACTCGAGTCGAAAAAATAGTACGGTGACTTTTCGCAAGCGTAGCTAATTACTATATGTTTGTTTCTTTCCTTCGCCACTGACGTAACGATACGTGTGAGCAGTACAAATATAATATCGTTTTGATTGATCTTTCTATGCTTTTAGTCTATAATCTAAGCCACACAGACATCTCTTACATTTTATCGTTTGCTTTTGGTTATCATATAATTTTTGGTTGTTTTATTACTATTTTTATCCATTGGAAGTGTCACTATACGTTACTTTTTCACAATGAATGTAAAATGGTACTAACGAGTACGAAAAATGCTGGATACCCGTTGGTATCCAGTTGGTATCCAGTTGGTTTTCGTACAATACTCAAAGAAAGGTAGTTAGATTACCTAAGACTCATAAGTATAATAACAATTAAACATAATAATCACCCAAACTCGTCTAAACCTAGGCTCAAAACTCTCAACTCCGGCCAACAACGCAACAAGATTACGCCGGCGTCCATTTGCGGACAAGCCGCCATGTTGGAGCAAACATCAAACTTACAAAATGGATTCCCGCGGGAAAGTGTACCACAGAGTCCACAGATGAGTAACTTTGTCTATGGTGTGGCATAATTGTCAATTGTTTTTTCTCTAATCTATGCATCATTTTCATCTGCCGCGTCATGCATGACGTGCGGTCAAGCGTGGATCCAGGATTTGGTTGGGGGGTGCAATCTAAGCACATTTTGCCAATAGCTTGCAAAATACCTGAAAGTGCGATAGAATGATACTATTGTGTTAGAATACAACTTCTTTACCCAAGACACTTTTGTTACACACATTTTTAATTGATTTTCTCTTTGATCTGATAATAAATACTAGGCCTATTGTTGAAAAACACTTTACAAATTTCTAAAACGACGGTGCAAGCGCGAAAATTCACATAATCAGTGCTATATACCTATCATATTATGTAGAAATAAACACCATTGTAACACAAGGCACACAAGGACATACTAATCTCTGAATAGCGCGAGCGGAGCGAGCGAGCAAATTATTTCACTTACGCTGGCAGATTGTGGCAATATAGTTTTAAGAAGACCTCAGATGCGGCGAGACTGGCCCAAAAACGCCCTTGTAAGAACAGACTTTTCTCTGAGCTAAACCACACTTTTAGATATGAAAAAAATATATATTATGCTTAAGGATGTCTTTGAGTTAAACCATAAAACTTATACATAAAAGGAATAACTTCACTCGATCGAAAAAAAATCCAAAGTTACCTCTATCTTACATTTTTTGAAATGACTATTCGACTTGTTTTATACGAATCGTATTATTTAAATAATTTTTAATGCATTATGTATTGATCAAAAAATTTAAATCATTAATAAAAATGTTAAAAAGTTAATACGGTAATTTTATATGAATTTATATCTTGGAGTCATGGCATCCGAGCGCGTTTTCGGGGTCGCCAGTCCGCTCGCAGAGCCCGTCGACGCCGGACGTATGCCAAATTT
The DNA here is from genome assembly GCA_910589525.2 of Ennomos quercinarius. NCBI lineage: Eukaryota > Metazoa > Arthropoda > Insecta > Lepidoptera > Geometridae > Ennomos > Ennomos quercinarius. The sequence continues at coordinate 4,811,182 of OU342515.1, forward strand.
TTGCGCTCTACGACGCAAAGGTACACTAATCGTAAATTTTAATTTAAAAATAGAATAATTTAATTTAATTGTTTATTTCGAGTAACTTAACTAAGAAGTGAATAACAAAAGATTAATAAAATGGGTAACAAATGTAATAAAAGGGAAAAAAACTCAAGTTATGCATTTAGAAAATCGTACGAGTCCAGGAGCAAACGACGGTAAGTAATTACCTATGCTTTCAAAATATTATACATATACTCACCATTAATGGACAGTTTTTGGCCCACAGAGCAAGAAAGAAAATTACACTTGCTCTACGCCTCAATAGAGACGTCTTACTGATATACTGATGTGGGCAAAAGTATCCAGGTGTGGGCAAGTTTGAAAATGTGTTAGCAGGCATGGGCTAATAGGCAGTTTGTGTGGGCAAATGTGGACAGGCGTGGGCAAGCGTAAGCAGGTGTGGGCAAGTGTGAAAAAACTATGGGCAGGTGAGCGGCTGGTGGGGACAGGTGGGGGCAAGTGTGAAAAAGCCATGGGCAGGTGAGTGGCTGGTGGGGACAGGTGGGGGCAAGTGTGAAAAAGCTATGGGCAGCTGGGCTGATGTGGGCAAAAGTATCCAGGTTTGGGCAAGTTTGAAAATGTGTTAGCAGGCATGGGCTAATAGGCAGTTTGTGTGGGCAAATGTGGACAGGCGTGGGCAAGCGTAAGCAGGTATGCGCAAGTGTGAAAAAGCCATGGGCAAGTGAGCGGCTGGTGGGGACAGGTGGGGGCAAGTGTGAAAAAGCTATGGGCAGCTGGGCTGATGTGGGCAAAAGTATCCAGGTTTGGGCAAGTTTGAAAATGTGTTAGCAGGCATGGGCTAATAGGCAGTTTGTGTGGGCAAATGTGGACAGGCGTGAGCAAGCGTAAGCAGGTGTGGGTAAGTGTGAAAAAGCCATGGGCAGGTGAGCGGCTGGTGGGGAAAGGTGCGGGCCAGTGTGAAAAAGCTATGGGCAGCTGTACTGATGTGGGCAAAAGTATCCAGGTTTGGGCAAGTTTGAAAATGTGTTAGCAGGCATGGGCTAATAGGCAGTTTGTGTGGGCAAATGTGGACAGGCGTGAGCAAGCGTAAGCAGGTGTGGGCAAGTGTGAAAAAACTATGGGCAAGTGAGCGGCAGGTCCCCACCAGCCGCTCACCTGCCCATAGCTTTTTCACACTTGCCCCCACCTGTCCCCAACAGGTGGGGGCAAGTGTGAAAAAGCTATGGGCAGCTGGGCTGATGTGGGCAAAAGTATCCAGGTTTGGGCAAGTTTGAAAATGTGTTAGCAGGCATGGGCTAATAGGCAGTTTGTGTGGGCAAATGTGGACAGGCGTGGGCAAGCGTAAGCAGGTATGCGCAAGTGTGAAAAAGCCATGGGCAGGTGAACGGCTGGTGGGGACAGGTGGGGGCAAGTGTAAAAAAGCTATGGGCAGCTGGGCTGATGTGGGCAAAAGTATCCAGGTTTGGGCAAGTTTGAAAATGTGTTAGCAGGCATGGCCTAATAGGCAGTTTGTGTGGGCAAATGTGGACAGGCGTGGGCAAGCGTAAGCAGGTATGCGCAAGTGTGAAAAAGCCATGGGCAGGTGAACGGCTGGTGGGGACAGGTGGGGGCAAGTGTAAAAAAGCTATGGGCAGCTGGGCTGATGTGGGCAAAAGTATCCAGGTTTGGGCAAGTTTGAAAATGTGTTAGCAGGCATGGGCTAATAGGCAGTTTGTGTGGGCAAATGTGGACAGGCGTGAGCAAGCGTAAGCAGGTGTGGGTAAGTGTGAAAAAGCCATGGGCAGGTGAGCCGGCTGGTGGGGAAAGGTGCGGGCCAGTGTGAAAAAGCTATGGGCAGCTGTACTGATGTGGGCAAAAGTATCCAGGTTTGGGCAAGTTTGAAAATGTGTTAGCAGGCATGGGCTAATAGGCAGTTTGTGTGGGCAAATGTGGACAGGCGTGGGCAAGCGTAAGCAGGTGTGTGCAAGTGTGAAAAAGTTATGGGCAGGTGAGTGTTCGTGTTACGGCGGCGGCGGCGCAGGAAAATTGACGGCGGCGGCGGCGCGCCGGCGCGGCGCTCATGTCTAGCGCAAAAGTAGGCACGTGTGGGCAAAAGTGGGCAGGCCTGGGCAAGTGAGAAACAGTGTTAGCAGCTATGGGCAAGTGGATGATGTGGATAGATGTGTGAAAGTGACGGCAGGTGTTTTTTCTGTTAGGAAGGCTTTCTTGTGTTTATCATAATCAATCAACATGCAGCTATTAGTTTACATGAAAAAAAATTGTTCAAAATTATACCTGCATCATGTACTTTTTTTAACATTATAACATTTTAATCGTACCATTCATCATTATTATACCTACCTAATGGAAATAAGGTAATTGAAGTCGTTATTACCATGGGACTGGGTAGGTATTACAATAATAATAATAACCAAAAATAGCATTAAAAACACGGTTGTATCTCATACGTATTTTTTATCTAATAAAATAACGGTAGGTTCACATTTATTATATTATTATGTCAATCCAGAACATAAGCTAACTCTATTCTCAAAGCGACTTGAGCTCCGCTACTGAGTTACATAACGTGGCTAACGAGCGAAACAAGTGCGCGCGGCGCATCGCACACAACTTTTGGGTCGCGTAAATGAATACGTCGTGCGTTCAAAAAGTGCGGCTTGAGGCAGCGTAAAATACCTAAAGATCCGGAAAAGCCTCGCCCTTACCCCCCTGAATCCGCCACTGCTCAGAAATATTAGTGTTTGAAACAATTTACCCACTCCATTTCCCGTTATTTTTATCAAAATCAAAACATACGCTTTTAAGACCTTTGAGCTTAGATTATGAATTCGTTCATAAGTTTTGAAAGCAGGCATTTCATTTTTAGTTCCAGTAACAATTATCCAAAACTAGATACCTACTTATAAGATAATTAATAATTAAATATCCTTAATTATACCTATTATAAGTACCTAGTTTTGTTTGAGCGAGCTGTCTTAAGTATGTCTTGTTTTTTTTATAGTCCGAACAACGTGTTTAAAAATGTATTTATTTGTCCTTTTCGAGTAAACATTTTAAAGCAGCTAATGCATTATTTCCACTACTGAAAGTTACTCCTAAATAATAAACACTGCCTCTATCCACATCATTAGACCTCAATGCCTAAATTGCCTAACCAAGGTGTCTTAGATACCCTCGGGCTGCTCATAATAAGATAGCGGTGGTATTCTAACTGTTTAATGTGCAGACATCATGTAGCCATGTGGGCGGAAGGTGTTAAATTACAATGAGTAATGAGCCAATTGTATTTTTTTCGGCACGACGCAGTTTTTGTATTCAAAATCAAAAATCACAATCAAAGTGTTTTATTGCAAATAGGCTATTCATAGCACTTTTACAAGTGAAATGAGATAGGTACTTAAAATACTTTAATAAAATTATTGCAAATACTGAGCATATAAAATAACAATGAAACAAAGTGCGTAATGTCAAAAATTGTATATAGCAAGTCTATTACAATAATGTGAGTTTGAAAAAAAGTTATCTTTCCCACAACAGGTGCAAGCAATCCGGCACAATGCAGAATAGATAACTCCGAGCCGTAGCTTCGATTACATCTGTAAAGAAGCTACAAGAAACTTTACAATGACGTCAATTATTTTGTTTTATTTTTTTTACTAAGTGTGTTTTACAATATTTTTACATTGAACATCATAATGCAAAATACTAAAAAGTGGCTAGATACGCTTCACATCAGTGTAAATGATATAGCAAGACAACAGGCAAAAATTATAAAGCCCCCTTTTTTTTTATGTGATTGAATGACGTGACGAGCAAGTCGTTCACCTGATGTTAAGTGACACGGCCGCCCATAACAGTTGCAGTGTCACCCGGAACTTTAAAACAACAAAGTTTCGCGTGACACTGCACTGCGCACGTCATCCTGAGACATCACCCAGTCTAGTAATCAGATCACTAGACTGAGTGATCAGATCATAAAGTCTCATTTGCCCAGTAATTTCACTAGCTACAATGCCCTTCAAACCGGAACACAGTAGTGCTTGCACACTACTGCTTGGCGGCAGAATAACTGGCAAAGCAGTGGTACCTACCTAGACGAACTTTGCTGAAAAGTCCTACCACCTAGTAAACGTTTATAGCTCGTGAACATAATTTCTCGTACAAACACGACTTACCTGCGCGGGCAGGGGGCGAGGTAACAAAACGAGACAAAGTCATACGAAATTATAAAGAACAGAGCAGGATGTAACAAAAGACACCAACGGGTTCCCGTGATTTGTTAGAAAATAGTAGTTGAAATACACTACTAATCTTCGTATGAGAGGAAGTTGTATCATGCATTGGTCAACTGGATTTATAGTCAATAGCAAAAGGGCCCTAATTCTATATGAAAAACTCAGATTCCACACGATACAAAACCACGTCGTTATCGTGTCTTGTTCAAATCGTGTCACAGCATTAAAAATACCTTCACTTTACATTATGTTATTTTTATTTTGAATAAATATTGATATATTAAGTGGTGGTAACTTTTGACGTGTTGATGTTTCGGAACGTGTCTCAGTGGAACATTATGATTTTTGACAGTTCAAATCGCGTCATTTCCAAATTCATTTCGCGCGGTTTTGTTTCCATTTCATAGAGAATAGATTTTTGCAGATTTCTTATATAAGACAAGGATTCGCGTGGTTTCGAAGTAAGGAATCGTAAAGTGGTCATACAGAATTAGGGTCCAGGCAAGGTACCTAAGATTGCATAACATTGAGCTTAAGGCATTCAGCCTGTGTCGATTGTTATTTAGATTGTTAGCTAAACAAGATTCTCAGTGGGAGTTCTGTAAGGTCAAAAGCAAATATCTAATTTACTGCAAATAGTCTGTTTTCGAGCCATGGTCCCAGTGTGAGAATAGAATTACTCTATCTCTTTCTGTGGGTGAATATCCAGGGAATGGGCTGCAGCATTCTCCTCGCTACATTAAAATCTGCGATCACCACCACGCCAAGCATGGTGATTATGATAAAAAAAAATATATTTTCAACACACTTGGTCAAAAAATGCATTTACAAAGCCTGTCTACATTGTTCGAAAGTTAAACATTACGCACAATACAACGGAGCGTGCGGGAAAATAGGTACTCTCACCTAAGTACCTATTTTACCGCATCGTTCCTTGTACAGCGCCGTGCGTAACCTTTACGGTTCTTTTTTAATTTCAATAAAACATAAATAAGAATTTCACCAAGGAGTTTCACAGTACGAGAATAAATAATAAGCCAGAGTGATCGGAACTCCTTGGAAGCGTTTTTGCTAAATACGTTTGTCTCACAAATGAAACTAAAGATGTAGTTCTAATTTTCACCACACGCACGTGGCGCCATTTGCATTGTAAAAAATGCGCGCCATTTTAGATTTTTAGCCCATTTTCATATTAGATTAGGAACATCACAGATTGTTTGTTGCGACTTTCCCACCAATAAACAAAAGTTTGTTTCATTACCTATTGTACTGTTTTCTCGCAAATGTGTTGAAAAACGTTGTATGATACAACATTGTAATTGTAAAAACCAACTTACCACGCTAATATCATAAATAACTATTGCGGACATTTCACACAGCGCCATCTAGCCCCAAGCTAAGCAAAGCTTGTACTATGGTAACCAGATAACTGATAGAATACTTGTATAGTTTTTGTTTGTAAATACATACATAGAATACAATATAACACCCAGACACAGAAAAACACCTAAGTTCATTACACAAATGTTTGTCCTGGGTAGGAATCGAACCCATAGCGTACAGTTCAGAAGGCAGGGCCACTACCAACTGAGCTATCAGGCCAGTCAAATGATAAACCCCCACGCCATGATCAGCACCCAAAGTGGTGGTTTACAGGGTAGGCCTATGTTCAGCAGTAGATGTATTCGACTTTGATGCAAATGGGTCTATTTTTAGCAATTTTTTTCGTTAAGTACTAAAGCTTGACAGCTCTTAAGTTCGTACTTATCTCTCTAGGAAGTAGGTAACGCAAATAGGTACGCCATAGACTTAGCAGCTGTCTATACCTATTTTGGTACCGCAGACGGACAATAATATTCTATACATATAATAAAACTGTAACTGGGCTAAATCTGTACAAAAAATATCTTTTGAAAATTTTGTTTGCATTTCACTTCACGTTTTTCGACAATTTTTTTTTAATTTTTTTTGTCTTTCTGTCTGTCCCTTTGAACACGCATCACGCTGGAACTACTGAACGGATTTCGCTGAAATTTGGTATAGCTATAGCTAATTTTTCAGAATAACATTAAGGATACATATTGTTTTCTAAAACGACCAAGTGCGGGTTGCACGAAGAAAAATCTTTATGCAAAAATTTTTTGTTTGTATTAAGTATTTTTTATTTATTTTTTTATTTATACTTATCCTGTCGAAGGGAAGATGGGATGGGACAGTGAAGGAAGGCAGGTGAGTTTTCGCCTATCTATTTCCCTTTCCCTTCCATCTTACCCATAAACAGGGTTAAGGTGGAACGTTTCACTAGCACGGTAAATTCAAAGTTTCTTGTGTTCTTTTGTGAATAACAGCTTAATTACTCAACGTGACTACATGTAAACTAATCTGCGCAAATAAATATAATGTATCAATAAATTACAATTAAAAGTATCACCTACATATCATTGGTTTAGCGACAAATGGCAATAGACTGAAAAACTAAGACGAAATTTGTTTATGGCCATTTGTCGCTAAACCAATGATACCTAGGAGATACTTTTAATTGTAATTTGTTGATACATTATATTTATTTACGTTAAATCAGTTTTCATGTAATCACGTTTAGTAATTAAGCTATTATTGGCAAAAGAATGCAAGAAAATTTGAATTTGCCGCGCTAGTGAAACGTTCCACCTTAAGGCGTACCACTAATTAACCCGTGCGAAGCCGGGGCGGGTCCACAAGTTACTTATAAATGTTGGATGAATTCTTAGCTTAGCTCGTCCTTGTCGGTACCTACTTATAATAAATTCAAGAACAATGAATTCAATGTCCACGGCCGGCACTTCGAAACACGCTGTATCGAAATCGGAACAATTTTTTTTTATTTGTAAGCTTGGCCGCTGTGATTCACGACAAAAAGCCGTACGGTTTAGACACGGTGGGGCGCTAAAATGTCGCAGAGTGCGTTTATTAGGCAAAGCAGACAGTGGAAAAAACTACGTAATACTAAGTAGGTAAATAAAATAACTTAAGGATAACTAAAATTATAAATTATGACAAAAAAGTAACGAAACCGTATAATAAGTAAAAATGTGCCAATGAGAAAATACAAATGCAAATGAATTTATTTCAGTTTTATAACATAACCTATAACTTTTAAGTTACATTTTATTGGCTTTCTTATCTGACAAATAGTGCATTTATATAAACAGGTGACAGTGACACACATTGTGATTACAGCTGATTAGAGAAAAAACAATTGACATATTATTATTGACAGTGATATTAGGTAAATAGGTAAGTATCTAAGTGATGACAGCTATTATAAACAACTTTTTTGGAGCATATAAAAATTTATTTTTTTTAAATTCCGAACTTTAGTAAAACTTTCAGTTAGCAGCATTTTACAACCCAGAGTTCAAAGCACTAAGTTTTTGTTACACATTTTTTGCTACCTGGCGGGAACGAACTTGGAATTCGAATGCTCCCATTATGACATAATCCTGCAATCTTATTGGCAATCAAAAACGATTCTTTATTTATAAAATAAGCACTCTCATTGGCCGCTAACTTACGTGACTATATTCCTCTAATTTCCTAACTATACCTCTATAGTTTTGCGTTCCGTTGCGTACTTTTTCTTTTTTTTTTCCTTCCTCATTCGAGAAATAATGGTTGCGTACTTTAGGATACGAACAACGATTCGAATGCTGTAGGCTCTACAGCTCCACAGTGTAGAGCAGGCATGTCAAACTTGCGGCCCGCGGGCCGCATGCGGCCCTCAATCCAACCAATCCAATCCAAACCAAAAAACTCCAATCAAAAAAGAACAACCAAACAACAAACCCAATCAGTCCAAACCAATCCAAGAAATGCAATCTAATCCAAACAACCAATGCAATCCAACAACAAACCAATCCAATCCAAAAAATCCAAACCAAGAACAACCCAATCCAAAAAAATCCAATACAATACAAAAAAATCCAAAAAAAAAAACAAATCAACCAAAAAAAAACAAAAAAATCAACAAAACAAACCAATCCAAACCAATCCAATCCCAAAAAACCCTAAAAAAACCATTAAGTACAAAAACAAAAAAATGTCCGATTCAATAAATTTTACAATCCAATTTTAACAACAGCTGTCTTTCAGGAAAACCAAGTGTCCTGATTTCAAATAACAAGTATATTATACCGATAAAATGAGAAGACTTCAGGCAGTATTTGAAATCTGTTTTCAAGATTTTAAGCTACAAGGAGATATTTTTTTGTTGTTTACGGGTCTTTTCTCTAGCGACATCGACGAAGTTCCCAATCGCTTGCAGATAGATGCCACAAAAATTAAAACTGAAACAATTTTTTTTGGGGTTTTGCGGCCCTCTGTTTCTACGGCCCATTATCCATGCGACCCATCAATGACAGTCAGTTTGACATCCATGGTGCAGAGTGATCATAAAGAAATCAATCACTCAAAAAAAGAACTCGAGATTCAAACTGAAAATAATTAATGATAGTAGTAGAGGTATTATCGAGTCAACAAACTTACTTTTTTCCGTTGAAATATTGAATTATTCTTCTAAATTTTATTCGTACCCGTTCTAAAGTTTATTTTATCAACCCGTGTCCCTAATTTTGTATTTTATGTTAGTTTTGTAATAGATCGACGATGTTTTATGAATGATGGGACTGATTTTGACTTGTCTAATAAATAAAAAAGTCGACGATGTAAAACAATTTTAATGTAACCTGATATTTCTCGCACACACGTACACAACCATAATATACACACACGTAAATACGTATGTGTGCAAGTAACTTTTAACTTTGCGAGTTTTGGCGGGAACGCGAAAAAGTTCACGTCACGTTGCATTGTATTATTTTTCTAAACTTGTGCTTTTTCCAGTGTTAATGTTTAAAATTAGTGGAGTTTAACGCATTAAGTGCTGAATTACGAGCATGAGTGTTGGCAAGTGATATAATGTAGTGAAACGCAGGCGCGGATACAGGGGGGGGGGGACTGCCTGCGCCCCATGGCGCAGGCAGTCGAGCACCAAGCACGGTAATTATCCAATTTACCAGGAATATATAGGTGCATGGGATTCATCATTTAAATCGTATTATAATCTTATACTTATATTGTGTTTCACCACCACATCCCCCCAAATTCCCCTCTTGGACTCCCGTACTATAATGATTTGTGCCCCCCCCCCCCCCCTGTGCCGTAAATAGGGCGGTGCCACCGATGCCCAGGCACAGGGCGTAGACTCTGGGGGGCGCAAGAATGGCCAGACCAGGCAGGACTATTATTTTTTCGGTTTGCTCCTGATAAGTTCCCGCTGCGCCCCTAGTGCTCGACTCTAACACATACGTACCTACATGCCAGTATCATCAAAAATTAGACAAAACATAGCGCTCATTTTTTGCCAGCGTACAAGCGTGTTTGTGTTTAGTGTTTATGGGAGTCAAGCGGCCGCCCGGCTACTGCTTAGTCTCCGACCGACCGCAGTGGCCCAAAAATAAAATCTTAAGAGTCTATACAACGCCAAAATGCTTAATATGGCTAAGCATGAGGCCGTGTCCTCATTGTACTGACTGACATGTAATTCATGTTTGAATCGCCATACGCGTTTTTTGAAATACAATTCGGCAAATATAACAATTTATAAGGAACCAGTAACAGGGATGGTTAGATCAGGCGTCAGCGTCTGACTACCCGTAACGATTGCCATAGATGTTCTTATGACAACCGGGACCGACGGCTTAACGTGCTCTCCGAGGCACGGAGCGATGGCATCGTAAGCTGCAGGTAACTTACTAGATAAGTCATTGGTGCAGGGCCGAGAATCGAACCCGGTGCCGTAAGATTGCGAAGCGCACATGCTACCGCTCGGCCACCATCGCTCTCTCAATACAATACTAGCAACATTATTTAAAACAAAACAAAAAGCACATTAATCATATAATCTGTGACAACACTGAGTATTAGGTGAAACGTTTCACTAGCGCGTGAAATCCAAATTTTCTTGTGTTCTTTTCCCAATAATGGCTTAATTACTCAACGTGATTACATGAAAACTAATTTTGCGCAAATAAATATAATGTATCAATAAATTACGATTGAAAGTATCTCCTAGAATAATAAAAACTAAACTAAACTAAACTAAGCTAAACTAAGCTAAACTAAACTAAACTAGCTACACTACCTATTACAAAGAACACTTATGGACTGTATAATAGCCGCGATGGCCTATAGACAGTCCAAGTGCACCAGCCCACTACCGGTAGGTAGCGTACCCAACATGCTGGCCGCATTGCCACGTTGAATTGCAATGCTGATGCGTTGGGCCAAATAAGTGCCAGCATTTTGGTCACGCGTCGCATCGACCAGGCGCTCTGATAGACTTTGGAAAACGCGATGAGCTCCCGGTCCCCACGGACCCAGGGTCTCAACACCAAACGGCTCAAATATGTAACCGCTACCGAGATTACTATATTTGCGGCGTTTTAGCTGCTCAGCAGAATTAGCCGCGGCGCCGGCCGGTGTCTCGGGAAGGTGTGACGGCGCCATAGTATCGACGCAAGTAGCGTCCCACACTAAAGGCCGCCCCACCTTCCAGGGAACCAGAGTCATTCCGTCGGGTCTTTTACCATCGTCACGCATGAGACCATTCGGTTCGAGAATGGCTGCAGCATTGGCGGTGGTAAAAGCCTAGATATCATTGGTCTAGTGACAAATGGCAATAAACAATTTTCTTCTTAGTTTTTCAGTTTATTGCCATTTGTCGCTAAACCAATGATATCTAGGTGATACTTTTAATGAGTAATTAAGCTATTATTGGCAAAAGAACGCAAGAAAATTTGAATTTCCCGCGCTAGTGTAACGTTCCACCTTAATTTCGGCATTTCAGTTTTAGTAAGCTCGAACTTAGTTCAATAATCGTGATTCTCGTAGTTCATGACCGAAGAGTTCATGTTATTGAACACCACAGCGCAGCTCGTGAATGGGGTTTTTGATTTTCGGGTATCTTTAAAAAGGATGAATGTCTTTCGAATTCCAAAAACGGTACCTGTGCATGGCAACCCAGGAATACGATTGCGAAATTTATAATTTTATTTATGCGGGTAGAAATGTACGTTACGCGCGATTTCGTTTTTAGGGTTCCGTACCCGAAGGGTAAAACGGACCCTATTACTAAGGCTCCGCTGTCTGTCTGTCCGTCTGTCACATGAACCGTGATAGTTACACAGTTGAAATTTTCACAGATAATGTATTTCTATTGCCGCTATAACAACATATACTAATAAACAGAATAAAATAAATATTTAAGGGGGCTCCCATACAACAAACGTGTTTTTTTTGCTCGTTTACCAGATGAATCATAGATGGCGCTGCTTTAAATAGTACTGCTACTCAACACTAGATGGCAGGGATAGATAATGGTACGGAACCCTACGTGCGCGAATCCGACTCGCACTTGGCTGTTATTTATCTTCACATTATAGTTCTGACTTTCTGAGCGCTATGTATTCTGGTTCTGAGCTTGCCACAGCTTATTAAAATTAATAACAACGTTCCCACCATGCGTGTAGGAAACATTACTCATTGCACGCCAACTTGCCAATTCATTACACGCGTACTGATTATTATGGATTGTAAAACTTCTAACTATAGCTACATTCTATGATAACTTGTTGGTAGAGTAGTGCGATTCCAGACAACTAATGGTTTTGACTCGTAACCGCATTCGTTTCTTCATTGATACTGTTTTTACCACATTCACACCGGCGAGCTTATTACGTAAAGCAACAAGCGTACGCAAACATTGCTGTCAAAGCTGTCAAACGTCACTTTGGCAGAGCAGAAAGCGATCGAGCGCTAGATCACCGACTGTCGGACAATCGATGAACTAAAAAGCAAAGAGTGTATAACGCTTAGTGCATTATTTAGTTTCCGTCTATTGCTGTTCTGTGGCTAGTGGCGCTAGTATCAAAGACCAAAGTGCATTCAGCGACAGGCGAGCAACAGGCGGGCGACTGCGACCGATTGCTAAGTGTTTGCTGTCGCTTTGCTACTGTTGTTGCTTTGCAACGACAAACAACTTGCTGAGCAACGGCTACCTACTGCTGTTGCTTTGCTGTTGCAATTTTTACATAATACGGGGGCCGATATTGCCGTTTTCTAACATCACCTGCCTCCCTTTTGTTGCCGTCCCATCCATTCATCCTTTTCCCTATCTTTTTTCCTTTCCCTTCCATCTTCCCTTCGACAGAATAAGTATAATTTTTTTTTAATGTAAGAACCTTTTACTACATATTAGAAAACATTTACAAAAAAGATGACTGAAATCGGTAAAGCCGTTCTCAAGTTATAGCGTGACCAGGAGAAATAGGGGTTCATTTTTATATATATAGAAGAAAGACTAGCGTCTCGCCCCGGCTCGCACGGGTATAAATAACTTTACGCAGCGCACGCATTGTAAAGAATATTTTAGGTAATTTTTTTACACCTTGGGTTACATTGTTAAAGTTTTAGTAAGGATCCCTAATTTTTTGAAAATATAATATAGCCTATGTCACCCGGGGATAGTATAGCTTCCCAACAGTGAAAGAATTTTTCAAATCGGTTCAGTAGTTTCAGAGCCTATTCAATGCAAACAAACAAACAATCAAATCTTTCTTCTTTATAAGGAGCTGATGATGATCTTCAAATGGCTGACTAGATTTTGTTGAATCATATTCATAGCTAAGAACACTTTCGATCAAATCACTTCTCAAAAAAAAATTATATATCAAAATTGGTTCCGTTGGGAGCTACGGTTCCACAGGCAGACAGACATACATCAGATGTAGGTAGGGCCTCCCCTATAAAACGCCGCTTTGGACGCTTATCGAGTTTGCCATAATCACCACGCTTGGCGGGCACCTTCGTGATCGCAGTAGATTTCAATGTACCGAAGAGAATGCTACTGCCCATTCCCTGGATATTCTCTTAGCTCTTATGGCATCCACGTTGGTGGTCCAATTGTCACCCCGTGGAGCATAATTATTGCATCATCATCATCATCAACAGCCCGAAGTCGTCCACTGCTGAACATAGGCCTCCCCTAGAGAGCGCCATTTTAAGCGGCTACTCGCCTCCTGCATTCATCGGCTCCCCGCAGCTTTCACCAGATTGTCGGTCCACCGAGTGAGGAGCCTATACGCTGCGTCTTCCAGTTCGTGGTCGCCACTCGAGAACCTTTCTTCCCCATTGGTTGTCAGTTCTACGAGCGATGTGGCCTGCCCATTGCCATTACAACTTGATAATTCTAAGAGCTATATTGGTCACTTTAGTTCTCCTGCGGATCTCCTCATTCCGGAGCTTATCTCGCAGAGAAACGCTCAGCATAGCTTTCTCCATAGCTCGTCTCTCAATTATTGGATGGTTTTACAATATTCATGTCGACCAGGCTAGCACAACTTTAGAGGAAGTACGACAAACACATTTAAACATGCAAGGTTAACTCTATTTCTACAAAAGCTCCGCAAAGTACCAGGCGAGCAGAAACGCGAAGTGTTTACCGTCGAAGTGCCGCCCGCAATCCGTCTGCGGTCGCTGTCTCTGCGAGCAATAAAGATTAGCAGCTGTAGGTGGCGCTAGCGGTGTTTGTTTTGGATGGTGTAACGCGGCCCATACACAATCAATTTTATTGATCAATTTTTGTGATTGTACAGTAATATTGATCGTGTAGGGTTAGTATTGGTCAATGTGTTTTGGTTTATAGTATGGAGAAAACATTGACGGATGTGGTCTCGTCAATTTTATTGATAAATAAAATTGAACGTGTATGGGGGTCTTACACTTGGTTTTTATTAAATCCTGGTACTCCTAGCGTTTTTTTGTATTTTATTTTTTATTTTTTCTTGACCTGGATACAAAGTCCTAAGTCGTAAAGTGGAGGCAACTTTACTAGAGGCTTCTATGGAATTTTGGAAGTAGCACGAAAAACCACGTTTCACCACATTATATCACTTGCCCACACTCATGCTCGTAATTCAGCACTTAATGCGTAAAACACTACCAATTTTAATCATTACCACTGGAAAAAGCACAAGTTTTGAAAAATAATACAATGCAACGACGTAAACTTTTTCGCGTTCCCGTCAAATTCTTGGCTTGGTGTTGCCAGTGTGGTTCACTTCACTAAATCCAAAGCTTGTTTTTTTTATGGTCAAAGACGCCATGCCTGGATTGAGCTCTCATTAGTGAGGCTACCGGAACACGCTTGGTAAAAGATGTAACTAATTACCTAGACGAGCACATAAAATTCCCTAACGCCAAGCTCTATAATTTCATCACAATTTGCGCTTTTGTTCACTGCAGGATTTGAAACGATCGCAAACCGCCCACTTTGATTTGAAACCAATGAAAGTAAGCTCTGTTTTTGTTCAATATTTTAGGGTTTTGTAACTTGTAAATTAATTTTATAAATACATAAAAGTCAAAGTAACTTTTAAATAAAATTAAGAAAACGTTTTTATTTGTTTTGTTTTAATGCAATAGTAAACACTTTAAAACTTATTTGGTTTTCAGGAAATATGTGACTTAATCACGATTTTTGCTAGAAGTCATATAGAAAAATATTAATCGTCTTTGTGTCACAGATTAGAGAAAACAAACAATCTATCTGTGTATGAAAGTCCTTTTGATATGGTCATTGTAATTACAAAATTAAATTTTGTATCGCACGTTATTTTGAATCTTTGATTATTTGTCTGAACAATCAAAGTGTTTAATAATAACTGAATAAAAAAACCTGGCATTTTTTATATGATCTCTGCTGTAAATGGTAATCTCGAAATGGTTTATGAATTTTGGCGCCTTAAAAATGTAATGTTGTATAGATAATAAGTCTTCTTTGGTGCCCAAACATTCTTTGCACACTAATTTTAATTTTCAATAAAGTTTAGCTATTAATTTATTTGTAGCCATTATTTGTCGGGCTATTATTAAATACCGATTTATTATTATTTACAAAAATGTATAGATATTTAAATAAATAAATTGTGAAATAAATTCCCCCAAGTTGAACATTATTGGAACCCCTATTATAAGTGCATTCGGGACCAATCACGGTTCGTTTAACATATTCGCAATGCTTGTGGTGTTTTTAACATTTTAATTCTAAATTTAACACGTACAGTTGTGTGCAGAAGTGAAAGAGAGATGACATTGACAATTAAATGAGCTTAGGTTCGGAGTGTCATTTGAAATTTTCTAAGAACTATTTTTGTTTCTTATATTTCGGCTAAACACATAGTGTATTTAGCCAGTGTCAAGTATTGTAATTGTTCATCGTGTTACAGAATATTTCACGTAAAATCATGTCTTAGTCATAGTCTGGGTAGTCATAGTCCAGTCTAAGTCATGCTGTAGCAAAGTGGTGGTAAGGTATCCTAAATGCTATTCTGAAAAATTAGCTATAACCATACCAAAAACAGCGAAATCCGTGCAGTAGTTCCAGCGTGATACGTGTTCAAAGGGATATAGACAGACAAAAGTTTTAAAAAAAACCTATTTCTATATCAATTAAGAAGCCTAACGCAATCAAAATTTTCAAAAAATATTTAATGTACAGATTTAGCCCAGTTAGAGTTTTATTATACTTATATTTTAGTTAGAGTTTTATTATGTGTAGATGAAAAGCATTACAATAATTCAAAATCAATAAGACACTTGATACCCCGACAGTACCGCTAATGTACAGCGAGTGTGCATCACTTACCACTCTGTATTTAATCCAATTTGTGTTCGACTGTACTTTTGGGGGTGCAGATTTGCTACCCTTGAAATTATATTGGACAGCTAATGGCTATGGTTGTTTGGTGATTTAGTTACATATTAATAAGAAATAGTGATGAAAATTATTATCAAAGGAATTTATTAGGCCCTACTAGCTGTTACTTTCTATTTTATCTACCTACCTACATAATTTTTTTTTAACGGGCAAATTGCCTTTATTACTCAAGCTAACTACTACAATAATAAAAACTAAACTAAACTAAACTAAGCTAAACTAGCTACACTACCTACTACAAAGAACACTTATGGACTGTATAATAGCCGCGATGGCCTATAGACAGTCCAAGTGCTCCAGCCCACTACCGGTAGGTAGCGTACCCAACATGCTGGCCGCATTGCCACGTTGAATTGCAATGCTGATGCGTTGGGCCAAATAAGTGCCAGCATTTTGGTCACGCGTCGCATCGACCAGGCGCTCTGATAGACTTTGGAAAACGCGATGAGCTCCCGGTCCCCACGGACAAAAGGTCTCAACACCAAACGGCTCAAATATGTAACCGCTACCGAGATTACTATATTTGCGCCGTTTTAGCTGCTCAGCAGATAATATAAAAAAGTTGAAAGTTAGTTTTGTCCCCCTTAATAATAAACATTGTATAACATTTAATTTAACATTAGGCCCAATTTTGAAGGCTTTAGTTGACAGTCTTTAACTTACTAAAAATATACCCGTCTCTTACATTACCGTCTACTAGACAAGGACAGCAACAGTTTTAGGAGTTTTAGCTCTGTCAACTAAAGCCTTTATAATTGGCCCCACTGTGTAGTTGTGTTGCTTAGCTATATTATTATTAATTTCAAGCACAATCAACACAAGCATGATTATTTGTTATGTTGGTGTTCAAATAAATATATAAACAAATAAATAATGGAGGAAGAGTTCATTGTGTTTTTTTTATTGAATTTGAAATTGGCAAAGTTAAAACAAGATAAAACACTGAATAGTAATTAATTACTAGGTGGTAGAACTTTTCTGCAAAGTTCGTCTAGGTAGGTACCACCGCTTTGCCAGTTATTCTGCCGCCAAGCAGTAGTGTGCAAGCACTACTGTGTTCCAGTTTAAAGGGCAATGTAGCTATAGTGAAATTACTGGGCAAATGAGACTTTATGATCTGATCTTGCAGTTTAGTAATCTTATATGGACTGTGATGTCTCAGGATGACGTCCGCAGAGCAGTATCACGCAACACTTTAATTAAGAGTTCCGAGTGATCTTTAATGGATGGCCGTGACGCTTAACATCAGTCGAACGACTAGCTCGTCACATCATTCGTTTACATTTTAAAAAAGTTATTTAATTATTATGCAGTGTTTGGTAGGTAGTGTGTTTATTACCCCGCTGTATCAGTTCAGACTTAGTTCAGATAGCATGCACTAGAAAAACTTTTTTTTTTTCAAAACTACCTTTACTGGAAACTTTAAATCCAGAAAATAAGACAAGTTATTCAACCATGACTCATTAGGTACTACCCTACCTTATAGGGAAACTTTCAACACCTGGCAACACTATCGATGTTACTAGGAGTTTTGGCGGGAACGCGAAAAAGTTCACGTCGCTTGCATTGTATTATTTTTCAAAACTTGTGCTTTTTTCAGTGTTAATGATTAAAATTGGTGGTAGTTTACGCATTAAGTGCTGAATTACGAGCATGAGTGTGGGCAAGCGATGTAATGTGGTGAAACGTGATTTCTCATGTTGCTTCCAAAATTCCATAGAAGCTTCTAGTAAAGTTGCCACCACTTTGACTAGTCTTTTTAATATTGCGACTGAAGGACTTTGTATTCAGTTTCAAAAAATAAATAATCAGAAACTCTTTTATTACGCTTTTGGCTTAGTGTAAAAAAAGTATTTTTGTCTTGTTTTTTTTCTATATTTTGGCAAACGCATCGTCACCATTCTGCCGGATATAATGTTGCAAGTGTATCTAACAAATTATTGAATAAAAACGTCATTAGATATCTCCCGAGGGATGTTTAGCTATTTGTCAATTCTATCTGAGGGTGACATCGAGAGGGTGGTTGGACGGTGTCATACATTATGTAGGTATGTAAATAAAATCGGTTGGAGTACATTATGACGTTTTGTAAATCTACAGGATGTAATTTAATTCTTTGGCATAAATTGAGTCCATGATAGTATACATTTACCGATGATTATTAAAGAGTAAAGAGTGCAAATGAAAGTATTTTTATTGACAATTATGAAGATCGCTCCGGCGCGGGTGCCTAATGTAGTTGGCACGCATAATTTTGATACTTTTAAAAGTTTTTTTACCTTGTATGTAATAACTAAAAACAGTAATTAATCGTTTTAGTTACGTTTTGTACGTGTTGCGTTGCGTTGCGTTTCGTTTGTTCGTGTTTGTTTGTTAGCAGTTTATTTAATAAGTGGTCTTATTTTTTGAAGTTATTATCAATACCAAATCGATGTGTAAAAGATTTCACAAATTTTAGTCCACACGTGACCGGTGTCAGGAGTTTAGGTACCTAGTTTCAAAGGATGCTAATGAATTAATTTAGACCCAGTATATCATTAAATTTTACTTTTTTATTCATCATCATCATCAACAGCCTGAAGACGTCCACTGCTGAACATAGGCCTCCCCCAGAGCGTGCCATCTTGAGCGACTGCTCGCCTCCTGCATCCATCGGCTCCCCGCGGTTCTGACCAGATCATCGGTCCACCGAGTGGGGGGCCGGCCTACGCTGCGTCTTCTGGTTCGTAGTCGCCACTCGAGAACCTTTCTTCCCCATCGGTTGTCTGTTCTACGAGCGATGTGGCCTGCCCATTGCCATTTCAACTTGCTAATTCTAATATCGGTCACTGTAAGTGACACGGCCGCCCATAACAGTTGCAGTGTCACCCGGAACTTTAAAACAATAAAGTTTCGCGTGATACTACACTGTGCACGTCATCCTGAGACATCATTCAGTCTAGTAATCAGATTACTAGACTGAGTGATCAGATCATAAAGTCAGTGTCCCCGCGCCAATGCTTATTTATACTAATACAGGTATAAATCTCTCCAGCTAATATAAAATAGTCCACAAGCGGTTATTTCATTTTAATAATGAACCAGGGTGCTAACCCTGTAATAGCGTTGTACAATAATAATATGTGAGCTACATCGCGCGGTCACATGCAAATGAGAGCAAAAACAAGGCATATGCCTTGTATAAATGGTGCCGTTTTCAAGGCGGCGATCGTGGATCTACCCTATATATATATTTCATCGCAGGAGACGACCATCAGATTTTGACGGATTTTGATGATCTTTAGATTCTGTACGACACTCAGTAGATTTTTTATCCCGGAAGCTATAATGTATAGTGTGGTTACTGTAGTAGGTAGAAATATTTTCTAAGCAGATGAAACCGCTAGTACATCAAGTGATTAACTAATAAATAATATGTTTACTTTCTAAATAACATCACATAATAAATAATAGTAAAGATATCTAAATAATTATCTTAATAATTAATCTTGACGATAAAACAAGATGGTACGTGAATAAGGCGTGCTTTAATTAACAATAATTTTGGAAATGAAACGACTGAATACTCACCGGAAATCAAGTTTATTAATGTTGTTGCAACTATTTCCGGTATCTTTAGGATGCATATCAATATACCTAACGTGTATAGTAAGGTATATCAATGACTCTATGACGGAAAATGTTGTGCAAAAAATAAAAAATAAATTTAATTTTAGTAACTTTTTTTAATAATGCCATCCCTTTCATATAGATCGAAATAACAAAGACCGCTATTATTTTTAGGATTTTGTATAACAGAAGCGATGCCAATACCTACGTAGTTAGTTTTAGTGTTCATTGTTTAAAATAAATTGTACCAATTCTTAAATAATTTAGCCACGGCGAATTTGCTGATACTTTACCTGAACATAATGGTAACCTTTCAAAGAAATCAAATTATTTAAAAACTCTTTCGCTTGTTACAGCCATGGCCTCAGACTTCGACAGCTGACCGACGGCCGCCATCTTGTTCAAGTGATCTACAATCAAAATGGCGTCATCCAAGACTGTGAATATATTACACAAGAAAAGTCTGCCAGAAACTTCCTGAAAACTCTACGGAAGGAGCTAAAACAGGCACTCGATGATGAAGGCTATAGAATAATGGAAAGAGAAAATAATTTGGCAGAATATTCAGATAACTTTGAAGATCCATCTTTACAGAAGTATTACCGCCATTTTGGAAATGTGACGTTTCGGATACTGCGAAGTGGCGAGAGTTTACCAAAAGATGTCGCTAGTTGGTTAAACTATGACAGCCTGAAAATGGAATGTTTTAAAAGGCACGAGGAGATGAAATACATGATGGAGAGTAGCAATAAAATTGGTGGAGTGTCACTCGCTAGGTAGGTATGTTTATGATTTGATGTTGTTTTTTTTATTTTAAGTTTTTTATTTTTGTCTAGACCTTTTCTTATAAATACTTAACGCAGATTATGTTTATCATTAAAATGGCCTTTTTTGTATTAAAACTCTCATGGAGTATTTCATTTTTAGTATTAATTTTTTTTACTATTGGAATATCAATCCTTTTTCATTTAGACAAAGCTTAAAATAGTATGCAACATTAAAATCTTACCTATTTAAATGTTGCATGCTATTTTCGGCTTTGTTTAATTGGAATAAGGTTGATTACAGGTAAAGACTGCGTGCATAATAATAATTATAGAATAGGAGTAAATTTTAACAGCTGTTCAACTAATTATAAGATTTGGTCTAAATATCAACATAACAACTAAACAGATTATAAAATTAATTTCAACATTTTTTTTTTCATTTTTATGGGATGGAACTTAATTAATAAACTTATATTATTCAGTTTTGAGTTTCGTTATTATGTTGACTTGTCAAAAATATTTTATGGTTTTAATTTCACATTACTTCAGGGTCACGGAACTGTTTTGATCTATGGCAACACTGACCTTCGGTTTTTCGTATGTTTGTTAAAGTTAAGGTGTAACGTTACACTCAGCGTGGCAAATTCAAATTTTCTTGCATTCTTTTGCCAATAATAGCTTAATTACTCAACGTGATTACATGAAAACTAATTTTGCGCAAATAAATATAATGTATCAATAAATTACAATTAAAAGTATCACCTAGATGTCATTGGTTTAGCGACAAATGGCAATAGACTGAAAAACTAAGAAGAAAATTGTTTATTGCCATTTGTCGCTAAACCAATGATATCTAGGAGATACTTTTAATCGTAATTTGTTGATACATTATATTTATTTGCGCAAAAATAGTTTTCATGTAATCACGTTGATTACTTAAGCTATTATTGGCAAAAGAACGCAAGAAAATTTGAATTTCCCGCGCTAGTGTAACGCAACTTCAAAATACTGAACGCTCATTGGTTGCCTGTTGATCATCGGGTATCGTCAACCAATGAGCGCATATTTGGTATGTTAAGTTACATGTTATTGACAAACGTACGAGAAACCGGGGTTAAGTCAAACAGCTCACCTTAGAGTATAGACTAAAGCATAGAGAGAACTTGATTATCTTTCAAGCGTACCACTTTTGTGGACACTTTTTATATGATGTGGACACTTTGATGTGAATGAGTCTGACAGATTTGTATAGAAAAAACAGTTGACTCGAGTCGAAAAAAATGGGTGGCTTATCGCAAGCGTAGCTAATTACTATATGTTTGCTTCTTTCCTTCGCTACTGACGTAGCGATACGTGTGAGCAGTACAAATATAAAATCGTTTTGATGATCTCTCTTTGTTTTAGTCTATACTCTAAGCAGCTCACTCTGAATTTGAATGCACGAGATCACTTCACTGTCTCAACACCAGCCAGTACTTTCTCATTTACGATTTCAATGAACTTCCTTTCTTACGTTTCACTAAAGTCTACCTATACAATATTTTATATGTATATGTTATCTACAAAAAACTTTAAAATATTTATTATAGTAGGTAGTAGTACCTATCCACGTATTGCATTCTCTGAAATATTTTGTGGTAATTGTAATTGATTTTGTCGTTTTTATCACAATAAATAAATAATAAAATAAAAATACTATATTCGAGTTTTCCATGCAAAAATAATAAAATGATAATAATATTTGGTATTAGTTGTTATCCGCGGATACAAAGTATCATATAAGTTAATCCAGCATATATTATTATAAGCTATTTGCATTCCGAATTTCATCGAAATTGGTTCACTAGTTACGGAGATATAAAGTAACAAACATTCACACACACAAACTTTCGCATTTATAATATTAGTAGGATTAAACTTTAATTTCGATCGCGAAGCATTCAAACGTTGTAGGTGGCGAGCCCTTCATTTTTTTTAACACATGGCAAAAAAATATTGGAAAAGTTTAAAAATATGTGATGCAAATACCTCTTTTCTTTCCCGTATCTACACCATGAACGTATATTCAATACTCATACTTCGTCCAATACAAATAAAGTTTATTTAAATTAATATCTTTTAGGTATCTGTAGCTATAGCACTACCAAACTACTTGTTTATGAAATATATTTAGGGCAGTAAATTCTATAATCTGTGTAAATAGAAATTATAACAGCTAATTTGTTTCAAAAATACACTATCTCGAGTCATATTCGAAACCTGCAGCTACAAATGCGCTTCAGTATTATTCACAATGTAGTCGCTTAGTAGTGTTAACAACGACATTAATATCTACTTCTTGCAATTTTTTCTTTGCACTCAAAAAAGTTACATACATTCAACAAAAGAGCGGATCTGCTCATCTATTTCGCTAACTATTGCATGCATCCTCGCTGGTTCAATACTCACACAAAAAATGGTATTTAATTGTGAACTGGCAACACCAGTCAGTCGATGACGGCGCCATCTGACTAGCACTACGGCAGAGACAAAATCTAAATTCATCTTCTTGTCTTTCCATTGGAGTGTAATAATAAAATAGTAGGTATAGGTATCACGATCATAATCTATTCAATTTAAATTTCAATCTATTTATTTAAATAATGATTTTACATATCACTTAGTAATATTTCCTTGACCTAAAGCAATTACTAAGCAAAGCAACAAACGGAAGTTAACATGGTATAATACTATTAGACGCGTGTTGCCACTTGCCACACATTATTTTTAATTTTGGTATTAATTACAATCATCACCATTAATTACATTGTTCAATTCAATCATTAAAACTGCATGCAATTTGCTCATAAACTCAAAGACGCTTTCATTTTTATTGCCATTAATTTAAATGACAAGCATTTTTATGAGCGTAGGTACCTAATGAGGATTTAAGCTTCTTGGTACCTAAGGTAACAAGAAATGCGCTGTGCTACGTCACAAAAAAGCCAACATTTTATTTAAAAAAAATTGCAATTGCTGCGGGGTCAAACTTCAAAGACCAATTCTAATTTCAAAAACAGGTCGCGTCGCTCGTTCAGGGAGAATTTTATTCTGCCCGGGACAAAGTGGTGCGGCGTTGGCCAGTTGGCGGAAGATTATGGCGAGTTGGGTGACCACCGGGCAGAGGACAAGTGCTGTAGGGCACACGATAGCTGCAAGCTGAATATAGGACAGTTTAGACGAAGATTCGGCATCTTCAACTTTCGTCCGTACACGATCTCGCACTGTCGATGCGATAGGAGGTTGGTTTTGTTATTTTTTTATTTTTAAAGTGTTGCCATGGTGAGGAGTTTTAAAATTGCTCAAGTAAAGCTAAAAACCATTCTTTAAGCTTTATGAAAATAAATGTCTTAAACATTTTTTATCAACAGTAATATTTATTTCGCCATGCAATAATGACATTCCAATTTCCAACTACTAGTTATCTATTCCAATTTTCATTATTTACATACCTATTTGAAAGACTTTTTGAGGCTAATAGTATAAGTATTCATTAAATAGTAAGAGGGAAATGTTTTTTCGGGATTCCGATACTCTCACCTGGCAACACCGATTTTTGAAATGGGAATTTCCTTTTTTTATAAGTATGGGAACTTTGAATTTGTGCGGTCGTTTTATTTCTGTTTCTGCTTGGTACAAGCTTTCGTTTCAGTTTCAACATAATTATAATTTTGATTGATAATTTTGGATTGGTTTTTTTGGGAGTTTTGAGTTGGTTTGGTGATGGGAAGGTGGAATGTTAACACTTTAAGCCCTTGTAAATAGTTTTTGCGTATTTATTTACTATACGAATAACAATGTAGTAAACACGTCACAAGAAAATTACTATTCTACACTGTAGGATATAAAATCAAGAAACTAAATAGGTTACACTGAATAGGTGTCAGCGTCAGCCCTTTTTCCGTGCCGTGTAGTGTTCTGGCACAGAATAGAAAATAGTACTACGTACAAAAGGCTCACTCCGCGTAGTCACTTAAATAAATAGCGACTTTTGCTGCAACGCTATAGAGTGCAGTTTCGCTCGCAGCGCTACAAGCCTTCCTTAAACAGTTGCCTCTCGTTCTATCGCTATATCGCTGCTCTTCTGACGCGTTACGCGTAACGGACCGACCCGTCTAGACGCTTGGTCCCACGTACTTGAAGTTTCATACCTAAAGCTAAAGCACGGCGTGAGACAGGCCTGGTTCTGGTAGAGGCGAAAAAATCCTAAGTCTATGCTGGGTAGAGCAGGAAAAAAATATGATAGAGATTAGGGACGAAATATTTGTTTAGGTGGAACGTTTCACTAGCACGGCAAATTCAAATTTTCTTGCATTCTTCTGCCAATAATAGCTTAATTATTAAACGTGATTACATTAAAACTGATTTAACGTAAAGAAATAGAATGTATCAACAAATTACGATTAAAAGTATCTCCCAGATATCATTGGTTTAGCAACAATTGGCAATAAACACGTCTTAGTTTTTCAGTCTATTGCCATTTGTCGCTAAACCAATGATGTAATATTTTTAATTATAATTTATTGATACATTATATTTATTTGCGCAAAATCAGTTTTCATGTAATCACGTTGAGTAATTAAGCTATTATTGGCAAAAGAACGCAAGAGAATTTGAATTTGCCGCGCTAGTGAAACGTTCCACCTTAATGTGAAAAATGCTGCTAGTTCCGTAGATTCTGTAGAGATCTCGAACAAAATAAGTAGAAACTTTACTCTGACCTAATTTTTTTTATGATGCTAGTGTTACAGTGATCGCCACAGTCGAAGACCGCACCATTTTATTATAATATCAAGTAGGTAATGCTGTAAAGTTTATGATAACATTTAAATTATATGGGGAGTTTGATTACGATCGATATAAACTACACACCGATAAAGTGACCAATATAGCTCTTAGAATTAGCAAGTTGAAATGGCAATGTGCAGGCCATATCGCTCGTAGAACCGACAACCGATGGGGAAGAAAGGTTCTCGAGTGGCGACCACGAACTCAAATCTACTATATTAAAATTCCATGTTTGTCTTTTTCGAATAACAAATGTAGCGTATATAGTCATTCCCATTCTTCAAAAACTTTATAATAAACATGCGTAGGTGTGTATAGGCGGCTTCTAGTTAGTTATTAACGCAGTGTAGTTCGGCTATAACTACTCTATTTATTTCAACTCACTGGTTCAAACTAGGTCCATCAGTAGGGTTAGCACGGCCGGTAGACAAAACTGTCTTTCCCCTGTTTTACTCCAAGCAAGTATGAAGAAAGTGACGTAAAACGGGGAAAGACAATTTTGTCTACCATCCATGCTAACCCAGCTGCAGTGGGAAACTGGGAACGTATTGGGTTGATAACGTAAATGTCAAAAAAATGTAAGGAAAAAGTACGGGTTAGGGTAATTTCCGTGGTTCAAACCATCTTCGAGTTGTACCACTGTAAAGCTGTAAAACCTTTAAGCCGTAGATCATTCCGTGTTAGCAGCATGCTTTACAGCCATGATATACTAACAGGGATGGATCAAGAACGGTACCTGTAATAGGAGGTTTTCTGACAGCAAAATTAAAAAAAATGGTTTATAAAAATCCATTAGATGGCGTTGACGAGACATAACGTGAACAATTATCACTACCATATCTGTGGTTCTGAAGATTTATACCACAGATTAGAGATAAAAACAATATTGTGCCAACCATGTCTTGTCAGCGCCATCTATCTTTGGCTGTAGAACTATGTACGTCCAGCTGTCAGAAAATCCTCTATTAGAAACCACAAGCGCGCCTACCTATAATTAGTTACTATAACTCTTTAATTTTATCACGAGTAACTAACTTTTCGGCATATTCTTTTTCCGGTTAAAGGACAACATAGCAACGTAGTTAATTTTGATTGCGATTGTTATGTACATTCACTAAAAAGAAATTCGGTTGAACCTTCGATCAGATAATCGAAGGGTTGAACTAACCTTATCTGACATAAGCCTTAAAAAATGTAATGTCAGTACCTACGTTATGGTATTACACTTACAATAGCATAAACAGGCAAACCTATCCTAATCTGTGATTATAACTTCCTCAGCAAAGGTCTTATTGTTGTAACTAGCTAACCAGCCCCGGCTTCGCACGGGTTAATTAGTTTAACACCTTATCTCAGTCTAAAGGGAGAGAGAAAGAAGAAATCAAATCAAATCAAATCAATTTATTTATTTGCTAGAATATGAGTACATAATAAGATGTCAGAATAATAATATTTAGCTCTCTAATATTCCACCGTATTGGCATGCAAAACTAGTAAAACACAAGCAAAATTTAATTACATCAAGAATTTGAATTACATGAGTCATAATATCAATAATAAATAATTAAATTCAATAAATAATAACTATACAATAAATTCAATAATATTAAAAATGTCAATTGGTAACATACGCATTAAAATACTTCTCAACAAACCGATACAATAGCAATAGAATACCCCAATTACAAGAACTTATCATTTAAATATTCCTTAATAGTATAATAACCCTTATTGACCAAAAATTCAAACAGCTTTCTTTTAAACAATTCAACATCTGAAGTTTCCAAAATACATTTTGGTAAATTGTTATAAAGTCTTGGGGCCATACTTAAAACACTCTTATCATGTAAAGCAGTTTGATGAGTACACATACAAATTTGATTTCGAAGCCGTTTACTTTTTGGGATATTGAATAATTTTAAGTTTTTCTTTACAAATAGCGACACTTCGTATATATATAGACACGGGTAAGCTAGTATTTTGAGCCTCTGAAAATGTTGTTTACAAGAATCTGTTGACCGTAAATGACAAACTGATCGTAAGCATTTTTTTTGAGCTTTAAAAATCACCTCTCTCTCAGAGCAGTTACCCCAGAAAATCAGTCCATAACGAAGTACAGAAGTAACATATGCATGATATGAAGTCAACACAGCAGACTGGTCCACATACTTTGATAGCATATATAATGCGTAAGAGTAACTACAAAGTTTTGCGCAGACTGTTTCAGCATGTGCTTTCCAGTTCAGATCAGAATCTATATGCAATCCTAAAAATTTTGTCATATGAAGTTCTTTTACCTGCTTACCCAAGTAATTAATGTTAAATGTCAAGGTTTTATTAGAATGGAAGGTCATAAGGATCGTTTTATCTAGATTTATTATTAGATTATTTGCCGTCAACCAATTTATTATATTTCCAAGGGCTAAGTTTATTTGTGGTTCAAGGCTCTTGTGACTCTCCCCTACAAAGATCGCCGTGCTATCATCCGCGAACAATACCATCGGGTGATTAAGAGATCGAGGTAGATCATTGATGTATGCTATGAATAACAAAGGCCCAAGAACACTTCCCTGCGGAACGCCATGCTTTACCAAGCTAACGTCAGAGGAGTATTTAGTTTCCGTTTTAGAGTTAGGACAGAGCCTAGTGATTTGAGTAATTTGGCGCCTGTTATTCAGATACGACTTGATCAATTCTAGGGCATTGCCCCTAATCCCATAAGTCTCAAGTTTATTGATAAGAGTGCTATGTTCCACATAATCAAAAGCCTTTGTCAAGTCCATGTAAATTGCACACACAGATCGCCTCTTATCGCGGTTTGTTATAACTATATTGAGAAAGTTGTAGATTGCCAAGTTTATAGACTTATTTTTCCGAAACCCTATTTGCTCATCAACTAGGACACCATACTTCTCGAAATATGTATACAGGCTGTCGTGTATATATTTCTCAAAAATTTTCGAAAAAATTGGTACTAGAGCAATTGGTCTGTAATTGCCCATAATTTCTCTATCCTGCTTTTTGAAAACTGGCTTAACAATCGTCATTTTCAATTTATCTGGAAAAACTCCAAAGTCAACACACAAGTTATTTATATGACTTAATATGGGTGATATGATAGTGGCAACATTTTTAATAACTTTGGTGTTGACCTCATCAAACCCTGTACTGTTAGTATTTTTTAAGGATTTAATTATACGTAGAATTGTATCAGGAGTTGAAGGATTCATGAATATAGAGTTCGGTTTGTCCCATCTGACAGTATTTGCATTCTTGTGGTCATCGTTATGGGAACATACTTGATGAATAAAATAATTATTGAATGCCTGAGCAATATCTTTAGGGTTTGTCAATAATTCATTATCGTTTAATTTTATTTGTGTAATTTCTTGAAGGGGTGGTTTTCCTTTGTAGTTATTTATAATATTCCAGGTCGTCTTCGATTTATTTCCCGAGATTTTGATAGCATTGTTATTCCTAGCTTTTTGGGTCAATTTAACGATACTTTTCAGCCTCTTCTTGTAGGCTTTAAAAGCAGTATGGTTATTTAAGCTTGGACAACGTCGGAATTTCCACAACATATGTCGTTTACGCTTAAAGTGTTTTTGTGTATTTATAGTACCTCAAATCATCATGTTGATCCTTGTGCTGCTTTACATTACTTTCGCCTACAAATTTCTTGCTGTTTATCAAGGTATTTCACGATATTTCTATAAATATTCTTAAATTTAGGGAGGGGACTTTTATTGACTTGTTTACTTGACACCACACACACACAAGAGGGAAATAGATAAGGAAAAAGGATGAATGGATGAAAAGGCAAACCTTCATCCATTCATCCTTTTCCCCCTTCCCTTGTCTCTTTCCTATAGCACAGGATAGAAGTGGCTTTGGACCTAATACTGAAAGTTGAATGTCTGTAATTTCTGTGTGTTGCCAGTGATGACTTATGGAACTGAGACATGGTCTCTTACTGTTGGCCTCATTAGTAAGCTCAAAGTCGCGCAGCGAGCTATGGAGCGAGCTATGCTCGGTGTTTCCCTGCGAGATAAGCTCCGGAACGAGGAGATCCGCAGGAGAACTAAAGTGACCGATATAG
The DNA here is from genome assembly GCA_910589525.2 of Ennomos quercinarius. Classification (NCBI taxonomy): domain Eukaryota; kingdom Metazoa; phylum Arthropoda; class Insecta; order Lepidoptera; family Geometridae; genus Ennomos; species Ennomos quercinarius. The sequence continues at coordinate 4,840,540 of OU342515.1, forward strand.
CTCTTAGAGTTAGTAAGTTGAAGTGGCAATGGGCAGGCCACATCGCTCGTAGAACTGACAACCGATGGGGAAGAAAGGTTCTCGAGTGGCGACCACGAACCGGAAGACGCAGCGTGGGCCGGCCCCCCACTCGGTGGACCGACGACCTGGTGAAAGCCGCGGGGAGCCGATGGATGCAGGAGGCGAGCAGCCGCTCAAGGTGGCGTGCTCTGGGGGAGGCCTATGTTCAGCAGTGGACGTCTTCAGGCTGTTAATGATGATGATGATGAATTTCTGAACCATAAAACCGACGACCTTGAAATATTTTTGGGACAATTATTTAAAGTACCCACTTACTAACAAAAAAAATCGAATGAAATCGGACCACGCGTTAATGAATTACAAATAAGTATATATTTCTAATTACATCCTCTCTCCCGAGGGAACCTGAGGGAATATAATTTTTTTTTTATGCGATTGAATGACGTGACTAGCTAGTCGTTCACCTGATGCTAAGCGACACGGCCGCCCATAACAGTTGCAGTGTCACTCGGAACTTTACAACAATAAAATTTCGCGTGACACTGCACTGCGCACGTCATGCTGAGACATCACACAGTCAAGTAATCAGATTACTAGACTGAGTGATCAAATCATAAAGTCTCATTTGCCCAGTAAATTCACTAGCTACAATGCCCTTCAAACCGGAACACAGTAATGTTTGCACACTACTGCTTGGCGGCAGAATAACTGGCAAAGCGGTGGTACCTACCTAGACGAACTTTGCAGAAAAGTCCTACCACCTAGTAAATAATATAGCATAGCTTAAATGTCTGCTACTGGATCACATAGCCACATATCTACTTATTACTAATCCATCCCTGTAGTCTATTAGATTTACAACATCTCTCCACCGGCGTTTACGATTAATATTTCTCCAAATCATAAAAACTTTCGTAGGTGGTCCAGTTTTAATACCGTGTGGGATAGAAAATTAATAAAAATGAAAGAGATCATTACTTTCAACTGCCATTGAACTTATTGGAATGTGTGAAACTTCATTAATCTTATTTCGATGATGATTTTATCCAAAAAAAATCATAACTTTTGGGGATTTTTTCATTACCTGGCAACATTTTTGTAGAACACTTTTAGGCGGGAATTTTGGAGTAAATTATCTTTGACTGATTTCTATTTGCTTCTAATATTAGATAGATACATTAAACTCTTTAATGAAATACCACAAAAATAACAAAACATTAAAAAAAGAGAACAAAACATAAATTAAATATTACTATTACAACACTCATAGAAAAAGTGTAGGTGTACCTACCTAGTTAATAATAGTAATTTTTTAAATCTTTTTTTTAATAAAAACAGAAAGCACTGGCTGGTGAAAAAAAAAACTAAATAGAGACGTGAAATAGCAAAGAGTTTTGATCTCGATGCGTGATAAAACTTTGACAGACCCAAACGCGACGCTATGGAAATCCTCCGCGTGCCCGGTACGAAGTGGTGCGGAAAAGGGTATTCGGCCACAAGATACTCCCAACTAGGAGGCTATACGAGGACCGATCGCTGCTGCAGAGTCCACGACCTTCGCTGCCCGTTCTGGATCGGTGGGATGGAGAAAAAGTATGGCATGTACAACTGGCGTGTGAACACCCTTATGCACTGCCGATGTGATGAAAGGTTGGTGCGTTAATGTAGAATGAAAGTTGTCGTTGGCTGGATGTGTAGTATTGATAGTATCTATGCTGCCTAATTTTAGATAAGTGTAAAAATGCTTCTTTTTTAAAAAATTTTTGGTTACTGAATGCTGTCCTTAACCCTGTGTTTATTTTTTTGTTTTTTCTTGACCTGGATACAAAGTGCTTCAGTCGCAATATTAAAAATACAAAGTCTGCATTATGTATATATTATATTTCATGTAGTTTTAGTCACAGTTTGGGCAGTCATAGTCCAATCCAAGTCAGGTAGTCAAAGTCATGGCCTAGTAAAGTGGTGGCAAAAGCTTCTATGAAGTTTTGGAAGCAATACGAAAAACCACGCTTCACCACATTATATCACTTGCCAACACTCATGCTCGTAATTCACCACTTAATCACTTCGCTTCGCTTTTTTCAGCACTTAAGAGCCAATACAACGCCAAATAGCTTAAAACGGCTTAGCTTGAGGCAGTGTCCTGTCAACAATAGTGCAACAATGACTTTAAAATTAATATATGGTAAAGTTCAGGATTAATGCTACTGTAAATGTATAATGAAAACACGAATTAATAAACTTTTCTCTATAGAAAAAAATTACAAAGTTACCTCCAAACCGTACAAATAAACCGCGATTATTCAATGAATACTTTAAATAACGTCATGAAACTTTGTGTAGTAGTTGAACTAAATATAATGGAGGGCTTATGTATAGTGGATTTTTGAAATACCCATTATGTTCAGTGTAATAATAAATTACCTAAATTATTGCGCGTTGGAACCATTCTAACTTAGACCGCCCCTGCCGCTCGGCTCCTCGACTCATCCCCGCTTTGGCCTAGTACTAAATATCTATTCTGTGGCTTTGGCTTGGATTCGCGCTGGCCTTGCACAAGCCCTTAATGCGTAAAACACCACCAATTTTAATCATTAATACTGGCAAAAAAAACAAGTTTTGAAAAATATTACAATGCTATGACGTGAACTTTTTCGCGTTCCCGCCAAAACTCGCTCGCCGTGCTTGTTTAACAGTGTTGCCTGTATAAGAGATTTCCCATTATTTAATGGAATACAGTTACAAAAGGGTTATTAAAATTATCAATTTTTTCATAGGTAGTAAATAAATACATAATACTTTATTACAAATCGTTTAATATGTTTATTAAGATAGTCTTACGTACTTGTTAGTTCAATAGATATCGATAATAATTACAATGGTTGATAATTGAACATTGAAATACATAATTAAAATCAATTAAGAGTAACTTAAATAAATAGATTAAAATTATATTATCATTTGGAATACGTTCAACAACACATAAATGTAATTTCATTCATTATTCTTATTGCCTGTGCATGTTTAATGTGATGGTTGCAAGTAATTATGTGTTTTTTTTTGTAATTTATATCATGGAACAAGGAGAAGAGGAATGACCAAGAAACAGCGTAGATTAAAAATATGCCTGAAACTAGATGGCGTTGCAAAATGAGCGGGTTATAAGTTGAGCGCAGATCAGAAATATACCAAAAAAGCGTTTTAAACCTAGCCCGCCGTAGCTACCCGTATAACCCGCTCATTTTACAGCGCCATCCAGGTTTAAAACGGTTTTTTTGCATATTTATAATCTGCGCTCAACTTATAACCCGCTCATTTTACAACGCCATATAGTTTTAGGCATATTTTTGATCTACGCTGTTTTTGTAAAAAAATAACACTGCATGGTTTTGACTCGGGTTTTATGTTTGGTGTATTAAAATACCTTATTAATTAAACAATTTATAAGAAAACATGTTCAATTTGTTGGTAATACCGAACTCTTTTAAGCATCTATTTCTATTAAAGTATATTAATACAACAATGGCAGCTATTGTAAAATATTTAAAAAAATGACGTTATAAAAAACAATTTTTCATATATAAAATAACACCCAACAATCACAAACATAGATCCTGGACCCTAATTAGGATTCCCTGTATCTAGGGAGCCAGGAACTACGAGGACCATGCTCCCACAACAGCCAGACACAGAACAAAAACTTGCGGTTTTTTTCTGCAAATACTTGTCCTGTCGAGGGAATCGAACCCACCACCTCCGGGCTATGAGCTGACCTGCTCAACAACACACCACAGAGCCTGTCACACAATATCAAAAGTCCTGTGCTCGTAACTTTTTAATACTACCCCCAATTAATTTCTGATTAAAGAAATATTAAATTTAATTACATCCATTATTTCAAAAAGGACAATATAAAACTCATCAAGATTTTGATCCTTCGAAATATAAATAAAATCTGTCTCCAAACAATTACCACGGTGTATTAATAGAGTCATTTCCTTGAGATGCCGCCATGAAACGATGATGGAGGACAGTAGGGTTACCATTCGTTATGTTTCTTTGACACCTAATCATCTATACATATAATAAAACTGTAACTGAGCTAAATCTGTACATTAAATATTTTTTGAAAATTTTGATGGCATTACACTTCTTTGTCGATACAGAAGTGGAAACCAATTATTTTGAACTTATTGTCTATCTTTCTGGTCTGTCTGTCCCTTTGAACACGCATCACGCTGGAACTTCTGAAATGATTTCACTGAAATGTGGTTATAGTTATTTTTTTAGAATAACGTTTAGTTTACTTTTTGTTTTCCAAAACGGTCAAGTGCAGGTTGCACGAAGAAACATGTATGTAATTTTTATGCAAGAAAAGTTTTTATTATTTTTTATTTATTTATACTCATCCTGTCGAAGGAAAGATTGAAGGGAAATTGAAAAAGATAGGGGAATAGGATGAATGGATTCCTTTGCCAGGCCATCCATTCATCCTTTTCCCATATCTTATTCCCTTTCGCTTCCCTATTACCCATAAACAGGGGCGAAGCCGGGGAGGGCAACTAGTATTAAAATAATTTTATTTAATATTTAATATATTTAATAAACAGCCAAATGGAAAATTAGTTTGCAGAGTATCAATGAAAATGTAGTAAAATCTAAATATCTATTTACAAAATAATCTGACGTCCACAATGTCACGTCAAAATAAAATTTGGTAGGTACCTCAGTAGTACTGTAGGCAACACTTAAAATACTACTAATGAATACAAACTGGGAATACTTAGTACGCAAATAGTTTTATCTTTTTCTTTTATCGTACAACTAGCTGCGCCCCGCGGTTTCACCTGCGGATAAAAAGTAGCCTATGTGTTAATCCAGTACATAAGCTATCTATTTTCCAAGTTTCGTCCAAATCCGTCCAGCCGTTTGAGCGTGAAGGAGTAACAAACATACACACATACACACAAACACACATACACACATACAAACTTTCAGCTTTATAATATTAGTGTGATTAGTGTGATGTGAAGTGTGATGTACTTACACTTAATACTAACGATTGTTATTAATTTAGGTTTTTTTGACCGGCATAGTGCTACTGCCAAAGATTATAAAGCCCGTTGATAGCTCGTGAACATAGTTTCTCGTACAAACACGACTCGGGCAGGGGACGAGGTAACAAAACGAGACAAAGCTATAGGAAATTACAAAGGACAGAGCAAAAAATACCAACGGGTTCCCGTGATTTGTATGAAAATAGTAGTTGAAATACACTACTAATTTTAGTATGAGGGGAAGTTGTATCATTGGTCAACTGGATTTATAGTCAATGGCTACTGCTAACACCAACTACTGCTAATGCCGTAATTACATTACATTAAATGTAAATTTAGTAATCTAGTTAGGATTTGGAAAAGTACGCTCACTTGCTACCCAGTTAGTTGCCTAATAAGGAACCGATTTAGGAAGGATAATAAATTGGATGTAGGTAAAAAAATACATCTTTTCGACAAACCACAATATCCGGGAAACCTACTACGTATGGCAACCCCACCAGCGGTACAGTATTAATGGGTCATAAATGAAATAAACAGAATAAAAGTGCATCTCACCTCCGTGTCGTCGAATTAGATAGGCGTTTTGATGTACGAATATCGAAAACTGTAGAGTCGTAGCTCCGTATAACATTATGAATCAATATCTGCAAATTTATAAAAATATATATATATATAGCACCTAAAGTTTAGAATTAGATGATCATTTTATTTAGCTATTATTTAATAATAAAAGTATTACATACCAACCAACACCTTGCATCTAAAATTATATGTTTTGATGTACCTAAGCTCTGATTTTTTGCCGTTACATACCTACCTTAAAATTAATTTAAAATATCCGTTTAAAAGAACAATTTTTCATCCTCATATATAGCTTTAATTACGTGCCTTTTACGGTGAAAATACCAATAAATAACATTAAATGACAACAACATTTAGGTAATAGTTTTTTGTTTAAGCAGTTTTTAATCAAATATTCATAGTGTTTCATTCTTCCAAACTAGATACTCTAGATGTTATTGTTAGTACCTACCTATTTTTTTTTTTTTTTATCGTACCTAATTGAGTACTTTATTTATTCCACAAAAACTTAAAAAACATAATATAACTTTTTATAATAATAGTTATTAAAGCATTTGAAATTATAATAGTAATAGTTAATAGGTAATAGTTAAATTAAACATTCCGTGTAGAGCTTGGACAAATTTACTTATACTCGACGTCGACTCTATGCCACACTCTGTGCCGGTCAAATCACAAAAAAAAACTACCCGATAGCATCAGCCTGCCTAATTGGCGTCCATAAATTTACCTCTCCTCTCCGATGCGATATCTATGTTTGTTTGTAGCGGAGCGGAGGTAAGGCGTAATAAAAATAGCAGATTACAACTATGCCGCTATACCAAAGAAGATTTAATAGTATAGTTACAGAAGTATCACTCCGCAAAAACATTCAAATAAATAGCGGCTCTGGTTATAAGGCAATAAAGTGCAATTCAGCTCGGACAACGCGAGTCAAAAATTATGATTACGTAGTGTCTTTCTAACGCATACGTCGTGAATTTATCAATTTGTTCCTATTATTGAAATGTAGTTGGGTGAATTGTCTTTCTGGTTGGCAACACTGGCTTGCGCGTGATTGGACGAGAGCAGCGGAAAAAATCAATGGAAAGACTATCAGTTTCTTTACAAAAATTCAAAATGCGCTAGGCCTTATTAAACTATGATGGAAATGTACCATATTTATAACGTTTTCGTAGTCCTTGCCTGGCTAGCTGTAGGAGCAGTGTTTTATAATAGTGGCGAATCAGTCACGATGAGTGTGTCCCGGTAGCATCGGTTTGCATTAAAAAGCTAAAATAGGGTTGCCACTTGGTTTAATGTTACCCTAGTCTTCTTTTTAGTGGTAGATTCTGTACGTCACGTTCGTCTTAGGTTATCCAAAGAATGTCAGACGAAGGGACACACTACAGCTTATTAATTCAGCGTTTGATGGTTAGTTAATAGTTTGAATTTGATCAAGTGTTTGTATAAGTAAAGAGATTGGTGCCTTTCAAATTAATTTTTTAATAACAAAATCATAGATACTGCAAATAAAATATCCCGTACCTTTGACAAATACCGTACCACAGATTAGAGAAAAAACAATTGTCTGCCGTAGCATTGCAAATGATTGTTTCCATGCTCCACAAAAAACTCCTAGCTTCGAGCAGTCTCCTCTAGCTATAACCCACCCTATTTTTTATGCCAAAAAAACAACATTCGAACTATTTTAACTAGGTGTTTATAGCCATCGAAAAGGTCCTTTTTACAATAGATTATTATGTGGCTCTTTTGAAAATGATTCTCAGATCAAATCTGAGATCGGTTCGGAGATTATAGAATGTTCTTTACGTTTGAACGATTCTATATTTATTAAAAACAAAAATGTTTATCTGGAATAAGGGCTCGGAATTGTAATAAAGTCTATAAAGGGACTAGCGATTGATTCATCAAACCGGTAATACTATAAAAGTCACTTGTTTTTTTCTGTGACCTGTGGTAATAGCATCAATTGACAGTGACACGTGGCTGATAGGAAAAAAGGTAAATGATTCCATTGTTTGACGTACAGTCTACGGAAATGCATTAAATCCACGCCGTTAGACAATTAGGCCACAAAATTCCAAGGTGGCAGAGAAAATAAATAGACTCCCCGCCAGTTTCCCTTGTTTTTGGCATCGCAGAGCACTTTACAAGGGCATATATTACGGGATGCACCCGATAAGCACCGATTCAAGTGGTTCCCGAACGTATGCACTTGACAGCTGCCGTTTGGCGGGAAAGTCGTTTCGCGCCGTTTTATTGCAGCCATTTTGTTTTATGATTTATTTTTCTTCTTAAACCTGTCATCGACCGGCCAGTGATTTGCACATAAAAACTTTTTGTTAAAAATTACGTAAACTTCACTTTGTTAGGTTTAAAATTATTTTAGCAGAATCCCGAACTGAAACAAAGTGATGCATTGTTTAACACGAGCAAGTCATAAGCGTATCCGCCAACTAAACTCTATTATTAACGTCTTACTTTGTAAAGACACGTCATCGTCAGGGTGACCGGCTAACCTCATGGGCTGATTTCATTTGAATACCTATTTATTTAATTCTTGACTGCACTAAACCAATGCAAAAGGAGGATAGCATTTCTATAGTCGTCCACATTTAGTCCAAGAAAAAAGTAAAATGTACCTAGGCATGTATTTTTTTTATAAACCGTAATATACCTACGTACTATATTGTATATACAGGGTGTACCAAACCAATAATGCCACCCGAAGGGAAAATACCAGTTACCAAATAGTCAAAGGGAACATTCATTCTTTATTTTTAACTTCAAAAAAGGACGAGGTTCTCAATGCGGTTGTACCTACTTATGTTTTTTTTTTCTATTTTATGTTTGTTACCTTAAGGCTGCCCCCACACTGGGCGGTAGCGATATCGTCGCGTTATCGCCGCGACATTTTACCATAGTGCGGCATGTGTCGCCGCGATATCGCGGTAACGCGCACAATGTGGAAGCAGCCTAACTCAAATCTCCGTTTTTTTATTTGCATATATATATGGATATAAAGATATTTCTTCCTTTCTTTCAGATTGGTCCCATAGAAGTTTTATCAAATTCAGTTCAGTAGTTAGGTTGTTAAGTCAGAACTACTGGAATAATTATACCAAGGTGATTGAACTCGGCTTAACCTCTTTTGTCGGCATCTCAGGTGATAAACATTTATTTTAACGGCACACAACATTTATTTAAAGAGCACTTGAAAGTTGTGACTAGTAAGTATTACAACCTTCAGTTGACACTAGGCATGGATCAAATCACAAGGAGCAGGTGAAAAATAATATGATTTAATTTTTCATAAATCACTCTGCTACTTTTTGCCAGACACTCTGCTACAAATCACAGTGTGATAATCACACTTAATTGAATCGTGGCTTCGGATTTCATAATATGAGAGGTGCATAAGCGGTGAATATCAAAACATATAATTTTATTTATGCTTCAGTAAACAAACTGAGACCTCAAGAGTATAATTTATTAACATTGTGGTGTAGCGGTGAACTTTGATTTTGTTTAACTTATGAGAGTAGCGTTAGATTACTTGTATCATTTGTAGCAGGTCGCAACTTCACTAGGTTGTTCATAAATCACATCTCTGTTCTATTTCATAAAGCACAGCCAATCGCCATTGATCATAAATTCATTAGGCATATGAAAAATCACAGGTGAAATCACAGTGACCTAATTATAAATCATATGATGAAATGACAATAATTTTAAAGTAGCAATCATCTCCATGCCTAGTTGACACCCGCGATACGCAGTCCGCGGATATAACTGGGTTTTTGTTACTCCCTGTATATTATTCGAAATATAAATAACTGCAATCAGTTTCTTTTTCAAATCACTTGCCAGAGCCTAATCGTCGGGGAAACTTATTATCTTTATCTGTACCCTGTAGTCTTAACAAAAAGCTCTTGTCGAGACTACAGAAGCCTAAAAACTAAAATGTTTCTTTTTTCCCCAATAAGTAGTTACCAATACAGTTTTGTAGCTGACGGTCGACTTAAGCCTCACTTGCTCGCACTTAACGAGCTCCTAACGTCTTTGTATGCACTTTAGTTCGGCCACAGGTCCGCATAGAGTAGTAGCGTAGACAGAGACTTCGCAACGTTTTAAAGCTTAAAATTGCTACTAACTTTTCTAAAACATTGTTAATATAATAAGTAAGTACTTACTTACTTAGTACGGGGTCTTTGCCGTGATAGGAGTAATTTCTAAGTTCTCAATATTTCGGCACAGTTTAAGGTAGGTGCAACATATTCACGGGTAGACTGAAGATGCGAGTAAAAGATACGGACGGTAAAGAGTAATGTAAGTACCTTTAAAAGTTAAAAATGTAGTGAATAACCGGGAAAGTTAAAAAACAGTGCTTTGCGAAAAGTTACTGGAAGTCTGGAATGCTTATAAGTACCTATAGCTGTAACACAGTGCGAATATTTTTACAGAAAAAACAATTCAAAGATGTTATTGGTTAGGAAGTTATGAAAAGATTATCATTTTTTACTATTTAAGCGTACTAAGTAGGTACTAGACCTACATCAAAGTCAAAGCTAAAAAAATTTTATACCAAATACTTAGTCGTTAGTGTTTTTTGTAGCTTGTCTTTCTAATAGCCTAAAGATAAGAATTACGTACAAAAAAAAATATATGAATGTCTCTGAAAGTTTAGTCTACTCTACGCTGATTCCGAGGCGGGCTAGTCGCGCTCTCTCTCGCTTCATTTGGCAAAGTTCTGGTCAAGCTGCTGTGTTAGGGATGGGACACAAACAACGATGTGTTGACTATCGATATCGATATTTAACAAATCTTTTACTTGCTGGAACATTACAAACCAATACTTTAACATAAAGATCGAGGAGCCTACAAAAAATATCATCAGACGAGTTCAATTTTTTAATTGATTTTTTTTAATACCCTTATTTCAACATTTCAAATAAAACACATAATACGTTTAAAAAGTGGTTGCCGTTAATTGTTACTATCTATAATTCGGTACATATGTTTAAAAATAAATACATGAATTTCTCTTTGTCCAGAACAATCACTAATACTATCTGAGTTTGAATTGGTATATTATCCCGAAAGGGGGTAAATCTACTCCCCAAGGTAGACAATGTTTATTCTACGACTTTTCTAAATTAATAGATTTTCATTGAAGAAATGCCATGTAAAGTACACGTTCGAAGATAGCCCTAGCGCAGCTGGGTGGTTGAACTTTGTCCTTGACTGAACGCACTTAAAAGAGTTTAACGACCTGCGTTTCGAAATGAATTTATAGTATCATGTTAACTCTCGTAGCGATCACGCGTGCAATTTTATAAGTGGATTTATTTTTTAGTATGGAGGTTTGGAAACACGCAGTTTCAAGTAAGGCTCTCACAACTTGTGGGCTATCATGGTCCCAGTCCCCCCCTTTCGGGATAACATACTAATTCAAACTCACCTTGTATATCTAGCTATCTTGATTGTCCGGAAAATCACTAGTAGTGATTGTTCCGGACAATCAAAACGGCTAGATATATTATTTTCAATTTACTACAGTACAGCCAATCAAGGCAGCAAGGTTATACCCATAACTAAAGCTAAGCTGGTTTATCGAAACCCGACGGATTTACAGAAATAAAAAAATGTGACACATGCCTAACTATCGACCTTAACTTTCCCCGCCCTACACCCGCTTGCCATAAGTGGCTTAGTTACATTCCAAGTGCCGCCAAATACCGAATCAATGCGGGCAAAGAACAAAAGAAGGATTATAGGAGCTTTCCTTGGACCCCGAAAAGAATTAGCGCGCAACACAGAGTGCTAACCTAACCTTTCTTTTCGTTTATTTTAGGGTTCCGCAAACTGCAAACGAAAGTAATGAGGGTAAAAAAAAACAAAAATAAAGGAGAAAGGTAGAAGAGGAGGAGGAGGAGGAGGAGTAAAGGTTTTTAACTAAGTATAGGTACAAATGTATTAAAATATGTATAACGTAGTATATTTCAATAAAAGCAATTTACTTGTTTTTTATTTAAGTCTATTTAGGTAATTTAGGTACAGTTATGAATAGGGTCTTTGTAGGTCCCCTGTAAATATGTAAAAGTAGGTTTTTTGCATCTAAAGCGGCCCATACATGATCAATTTTAGTGACCAATCTTTGTGATTGAACAATTTTATTGATCGTGTAGAGTTAGTATTGAGCAATGTTTTCGGTTTACTGTATTGATAAAACATGGATGAAAGTAGCCTCGTCAATTTTATCCCTATCCCTACATATAATAAATGTGTAATTCTGGTATGCTACGGAACACACACATAATTATATCAATTGTAATTTATCCCATAGGTTCTATTGTTCAAAAAATATCGTTTGCGCGCTGCAGGCCACGCGGCTTTTTGCCCTTTTTCCATACATTATCACATTCTATTTGTATCAGCGCCATCTAGCGACAATGATGTGTCGTTGTTTGTTTGTTATGACTGAACTCCTTAAATACTGAACTGATTTTCATGCAGGTTTGACTAATATGCTTAGAAATAACCGGCGCTTAAAATAGGATATATTAAAATTGAAATATCATTAATTTTTTTGTCAAAATTATTAAGTTTTCATTACGAAACGAAACGGAATTATAAACAACATGGCCGCTTCATGGTGAGATGGTGAGTTTATTTTTGCCCACTGGCGGTAACTTTATATCACCTAGCTGGTGCCTAGCTGTTTATCTGGAGGCACAAATTAAAGAAAAAAATCTCTGTGTAGGATATAACCAAAGAGTGATAATTATAACCGCAGTCTAAGTTAGAGGTTGTAGCTCTTATAAGTAATTCAACATTTAACCTTCTTTGCTACCTATATATTTTATAGTTTTTCTATTTATGCCTTTACAGGTTGTTTGGCGTTTTAGGAGTAAAATAGATGCCAAAAAAATATTAAAGCTTATATAATTTAATTTTTTTTAAATCGTTCGAATTAAAAGGTTCTGGCTTTTGGATTTACTTCCTGCATGTGATTTTATAAGCAGCAAAACTGGGTGTGGCTGATAGAAAGCCTTTTGCGGCGTTTACCAAACGGAGTCAAGTACTAAAATGAGGTTTCATCAAAAGCAGTTTTTAAAAATAAATCCATTTTTTCATTCTATGTCAGGTAGGAAATATACTATGCAGAACAAAGACTTAGAGTTCGATATATATCACAATGGAAAAACAAGGGTAGTCCTTAATGCTATGTTTATTCGACAGTTTTTACATTTTCTGTATTGACCATAAACTTGAGACTGCATAGCATAACATGTGGCAGCTTCCAAATACTGCTGCGCGTGCTGCTGCGGCTGTCGCGCGTAACCGCTACTGCTGCGAAAGTGGCGGTGGTGCGTGGCAGCCATCGGTGGTTGTGGACGGTGGCCGGTCTGAATCGGGGCTAAGTACCTATAACTATTACTATAGGTAATGTAGTCCACGCGTAGCAACGCCGCGGGCAGCAGCTAGTTGATCAATAAAATTGAACGTGTATGGGGAGCCTTAGACAGATAGTAAATAAATAATAGGCTAGTTGCCTGCTATTACAAATAAATTAACAAATAACCATTATTTTCATAAAGTAGGTTTAAAATGAATGCAATAATTGAAAAAATAAGTAAATAAATCACGGAGTAGCCGCTTTAAAAGTTTTAAAGTTTCTGGAGCGGGAATCGCCTGTCCCTTTCTCGCAAAACAGAGCATCCGCATAATTATTATGAAAACGCGTAATTGTGACGTCACATGCTAAAGAGATTATATGTAAAGCTACCACAGATTGGTAATGAGGTACTATGAAGGACCGAATTCTGACGTCACTGCATGTTTGAGCTGTCCTCTTTCTATTGCTGTATTATAAAATGCTTGTAACTTTGTCAATTTTTGAGATATTTAATTTTTGTTTTTACTACTGTTTATTTTTTGAGGAATATTATTAGGTAAAATCTGTAATATTAGGTGTTATAATTTCGTAAACATCCGGAACCCTCAACTCGTAAACCCAGCTCGCACTTGTCCAGCATTATTTCGTCTCGTTAGTGAGAATCGGTCGGTCAGCTTAAACCGTATTTTTGTAGCGTGCCCGCATTTGATCTGCACTTTGGCTTAACTTGTTAACTTCAGAGTTCAAACGGGTCGCAGAACAAATAAAATACACTTTGTCGGTAGTCTGTGGAGACGAAGAAAATTAAAAAGCGTTAACTTTAGTCTATTACTACTTGCTTTGGAGGGAAAACTGAGTGTAGGTGTGTTTCTGGCGCCAAAACGTCTCTGGTTGTATGTAACTTGTATTCTGGCAAATGCTCAAGACGACCGACGGCGCCAATACTCCAACAAGAAGAAAAATACTTCGTTCATTCAATAAGTACGTAATTATATAAATACCCACTTTTTTATTTTGGCTTTATTAGTAAAATTCTCCCAAAATGTTACCAGAATAAAAATTATTTTCCAAAGATTGCAAATTAAATATGTGTTAAGGATTTGTTTATAAAAAATTAAGTAGCAATTTAGAGAGGCACGTCCTAAATCGTGCAAAATCGTGTAAAAATTAATACCATCTAAAAATTGAACTACCTATTTTTATAGTTTTATCTACCTAGATTAGATATTACCGTAACTCTTGTCTAGCTAAACATTACTATTATCTTTTTAGACAATCTAGAATTCTAGACTCAGATCACGACCTAGACTGACTGATCTCGCAGTCTCCCACGCTGACTAACGGTTTTCTGGATAGGATCTAGGAACTAAGCCTAGCTTATAGTACTTATTTGCTTTAGGTATTAACAAAGTAGATGTCCGCGGTTTCACCCGCGTATTTCTTAAGTGAATTAGGTACCTACTTACCGACAATCTTTGGTCTGATCCAAGTAGGGGCCGAAATTTCAAAAATATTTTCTTATATAGTGCAATTGTTGCAAACTCTATTGGATTTTAATGAGAAATAACGATACCTTGAGAGTGATTTTCACCAACAACTCCAAAAAGCCCTTTATTTTTATTTACATTTTGTACCTACGTAATTATGGCAACATGCACTTTTGCATTTAGCCAGTTAGTCTTATAAAAGGAAGAAAAATGTCAAGCCCCTTACGCCCAGCGGTTTAGGCTGCCACATTGGGCGGTAGATATCGCCGCGATATTTTACCATAGTGCGGCGTGTGTCGCCGCAATATTGCGGTGTCACGGCGATATCGCGGCGATATCACTACCGCCCAATGTGGGGGCAGCTTTACGCCTGTACTACACAGTGGGTATGGGTAGGTAGATACTGTATACAACAGGCTATCACTCAAGATGAACACAAAACTTTTTGAATACTATATGGATTGATTGTTGTGTGCAATGTAGGTAGTAAGTAGGTACCTTCTAGACTTCAATAATTTGGAGTTTTATATTTTAACTAAATCCAGAACCAAAACCAACTGGATGTCTACTGGATAAGGTTAACAGTAAAGATGAGCGATTATGAATGACAGTACTCGATTCATTCGATTATGGCGGTCATTCGAACGGTTCGAATGGTTCGAAAAAGTAATCGATTATGTCGAAATTGTATTTTAGCTTTTATTACACAAACGCTAAGAATCAATTTAGATAGTACTTAGTTGAAAATAAGTTAGTTTATGGCGGTCATTCGAACGGTTCGAATGGTTTCATTCGTTTTTCGTTTTTGAACGCATTCGGAACTCTTTAGAAGCCGGTTGATGATTGCACGAAAACTAATAATCTTGAACGAATGAATGAATGATTCGATTATGAGTATGAGTACTCGACTTATTTCGTAGTCGATTATTAATAGAAGTAGTTTCGAAACTTTCGATTATCGAAATAACTAATAATCGCGCATCTTTATAGCAGGACGTCCTTATATTCAGCTGCCATTACGTTGGTCAATGTAAAAGAAAATCAATCAAGAGCTGGCAACATTAAAAAACAACTGCTTTTATCACTGGCCGTTTAGACAAGTTGACGGGCGGCGCGCGCTATTTTGTAGAGACGTTCGAAATTCGAAAATCGCGCGCGCGGTTCAATGGGCGGGTAATGGCGCGGAAACCATAGACTATACAGGTACAGGTGTCCGCGACTTCCACTGTAGGATGCAGTGCAGTTTTCAAGTTTTAATATAAAATAGAAATATGACTACCTATGATGTTATGTTATAAAAGTGGTCCATAATTTTATGAGCTTTTTTTTAATACCTTAGAAGTAGGTGTTGTATTATGATCATCAACAGCCTAAAGACGTCCACTGCTGAACATAGGCCTCCCCCAGAGAGCGCTACTCAATACACCCAATTAAACAATTATAATTACAACTACAATTACAATTTATTACCAATAGATATATGCACTTACTTATAGTTACTTATGATATTTTTTAAATTTATTCTTCTTCTTCTTCTCGTGTAGGTAAGTGGTCAGACTTGGAGATTTGGCTTAATGTCTATTGTCTTGCGACAACAGCCTGGACCGATGGCTTAACGTGCCTTCTGAAGCACGGTAGCTCTCAGTTGTAAATACCACGTTTTGCTGTAGCGGTCACCCATCAAAGTTAACCGCAGCGAACGTTGCTTAACTTTACCGATCGGTTAGAAACGGCTAGTTGATATTGTTAAAATGAAACTGATCAAAAATATTATCTTGTCCAATTTTATTTAAAGATGCATTGATCGGTAGTTTTTTTTTTAATGTAAACGAATGACGTAACGAGCTTGCCGTTCGCCTGGTGTTAAGCGACACGGCCGCTCAGTTGGTATGAATGATCCAACTTAGTAGTTGGCTACAGAGTAATTAATGCCCTTATCGTTTGTCGTGATTCGCGGGAACACCTGGCTAAAAAAAAAACAAAAATAAGTTAAATTCATAATACATTTATCATCTTATACTTAACACCTACCTCTACACAGAAAAATATGCAAAAAAACAGGGAGAATATAGCCGAAAAACAAAACCTAGTCAAGTGAGTGTCTGCTCAAGAAAAATAAAAAATTGCTCGGTACCTGTGCTCGGTACATTTCGCCCGCAAGTTTCGCGCCTAAATCGCTGTCAAAGAACTGTCACCAGACGCCGCCATCTTGTTCTTATGGGTGCGTTCGGTTTATCGGTACGTTCCGCCGGATTTATAATGTGTGAATAATGTTTTCTACGACGCTAAATACGTTGTCTGACAAAACATAAATTATGATGCGGCAGGGGTGGCGTGGTTTCTTTGTCGTTTGAGTTAGAGGTGCGCGGTACAGGTGCGTGACTTGGTTTGGCCGGTAAGCCGATTAAGCTAAAAAATTCCATAGTGCAATGTGCGCTGGGATGTCCGACAACTTTTGATTCAAAAGATGCACGGAAGTCATGTGTCGGACATTCCTTGATTCTAGAAATGTTTATTAGACTGTTTAATGTCTCAGGATGGCGTGCGCAGTGCGCAGTGTACGCGAAACTTTAATTTAGATTTCCGAGTGACACTGCAATCTGTAATGGGCGGCCGTGACGCTTAACACCAGGTGAACGACTAGCTCGTCACGTCATTCGCTTACATAAAAAAATGAAATGTCATACAACATATTACTTACGTTTTATTTAAGTACAATCAAAAGTTTTGATTGTACCTTAATAAAATGGACAACCAAGTGTTCATTTTACTTATATGAAATGTAATGTGTTGGCGTTTGACTGGTGTGCAAGAAAAATGATTGGTGCCTAAAAAATGAATGACCATTTTTTCTACCTCTAAGAAAAATGATTTCTGATTCTTTATCTAGAGATCGTATTAAAATATCGTCATTACGATTAGGTAAATTAAATTGTTTTTGATTTAAAAAAACTCAACATTTTAATATATACTTTTACTACTAAATTATTTGCGATGTAAAATCTAGTTGATATCTAGAGAAAGCAAATAATTCGATTTAATGTACCTACCTATACTTATACGTCTCGCACGCAGGTTTGATGAATTCCAGCCTCCCGAACAAGCCGGTTTCCGAAAAGGCTTTAGCACCATAGACCACATCCATACGCTACGCCAGATTATACAGAAGACCGAAGAGTATAATCGGCTGTTATGCCTAGCGTTTGTGGACTATGAGAAAGCCTTCCATTCAATCGAGACTTGGGCGGTGCTGCAGTCCTTGCAGCGATGCCAAATTGACTATAGGTATATCGAAGTGTTGAAGTGTTTGTACAGTAAGGCCACTATGTCAGTCCGACTACAGGACCAGAGTACGGAACAAATCCCATTGCAAAGAGGCGTGAGACAGGGAGACGTTATTTCTCCGAAACTGTTCACAAACGCATTGGAGGACGTTTTCAAGCTCTTGGAGTAGAAAAGATCTGGCATCAACATAAATGGCGAGTACATCACTAACCTTCGGTTTGCCGATGATATAGTCATAATGGCGGAATCGCTCGAACACCTTAGCACCATGCTCAACGACCTCAGTAGAATCTCCCAGCAGGTTGGTCTTAAGATGAATATGGACAAGACGAAGATCATGTCTAATGCTCATGTTCCACCTATACCGGTAATTGTTGGGAACGATACTCTCGAAGTTGTCGACAAATATGTCTACCTAGGACAGACTGTCCAATTAGGTAGGTCCAACTTCGACAAAGAGGTGGCACGAAGAATCCAACTCGGCTGGGCAGCGTTCGGGAAGCTTCGTCCTATCTTTTCGTCCAAAACACCGCAGAGCCTGAAAACGAAAGTTTTCAATCAGTGTGTGTTGCCAGTGATGACTTATGGAACTGAGACATGGCCTTTACTGTTGGCCTCATTAGTAAGCTCAAAGTCGCGCAGCAAGCTATGGAGCTATGCTCGGTGTTTCCCTGCGAGATAAGCTCCGGAACGAGGAGATCCGCAGGAGAACTAAAGTGACCGATATAGTTTCCGATATATAGTTCAGAGACCGAATTAGTAAGTTGGAATGGCAATGGGCAGGCCACATCGCTCGTAGAACTGACAACCGAATTCAATTACACCCAGTATATACATATGTAAGAATTTTAATGTTGCCTTTGTCCGGCAATTTTTTATCCGGATAAACTGAGGTGTGTACGTCACTAGTCAGAGGTTACAGATAACTATTCTACTGGTTATCGGCGTGGAAAGGTCCATTCGGCGGGACAACAATAATGCCCGTCTCACATTATGTTTGTTCACTCGCTTGTTATTAGGTTAATTTTGATTTATGTTTGGCATATTTTTCGCACCCGATAATAGAAGAAAGTTTACAAGGTTTTAATAAGGTAACCAAAAAAACACATATTGAACATTAATAAATAACTCAGTTTACTGATTTTTAAAATAAAAGATTTGAACACACTGGTCTAGATAGGTATAAATAAATAAAGAATAAATAACGGCCAACGATCACATACATTGATCCTGGACCCTAACTAGGATTCCCTGTATCTAAAGAGCCAGGAACTACGAGGACCACGCTCCCACAACACCCAGACACAGAACAAGTAATTGCGCTTTTTTTTCATGTGCACAAATACTTGTCCTGTCACGGGAATTGAACCCGCCGCCTCCGGGTTATGAGCTGACCTGCTCTACCACCAAACCACCCAGACACAGAACAAACATCGATGTTCATTACACAAAATGTCTGTCCTGAGTGGAAATCGAACCTACAACCTACTGTTCAGAAGGCAGTGCTACTACCAACTGCTATGAGGTCACAATGACGTCATTATCCATCCTTCATCAAACACCTTGTTTATTCTGAGAAGACGTGAAGTGTGTAAAATAATGACACTTTTCTATATTCGGACCAGACAACCCTAAATAAAATGCCGATTTAAGGCGACGAGTAGAGAAAACAAGGTGTTTTTTTGGTACGTATCCTGGCGTAATTAAAACACGTGGAGCTTTGAATTTAATATATCATGTAATTCCATGTAATTCATTTCATTAAGTCGTTTGTGATGTCCACAAATACAAGATTAATAAATATAGTTGTATAGAAAAAAATCGCAAACATCCCTCAAAAAATTTTAATGTTCCCATTTTACTGAGCTTCTACCGAATATATTTTTACAGGAAATAAATTAGTGTATTCCCAACAAACATTCAGATGTCGTGATGACTTCATAACTATGAAAAATACTATATAAAAACAATATGAGGCATATTTTCAGCAGTGGACGTCTTCAGGCTGTTAATGATGAAAAACAATATTATAAATTTATTATTTTAAAGACCTTTTTATTCTTACAATACAATTACTTATTTACATTTGTATTTGCATAAAAGATTTAATTATGTGGTGAAAAACGGTATCTATGGAAGCCGCATTAGCAGCTTACCATGGCTACGTGTCGACTATTCTGAGCTAAGGAATTATAATGTGGGGAAACTCAGTTGAGATCGAAAGAGTTTTTAGAATTCAAAAACGATGTATTCGTGTGATGAACAAGGCCTGGTTTTTGGATAGCTGTAAACCACTATTTAAAAAATGTAACATACTTCCTCTGCCGTGCATCTACATCAAGGAAATTTGTATTTTCACTAAAGCCAATTCACTTTTTTTCCATAAACGCAGCGAAATTATTAAACGACAGAAAAGAGCCAAATTTGTCAACCTACTGCATCAACCTCCTTGTCGTAAAGATATATACAAGAAAAAAGTCTATAATATGTGCATATCAATATATAACTGTATACCTGATTATATAAAAATGCTAACAGGCAATATATTCAAAAAAACATTGCATGACTGGTTGTTACAACACACATTTTATAGTGTTAAAGAATTTCAATTGTATTGTAACAAAAACATTATTTAATATTTGCACGCTTGCATGCAGGTTGAACGCAAAATGCCTTATTATGTTATTTTAACATCTTTTCTGTAAATTGTGTTCTAGCGAATAAATATTTGATTTGATTTGATTTAAATTACAATTTATTTACTACATCATACATTACAAATATTACAGACATAAACTTAATTAGAACAAATACACATTATATAAAAATAGATATTAATTAAAAACCGTCAAAATCAGTCATTTCGTGCGTTATCTTTGTCGTAAGCGCCGCGCTGAAGTGCAAACTGAATTGATATTTAAGACTACGCTACGACGGACGTTTCATTGAACGGATTTGGACCTGCTTATCTGGCTCTACTCGTCACCTTAACTTCAGCAAGTCTTCAGATTGCACACGTCCGCATTTCCTTATGAGGCTATTAAAATATTCTAATATGATTCACATTCTAATATGTCCAGCTTCTTTACTGCCTCTGCCTCGCGTCACCGTTTCCCGCCAATTTTACGAGACGTCATAAATTGGCGCGAAAACTGCGCTCGCAACTGACGTTTACAGTAAACTAATAGCTGATAGTCCGCGCGTTCATATCGTTAAAGATGGACATTTTATTGTAGAAAAGGTTTTTAATACCGATTTGCTGGATTATAACCTTAAGGGCCGTACAGAACAAGGCTCGTCATGGTAACCAATGGTTGAAAACTCTAACAAATTCTAAGTATAATGGTAATGAGGCGTTTTATTTTTAAAAAAAACTAGTTCCGCTTCTTTTACTAGATGGCGCAGTAAGTACATAGTTTAAATCTTTCAAACCACAGAGTAGTTCAAACATAAGAAAATACTTAGACTACCTACAAATAAATGTCAAATTCAGTTGATTGGACCACGAGTAAACTTGTCTTAAACTTGGCAAAAAACTGTTTTAAACCTAGATGCCGCTGCAAAATGAGAGGGCTATACGCCTAACTACGGCGGGCTAGGTTTAAAAAGGTGTTATGGCATATTTCTGATCTACGCTCAACTTATAGCCCGCTCATTTTGCAGCGCCATCTAGTTTATAACAGTTTTTGGCATATTTCTGATCTACGCTGTTTTCTTGGTGTATTGGCATTCCTCTCCTCCTTGTTCCATGGTTAAAAAGTATTTAAATAGGTACAAGATTCGAATTACAGCTTCATGTTATTCTCCCACTCCCGCGTGTATCTGTCGCGGCATATCAAAGCGCACTGTTTTATGGAGTAATAAAGTGAAATATGCCATGTCTCAAAAGTATTGTATGTACTTCGTACACAAATCAACTAATTCTAAGTAAAAAACTAACCTAACTCTTTACTTTCAGATTCCGCGCATGCCTGAAGTTGGCAGACACATCGGTCTCAAACATGGTGGGCAAGCTGTTCTTCAACATCGTTCAAACAAAATGCTTCATTTTCAAACCTGTGAAGACGTGCACTCGACGGTCATGGTGGGGCAAGTGTCTCCGTCGGGAACGACAGAAGCAAGCATTCTTGAGAGATAACTTACCTTATTAAAGTTTTCTTCAGCCATATGATTTGTAGTCTGTGGCGGAATGGATAGTACTACCCTCGCATGGCGTGAGATAAAACAAGAAAAAAGATACGTAGAAATACCAGAAGTGCTGCTAGCAGGCTGACAACATTTCAGGCTGGCTGAAAAGTTGTCTATGGACAAAATAAGGAATAGGCAAATGTTTCGCTTTTTTTTTATTTGTTTGAATCTGTGATGGCTTCGGACATAGACTAGTATTTCCGGATTATAAGCGATCATGGTGATCGGTGATAAAAGTAATAAGTTGGCTAGATTTTCGTTTATTTATTTTTTGTGAAATATTAATGATCAATGAGGCATTTTATTTAAAAAAAAAACACTAGTTCCGCTTCTTTTCTAGATGGCGCTGTAAGTACATAGTTTAAACCTTTCAAACCACAGAGTAGTTTAAACATAAGAAATTGCTTAGACTACCTGCAAAGAAATGTCAAATTCAGGTGAGTTGACCACGAGTACATTGTCTGTAGGGTCTGTAGTGTCTCCTAAGTAGTCTGTGGTGCATTCTTATTAAGTAAATTGACGTACAGTAGATCTGCGAGATAGATAAACGTTAATATTATGATCCAAAATAAAGCCAAGGTATCTCACAACGAAACTAAAAAAAAACGAAAGAGTAGAGTTGTCAGTCAGTATCGTGACACATTTCCTCTAACCTGTGGTCTATGCTTGAAACAGTGACAGTGACAGATTTTAGCAAAAAGCACAACTGGCGCCATCTATTGGGTCATGCAGAAAATACAATTTCTTTTTTTTAATAAAACGTCTCATTTAACAGAAATAATTTTACCTATGTTTAACTAAGTAATGTTGATTGACTCGGAATTAAATATTAAAATTTTAACTATTATTATTAGCTACAATGTAGATTTTAACAATTATTAAATCCGATTCTGAGATCAAAAAATTCCGTCTGTCACTGCCAGAAATTAATTTAAAACTTATAGTTTACAGATAAAATAACTTAAGTAACAAAAACAGATGATATTTTAATGAGCTTGAACGCACCTGAGTATACATTACATAAATTTATCATTTTAATATAAAACGTACGATACTTTATGTTGCTACAGTACAAAATTAGTTTAAAATACTTAAGTACTGTTTTTAATTATTACATGCAAGGTAAACAAACTTTTTAAAGTATCAAATTCATTCGTGCTAACTAGTTTAGGCACCGCGGCAAGGTCCATAATCTATACCAATATTATAAAGAAGAAAGATTTGATTGTTTGTTTGTTTGTTTGCATTGAATAGGCTCCGAAACTACTGAATCGATCTGAAAAATTCTTTCACTGTTGGGAAGCTACTCTATTCCCGGGTGACATAGGCTAGATTATATTTTCAAAAAAATTAGGGACCCTTACTAATACTCCAATAATGTGACCCAAGGTGTAAAAAAGTTACCTAAAATATTCTTTATACATCGCGTGCGCTGCGTAAACTATTATACCCGTGCGAAGCCGGGGCGGACCGCTAGTGAAAATACAACCCGGAGTTGTTCAAGTCAATAGGTATTTATTACTAGACAAGCGTGCTACACCTTCGACCGCATCGTCACTTCCCATCAGGTGAGATTGTTGTCAAACGCTAGCCTAGTAAAATATAAAAAAAAAATTCAATAAAAATATTTTCATTTGCGCTCTTTACCCTTTAATAATCATCAATAAACGATGTACTATATCATGTACTCAATTTATGCTAATGATTTCAATTGCTGTACAAACTAAATGTATTAACATGATCTGTCAACTTCGCACTGACCCGAAATACCACGCGTGAAAGAGAGACAAAAATTTCGTATATTAAAAATATAGAGGGCGCAATAATCTATACAACCTTTCATTTTTTTAAGGGCTCCTCCTGCTTTACCTTGTGTCTTTAGTAAAGAGCCAATTTAATTTAAATATTTATGTAGGTACTTCCATAAATTACTAAATATATATACTAATAAATATATTAATAAATATATATACTAAATATGTATTAGCTTGGAACAAGGAGGAGAGGAATGCCAATACACCAAGAAAACAGCGTAGATCAGAAATATACCAAAAACCGATAGAAAACTAGATGGCGCTGCAAAATGAGCGGGCTATAAGTTGAGCGCAGATCAGAAATATGCCAAAACACCGTTTTAAATCTAGCCCGCCGTAGCTACCCGTATAACCCGCTCATTTTGCAGCGCCATCCAGGTTTAAAGCGGTTTTTGGCGTATTTCTGATCTACGCCCAACTTATAGCCCGCTCATTTTGCAACGCCATCTAGTTTGACAACAGTTTTTAGCATATTTTTGATCTACGCTGTTTTCTTGGTGTATTGGCATTCCTCTCCTACTTGTTCCATGGTATTAGGTAGTACCTACCTATCTCAGTGTTAGATCTTAAACTAATTATGTGGTTTGTAAAAAGATTGGCCAATTGGCGAAAATGGATGTGAAGAATAATATATTAATTGCAATTATTAATTAGTGAAAAAAATTAATATATAAACTTTATTGTAACTTTAACGATTTATATTGTGAATACAGAAAATGAAGCATCAGTTAAAGGTTAGCATATCTAATTTAATTTACCTATTGAGCAAATAAACCTTACTTAAGTACATATCTTTTATACATTATACATGCATTGACTGGCCTGATAGCTCAGTTGGTAGTAGCTCTGCCTTCTGAACTATAGGTTGTGGGTACGATTCCCACCCGGGACAAACAGTGTGATGAACATCGATGTTCGTTCTGTGTCTGGGTGTTATATTGTATTCTGTGTATGTATTTACAAACAAAAAGTATCTAAGTATTGTATCAGTTATCTGGTTCCCATAGAACAAGCTATGCTTAGTTTGGGCCTAGATGGCGCTGTGTGAAATGTCCACACATATTTATTTATTTTACATTTTGAACTTTGTAGAAAAACAAGTATTTGTAAACGGTTTACAGTTTTTGTCACTGAAACATTAATTAGTGGTAGGTCTTAGATTGTTTCTTGTAAATAATCAAAACATATTATAATTATGTAAAGTAATTTAAGTATTAATAACTTACAATTAGCAAAGCAACATGCCTACTTAATTACCTACTCAACACTCTCGGGTCTGGCCTGAACATTTTGGAGGCATTGGTGGGGCCAAAGCTAACACCAAGAGGCCCTGTTGAATATAAAAATAATTATAACTGACAAGGCATGGTATGGCATATTATAAACCGGTTAAAATTAAATCTGGGCTATTGTGGTGAACTTTTGATAGATCATTGGTTTATGGAATGAGATAACGGTACCTGCCAATGTAGTCTCATATCAAAATGTTTGAGGCAGGTGATGACTTGCCACCCACTAAATGGGCCCCCTATAGTGGCTACCGCATATTGGTGCCGAGGAAGCAACATTGGTGTGGGTGGCTTAGGGTGTCGAGAGGCATGCTGCACTTTCACTGAACGGTACTCGCAGCGTTATGCCCTTTAACACTTCCACCCTGGAGCTTAGGTTTTTAGCTCTTGCGACTTCCACCCTAAATTACCTACTTATTATAAAGTAATTTTTTTTTTATGTGATTGAATGACGTGACGAGCAAGTCGTTCACCTGATGTTAAGTGACACGGCCGCCCATAACAGTTGCAGTGTCACCCGGAACTTTAAAACAATAAAGTTTCGCGTGACACTGCACTGCGCACGTCATCCTGAGACATCACCCAGTCTAGTAATCAGATTACTAGACTGAGTGATCAGATCATAGTTTCATTTGCCCAGTAATTTCACTAGCTACAATGCCCTTCAAACCGGAACACAGTAGTGCTTGCACACTACTGCTTGGCGGCAGAATAACTGGCAAAGCGGTGGTACCTGCCTAGACGAACTTTGCAGAAAAGACCTACCACCTAGTAAAAAAAAAAAGTAAATTCTTGTATTGTTGGCACCTACTATTGAAGTTTAAATTACATTATGTTTTTGTTGTATTTTCTTCTTATGTTTTGCGTCATCTTACCTATGACACAGATTACCGAATATGTTACATCGTAACCCAGGGCCCTAATTCTGTATGAAAACTCAGATTCCACACGATACGAAACCACGTCGTTATCGTGTCTTGTTCAAATCGTGTCACAGCATTAGAAATACCTTCTCTTTACATTATGTTATTTTTAATTTGAATAAATATTGATATATTAAGTGGTGGTAACTTTTGACGTGTTGATGTTTTAGGAACGTGTCTCAGTGGAACATTATGATTTTTGACAGTTTAAATCGCGTCATTTCCAAATTCATTTCGCGCGGTTTTGTTTCTATTTCATAGAGAATAGATTTTTGCAGATTTCTTATGTAAGACAAGGAATTCGCGTGGTTTCGAAGTAAGGAATCGTAAAGTGGTCATACAGAATTAGGGTTCAGGTTAACTTCTAAATTATTATTCATTAGTTGCGTAATTATTGTTCTACAAAAAAGAGTTTGAATTGTGATGTTCACTGTTTAATTATATAAGTACTTGATGCTTGAATAGCTAATTGTAAGTATATATTTAGTAAGTAAAATCATTCGAAGTTCCTCTATTTGACAATACTTGTGTAGTAAATAAGTAAATTGTAAGTAGGTACGTAAGTATAATTAGTAGTTAACAAGGCAGTTATATATTCTCTTGATTGTGTAGATTTTAGGGCGTCGAAGTTATTGTAAAATTGGTCAAATAATTTTTACTTGGATACCTAACTTTACGCTAAGTATAAAGATCTCGGCCTATCTGCTTTGCCCTCAATAAAAAGTACCTACTTTCCATTATTTCAGTCGGGATTTAAAGTTCTACAATTTCGGTTTACCTCGAAGAAGGTTGTCAAAATAATACTCACATTTCCAAGCATGTTTGAGAAAAAATCTTTTCTGACTAGGTCGCTCAATTTTACCTTACCTATAAGGTAGGAGTTTTAGCGGGAACGCGGAAAAGTTCACGTCGCTGCATTGTGTTGTTTTTCAAAACTTGTCCATTTTCCAATGTTAATGTTTAAAATTGGTGGCGTTTTACGCATTAAGTGCTGAATTATGAGTGTGGGCAAGTGATATAATGTGGTGAAACGTGGTTTTTCGTGTTGCTTCCAAAATTCCATAGAAGCGTCTAGTAAAGTTGCTACCACTGTACTGGGGCAGGACTTAGACTGGACTATGGCTACCTGACTTAAACTGGACTATGGCTACCTGACTTAAACTGGACTATGACTGCCCAGACTGTGACTAAGAATTGACTTTACGTGAAACATTCTACATATAACACGATTATTACATATTATGATTACAATACTCGACACTGGCTTTCCCCATATAACAAAGTACTCTGTGACACTGGCTAATTACAATCTTTTTTTTATACTAAATATTTTGGCTAAAGTAGGTACTATGTGTAAAAAAAAAGAAAATAAAAAATATAAGAAAAAAAAAGATTCGTACAGTCTGTTGTACAGTCTTCCTGCGACCTGCTTTGGGGTTCATGTCCATCTAATCTTTCATTATCTTTCCATTTCTTAGTAAGTCGGTAGGTACTTGGATTAGATTAGGTATAACAAAAAAAAATCTTATCTACAACACTATTATAAAGAGGAAAGATTTGTATTTTTGTGTGTATATTTGTAATGAATAAACTCAAAAACTACTGTGGCGATTTCAAAAATTCTTTCACCATTGGAAAGCTACATTCACCCTGAGTAACATAGGCTACACCACTACACGTGCGAAGCCGGGGCGAGCCGCTAGTAATTAATAAGTAGGTACCTATTTTTAATAGATGTGTCGAAAACGTTACCATTGTAGGTAGGTATAATATATAATGTTATTTTTAAATAATGTGAAGGCCGGCCCCCCACTCGGTGGACCGACGACCTGGTGAAAACCGCGGGGAGCCGATGGATGCAGGAGACGAGCAGCCGCTCAAAGTTGCGCTCTGTGGGACAGGCCTATGTTCACCAGTGGACGGCTTCAGGCTGTTGATGATGATGATTCCGAATTTCATTCAAATTCCTTCAGTCACGCCTTCTGGCGTGATGAGGGAACACATACCCTCAAACCTTCGCATTTATTATGGTTAGTGTGATGTGATTTTGATATAAATATGTAGGTATGGTACATCCGGCCGTATAAAAGACGCGGCTATTGGCGCCACTGGTTTCATCAATTTGTTCATTCTAAGATTGAGTTGGGGGTAATTTTGAAGGCTTTAGTTTTAGTTTTAGGACTCATTAAAAAACTTAAAACTAAATGGTAATTTAAAGGCACCACTTTATGTCATTTTAGTAACTTCAAACTCAAATTTTAATCGAAATGAATGAATGATTTGAACGAAATCTGATCAATTTAGGATTTTAGGTGAATGTGCTAATTTGAAGGCACATTTTAAGTGACATAAAAACTTTTAGTACTGTCATTTCAAATTTTAAGTTGGTTTTTAGTATATTTTAACAAGTACCATTTTGGATCCTTCCTAAAAATGACTTAAAATTCTAAGTGAGTTTTTTCTATGTAGTTTTGTATATTTACTTGTAAAAGCAGTTGACACCAATACTTCTGTTCAACTTTGTATAGATTGTATAGATATAATCCATAGTTTTTCGACCCGATTGTACCTACCCTTTAAAATTCAAATTTAAAAGTGAACGAAAAAAAGAGGCGTTTTATTTTTTAAAAAAAGCAGTAAGTACATAGTTTAAAAACCTTTCAAACCACAGAGTAGTTTAAACATAAGAAAACGCTTAGACTACCTACAAAGAAATGTCAAATTCAGTTGAGTGGGCCACGAGTACATAGTTTGTAGTACCTCCTAAGTAGTCTGTGGTGCATTCTTATCAAGTAAAGTGAAGTAGGTACAGTAGATCTGCGAGATAGATAAACGTTAATATTATGATCCAAAATAAAGCCGAGCTATCGCGTAACGAAATTATAAAAAACGAAAGAGTTGTCAGTCAGTATCGTGACACATTTCCTCTAGTGCCTCTAACTTGTGGTCTATGCTTGAAACAGTGACAGTGACAGATTTTGGTAAAACCACAACTGGCGCCATCGATTGGATCATAAATCAAATACGGTTTCTTTTTTTTTAATAAAACGCTTCAATAAGATCCACTTTTGGGGTTTTGGCGGGAACGTGGAAAGGTTCACATCGTTGCATTGTATTATTTTTCAAAACTTGTGCTTTTTCCAGTGTTAATGTTTAAAATTGGTGCGTTTTACGCATTAAGTGCTGAATTACAAGCATGAGTGTGGGCAAGTGATATAATGTAGTGAAACGTGGTTTTTCGTGTTGTTTCCAAAATTCCATAGAAGCTTCTAGTAAAGTTGCCACCACTTTACTACGGCATGACTTAGAATGGACTATGACTACCTGACTTAGAATCGACTATGACTAACAAGACTGTGACTAAGACTTTACTTTACGTGAAATATTCCATAACCACAATGAAAAATTACATTACTTGACACTGGCTAAATACACTATGTGTGGAGCCAAAATATTAAAAAAAAAAAACCCCACTTGTCAATGTTTTTTCATCTCTTATGTAAAATACTATTCTAATAATTATTGTCAAACTAATGTACTTTGTAAATATTAATGATGATGCGTGTGTAAGTAGTATCGAATGTTTTAATGTTATAGAGAAAATTTATTTTTTGTTCCGAATATTGTATGTGATGAAGATGATATTAAAATCTTGTAAATAAATAGAAACTATGCATTTTATTACGTTATCTATAATTACTTAAGGTGGAACGTTACACTCGTGCGGCAAATTCTAATTTTCTTGCGTTCTTTTGCCAATAATAACTTAATTACTCAACGTGATTACATGAAAACAAATTTTGCGCAAATAAATATAATGTATCAATAAATTACAATTAAAAGTATCACCTACTTTATCATTGGTTTAGCGACAAATGGCGATAGACTGGAAAACTAAGAAGAAAATTGTTTATTGCCATTTGTCGCTAAACCAATAATATCTAGGAGATACTTTTAATCGTAATTTCTTGATACATTCTATTTATTTCCGCAAAATTAGTTTTCATGTAATCACGTTAAGTAATTAAGCTATTATTTGCAAAAGAACGCAAGAAAATTTGAATTTCCCGCGCCCGTGTAACGTTCCACCTTAAAAACAAATTACCTAATATGGTAGGTCCCTCCTTTTTTTCTCACATTTACATACCTGGACCCTAATTCTGTATGACCAATTTACGATTCCTTGCTTCGAAACCACGCGAATTCCTTGTCTTACATAAGAAATCTGCAAAAATCTATATGATCTATATTCTCTATGAAATGAGAACGAAACCGCGCGAAATGAATGTGGAATTAACTGGGATTGGCGCGATTTGAACTGTCAAAAATCATATGTTCCACTCAGGCGCGTTCCGAAACATCGACCCGTTAAAAGTTACCACCACTTATGTCAATGTTAATTATTCACAATAAAACTAATTTTAATGTAAAGTGAAGGTATTTCTAAAGTTTTTCTGACAATTTTTAATAATTACCCATGGCTTCGTTATATCACATAAATATAAGCCATTCCTTTATTTGAATTTTTTAGCGGTTTTGGGATGAGATATTCTTTAGTTCTAATTCGGAACTGCTTATTTATGTTGTGATATAACGAAACCATGGGTAATTATTAAAAATTGACAAAAAACCTTTAGAAATACCTTCACTTTACATCAAAATTAGTTTTATTTTGAATATTTAATATCGACATAATTGGTGGTAACTATTGACGGGTTGATGTTTCGGAACGCGCCTCAGTGTAACATATGATTTTAGACAGTTCAAATCGCGCCAATTCCACATTCATTTCACGCGGTTTCGTTCTTATTTCATAGAGAATAGATTTTTGCAGATTTCTTATGTAAGACAAGGAATTCGCGTGGTTTCGAAGCAAGGAATCGTAAAGTGGTCATACAGAATTAGGGTCCTGGATAACACAAATAAATTAGAAAACTAATCCCCGGTTTCTTGTACGCTTGTTAAAGCTAAACTCATGTCACCTTAAAAATACTGAACTCTCATTGGTTGAAGACCGCCGATGATCAACCGGCAACCGATGAGCGATCAGTAATTAACTTAAACAAACGTATGAGAAACTGGGGGTTACCTATCTAAATAAACCGGAACCGGACGTGGTCAAAAACCACGGGGAACCGTTGGATGCTAGATATTTATAAGTACATAGTCGTACAAACTTCAAAGTGGCGTTCTATGGGGGTTCGGCGGATTCTGATGATGATAATATATCCTAAACAACTGACCACCTGGCAGCTCTAATAATAACAATAGAGGCACGCAACATAGCATAGAAACCGAACATTTTTAGTGGGACTAATTTTGCTACTCGTCAGTAGATGGCGCTAGCTGTTTTATACCAAATGATTTCACGCCCTTTTATTATAAGCTATGGTTAAGGCGAGGCTTTTCCGGATCTTTAGGTATTTTACACTGCCTCAAGCCGCACTTTTTGAACGCACGACGTATTCATTTACGCGGCCCAAAAGTTGTGTGCGATGCGCCGCGCGCACTTGTTTCGCTCGTTAGCCACGTTATGTAACTCAGTAGCGGAGATCAAGTCGCTTTGAGAATAGAGTTAGCTTATGTTCTGGATTGACATAATAATATAATAATTGTGAACCTACCGTTATTTTATTAGATAAAAAATATGTATGAGATACAACCGTGTTTTTAATGCTATTTTTGATTATTATTATTATTATTGTAATACCAACCCAGTCCCATGGTAATAACGACTTCAATTACCTTATTTCCAGTACGTAGGTATAATAATGATGAATGGTACGATTAAAATGTTATAATGTTAAAAAAAAAACATGATGCAGGTATAATTTTGAACAATTTTTTTTCCGCCCAGCTGCCCATAGCTTTTTCACACTTGCCCCCACCTGTACCCACCAGCCGCTCACCTGCCCATAGATTTGTCACACTTGCCCACACCTGCTTACGCTTGCTCACGCCTGTCCACATTTGCCCACACAAACTGCCTATTAGCCCATGCCTGCTAACACATTTTCAAACTTGCCCAAACCTGGATACTTTTGCCCACATCAGCCCAGCTGCCCATAGCTTTTTCACACTTGCCCCCACCTGTCCCCACCAGCCGCTCACCTGCCCATGGCTTTTTCACACTTACCCACACCTGCTTACGCTTGCTCACGCCTGTCCACATTTGCCCACACAAACTGCCTATTAGCCCATGCCTGCTAACACATTTTCAAACTTGCCCAAACCTGGATACTTTTGCCCACATCAGCCCAGCTACCCATAGCTTTTTCAAACTTGCCCAAACCTGGATACTTTTGCCCACATCAGCCCAGCTGCCCGTAGCTTTTTCACACTTGCACACACCTGCTTACGCTTGCCCACGCCTGTCCACATTTGGCCACACAAACTGCCTATTAGCCCATGCCTGCTAACACATTTTCAAACTTGCCCACACCTGCCTATTTTTGCCCACATCAGCCCAGCTGCCCATAGCTTTTTCACACTTGCCCCCACCTGTCCCCACCAGCCGCTCACCTGCCCATGGCTTTTTCACACTTGCCCCCACCTGTCCCCACCAGCCGCTCACCTGCCCATAGCTGTTTCACACTTGCCCACACCTGCTTACGCTTGCCCACGCCTGTCCACATTTGCCCACACAAACTGCCTATT
The DNA here is from genome assembly GCA_910589525.2 of Ennomos quercinarius. Lineage (NCBI taxonomy): Eukaryota > Metazoa > Arthropoda > Insecta > Lepidoptera > Geometridae > Ennomos > Ennomos quercinarius. The sequence continues at coordinate 4,873,248 of OU342515.1, forward strand.
AGCCCATGCCTGCTAACACATTTTCAAACTTGCCCAAACCTGGATACTTTTGCCCACATCAGCCCAGGTGCCCATAGCTTTTTCACACATGCCCCCACCTGTCCCCACCAGCCGCTCACCTGCCCATAGCTTTTTCACACTTGCCCCCACCTGTCCCCACCAGCCGCTCACCTGCCCATGGCTTTTTCACACTTGCCCCCACCTGTCCCCACCAGCCGCTCACCTGCCCATAGCTTTTTCACACTTGCCCACACCTGCTTACGCTTGCCCACGCCTGTCCACATTTGCCCACACAAACTGCCTATTAGCCCATGCTTGCTAACACATTTTCAAACTTGCCCACACCTGTGTACTTTTGCCCACATCAGCCCAGCTGCCCATAGCTTTCTCACACTTGTCCCCACCTGTCCCCACCAGCCGCTCACCTGCCCATAGCTTTTTCACACTTGCCCACACCTGCTTACGCTTGCCCACGCCTGTCCACATTTGCCCACACAAACTGCCTATTAGCTCATGCCTGCTAACACATTTTCAAACTTGCCCAAACCTGGATACTTTTGCCCACATCAGCCCAGCTGCCCATAGCTTTTTCACACTTGCCCCCACTTGTGCCCACCAGCCGCTCACCTGCCCATGGCTTTTTCACACTTGCCCCCACCTGTCCCCACCAGCCGCTCACCTGCCCATAGCTTTTTCACACTTGCCCACACCTGCTTACGCTAGCCCACGCCTGTCCACATTTGCCCACACAAACTACCCATTAGCCCATGCTTGCTAACACATTTTCAAACTTGCCCACACCTGGGTACTTTTTCCCACATCAGCCCAGCTGCCCATAGCTTTCTCACACTTGCCCCCACCTGTCCCCACCAGCCGCTTACCTGCCCATAGCTTTTTCACACTTGCACATAACTGCTTACGCTTGCCCACGCCTGTCCACATTTGCCCACACAAACTACCTATTAGCCCATGCTTGCTAACACATTTTCAAACTTGCCCACACCTGGGTACTTTTGCCCACATCAGCCCAGCTGCCCATAGCTTTCTCACACTTGCCCCCACCTGTCCCCACCAGCCGCTTACCTGCCCATAGCTTTTTCACACTTGCACATAACTGCTTACGCTTGCCCACGCCTGTCCACATTTGCCCACACAAACACAAACCGTCGTTTGCTGCTGGACTCGTACGATTTTCTAAATGCATAACTTAATTTTTTTTTTCCTTTTATTACATTTACCCATTTTATTAATCTTTTTTTATTCACTTCTTATTTAAGTTACTCGAAATAAACATTAAATTAAATTATTCTATTTCTAAATTAAAATTTACGATTAGCGTACCTTCGCGTCGTAGAGCGCAAAAATTTGGCATACGTCCAGCGTCGACGAGCTCTGCGAGCGGACTGGCGGCCCCGAAAACGCGCTCGGATGCCATGACTCCAAGATATAAATTCATATAAAATTACCGTATTAACTTTTTAACATTTTTATTAATGATTTAAATTTTTTGATCAATACATAATGCATTAAAAATTATTTAAATAATACGATTCGTATGAAACAAGTCGAATAGTCATTTCAAAAAATGTAAGATAGAGGTAACTTTGGATTTTTTTTCGATCGAGTGAAGTTATTCCTTTTATGTATAAGTTTTATGGTTTAACTCAAAGACATCCTTAAGAATAACATATATTTTTTTCATATCTAAAAGTGTGGTTTATCTCAGAGAAAAGTCTGTTCTTACAAGGGCGTTTTTGGGCCAGTCTCGCCTTAAGTATGGTTAGACCCCCACCATGCTGTCCCAGTAATGGAACAAAGTTGAATGTTTAAGGTGGGACGTTACACTAGCGCGGGAAATTCAAATTTTCTTGCGTTCTTTTGCCAATAATAGCATTACTCAACATGATTACATGAAAACTAATTTTACGGAAATAAATAGAATGTTTCAACAAGTTGCGATTAAAAGTATCTCCTAGATATCATTGGTTTAGCGACAAATGGTAATAAACCACAAACAATTTTCTTCTTAGTTTTTCAGTCTGTTGCCATTTGTCGCTAAACCAATGATATCTAGGTGATACTTATAATTGTAATCTATTGATATATTATATTTATTTGCGCAAAATTAGTTTTCATGTAATCACGCTGAATAATTAAGCTGTTATTGGAAAAAGAATGCAAGAAAATTTGAATTTCCCGCGCTAGTGTGACGTTCCACCTTAAACTGTTGAGTCCTCTTTGTCCCACTAAGGCCCGATTTCACCAAACTAGAACAAATTTTATTCCAGGTATAACTTTCCGAGAACAACCGAGTTACGCGAATATAGCCCTTATATCACCAATTTTGTGAAGGAATAAGACTTATTCCTTGGATACAATCAAAATGTCGTCTTTTTTTGTGTAATTTCATTTGTCAATTAGCTGTATCCAGAAGTAAGGAATAGCCGTATACTTGGAATAAACGTTTTCTTTTTTGTTTGTGCGTTGGAACGTTGGTGAAATCGGGCCTAATTTATTTTGGTGAGACAGATTACACAATAACAGCAGATTCAATAAAAAAAACTTGATAGTTTTTAAATATATTTTGGTTACCTTTAGGCAGTTTTATAAACCTAAATTAGATAATCTCTAGATTCTCTAGTAGATTTTTCAAACTAGTTTTGCTACTCGTCAATAGATGGCGCTATCAGTTTTAACTGAAATCTGTAGTTTGCAACCATTTTTTCAGCTTATTCCCTTTGCATCTAAAAGTGATAGGCAAATTGGTGCTAAGGTTGAACATAAAACTAATTAGAATCTTGTACTTACTTCTTGGATACGCGTTAAATCGTAGCCCACGCATAATATACCGGCTGGGTATTTACGTAAAATTTGCAACAGCAATGCAACAGCAGTAGCAATGCAACATGCTCGGCACCACTAATGATGTATGACAGCAATCATCGCGCAATTTACGGCTGTCGCAAACCTGTTGCGAGTTAGGTAATACGCCCGCCGATCACTCACGTTGTCTTCTCGCGCTACCTAGGTAGATTATTGCATTAATTTACTACCCAGTGGTATTTGTAATATATATAATATAATATAAAAAAATATAAAATAATATACATATATAAATAATAACCCTACCTACTAATTTACTACATGTGGCAATGTAGAGTGTGGTAAGTGATTCCAACCATGGAACAAAGAGGAGAGGAATTCCAATACACCAAGAAAACAGCGTAGATCAGAGAAATACCAAAAACCGTTTTAAACCTAGATGGCGCTGCAAAACGAGCGGGCTATAAGTTGAGAGTAGATCAGAAATATGCCAAAAAATCTAGGTTTAAAACTGGTTTTGGCATATTTCTGATCTAAAGCATGAAGTACTAGAAGACCAGAACTGCAAAGGAGGTTTAATATCAGTGTAGATAGATTAAATTAATATATTTTTGTCAATAATGTAAAGTTATAAGCGTTTTATGGTACAAGTCGGTGATATTGAAGCAGAAGCCAATAAAAGAGAAGTTGAAATTACATTGTTTATTGATCTGCGGATACTAGAATAGACAGAGAGAGTTGTATTCCTAAAACTATTCTATATAAACATCGCCATCTGTATTTTGAACCGCATCACCTTCATTTATATCACACTCCACATTTTCAGTTCCCTCTGTCGAAACATTTGGCACTTCCAGCAGACCATCTTTGAGTTTTTTCACTTTCTTCCCATGTTTGACCAAGAGATGGCGCCTCAGGCCTCTGAAGCGAGAGTACGAGGACCCGCACTGGGCACATACATGTGGAGACTCTGACCTGTCGTGAACTGCCGACATGTGTTCCTCAAGGCTTATTTTATAGCCAAACTTTTTGTCGCATAGTGTGCACTGAAATAACGAAATAATAGTTATTATCAACACATTTGCTCAAAAAATGCATTTACAAAGCCTGTATACATTGTTCGAAAGTTAAACATTACGCACCATACAACGAAGCGTGCGGTAAAATAGGTACTCTCACCTAAGTACCTATTTTACCGCATCGTTTCTTGTATAGCGCCGTGCGTAACCTTTATGGTTTTTTTTTAATTTCAATAAAACATATAAAAGAATTTCACCAAGAAGTTTCACATTACGAGAATAAATAAGCTGAATGATCGAAACTCCTTGGAAGCGTTTTTGCTCAATACGTTTGTCTCACTTTAATACTAAAGAGAAAATGAAACTAAAGATGTAGTTCTAATTTTCACCACACGCACGTATGTGGCGCCATTTGCATTGTAAATGCGCGCCATTTTAGGCCAAATGAGCGGGCTATACGGCTAGCTACGGCGGGCTAGGTTTAAAACGGTTTTTTGGCATATTTCTGATCTACGCTCAACTTATAACCCGCTCATATTGCAACGCCATCTAGTTTTAGGCATATTTCTGATCTACGCTGTTTTCTTGGTATATTGGCATTCCTCTCCTCCTTGTTCCATGGTACTACCAACTGTGCTGTGAGGTTTGTGGGGAAAAAAGTAGGTTATCTAATGTAGTATTGATTATTACCTCAAATCTCTTGATGCCAAAGTGGCGTTTGCGGTGCTCCACTAGATTGGATCTTGTGACGCAGCGGTGTGGGCACAAATCGCATGGGTATGGACGCTCACCAGTATGCGTCCTGGAATAATAACACAGCTTCAATACGCTAGTTGCTTACCATTAAAAATTAACAAGTAAACATTATTTTCATAAAGTAGGTTAAAAATTAATGCAATAATTGAAAAAAATAAGTAAAAAAACAAGCATAAGCTTTTAAAGTTTCTGGAGGGGGCATCGCCTGTCCGTTTACTTGTCGTATATTTAAGGTTCTGCTTATTGTTTCCTGTTTTCTGAGAAATAAATATAATCTTTTGTCAGTTTATTTATTTATTTATTTATTTATTTATTACTGTAAAGTTTTTTTTTAAGTATAGATGTGATTTATAACACAGTTAAAACAATTAACAATGTCAATGTTAATGACTTGAGTGACTTGTGACTGGACGGTCTTTGAAGAAAATCCGACAATGGCGGTTGTGAATATTGAATTTTTTTCCAAAACCAGTGTATTTTTGAATTTTAATGTGTAATAAGGGTGGATTATTATCCGTTAAGTGTTCGTGAACGTGCACGAGTGTTGGCAAATGGTTCCAAGTTTATATAACCATGCATTTTCGTTTTCTCTTCAACGGCTTTTTAGAGCCTTCAGTAAAATATCCACCATTTTTCTGATGGCATTTTGACTGACAAAATACGACTTTGACGTGACATAACCGTACGAATTTTTACTTACTTGACATTGGCAGAATTATTGGTAAAAAGCGATAGAAAGCCATAAACTAAGATGAAGAAGAAGAAGAAGACTTGTGACTGAGTGTCGCAAGTCACTCAAGTGAAGTCAATATAATCTTATTTATTAACATGTAGGGGAAGCTATTATTTCATATGGCAGGTTTACCTGATGTGAACAGTCAGCGAGGATTTCTGCACGGCCCGGTAGTCGCAGTGTGGACATTTCTGCTTTTTATTGCCTTCATGTATCAACTTGTGTTTGTAAAGGTAATCGCGGCGACTGAACACTCGACCACAAATCTGGACAATAAAGATTGTTTTAATTAGGCATGGAAATGATTGCTACTTTAAAATCATTGTCATTTAATCATATGATTTATTTTTGTCACTGTGATTTCACCTATGTTCATATGGCAATGGTGATTGGCGGTGTTTTATGAAATGGTACAGAGATGTGATTTAGGAGCAACCTAGCGAAGTTGCGACCTGCTACAAATGATTACTAAGAAATCTAACGCTACTCTCTAGATCAAACTTCACCGCTACATCAAGTGTTTATAAAATTATACTCTACAGGTCTCAGTTTGTTTACTGAAGCATAAACAAAACTATATGATTGCATATTCTCGTATTTAATAGTCCGAAGCCACGATTCATTATGTGATTATCACACAGTGATTTGTAGCAGAGTGTGTGATAAAAAGTAGCAAAATAATTTATAAAAAATATAATCATATGATTTTTCACCTGCTCCTTATGAAATGAGCCATGCCCAATTTTAAGCAACTTTAACCTAACATAAATTAACCACAAGTGCCTAAATTCTCTATGGAATTGATTTCACTGTCAGACAGGTGCTAAACCATGTTTCACCTGATTTTTGTTGTAACAGCACTAGTGGCCCGGCCCATCCCTAGCGTTGGTACTCTGTGGCTCTCTTGTGCGCGATCTACGTAATGGCAGACATCCAATTGTTAATATGTTTAATATCTCAACTGTATCTTTTAAAGTAATAAAACTAATTAGTGTTTCTTGTACGAAGGACTTATTATTTTGTTCGACATAAATAATCAAAGGTGAGAAGCCTGTGGCTTCTTCACCATCAATTGGTAGCAGAGCGTGGTTATAATCTACGGCGTGGCCTCGTGGTGATCCGTGCAAGAAAAAATGCCGCATCATACCAAATAGAATTGTTGAACAAGAATAATTATGACACCTGGTGCATTCAGGCACAGGCAGTGCTCATCAAAAATAGTCTTTGGAAATATGTTTCTGGCGAAATAAGTCTCCCGGGTGGCGGCGAAGAAAAACAGAAACATGCGGACTTGGAGCTAATGGCGCGCTCTGAATTATTGCTACTCATCTCACCGGCAGAATTGCGACAAGTCAAAAGTTGCAAAACGGCCGCTGAGATCTGGATAACCCTAAAAAATGCATATGAAAGCAAAGGGCCAGCGAGAAAAGCAACTTTATTGAAAAAGTTAATTCTAAAAAGAATGTCGGAAAACGACGATGTGCGCGACCATCTCTGCAGTACTTTTGAAATTGTAGATAAACTACAAAGTATGGATGTCAATATAAATGAAGAACTGCTGAGCATTATGCTACTTTATAGCTTACCAGCAAGTTTTAAAAATTTTAGGATTGCCATAGAAACGAGAGACAAGTTACCAACACCAGAAGAATTAAAAATTAAAATCATTGAAGAAAGTGAAGCAAGAAGAAACAATCCAACTAATAACTCTCAAGAGAGTGAGGCATTTTATACAAAGAAAAAGAAAGTAATTGTGTGTGATTTTTGCCATAAAAAAGGTCATAAAGCTGATAAATGTTGGTCTAAGAAAAATAAAAATAAAACAACGGAAAATCCTAAAAACTTTAATGTTTGTTTGAATACTGCTTCACAAGAGAATCAATCTGATACATGGTGTCTGGACAGTGGATGCACTTCACATATGAGTGGACAAAAAGAAATTTTCACTGAAATTGAATATGAAAAAGGATCATTAAAGTTAGCTTCTGATCAGCATACAACTGAAATAAAAGGTTCAGGTAAAATAAAAATAGAATCAGAAAATATAATATTAAACAAAACCTTATATGTTCCGGAGTTGTCAACAAACTTGATGTCAGTTGCTCGCATAACTGAAAATAATCACACAGTATTATTTACAAAAAATAAAGCATATATAAAAGATGCAAATCAAAAAACAGTGCTACAAGCTGAGAAAACAAATGGTTTATACTATGTCAAAATGAACAACAGCTGTGAGCAAGTTAACTGCATGCAACAAAGTGACATAATGAAGTGGCATAAAAAATTAGCACACATAAATGAACATGATTTAAAAAATATGTTGACAAATAATTTAGCAAGAGGTATAATTTTCAACAAAAATGAAAATGTGCAAAGTTGTGAGACATGCATAAAAGGCAAAATGTCACGCTTACCTTTTCCGGAACATGACAGCATGAGAACAAGTGGTCTTCTCGATGTGATCCACAGTGATGTGTGCGGTCCTATAAGGGATGAGACAATAGCAGGATCCCGATATTTCATCACATTTATAGATGACTTCAGCAAATACTGCTTCATATACTTCATGAAACAAAAGTCAGAAGCACTAGAAAAATTCATAGAATTTAAAAATGAAGTTGAGAACATCACAAACAAGAAGATAAAATGTCTTCAAACTGATAATGGATCAGAATATGTAAATGAAAATTTCAATACTTACCTGAAAAAACATGGTATCCGACGACGACTTACTGCACCTTACACACCACAGCAAAATGGTGTTGCTGAAAGAAAAAATAGATCATTGGTAGAAAAAGCAAGGTGTATGATGATAGAATCAAATGTACCTGAAAAACTGTGGGCTGAAGCGATATATACAGCAAACTACCTGATAAATAGATGCCCTGCAAAAGCCCTGAAAGGAGAAACTCCATACATAAAGTGGGTTAATCGTACTCCATCTGTAAAACACTTACATGTGTTTGGCTCAAAAGCATTTATCCTACACAAAAATAAAAGGCAAGGTAAATTCCAAGCCAAAGCAAGTGAAGGTGTGTTCATGGGATATGCTCAGTATAGTAAGGCCTACAGAATATACTTACCAAACAAAAATACTATAATAGTAAGTCGAGATGTAAAAGTCCTAGATGACAAAATGTATTACCAGAAAAGAAGTGATGTTCAACCCGATAATATCCTCCGTGAACCGGAACAATCAGCATCTGAAACAAAAGAAAACATGATTAAACAAAAAGAAGACAAAAGGACAATATCAATAAATAATAAATTACCTTTTCAGCTTTCTTCTTTTCAGCAATTTCAGGATAATGATGATGAAAGTGATGAAATGAAATCATTTAGTGAGTATGAAGATGATGAAAATGAACTTCAACCTCCTGAAATTGAATATGTAAGTCCACAAACTCCTCAAACAATAAGCCATGATCAGCAAAGCGAACAAAATATACCAGGCTCAAGCAAGCGTTCAAAACGAAATACAAAGCCCCCTGTATGGTCTAAAGACTACGAAATGGAAGAGAATTGTGAGTTGGCTTACCTTTGCGAGTCCGATGATGACATAAAAAATGAAGAATGGCATGATGCTATAAAATCTGAAATTAGGGCTCATATAAAAAATGGGACATGGCAAATAATAAGTAAGGAGGAGAACATAAAAAATATAGTGGACCATAAAATGATATTGAAAGAAAAAAGTGACCCAGATAACAGTGTGACTAAAAAGGCAAGACTAGTAGCCAGGGGCTTCACCCAGAGACCTGGAATAGATTACAATGAAACTTTCGCACCTGTAGCGAAGCTCAGCTCTGTTAGATTATTATTGGCTACAGCTGTCGAACAAAATTTAAAATTATTTCAGTTAGATGTCACCACTGCATACCTAAATGGAAACCTGGAAGAAAAAATAATTATGAAAAAGCCAGAATATCTAGAAAAATATATAAATGAGATCATGTTTGATGAAAGTGAAAATGAAAATCTAGATGTATTCCATAAAGCCAGAAATATGCTACAAGACCTAAGAAAGGGAAATAATGAAAAAGTATGTTTATTAAAAAAGGCACTCTATGGATTAAAACAATCTGGTAGGCAATGGTTCTTAAAATTAGATGAAAAGCTAAAGCAAATGAATTTCAGGCCATCACAAGCTGATCCCTGTATATACATATATGAACAAAAAGGTGAAAAAGTAATAATTGCCATATATGTTGACGACCTGATCTTGGCATATTCAAATGAGAAATTAATGTAAAATATAATAAGAAAGTTAAAACAAAATTTTGAAATGAAAGAAATGGGAAAATTAAGATATTGCATTGGTCTGGAAATAAATGAAGAAGAAGATGGGTTAAAAATCTGCCAAAGAAAATACATAGATAAAGCATTGAAAAAATTTAACATGGAAAATTGTAAACCAATTAGTACCCCAATAGAACCCTACTTAAAGCTACAAAAGAGCAAAAAATGTGATGCTAATATACCATACCAAAATTTAATTGGTACTCTCATGTACTTGGCAGTGGCTACCAGGCCAGACATAGCTTATTCGGTTAGCTATTTATCCCAATTTAATAACTGCTATGCAGAAGAACACTATAAATATGCAAAACGTATCCTAAGATACCTACAAGGCACTAAAGATCTTGGTATCAAGTATAAGAAGACTGGAAAACAGCTGTATGGCATGGCAGATGCTGACTGGGCTGGATGTCAGTTAGACAGGAAATCATATTCTGCATACTGCTTTAAATATGCAAATGCATGCATCAGCTGGGAAGCAAGGAAGCAAAGATGTGTGGCCCTTTCTACAGCGGAGAGCGAGTATATTGCCCTGACTGAGGCCGCAAAAGAAGCCTTGCACCTCAAGGTTTTAATTAATGATTTAGGTATTACTCAAAATGTTATTCTCATTTACAGTGACAACCAAGCTGCACAGGGGCTGTGTAAAAACCCAATCATAAGTGGGAAGTCCAAGCATATTGAAATAAAATACCACTACATAAGGCAATGTGTGCAGCAAGGCAGTATAGAGATCGGCTACCTCGAGACTGCTAAGATGGAAGCCGATATCCTGACCAAGGGAGTTCCTGCCCCGAGGCTGAAGGAGCTTCGAAGTGAACTCGGCTTACTGAATTAAATATGATGGAGCCGTACTCCAGTGAGGAGGAGTGTTGTAACAGCACTAGTGGCCCGGCCCATCCCTAGCGTTGGTACTCTGTGGCTCTCTTGTGCGCGATCTACGTAATGGCAGACATCCAATTGTTAATATGTTTAATATCTCAACTGTATCTTTTAAAGTAATAAAACTAATTAGTGTTTCTTGTACGAAGGACTTATTATTTTGTTCGACATAAATAATCAAAGGTGAGAAGCCTGTGGCTTCTTCACCATCAATTTTAAGTGAGAATATGGCCAAAAGTGGCGCCATGGTATATTATTATAATAATAGAAAGACATTTATTCGAATTGCCTTTTTTATATGCATAGCATTTTACCACTGTCTTAAGGCTGCTATTTCATACAGCTACAAATCATAATAAACCTACAAATATCAGTTGAATGTAATTCATATAACATAAATACACACATCAAAAAAGTCTAAGCAACATGCATGATATTACAAATTAACCATTTATATTAATTAGTTTTTAAGTATTTACTCACTCAAAGTGCGTAGGTAAGTAAGCTTTTTTGTTACTGATGACATACTGGCTGGTTGTAAAAAAAAATATTTGATTATGTTTTGTTTTTTCATAAAATTCAAATGACTGCGAATTTGTTTGAATTTAAGTGCGTTTTAATTGACACGTTTATTCTAGATTTTATAATTTTACCAATCATTTAAATAAAGTTTAAGCGACAAAATTGAATCGTTAGATATTCTTCACGTCATTTGTCGTCTTTGGCAGCGCTACAATAATACAGGGGAACCCGCTGAACAGCACCCAGGCCGTAGAAGGAGTACAACCACACGGCAAGACCGGTACATACAACTGACTGCAAGACGTCCGAGTGGAACTTATGACTTTTGACAGTTCAAATCGCGCCAATCCCAGTTAATTCCACATTCATTTCGCGCGTTTTCATTCTCATTTCATAGAGAATAGATTTTTGCAGATTATGTAAGACAAGGAATTCGCGTGGTTTTGAAGCACGGAATCGTAAAGTGGTCATACAGAATTAGGGTCCTGAGTGGGAATCGAAATCACAACCTACAATTCAATACTACCAAATGAGCTATCAGATGAGACTAGGGTTCAGTTCAGACAGAGCAGCAAAATGCTCTAGCACTTTTTAAGTGCTATTGGAATATCAACCTTAATCGATTTAGACAACGCTAAAAATAGTATGCAACATCAAAATATGTAAGATTTCAATGTTGCATACTATTTTCAGCTTTGTCTAAATGAAATAAGGTTGATATTCCGATAGCACTTATAAAGTGCTAGAGCATTTTGCTGCTCTGTCTGAATTGGACCTTAATATACCAGATGAATATTTTTACTCACATCACAAACATAGTTCTTTTTCTCTGTCTGACATTGTGTAAGCATGTGCTCTTTCAAGCTCTCTCTGCTTTTAAACGGTTTCAAACACTTTTTACACTTGTAAATATCATCAGACAAGTCTATTTCCTTCTTTTCTCTATGAGCCCTCATATGGCGCTCATACAATCTACGCTTAGGTAAGTACCTCTCACAAATATTACATTTATATCCACATTGTAGGTCTTTACAAGTTTCAGTTTCATGTCTATGCCTCTTCTTCGTACTTTTATACCTTCTTTCACATCCAAAACACTTGTATAACCCGTTTTCTTCAATCCCGTGGCATTCTAAATTATGCTCTGCCAATTTCTCAATAGAATCATAATTTATGCGGCAGAAATTGCAGTATGTTGATGCTTGCTTCTGCCTTTCTGGCATATCTTCAATATTCCCCCTAATTTCACATGATAGAGGTAAATCATCAAGCACATCATCAATAGAATCATCCAGTTCATAATTTGAAAGTTCAACATCGGTCTCTTTCGAAAAGTTTATCTCGTAAAATGTATCTTTATTCTCTGTTTCTGGTCGGTATTGCCTTTTCTGTGGCAGTGGAGAACCGTTAAGGAGTATATCATTAAGCTTCCTGTCAGATTCCAGGCAAAATCTTTTAAATTCAATGAATATTTCAATTTCGGTCAAGCATTTTGAGCATACCTTTGTTGGGTGGCTGTGAGCAGTCACGTCGATGCCTACGCATTCTTGTATTTTTTCAGCAATAGTAGCATCGTTTTCAATGGATTTAGGATTAAATGACGTTAATTCTATAGAAGCATCTGCGCCCCAGCACAATCTGCAAACGTAATCTAGGAAAAAGTAATCGTAGGAATACCGTTCCCCGTCCGGCATTGAACGTTTCCGAGACATCTCCACAAGTTCGTTTCAATTTTCTTATCAACACAAATCAGAAATATATGATACATACAAAATACAAATGCATGTAACCGAATTATTTCCTTAATTTACGGAATTTGGGCAAATCCCAAATCCGTGCAAAACACAGGTGCTTTTTTTTTTTGTGGCAACTGTCTTTTTGACATTCCTGCCAGTGTTGCCAACAGTTTAACTCGCTCGCCACCAGATTCAACTTCTAAAACCACTAAAAAACCACTAACAAAAACGGCCCTATTCTCGATTTCGCTAAATTTTCCACTAAACCAATTTTTATTAGTTTTTACTACGTTTTTACTAGTTTTTATGAAAGAAAATAATGTATAATAGCAGTTGTAATCAGTAAATAAGCATACAATTATTAGAATCTACAAGTCAAGGTGAGTTTCGAGTGATCACTGACCGGCACGTATCTTGTAGTTCCAGGCAAGTAACCCCATCGTAGGATACGTCATTGCTTAACAATATTAGGCGAGACAGTGGTCAAATGCTTCAACCGACTACAAAACTTTATGCAAAATCATATTTTTGCATATTATGCATTTGCATATTTTGACATCTTTTTTAGTATATTGTATAGCATTTACATCAAATTTTCTTTTTGATTTGATAATAAACACCGTACAATAAATATTGTAGAAAACACTTTTTCAACAAGTTTCTAAAACGACAATGCGAGCGCAGCGAGCGCAAAAATTCACCTAGGTATCAGCGCTAAAGGAATATAATATATAGAAATGAACATCACTGTAACACAAGGCACATAAAGATTAACCAATTTGAAAAGCGCGAGCGAAGCGAGCGCAAAAAATTTTTAATCACACCCTGATAGATTTTGGCAAAATAATTTTACGCAGCGTAGGCCCCCCACTAGGTGGATTGACGACCTGGTAAAACAGCGGGGAGCCGATGTATGCAGGAAGCGAGCAGCCGTTTAAAGTGGCACTCTCTGGGGGAAGCCTACGTTCAGCAGTGGACGTCTTCAGGCTGTTGACTCAATGTTTCTGCCAAATTTTATCAAAATAGGCTCCGCACTGCTGCTCACTTCGCCCATATTTGGGGGAACTACCCCACCATCAAAAATCGTCAACGGAAAGTAAAATCTTGAAGTTGTAAAACTTTCATACCAAAAGACGTCATAATTCGTCAAAAATGTGACCTTTACGCGAGTATACCTATATACACAAATGGACAGATGACAGCAAAAATCGCGCGTTGAAGCAAACACTTAACGCATTTCGCTCGCTCGGTTAATACCTAATAAAAAAATAACGGCTAATGGTAATTAATGCGTCTTCTTCAGATCAATATTTTTTGTCTCTAACTTCGTCATCGTTGGTTTCAGATTGTTACGATTTTTAGTACCGATTTCTTTATTTGATTAAAACTACTAAACCACTAGAAAAAACCACCAGCCACTAAACGCAATTTTTCGCCACTAAACGAAGGGTCGAAACCACCAGTTTTAGTGGTAAAACCACTAAGGTGGCAACACTGATTCCTGCCAGCTTCAGGTCAAGAATTTTTTTTTTTTTTTTGTTCGCCCTATTGGGCAGGCTAAAGTCATGAGACCATACCGCCTATTCACGTCAAGAAATTAAACCGCAATATAATAAATATGAAGACACCACAGACTATACGCTAACGCTGAAGCTTTGAAGACACAAATAAATATGTATCCGACTGTTACTCACGAATAGTGTGTCAATTTCTCGACCAGGTTTCGAGCATATCCGATGCTCTTCCTCAGGATGAGTTCACGCAGCAAGATCGCGGCGGTGACTACGGGCGGCCGCCCGCTCCGCCCGGCGCGAGCGCCGAGGGGTCACGGGAGGGGACCGGGGAAGCACCGACGTTAGTGAAGGCGGCTCTGTACCACTATCTCCGTGTACGTCATAGGTGTCATCGCACACTACACTAACCGTGTCACACTCCAGACTAACCATTGCATCATACTCCGGAGTACCGCTCCTGAGAATTGGTTTCCACGCAGATGGCAGCAACCAACCACTGTCCCTGTTAAAATTGGGATGCCGACTGATCTCTATAGCCTCTCGTATTTTCCTAGGCACGAAAAACTTCTCCCTCGATAATACGGAGGCTTTGTCGAACCTGATGAAGTGGTTGGCGCCCGACAGATGAGCATGCTCGCTCAATGCTGAAGTCACCGTGTCCAAGTTCTTGATACTCCTTATGTGCTCGGTCAGTCTGACAGCGACATTCCGTCGCGTCTCACCAACATAACTTCTACCACAGTCGCAAGGTATTTTATACACACCCGGCACGTTTAAGGGAGAGGAAGAGCATCGGATATGCTCGAAACCTGGTCGAGAAATTGACACACTATTCGTGAGTAACAGTCGGATACATATTTATTTAAAATGAATCACACTCATGAGAATTTTAATACTTTGAAGACACGTTTGAAAACTATGTGATCAGCGTAGTTTACAAACTAAATAATAAGTATAATAACAACAAAAGATGAGATGAGCTAAATAGGAATTAATACATGCATGAATGACGAACAAACAGTAATACTAATATTTTGGATATAATATATACACTAAAGGTTAAGATTATTTAATACGAGAAAATCCATGAGAGCCAAATATATATTAGGGTCTATGGATAATAAAAGTTCATATATATGAGCGGGGAATTAAACATGTAAAGAGCTTAGAGAATGAAAAAAAGACGAATGATTCAAGCGAGGACATGAAAAAAAGATATGATTAAGGTCCCCTTCATCTAACCTACATTCGCAGAGAGAGGAATCTTTTATGTGAATTTTTTTAAGTTGAGACGGAGAACAGCATTGGCCCAGCCTTAAGCAAATCAAGGTAGATGTAAAGCGCTTAGGAAAGTGCCACCGTGAGAACCAAGGTTTAGGAGGGATGTCTGGTTGAACTTTGGCAAATGCAGAACCTTTAAGTCTACTGGACGATCTCCAGTCAGAGGACCACGACTTCTTTAAATACAATTTGGGTAAGGAAATGAGGTCATGAGAGTAATTAATAAACGGGACCTTATCACCACAAACAACTGTTTTTTTATTGTGATCACAGATCATCAGTAATATATAGCTAGATTGTGATTCCATCCTATAGTAAGAGTATAGTAACTGTCCTAAACATCGTAGTATCACAGCGTCATTGGCCTGTTTTCATCTAAAGAGATGATTTAAGTAGCGTATCACAGCGTAGTATCCACAGATTAGTAATATGTAGCTACCTCTATTTTGGTTTGTGATTCCATCCCACATTGTTTTTTTCTCTAATCTGTGTTCCATCCACAGCACAAAGTACTTTTTTTTTTTCTTATATTTCGGCTCCAGACATAGTGTATTTAGCCAGTGTCAAGTATTACATTTTTCATTGTATTATGGAATATTTCACGTAAAGTCAAGTCTTAGTCACAGTGAGTCAGGGTAGTCATAGTCCAGTCTAAGTCAGGTAGTCATAATCCAGTCTAAGCCATGCCCTAGTAAAGTGATGGCAACTTTACTGGAGGCTTCTATGGATTTTGAAAGCAACACGAATAACCACGTTTCACTACATTATATCACTTGCCCACACTCATGCTCGTAATTCAGCACTTAATGCGTAAAACGCCACCAATTTTAAACATTAACACTGGAAAAGCATAAGTTTTGTAAAATAATACAATGCAACGACGTAAACTTTTCCGCGTTCCCGCCAAAACTCTCTGTTATGATTTTATTTTATTTTTTTGTTATATTTTGGCTCCACACATAGTGTATTTAGCCAGTGTCAAGTATTGTAATTTTTCATCGTATTATGGCATATTTCACGTAAAGTCAAGTCTTAGTCACAGTCTAAGTCATGCCTTAGTAAACTGGTGGCAACTTTACTTCTATGGAATTTTGGAAGCAACACGAAAAACCACGTTTCACTACATTATATCACTTGCCCACACTCATGCGCGTGATTCAGCACTTAATGCTTAGAACGCCACCAATTTTAAACATTAACACTGGAAAAAACATAAGTTTTCTAAAATAATACAATGCAACAACGTGAACTGTTTCGCGTTGAACTTTTTTTAATTCCTGCCTGATTGTGATTTACATTAAATAACGGCCTGTAATGAGGAAATTGTATTTTATGCATGACCCAATAGATGGCGCCAGTTGTGGTTTTACTTAAATCTGTCAATGTCACTGTTTTAAGCATGGACCACAGGTTAGAGGAAATGTGTCACGATACTAACTGACAACTTTGACTCTTTCGTTTTTTTTTAGTTTCGTTGCGGGATAGCTCGGCTTTATTTTGAATCATAATATTAACGTTTATCTATCTCGCAGATCTACTGTACATCAATTTACTTAATAAGAATGCACCATAGGCTACTTAAGAGATATTACAGGCAATGTACTCGTGGTCCACCCAACTGAATTTGACATTTCTTTGTAGATAGTCTAAGCATTTCCATATGTTTAAACTACTCTGTGGTTTGAAAGGTTTAAATTATGTACTTACAGCGCCATCTAGAAAAGAAGCGGAACTAGTGTTTTTGTTAAATAAAACTCCTCATTGCGAAATTAAAAAAATAAAACATATTATCATTTTTATAATCTAATATTTTATAGGAAGAATAGGAATGTTCAGATACTAGTAAATACGAGTAAGTACTCGATACTTTTCTTTCGATACCAAGTACTTTTTGGTATCGAATCATTCGTTCGATACCTACTTGGTATCGAAAAGAAAGTACTAGTATCGAATCGAATCAATGCTGCTAAGTCAAAACAGGATAGAGTCGCCAAAAATTCAATGCAAAGCAGCTTTATTTCACCATTATAATATACGTGTGGACATTTCACACAGCGCCACCTAGCCCCAAACTAAGCATAGCTTGTACTATGGGAACCAGATAACTGATACAATACTTAGATACTTTTTTATTTGTAAATACATACATAGAATACAATATAACACCCAGACACAGAACAAACATCGATGTTCATCACACAAATGTTTGTCCTGGGTAGGAATCGAACCTACAACCTATAGTTCAGAAGGCAGAGCTACTACCAACTGAGCTAACAGGCCAGTCAAACCATTATATAGTTTTTCTTTAAAGAAGCATATTATGGCCTAACTTTAAGTCAAGTAGCCTATATAGGTGATTTTTTAATGTATAGTTAGGACTAGAACAACCCTGTTTTTAATTTGAGCAGGATTAAATCTGTAAATTTAATTCAAAGCGTTGAATAGAGTTAATACGCACAAACACATCTCCACACACACAGTACAGTTAAGGTAGTTGTTATACTTAACTAAAATAATTAAACACGAATCATTCTCGCGATACCTGCTTGGTATCAGAATGAAAGTTCTTGTATCAAAAAGAAAATACTTGTATCGCAAAGAAAGTACTTGCATAGAATATTGTCAAATAAAATATCCTAAACGCATCCCTAGTGTACGAATGTGTGATTCTTCGCGCCTAAACTTGTTCATGCCAACTACGTGAGGTGACGCGGTAACCTTCATAATTTTCAATAAAACATATTGCACTCATCAATAAATGATGGACCACCAGAAAGGTCAGGGGGGGGGGGGGGGGTATAGGTCTACCAGAATCTCATGGCAAAAAAATTTAAAAAAAATTGATTTTCATACAGCAATACCAAATTGTCACCTTTCAAATCAAATTGACAACTGACCACGTTGTTTTTATACTTTTTTTACTTTTTTCAAGACGAATTCTGTCTGTCCCCAAATTTAAATCAGGCGACGAGTCAAACTATATAATTATTAGAGTTTCGACTGATACTGCAATCTTTATGGGCAGCCGTGACGCTTAATATCAGGCAAACGACTAGCTTGTCACGGTCTTCATTTATATCAAAAAGTAAACACACTCATAATAATAATGATTATAAATTTACTTTTATTTTAACTGCGTTTTGTTTTGATCTAATGAATAACAGAAAAATATGACTTAAAAGTTGATAAAGTTGTGAAACTTAGTTGCCAAGACAGCCGGAAGTGAAGGAAGTATCAAGACATATTAATCCATTTATATTCGGTGCTGCCTACTACAAATTATATTTTCCCTATTTGCCATCAGATTCTGGTAGACCTATATCGATACTTTAGTGGTATCGGAACATCCCTAAGGAAGAATCGTTTGTAGGTATGCTCTAGCCCCAAACCAAAAATGTTGTTGACGAGAGTATTCTGAACTAAAAGAAGTGCCTAATGAGCATACTAACAAAAAAAAAATAAAAAAAAAAAACAAATAACCACCCACCACCTATGGAAAAAATTCAGCCCCTACTAGCAAAACTTACATATTGGAAAAATGAGTCCTGCCAGGGGCTAAAAAACTATAACTAGTATGGCAATACTGTTTGACTGTAGTTAGTGTCAGATTTTGCAACTGGGTCAGCGAAAATGTAGTCACGCAGTAGAGACAACAAAAATTACATGTATCCATTTCGTTCTTATATCATATCGTATCATACCATGCTTTTCTTACCATCATATTTCTAATCTACAGGGCTGGCACTGTACTTTTAGTAACACAGATCTGCTAAAATAGTTTTTTGATTTTTCTCTAATCTGTGACCTAAAACCACAGCGATGGTGCCTTATTATTTTTAATACAAGTAGAAATAAAACCAAAAACTAAATAATTAAATCGATTTTTTAATAATCGATGTTTTTAACATCCCTATGATCCCTAACTTACATAAATACTCTTTGACTTTGATCACTATTGCTATTTGCTATTCACCACAGATATCTACTATACTAGTCAAAGACAGATAGGACAGCTCTATATGATTGACAATTAGTTCCAGTGTCTCCGCTAAGCGCTGGTGTCGCTATAGTGATGAACCTTACTCCATATTCAAATATCGATATCGATAGCATAGTGATGCGCCATGGCAAAAAAAAATCGACATGGAGGTTAAATAGGAAGTTGTTATTATTATTTCAACCTTCTATTATACTTTAATGCTTCAGGAAGATGAAGCACCCGCAGTATGTAATGAAATTTATAATGAGTTTATATCTAATAAGGATTAAATGAAACAAATGAGATTGAAAAAGCTATTATTTATTTTTATTTCTTAGCCTAAGAGCTTTGTATTTTTATTGTAGGCCATTTTTTGGGGTGAAACCATTGTTATTTTTATTACTTATTATTTATTTTTGCTATTCAAATTGAGTTTACTCACCAGATGTAGAATCCCGTGCAACACTTCATTTGCAGTGATTTAGGATATCCATACAGAAGACGGTTACCCATCCTATCAAATTGGGGGTATATCAAAGTGATTTTAGCAAACACGTTTGTTCACTAAGACAGACCACTGAGCTCAGTATATGTAGAAATCAGAAAAGACAACCATACTTCTCGTAATTTATCGTCCCTCAGGCGATGAGTTTTATTAGTTGCAAGATTCAACACAACATTTTCGCGTCACCATAGCGTTGATCAATAACCATAGTCACTGCCCATGCTCAACTGATTAAGTTTATTGGTATATAATTTGAAATTAGAGCGATGGTGGCAGAGCGGTAACATGTGCGCTTCGCAATCTTACGGCACCAGGTTCGATCCTCGGCCCTGCACCAAAGATTTATCTAGTAAGTTATGTACAGTTTTCGATGCCATCCGTGCCTCGGAGAGCCGTCAGTCCCGGTTGTCACAAGACAATCTATGGCAATCATTACGGGTAGGCAGACGCCTGATAAAATCTGACACCTGGTCTAACCATCCTTGTTACTGGTTCCTTACTGGGTTGCGAGATTAGATGGCAGAATCAGACCGGCCTTAGGGCCGGATCTTGTATAAGAGCAATTTGAGCTTCAGCCCAGCGCGTGGATATAAAGGGCCCTCAGCCCCCACTGAAATTTTACGGGTTTTATCTAGTTTCACTTATAAATGTGCGGAACCTGAAACTATGAGGATTAAAGAAAAAGAAGAACCTGAGAATTAGGCAAATTGTTGATATAGGTAATTAGGTAGGCCCCGTAGAAGTATTAGCCCAGGCCCAGGGTAAACAAACTCACAGTCCGATTTTGCAGTCGCTCGTCGTAATTCTGGTAGCTTGCCGCTACAGTTTAGACTGGGAGCTTGGGAGCCGACCCCAATAACAAATGCAAAATGGAAAAAAGGCAAAGAGGAGGATGATGATGATATATTAATTTGAAATTATACACAAGAAGCAAGAAAAACTACGAATTATACCGAGTAATCAGGTTATGTTATGTACATCGTCTTCATGACAACAACACAATTGACTTTTGACATTATAGAAGTCACGTGATGCAAAGAAAACGTCAGAATGCGTGCGACACGAGCGCTTCGAGGAGACATCGGTACTAAAGCTGACCCGGGCCTGCGATTCACTTCTTCGTACTTTGTTATTTTCTAAGGTTAATACTTTAAAGGGTTTTCCAAGGGTTTTTGTATTTTTGGTACTTTTGGATTAATTTCTACAACGACCCCTTAAAAATATGTCTTGGAAGAATACAATACTAGACAGTAAAAAGTTCACTTACGACTACTTTTGCATGGAAGATGTGTGCAGATTGTGTTGGTGCACCGACGGCGCTGTAGAGTTTAAGTTTTCCAAAATAGATTCAACTCTTGCCGAAAAAATACTAGAATGTGTAAGCATCGACACAAATTTGTTCAACCATCCAAAGAAGTTATGCGCGAGCTGTTTGGAAGAAATAGAAAAGTTCACAAAATTCAAAAGATTTTGTCAAGAATCAGACCGGAATCTACGCAAAATAATGATGAATGATGATGCAATTAAACATGAAAAGCTCAAGATGGAAAAGGACACTGAAGAATCAGATATTGAAATGCACAATTCTAATACATCCTATGATACACCTATACCAGAACACAATATTATTATAGAATCAAGTGCAAATAGTGGACAATCTGATAATACCAAGGAATCAGTCAGAAAGAAAAGACGAATAGATAAAGAAAATATAAGTAAAACAGATGGAAAAGAAACAGTGAAATTGGCAAAAATGAGGAAGCAAAATAAGTTACTATGTTACTGTTTACCTTGTGGGTTAGTATTGGAATCTAAAGAAGCTTTAACAAAACACAAATTGCAAGCTCATGGAATCATAGAGAACGGGCGTTACAAACGTAAAAGGACAGTGTGTAAAGAAAAGTTACAGAAAGAACAATTTGTTTGTGAGGTAAGCATTTAAATAATTTGTATTTGTTGTTTCTTGAAACGGTTTTTGGCATATTTCTGATCTATGCTCAACCTATAGCCCACTCATTTTGCAGCTCCATCTAGTTTTATAATGGGTTTTTGCATATTTCTGATCTATACTGTTTTCTTGGTGTATTGGCCTTCCTCTCATACTTGTTCCATGGTAATGCTAACTTTCACTGCATGTAGTAAAGATCCTTTCCGGCTACTAATTTTTAACCTATTTTTAAAGAGATTCACGAAGGTACTAGTAGGCCCAATTTTGAAGGCAGTCTTTAACTTACTAAAAATATAGCCGTCTTTTATATTGCCGTCTATCTGACAAGAACAGCAACAGTTTTAGGAGTTTTAGATATGTCAACTAAAGCCCTTAAAAATTGGCCCCACTACAGTATTATACTAGTATTACTAGTAGTTTATGACGGAAGTGTCAGCAATAACTTCTAGTAATCTATAAACATTACATTTTTTACAGTTTTGTGGGCGTATCCTTAACCATAGAGCTGATGTGAAAAATCATAGGTTGATACACACAGGGCTTAAGCCATATAAATGCCCTTACTGTGACTACAAGTCCACTCTGGCACATTCAATTACTAAACATGTAAGGTGAGTTAGAAAACAGCGTTGCATTTGGCACCTTGAGACTAACCTGTCACAACACAGCTGTCATCATATCATGGCATTAATCAGGAATTGAAAAACCAGTCAGTGGCAGGTCAAAGGCCAGCGGTCTTTTCAACCAACTTCAAAACAGGAGGACGGGTCTCAGTTTGGTTGTTTTTTATGTTTGTTATATCAATCTCCGTCATTATTGAATTTTTTTTTTCCAGGTCTTCATCTACAATCGGTGTGTGCACCTTCAGCAGATTTGTTGAGAGAGTTGTGTCTCATTTTGAGTGTATCCTCCAGTAAGGATATCTTCTCTTACGATTATTCAGCTCTGTCTGCCTCTTAGTCAAGGGTAAATATTATTTCCTCTTAAGGCGTGGAGTATATTTTTGGTTAAGGAGTTGCGCAGCTAGTGTGTTAGGGTGTCTGTTTATCCTTTCCAGGTAAGTTTTGTTCGTTTTTCAATTTCTTCTTTGACTGTGCTCATCTCTAGGTTTGTGTGTATTTCTGAGTTGGTGATATACCATGGTACATTGCTAATTGTTCTGAGTATTATGTTCTGCATTCTTTGCAGCATTGAGATATTAGAGTTACTAGAGTTACTAGCGTTTCCCCACAATTGGATCCCATACATCCAAACGGGTTTTAGGATGCTTTTGTAAATCAGGAGCTTATAGTCTAGCGACAGCTTGCTATTTCAACCAAGCAGCCAGTATAAACCTTTGTAGCGTAGGTTGAGTTCCTCTCTTTTAGTTTTAATATGATCTTTCCAAGTCAACCGTCGATCCAGGTGGAGTCCCAGGTACCTAACCCTGTCTTGGTGTGGTAGTGTCACATTTTCTAGATGCACTGGTGGGCAGTTTCCTTTTTTAAGAGTGAATGTCACGTGAACCGATTTGGCTGCGCTAGCTCTTATTCTCCACTTCTGCAGCCAGTTCGTTATTTCGTTCAATCCTTTTTGAAGGGCAGCGGATGCTTTTGATGGGTCGAGATTGCTAGCCAATATTGCCGTATCATCAGCGAACGTGGCTGTGGTAACGTGGTCCACTTGAGGAAGATCTGAGGTGTAAATGGTGTAAAGTACCGGTCCCAACACAGACCCCTGGGGGACTCCAGCTTTAATTCCATGGAATATTGATGTTGCACCAGACTCTTTGACTTGAAACAGTCTATCCGACAAGTACGATTTTATCAAGGGGTAAAAATTATGTGAGAGTTTAGATTTTATTTTGCACAGTAGGCCCTTGTGCCATACTTTATCAAATGCCTGCTGTATGTCTAAGAATACTGAAGAACAGTACTCTTTCTGTTCAAGGGTTTGCCTTATTTGTTCATAGACGCGGTGGACTTGTTCTATTGTTGAGTGCCTTTGTCTGAAGCCAAACTGATGGCTGGGAACAATTTGGTTCTCCTCAAGTATTGGGGTTAGTCTTCTGAGCAGTAATTTCTCGAAAATTTTTGACATGGTTGGCAAGAGACTTATAGGTCTATATGAGGTGACTTCATTGGCTGCCTTGCCTGGCTTGTGTGTCAAGTATTGAAGAGACTTTCCACAACTGAGGAAAATATTGTACTCTAAACATTCCGTTGTATAACATTGTGAGGAACACGGTTGCCTTTCTTGGTAGTTGTTTTAGTATTTCCTTTGTTATAAGATCGAAACCTGGTGCTTTTTGTCCCTTACTTCTTTTATAGTTTTCCACACCTCTTGAACCGTTACTGGTTTGAGTGGCGGAGTCAGTTGAAAGTCCTGTTTCAGTATATCCTCAATTTCTTTTTCGGAGTTTTGATCCAGTGATTCATTTGGGGTGAATACCTTGGCCAGATGGTTTCCAAAAACGTTGGCCTTTTCTTGCGCTGTTCTTGCCCATCTGTGGTTATCCTTGAGAGGTGGTTTCACAAGCTGCGGCCTATTAAAGTTCTTAGTGAATTTCCACAATGAATAGTTTGTTGCAGGGGTTGCAGTCAATGACTCTAGTTTCACACTGAGGGTGTTGTCATGCCATTCTTCCAGCACTCTTTTGAGGTTTTCAGATGCTTTATTTAGTAGCGTCTTATCTGATTTATGCCTTCCTTGCTGCCAAATTCTACGCAGTTTTCTTTTGTCCCTTATCATTTTTCTTATTTCAAGAGGAATATTGTCATTGGTGTGGATTCTTATAGGAGGTGTAGATAGCCAGCAAGCTTCTTGTATTAATACCGTTATAAATTTGACAGCATCTTCTATATCGTCAATAGTTTTTAGAGCCACTTTCATCTTTATGTTGTTATCTAAATATTCACGAAAAGATATCCAATCAGTGAGTCTGTTATAAAGGTTTTCAGGTTCCACATACTCTATTAATAGGTTGCTGATTGTGAGTAGCACAGGAGCATGATCTGAGGAGCCATCCAAGCATGATTCCACCTTTGAGTAATGTCCTGGTCCAGGTCTGGAATTTTGTTAGGGTCAGTCGGCCAGTAAGTAGGCTCTGCAGTTGTTAATGTGGTTAGGTGATTGCTGTCTATGCTCATTTTTAGCTGCCTTCCTCTTATTGTGGTCAGTCTAGAACCCCAGTGAGTATGTTTGGAGTTCCAGTCACCTCCTGCTACAAACCGGTTTTCCAGGGTTTTAAAATAGTCAGAGAACATATCCTCTGTTAGTTTGTGTTTTGGGGGGCAGTATGCTGCAGAAAAGGTTATAGGGCCTGTATCATCCATCACGCATATTGATGTCGCTTGGATGTGATTTGTTTTATATTCTGGAAGTAGGTGATGATTGATATTACTTCTGATTATAAGTGCTGTTCCTGCGTGACCTGTTCCATCTGGGTGATTTGGCAAATAGGTGTTGTAATTATTAAATTGTACACAGGAGGTAGCAGTGCAGTGTGCTTCAGATATAAGATCAATGTCTAGTTTATGTTCCTTCATAAGGGTATCCAGTTCGCTTTTATTAGGAGTGAGTCCATTTAGATTCCAGGTGGCTGCTCTTAGAGTAATCATTGAGATAGCCTGTCTATGAGTTTCACTATGAGGCCCATAAGAGTGCACATTTGTTGTAGGATGAGATCAAACTTCTCTGCTTGTTTAACAAGCATCTGTTCTATGGTGGGGGTTATTTTGTCTATCTCTTGGGATGTGTTCTGGTTAAGTACATTTAAGGTTGCTCTTGCGTTTTCGCTATTTCTGAGAAGGGACTTCCTATTAAACCATTTAGGTTTGCCTTGTTGAGGGACAATAGGCTGAGAACCAGACGGCTCTGGAGCTTAGATATCTGATTCCTTGGTGCTAGATTTACTATTACCAGGTTTTGGCCAGGTTGTGTAGTTGATCTAAATCTTTTTGAGTGCATATAATCTTATCATCGACTAGTTTTGTGGGAGGGATTGGAGTACCGGCTTGTCTTGGCTTATTAGTGGGTTGTTTCATACGCCTTGCTAATATTTCCCTGTAGACTTCACAGCCTTTATAGTTAGCTGGGTGCGCTCCTTCACACAGTGCACACTGGGCAGGCGTGCTACAGTCATGTTTTGGGCAGTCTGATGTTTTGTGAGGTTGCGCACATTTGACACATCTATAGGGCCGCATACAATAATTTTTTGAGTGCCCATACTGCTGACATCTTTGACATTGCACTATTGTGTGTCTTTTCTTTGGATCTTCTATGGTGATAGATTGGTGATAGATGTATTTCAGGTTTTTGACATACTTGTTATTCACACTTGGGAGTAGTGTGACAAAAAATGTTGATGTTGGTTTTTTTCAGGTCCATATCTCGCATTTATTATTTCTCCTGTTATTTGGTTTCCCGTGGCTTCAATTCCCTCTTTAATTGCTTCTAAGGGTGTTGTGGGGTGAAGGTTACGGATGACAATTCTATAATTCCTTTCATCTTTCTTGTTGAATGTGTACACAACAAGCTTGTTTTCCCGGACTGTGGTGATAAGTTTTTTGTAAGTTTCCATTTCTGTACAGCTTATTCTTAGTTGTGATCTATTTACTACTTTGTAGGTGAATTTATTTTGTTCCACAGCATTTTCTAGTAGTTTAGCGAGGTTGTGAAGATCTTTGATTCCATACAGGATTATTGGCGGTGGTTTACTAGGTTTTTAGGACCAGGTTCACGATCATTATCATTAACATCTACAGGCAGTGCAGAGAATCGGTTGTGAGTTTGAATATATTCATATGGTGGGCTTTCCGGCCCATCGGTTTTCTTCCGCTTGGGGTTTCTCTCAATAGGGACTTTTTTCCACTCAGGTGGGACTTGGGGTTTTTTCCTATTGTCTATATCCTCAGCCTCAGTGGGGGAATTAGGCATTGAGGTAGATCTTGTCTTTGTTATGAACAAGCTAGGATGAAATGCTTGCTGTACATACTTTTTGGTGCCGCTGCTGCTGTTTCCAGTAGCATTCACTGACACAGGGGCCTGGTTACCCCCCCTAGTGCAGTCTATTGAAATGATTAAAAAATCTTTTGTTTTTATTTGAAAGGGTGTACTTTCAGATTGGTCTCATAGAGATTTCATTTAAATCTGTTCAGTAGTTGGTTTTGAAATCAAAACATCTGGAAAAAATATAATGTGTATAGAAACTAATAGATGGATGGGGAAGAAAGGTTCTCGAGTGGCAACCATGAACCGGAAGACGCAGTCTAGGCTGGCCCCCCACTAGTTGGACCAACAACCTGGTCAGAACCGATGGATACAGAAGCCAAGCAGGCGCTCTTTGGGGGAGGCTTATGTTCAGCAGTGGACGTCTTCAGGCTGATGATGATGATGATAGAAACTAATGTCATCCAAGTATCGAGGGGCTACTGTAACCGGGTAAATTATTATTACTGTGTAGGAGTTAGCCACATTTCACATTTTAGTGGACTAACTTGTTTTAATTAATTTAACCCAGTTTTCTCTCAATATTTTTCGCATCGTTTCTTACTGAGAGCCTAACACCAGCTTGTTGAAAGATACCTTGATTATGAAAATCCTCTATCATAGCTGATTACCAAAACGGAGCAAACAAATTTTTCAGGACTCACACAGGGGAGACACCATATGCATGCAAGTTGTGTCCATTTCGCACATCCACCAGTTCTAACATGGCCAGGCATAGGAGGGGCCACCTTGGCATTAAAGGCTTTGAGGTAATAACTAGATGTCACATTATGGGGTATAATGAAAAAAAACTGTGGCAATTTTTTTTTTAAATGTAAACGGACGAGCTACGCACGTCATCCTGAGACATCACACAGTCTAAAAAAGATTTCTAGACTGTGAGATCAGTTCTTAAGGGGGAACGTCACACTCGCGCGGCAAATTCAAATTTTCTTGCATTCTTTTGCCAATAATAGCTTAATTACTCAACGTGATTACATGAAAACTAATTATGCGCAAATAAATATAGTGTATCAATAAATTACAATTGAAAGTATCACCTACTTATCACTGGTTTAGCGACAAATGGCAATAGACTGAAAAACTAAGAAGAAAACTGTTTATTGCCATTTGTCGCTAAACCAATGATAAGTAAGTGATATTTTTAATTGTAATTTATTGATACACTATATTTTTTTGCGCAAAATTAGTTTTCATGTAATCACGTTGAGTAATTAAGCTATTATTGGCAAAAGAATGCAAGAAAATTTGAATTTGCCGCGCGAGTGTGACGTTCCCCCTTAAGTGTCATTTGCCAAGTAATTTCACTAGCTACAATGCCTTTCAAACCGGAACACAGTAGTGCTTGCACACTACTGCTTGGCGGCAGAATAACTGGCAAAGCGGTGGTACCTACCTAGACGAACTTTGCAGAAAAGTCCTACCACCTAGTAAAATAATAATATATATAATGTGCTAAAATAGTAGTTATGTAAAGCTGCTGAACCGATGTGGATGAACAGTACACTTTTTTTTTTGGTGGGTGTTTAATAACCTCCTATTAATTACCTACATAACCACATAAGTTACAAAGGGGTCAACCTCCGAATATGAACGAAGAAGCGGAATTTTTGTAAGAACCTTTGGCATTTTGTATGTTGTCTCAAGTCTCATAAGGCATGTGTGAGCGTCCTTAGATATACAAAGTTAAAGGTCGTGTAAATAACTTTTATTGAAATATCTCCATTTCTATTAAATCTATTTTTGTATGAATACAAAAACTATTTCTGTACTAATTATGTCTGCAAGACTGCAATAATTTTATGTTACACCGCTGGACCCTTTGAGATTGATTGTTAAAGATCCATTGACTGTCTGATGTGTTGATGTTCGGGCTGTTTCAGTTATGGGGGGTAAAAACGATTTACGGAAATGCATAGATGTTCCCGTGAGTACCAGAAAAGTCAGACTTTATCAGAAAGCTGTTTCTAAAATGGCCATGGTTTCCAAAATAAATAAGCATAGGCTGTTGCTGCGCAGGCGGCGTCTTGACATTAAAATATTTACGGAACTTGGAGTAAACGATTATTTCGTTTTTATTTTCCAGTGCAAACTATGCGACAAAAAGTACTGTTACAAAAAAAGTCTCGATTACCACATGGGAGCAATTCACATGACTCGCGAGCGATTGAAATCACATACTTGTACCGAATGCGGGTCCTCTTACTTCCGATTTGAACACTTGAGGCGCCATTTCTTTGTCAAACACGGGAAGAGAGTGAAAAAAGTCAAAGATGGTCTGCTGGTAGTTCCAAATGTTGTGACAGAGGAAACAAAGGACGTGGGCTCTGATTTGGATGAAGTGTTGCAGTGATGGGAAACTAGCACCCAATTGACCAATAATTTTATTCAACTAAGAACAGGCAGGCAGTCCAGCACCAAGCGCGGTAATTAGCCAATTTACCAGCAAGATATAATTGCATGGAACTCATCATTTAAAGAAAAGAGCACAAATTGGTCTGTTATCGTATACTTACGTGTTTTACCACCATATTCCCAAATTCCCCTCTTGGACTCCCCTATTATAATGATTTGTGCCCCTCCCCCCCCCCCCATTAGCTGTATCCGCGCCTGTGTATTCTATGTATGTATTAACAAGCAAAAAGTATTCTATCAGTTATCTGGGGGCGTACCGTGAGCTCTTAGCGCGATTCAAAACTGAGCCTATAATGGATCGCTTTGTTTTTTTGTATGGGGATTTTGACAAGCGAGCCAGTATAGGCTCTGTTTTGAATCGCGCTAAGATTTCACGGTACGGCCCCTGGTTCCTATAGTACAAGCTATGCTTAGTTTGGGAGTTTTTTTTAATAAGAAAAGAAAATATGAAGTGTATAATATTATTTGAGCTTTTATCTCTTATTCAGTGAGTGAATGTGACGTTACAAAACACTATCCCGAATAATTATATATTTAACAGTAAGTTTACCACATACTGTTTATATAATTCATCTATTTATGGTATTATAAGTCATATTAATTTAATAATAGGTCACTCCAATAACCCACCCCTTATTGTTCCCGGTGCAAAGGTGCCCATAACGCTTGCTGCGTTGCCACGTTGGATGGCAATGGCCAACCTTTGCACCAGAAACGCACCGGAGCGGGAGTCGCCCGACCTTTCAGCCATCCTACGCCCTAGCTCTGACACCAAGTTCTTTGCTTCTGCTCCCTAACTGCCCATGGTCTCACACAGCGATGGGCACAAAATAATAGTGGGGCTCCATCCACACATTTACCACATTGTATTTTTACAAATCATATTTTGTTAATTTTCGTGTGTTATTTGGCTGGAAAACCTATTAATATTGTAGATTAGGAATGCTCCTTCAGATATATCGGAATATTTTAGTGTTTTTGTTTTTTTATTATATTAGCAATTTTACGCCAAAACTTTGTAGAATCTCTCTCAGTAAATAAAATGCCTGTTACATTTTTTTTTTATTATAGCAGCCTTGTAGTCATTTTCAATATTTAGTAAATAATTTGTTGCTAATATGAGAGATCATAAGTATCATAACAGTTTTTCACACACACCATCTCCGATTTGTCGCACCTTTTTGAACTATCATTATTGGTCTTGTACATCCTAAGTCCCCTCCCGCTAGGTCCCGATGATCTGGTGAAAACCGCGGGGAGCCGATGGATGCAAGAATCAGGTAGCCGCTCAAAGTGGCGCTCTCTGGGGAAGGCATATGTTCAGCAGTGTGAACTGTAAATAACTATTCCTCCACTATACAATGTTAAAGGGGCGAGATAGATACGTAAACCAGTACTTATCATAAAAAAAAAAACAAAATAGTAAAGTCCTTTTTTAATTACGATTACTCAATTCAGCAACATGCCATTCAACCAACATAAAAGCGAAATACAATTTATATTTAAGTAACAATACAAAAATAACTATTTTATTAGAAATTTAACATGCTTATGTTTATCTATTTGTTCTAATAGCTACATTGAAAATCATTACAAGTTGTGTAATGTACTTGGGCCCGCGGGGTAATTACGTAAAATTTGCAACAGCAATGCGACAGCAGTAGCGAAGCATACATTCTCGACACCACTAATGATGTATGACAGCAATCACCGCGAGATTTACGCCTGTCGCAAACCTGTTGCGAGTTAGGTAATTAGGGGGCGGATTCCACCAAACTAGAATAAACTTTATTCCAGGTATAACTTTCCGAGAACAACCGAGTTACGCGAATATAGCCCTTATACCACCAATTTTGTGAAGGAATAACACTTCATTGGATACAATCAAAATGGCGTCTTTTGTGTAATTTCATTTGTCAATTAGCTGTATCCAAGAGTAACGAATAGCCGTATACTTGGAATAAACTTTGGTGAAATCGGCCCCCTAATTACCTAACTCGCAACAGGTTTGCGACAGTCGTAAATCTCGCGGTGATTGCTGTCATACATTATTAGTGGTGTCGAGAATGTATGCTTCGCTACTGCTGTCGCATTGCTACTGCTGTCGCATTGCTGTAGCAAATTTTACGTAATTACCCCGCGGGCCTTAATGATATAGTGTTCTGTTGAGCAGATAAGTACATACCTACCAAACATAAAATTTGTAAAAATATCTGTTTATTATCTATGTATTGCCATTTAATGTGAAATATAAAAAATGTAGAGCCAACACTTGCACTGGGAAACTAAAATTACCTATTTACTTTTGTTTATATCACAAAATATTTCAAAACAAAAATAAATATTTTGGAAGAACTCTATTGTTTTAAAATTTGCACCTTTCTCAACACTTTCCACAATAGTGTACATTAAGGTACTTCACAGGTCATCATAACATAAAAAATACCTTTTTTTTTATGTAATCGAATGACGTGACGAGCTAGTCGTTCGCCTGGTGTTAAGCGACACGGCCGCCCATAACAGATTGCAGTGTCACTCGGAACTCTAAATTAAAGTTTTGCGTGACACTGCGCACTGCGCACGTCATCCTGAGACATCTCAGTCTAAAAAAGTGCTTACATACTTATCTTAAAGGACTCAATTGTACTCACATAAAATTATAATAACCAGGCCTGTCTCACTCCGCGCTTTAGTTATGGAGCTACAAGTACATGTGATCGAGCGTCTAGACGGGTCGGTCCGTAAGGCTCCCAATACACGTTCAATTTTATTGATCAGTAAAATTGACGAGACCACTTCCGTCAATGTTTTCTCCATATTGTAAAGCGAAAAACATTGACCAATACTAACCCTACACGATCAAAAATTGATCAATCAAATTGAACGTGTATAGGGGGGCCTAACGAGTAACAAGAGCAGCGAAGCGACAGAACGAGATGCAACCAGTAGCGCTGTGCGAGCTGAACTACACTTTATAGCGTTGCAGCAATTTTTCACAACAGACTAGTGTCCTGCTATTTTTATGGCAAAAATAACTAATATTCCTCAAAAAAATAAACAGTCGTGAAAATAAAAAAATACAAAGTTTCAAGCATCTTAAAATACAGGAATGGAAAGAGACAGCTCAAACATGCAGTGACGTCACTCTTGCTCCTTCATAGTACTTCATTACTAAGCTGTGGTAGCTTTACATAGTCCCTTTGGCAAGTGACTTCACAACGTGCGTTTTCATAGTAACTGTGGGGAATCTCCTGTTTCGCGAGAAAGGGACATGCGATGCCCCCACCAGAAACATTAAAAGCTTATTACTCCGTGATTTACTTACCGATTTTATTAATTTTTTCAATTATTGCATTAATTTTTAATATATTTTGCGACATTTACTTGTTAATTTTGAATAGCAGGACACTAGCCTATTTGTTTTCATTTTGCTTGAGGTATTAAGTGCTTTTTTTTTTCTACACGGTAAATCTACTGCGATATAATGGCTAAAACAGCTGCACACTTTGGACACAGTTGGAAAGAAATGCATTAAAAATTTCTGGCTGTTTTGTTGGGCTATAATACTTGCGACAACAGGGAAAACATCTCTGAAGAGATCTGTTAAATATTAGTCTTCTCACTCTTACACTCTATCAATCATGTAGTGGGAGCGAGAAAACAATAGAAATGTCCTTTCCAAGCTTGCCTTTGTTGCAGCAAGTAATATTTAGTCAGCATAGTTTTACTTCTAAATAACCCGGACAACTGTTGAATTAGCAAAAAAGATGCATAAACACAAATTGGAGGGCTGATTAGAAAGTGATTCAGTTTTACTAAATCCATTTCAAGTTTGTTATTGCTTTATAATAAAATATTATTTAAAACAACCGGGCGGCATAACCGCGAATGGTGATAACAGCCATTTCATTAAAAAAAAAGTTTTTTTTAATTAAAAAAATACAGTTATCAAGGGCTATCTTTACTCCTTACATGGCTTGTCAAAGAGTTATCAAAAACACTGCATTAAAATGCATTAAAAAACGAATTGTTTCACTTAAAATTAGTGTAATTAACCTAAAAAGTAATTTACATCTCAACTCTTCATTCTTCTTCCCTCTCTCGTTCTTTGTCCTTCTTTTTCTTCTTCTTCTTCTCTTTCTTTAATGAGGCATCACCATCTGCTTGCTCAGTGGTTGTGTCCGCCATTGTTGTGTCACCATCTTCCGCACTGGAAACATCAATAA
Organism: Ennomos quercinarius; assembly: GCA_910589525.2. NCBI lineage: Eukaryota > Metazoa > Arthropoda > Insecta > Lepidoptera > Geometridae > Ennomos > Ennomos quercinarius. Next base: position 4,906,878 of record OU342515.1, read on the forward strand.
TAATGAACCATAGCTCCCTGTAATGGTGTTGTAAAACAATAATATTTGAGTTCAGCTACTGAGAGCAAAAACAAGGCATATATTATATGCCTTTTTTTGACAGCGCCATTTTCGAAGCGGCGATTGTGGATTTACCCATTTTATTTTATAGCAGCCTTCATTTTCGAAGTGTCTGGAAGAGATTGCTTTCAGCGATAGGATAGCCCATTGTAACCTACTTTTAAGATTTCCTGTTTTATTATTTGTTAACTAGATGGCAGGGCTTTTCTGCAAAGTTCGTCTAGGTAGGTACCACCGCTTTGCCAGTTATTCTGCCGCCAAGCAGTAGTGCGCAAGCACTACTGTGTTCCGGTTTGAAGGGCATTGTAGCTAGTGAAATTACTGGGCAAATGAAACTTTATGATCTGATCACTCAGTCTAGTAATCTGATTACTAGACTGTGTGATGTCTCAGGATGACGTGCGCAGTGCAGTGTCACGCGAAACTTTATTATTTTAAAGTTCGAGTGACACTGCTACTGTTATGGGCGGCCGTATCGCTTAACATCAGGCGAACGACCAGCTCGTCACGTCATCCATTCTCATAAAAAAAATCTTGGCGTCAATAAAGAGTTTATCTATTTATTCGAATTTAAATTATTACTATCGTAAACTAATGAGAAGATGGAAGACGTAACGCGAAGGCTAGCCTCTCACTAGGTGGATCAATAACTTAGTCAAAACCGATGATGACCCCAAACTATCGAAAATTTTATAATGTAATAGAAACTTATGTGATTAGTATTCGTAATGACATCTAGTAAATGGCAATCACTTATGAGGTTCAGTCGATGATCTCGCGCACGTCATTCACCCCGCTGTGGTGTGATCAAGATCATGTAACTTTGATTGCATCATTCTGAATTTGAAAACTTCCATATTAACTTTGCACATAAACTGCGTATTGAAACTGTCAAATGCATACATTTTGTGTTTCTATCGGTTGCAATCAAGTTACATGATTGCAGGGCTGGTTTTTATTATGATTACATAAATAACAATAGTTTATAAAAGAATTAACTACTGAGATTTAAACCCACATCGTTGGGTACCTCAGCCAGATACCAGTCTATCCTTAATGTATATCTCATTTTAAATAAATATGTATCCGACATGTATATCTCGTCCATCCCATATTATAAGTTTTTAATTCTTAATAACATCGCTAATGAAAGCGTCACCAACAAAAGAATGCCGAAAGAAAATCTCGCTCCACCATGGCCAGGGCTAGGGCTAACGCTGATTAGCATAGCAATTATGTAACTTGATTGCAACCGATTGAAACTTAGTTATGGATTTGACAATTTGAATGTGCATGGTTACTATTGAAAATTTTAAATTAAGAATGTAACATGTTCTGCATTGCTATCAAAGTTACGTCATCACACCATGTGTCTTGCAAACAACAATAAAATACTTACGGAGCTTCGCTATCTCTTTTCTTCTTCTTCTTTTTCTTCTCAGATTTGGTCTCAGTGCTGTTGTTGGGATCATCTGCGTTGGCTGTGCTGGCTGTCCTCTTCCTGCTACTCTCTTCTGCTTCTGTTGCACCATTTTCAACCTGAAAGTGAATAATTATTGACTATTATTAGCTTTGTAAGGTGAATACTACAAATGTTTTCGATCTTTTCGCCAAGTACATTATGAAATATAGATTTAGTTGCGCTGGCACCGGAGCGTGATGAGCACAGTGTGCGGAGGGCTTGCAGCACACTTCACAGCTGCCATTATGTTTGACTCACACTCTACAATCAGTTAACTTTTGTTATGCTATTGACTCCCACCATATATACTGTACCTAACAGCTCAAGACTGAAAGAGGTCCCAACGGAAGACCAGCGCTGGTTCAACTGAACCAGCATAATGCTGAGTGTGACAACATTTATCTTTTGTTTATTCCTGTTAAAATATTATGTATCTTTTTTTAGTAATTGTTGTTTACAAATAAACAGATTTTCTTTCTTTCTGTTTTTAAAGAAATAGAAGAAAAATAGTGAGGCCTTAGCCCTGCAGTGGAAAAATGCAGGCTGATAAAAATGCAATATGTAGCTATCAAGCATACAGCCTCCTGATAGGAAGAGGTCACCATAGCTTATGGACGGACATCTGTAACTCTAGACATGCCACTGATATGTTGTTTACTTTAAATGTTAGGTTGTCGATATTTAATAGTAAATTAGTGTTTAATTATGTTGTAGTATTGAGTTTAGTGTTTGTGTGTGAATTCATTATTAGAAATAGGATAGAAACAGTTGTCTCAATACATAAATAGACTAGAAAGAACAGTTTGTAAACAATGGTATAGTTTTATGTAACAGTCAAAATAATCTACTTTATACAAATACCACCTAGAATTTAGTAGCAGATATTTACTACTTAGAGTAAACTCAGTCCATCTGTGAAACAAAATTAAGTACAATTTACAATAACATGTTTCTAAGGTAATTTGAACACACATGCCCTTGAACTTTGTTTTTATTCACAGATGGCTAAGTATCTTTACCCATATTATAAAAGGGAAATGTCTGTGGCTTTAACACCAGAGCATCTGAAGATCTGAACCAATTAGGATGAAATTTTGTGCACAGATTGCTTTAACTACAAAGGTCAAAATAGGATACTTTTAATCTTATGAAAATATGTAAATTGTGAGAGAAACTATGAGGCACCTCAAACAATCCATAATCATCATCATCAACAGCCTGAAGACCTCCACTGCTGAACATAGGCCTCCCACGCAGAGTGCCACTAAAACAATCCCTATTTTAATTAAACGTCACCTCCATAACCAAACGGCGGAGCCCGATTTTGATGTATGGTGATATTTTTAATCCTGGCAAAATAGGACAGCTGGATGCCTTTTATTGCAATAAACTTTATATATAGTCCACATCCAAAACTAGTGATTTACATAATAATATATCAATAAATAAAGGACAACTGTTTAAACTTTACCTCTTTCTTCGCTTCTTTCTTGAAGTCTACATAACTCGTCAGCCATTCTTTTGGTGTATTTTCGTTAGGTTTTCCGAATTTGTCCAATTTTCCTTGCGCAATCAAAGACTTCTTATGTGAGGCTTTAGGCCCTAAGCCCCACTTTCTCGGATATGTGTCACGCTCCATAATAACCCGTTTGAGTTTAGCTGCTACTCCATGGTCACAAGACGCCATAGTTGATGTTGTCATCAGAGCAATGGCTAAAGCCACAGCTTCTCCTTTAGTTGTGACTATAACTATCTCCTGTCCAATTTCAATGCCATCTTCGTATCGTAGGATACCAGGCAAAAGAACTTTAGCACCATAGCAGACTGCATTGACTGCACTGTCCTTGATGAAGATCCTTTTATGTGCAATCAAGAGACCTTCCAGAGGTTTGATTACTCGTCGGATGTAAGTTTCGTCTTTGTGGTTTTCATATGCCCATTGTGCATCTAAGATATCATGCATAGTCACCATGCCTTCATGTTCACCTTGGATGCCGGAACGCACACGTCTCAGCTCAATCATCTGACCTCCAACTCCAAGCATTAATCCTAAATGTACACACATGGTACGGATGTAGGAACCAGCTTCACAGCTCACCCAAAATACACCAATGTTACGTTCCTGATCAAAGTCTAGCAGTTTGCTATCATACACAGACCGGACTCTCAGTTGTCGTTTCACAGCTGATATCAACGGAGGACGTTGGAACAGCGCACCACGGAGTTTCTCCAAGCCTTGTGTGACGTTTTTGATGCTTTCAACAGCGGAATGCAGACTGAAGACTGCCACGTACTCTTTACCAGCATTCTGCTGAGACTTTACTAGTCGTGTCGCTCTATCTATGCACACGATGAGGCAACCAGTAACCTTGGGATCTAATGTACCGGAATGTCCTGTCTTCTCCACTTTTAAGATCCTCTTTATCCATGATACCACTTCGTGAGAGCTTGGGTTGCTCGGTTTGTCGACGTTGATGAAGCCTGATTTTATGTACTCAGCGATAGGACGCTTCAGTGGGGAATTTCCAAACGGAAGAGGCGTGTAGTGGTTAGTGCGCACGTTGAGTCGATCGAAATTCTTCAACAATAGCGGCCAATACGCGGTATCTAACTTTGTCACGCTCTCTGAAGGCTCGATCTTAAAGTCTCCGAGCTTCTGAAATTCTCCAAGTGAGACTTCGCCCTTGTTTTTCTTCTTTTTCTTTTCGGAAATAACACCCGCACCGGGTGCCAAGGCCTCCGTCATGTCGGTAAATGTGCCGCTTGTTTCTCACTCAACTTACATGCACTTAGTACGTTTTATTACAGAGTTAGTGGCCTAAACAATAGCACTATATATTTGAATAATAAATGCGTATCTATTCTAGCACGTGCGACAATGCACGATCAACAATATTTGAGGTTAGTTTAGTTTTTTTTTTTTAATTTTCTTTTTTGGTTAGCTACACAGATTAAAGAAAAAAACAATCGCATTTTGGGGGTAAACCACAGATTAGAGAAAAAAACAAATTACTCTGTGGGGTAAACCACTGACCTCTATAATACAAGTACGCTATAGAGTTTTGGCGGGAACGCGGAAAAGTTCACGTCGGTGCATTGTATTATTTTACAAAACTTATGCTTTTTCCAGTGTTAATGTTTAAAATTGGTGGTGTTTTACGCATTAAGTGCTGAATTACGAGCATGAGTGTGGGCAAGTGATATAATGTAGTGAAACGTGGTTTTTTGTGTTGCTTCCAAAATTCCATAGAAGTCTCTAGTAAAGTTGCCACCACTTTAATAGGGCATGCCTTAGACTGGATTATGACTTAGACTAGACTATGACTACTCTGACTGTGACTATGACTTGACTTTAAGTGAAAATTTCCATAATACGATGAAAAATTACAAAACTTGACACTGGCTAAATACACTATGTGTGGAGCCAAAATATAAAGAAAAAAAAAAAAAAAACTTCGATTCTAAGTTTTGGCGGGAACGCGGAAAAGTTCACGTCGGTGCATTGTATTATTTTACAAAACTTATGCTTTTTCCAGTGTTAATGTTTAAAATTGGTGGTGTTTTACGCATTAAGTGCTGAATTACGAGCATGAGTGTGGGCAAGTGATATAATGTAGTGAAACGTGGTTTTTCGTGTTGTTTCCAAAATTCCATAGAAGCCTCTAGTAAAGTTGCCACCACTTTACTAGGGCATGCCTTAGACTGGATTATGACTTAGACTAGACTATGACTACTTTGACTGTGACTATGACTTGACTTTAAGTGAAAATTTCCATAATACGATGAAAAATTACAAAACTTGACATTGGCTAAATACACTATGTGTGGAGCCAAAATATAAGAAAAAAAAAAAAAAAACTTCGATTCTAGATATTCTTCACATTCTTGTAAAATAAAACAAAACTAGTGCCATGGCCGGTGTACTGTTCGAAGACATATTCAATGTTAAGGATATGGACCCTGAAGGCAAGAAATTCGACCGCTGCAGCCGCCTTCATTGCGAATCCGAATCGTTCAAAATGGACTTGATTCTAGACATAAATTCTTGGATATATCCGATGGAACTGGGCGATAAGTTTAGATTGGTGCTTGCCACGACTCTTAGGGAGAATGGTTATCCCGACGGTGGTGAATGGAACCCTCTAGAAACAGAGGGAAATCGGGCAGACAGCTTTGAGTATGTCATGTCTGGGAAGATTTATAGGTTAGCTTCCAAAGATATTCATACCTGTAACATACATTTTAGCTATAATATCCCCGTCCCGGCTATAAAAGTCGCTTGATATCTGTTCTAGCTTAGGTAGAACTCTATCACTACTTCTTATACCCTGAGTAGAATGGATGTATGTGATGGAGATTGGAGTCATCGATGAAAGGCAACCTATAGCAAGCCACTCATATATGAGAAGCTTAGATGATGTTTTTCAGCTCTTACTAGTTGTTGGTACCACACACCAGGTTTTCATCGTGCAAATATGACAATTTTTCAATATTATTTGTGAAATAATAAGAAACCTATTATTGCATAAAATCCTACCATGAAACCACCTAAATGTATTTGTTTAATATGCGTTTCTCTGTATTTCTTTACATAGATTGTATTGTAGTGTATTTCCTTCAATGCTTTAAATTACAGTCACATTTTTATCCATGCAACAAATTTCTTTTAAGTTTTATAAAGTTTTGTAAAGGAATCCCCAAAGCCATATAACATGATTACTATCTGTGCCAAAACATTAAAACTGTATTTTGTTTAACAGGATAGAAGGTGATGAAGGAGCTATGGAGCCAGCATCCCGTTTAGCTGCCTATGTCTCATTTGGAGGGCTACTAATGCGTCTGCAAGGTGATGCAAACAACTTGCACGGATTTGAAGTTGATCAACATATGTATTTATTAATGAAAAAACTAGCTTTTTAAACATTCTTCTTTTATTGCAAAGAAGTTTTTTGATTTGTGAACTCAAGGAATGTTAAATGTATGACAATTGTAAGCTTTCTAGTTGATCATCTGTTGTTATGCAACATAAAGCACTCCACCGGTTAAAAGCACTGTGATTAACCTACCATAGCAATGATGAAGTACCAATATCTTCTATTAAAAAAATAAAAGAAAATTATTATGGAGGAATTAGTACTAAGCTGTCAAAAGTAAACCATCTCTCGGCTATCTTTGTGAAAATTCTACTGCGTTTATATATTTCGCTGTGTACTGTTAAGCTAAAAATAGCATATTATAGGTTTAAGGTTAAATTAAGTATAAAATTCTTTAATTTTTTAATGTTTCTGTTATTTTTACCTTCAGGAATTATAAAATTTCTTGTTAGAAGATTTTAAAGTAAGCAGGTATTTGACTATTATCATAGGAAAACATATGAATATAATGATTACTATGAAGTTTAGAATAAAATTGTTACTTTGTTACTATTATTTATTCTGTGCTGTAATGAACGAGCTATATAGTAAATTATAATATAATCTTTGGAACGAGCTAGACAAGCAAGAAAGATACTAATAACCATAAGCTTCATAGGTTTAAAATAGAGCTACTTTTAGCGCCATCTAGCGGTTACTAGCACAATATCTTTTAGAGCTGCCATCTGTTGTCGAGTGGCAAAAATATACGCTTATACTGCCATCTAGCATCTATTTACTGAACGAATCTTAGTACTAACAGTGTACGCTAGACGCCACTACCAATCCAAATATGGGTGGTTTTTATTATTTTGAGCTTTGTTGGGGGTTGATTTGATTTCTACTAATCTATAAAACCCTTGTTACGCCCTCTTAATCTTTTGAATATCTTCTATAGTTGTTTAATTGTCATTTATTTTTGTATTTAGATAGGATCTAATTTTATTGTCATGATGCATTTTTCTTTTACTTTACGTTTTTGGTTCTTACCTACTGTAGACTCCTATGGTTTCCAGAGCCTCACCGGTTGCTTAGATGATCAAGATGGTAGATTATTTTAAATAGAAACTCCAATTTAGCGCAGCAATACTCTTGTTTTATTTCTCCTCGACACTGACATGGACAAAAGACAATAGAACCAAAGAGTATCTTATAATCAATAGACCCTTTTTTTACATAGATAACATAACTTATTATTGCCACTTCACACTCCTCCTCAATAATAAACATCTAACAAACACAAAAGAAACTACTAACATAATATTTTTAACTTCTTACAAAAATTAGACTACCTAACTTAATACCATACTCTTCGATACACTTATAGGTATTATTCTTCTAGTTTCTATTCAGTACAATCATTTTTTTTTTTTTTTTTTTTACCAAATGTTAATACTAAATACCATGCCATGCTAATACACCATGCTAATATATCTTGTTACATTAGTCCTAGCTCTTTTACAAATTTTTCAAATTTAATCCGGCCTAAAGGCTTTGTAAAGAAGTCTGCAATTTGATTATCTGTTCCTATATACTCTAAATTAACAATTTTACTTGTAATCTTTTCTCTAATAAAATGTAGTTTAACATCTATATGCTTCAATCTGTGGCTGAACTGAGGGTTCTTACATAACTTAATTACACTTTGATTATCTTCATTAATAGTTACATTTACATCACAACCTACTAGGTCTTTATACAAGTTTCTTAACCAGCAAGCTTCAGCAGTGGCTATACACAACGCTAGAAACTCAGACTCCGTAGAAGACAGCGCGACAGTAGCTTGTTTCTTAGATCCCCAGATGACAGTACAGTTAAACACTTTGAAAATTAACCCCCCGGTTGACTTTCTATCTACTCTGTCTCCCGCAAAATCCGAATCCACAAAACCAACAATATTCTCATGATATTTGCCTTTCTTAAATACTAATGACAAATTTAAAGTTCCCTTGACATATCTCAATACATGTTTCAATGCATTCCAAAGATCTCTACTGGCACAAGATTGATATCTACTTAACACACTCAGTGATAAACAAAGATCAGGTCTGGTACACAACATAGCATACATTAAAGAACCAATGACCATCCTACATCTTTTTTCTAATTCTACACTCTCTGAACTCTCTCTTTTTAAAGTACTATGATCATAGTTTTCCTGCATAGGGGTTGATACTGCATTACATACAACATGACACATGACAACATGATACAACATGAGTGAATTGTTACATTTTACAAGCAATTTTTCTAAATACTCTCTCTGAGTCATTTTAATAAAGCGTTTCTCTACATCTTGAGTAATAGTTATACCTAAAAAACAGTTTATCATGCCTAGATCTTTCATCTTAAAATTTTGATTTAACATCTCTTTGACACTTAGAATATTTTCAGGACTTGTTGAAGTTAACAGTAAATCGTCTACATATAGAACAATGTATGTATTACAATTTTTCTCAGACTTTATATATAGGCAGTACTCAAATTGTGATTGATTGAACCCTAACTTTTTCATTACATCATTAAATTTTTTATTCCAGTTCTTCGGAGACTCTTTTAAACCATACAAGGATTTCTTTAATTTTAAACACTCATTCTCTTTAAGTTTGACTCTATCACATCCATCAGGTAAGGTAATATACACATCCCCTGTAACATCACCATTTAAAAAAGCGCTACATACATCTAGTTGATGAATAGGTAGGTTTTTCTCCATACAAAAAACTAAGAACAATCGGATGGATTGTAATCTAGCAACTGGACTATAAACATCTAAGAGATTAAATTGTAAGAAACCCCTAGCAACTAACCTTGCTTTATAGGTATCATTTTTAAGTCTAAAAACCCACTTACAATCAATGAACTGACAGGAGCTTGGTTTCTTTACAACTTCCCATGTCTCATTTTCTTCTAAAGCTCTCAACTCTCTAACCATTGCCTCTTCCCATTTACTTCTTTTTTTACTTGATAATATTTGCTCGTAACTTGGACTTTCTTCACATAAAAAACTTGTGTCATCATCATTTTTCACAAAATCATTGTATCTCACGGGTGGTTTGATACTTTCTCTCGGTCTCAGCCTATAAGTATTCTCCACTGGACTCTCTCCTATTGTATTCTCTTCTCCTAGGTACTCCTCTTGCTCATACTCCTCTAGACTTTGAAAACTCTCATTATGTCCCTCACTCTCTGTTTGTGTAGTCTCTCTCTCAAGTAACTCCTCTGTACTCTGGTTTTCTATCTCAATACTCTCTTCTATGTTCTGACTCTCTATCTCAAAATTCTCTTCAGCGACAGTATTTTCTGGTAGTTCATGTTCGCAGCTAGTGACTACCGACTTAGGCAAAAATATCACATCTCTTTGGATCTCCACTTGTTGTGTTGAAGGCACAAATACTCTATAGCCTTTTACATTTTCAGCATACCCAAGAAAGTATCCAGTAGTACTTTTTGGATCCCACTTCAACCTCTTTTCTTTAGGAATATGGATGGATACTTTGCTCCCAAACTCTTTGAATATTTTGACATCACATCCCTCTCTGTTATGGTAGACCTCATAGGGTGTCAATTCTGAAGTAGGACATGGGCCTGTTCGATTTAAAATAAAAGTTGCAGTACTTACAGCCTCAGCCCAGAATTTTTTCTCCATTCCATGAAGCATTGCCCTGGCAGCCTCCACCAACGTTCTAATTTCTCTCTCCGCACGTCCATTTTGTTGGGGAGTATATGGACAACTTTTCTGGTGTATGATCCCTCTTTTCTCTAGCATATTCTCCACTTCGCTGTTGACAAACTCTTTTCCATTATCTGTGCGTATCTTTTTCATTTTTTGCTCTGTTTCTCTCTCTGCTTTTGCTATGTATTTTTCAAAACATTTTCTAACCTCACTCGCTGATTTTTGTTTTAAAAAATAAACAGTTCTATAGCCCGAAAAATCGTCTTTCAGTACCATCATGTAGCGGTTACCACCCAAGGATGTGGTCTCCATGGGGCCACAGAGGTCGACATGAATGACTTCTAATCGTGCTTCTGCTCGTGAATTACTCTTGAAGAATGGAAGTCTGTGTTGTTTTCCACTCAGACAATTTTCACAACAAAAATCACTGCTATCATCTTCGAACTTTATGTTTTCCTTTTGTAAATAGTGTTTCACTTGCTTCAAGTTTTGATGTGCTAACTTTTTATGCCAATTGGAAAGTTTCTCTAACCTCTCACTCAAATGACAGTTTGAAATGTCAAAACCTGAATGGCTTCGTTCGGAAATTTTTGGTTGTGGTTTGTTTCCGAAATTCACTGATTGAGATTCATTCTGGACAAAGTCCATTTTATATAGCTTATTGACTCTATTTGCAACTGCACGAATTTCTCCACTTTTATCAACAAACTGGCATTGCTCACTGTTTGAAAATAGATGAAAACCCTTATCGAGCACATGACCGGCTGATAATAAATTAAACTTTAGTTCTGGCACATACAGCACATTTGAAAGAATAGTTTTTCGGTATTTTTCATTGTCCCATGCATAGACTATTACAGTTCCTACTCCCTTTACATCCAATAAGTTGCCATCTCCCACTTTTACTCTCGATATTTGTTGTCTCTCAGTTAAATTTTCAAATAATTCTCTCTTGCCACACATATGCTCACTGGCTCCGGTATCCATATACCAAACATTATCCATCTGTAGCTCTTCTGGACAGGATAAACTCATAAATGCATTAACATCTTTATTATTAGTGCTTCCAATAGATGTTTTCTTAACATACTCTTTCTTTTTATTTCGGCATTGGCTCGCAATGTGCCCTTTCTTTTTGCACACAAAGCACTCCCTTTTTTCCTTCTCTTTACAATATTTGGCATAGTGCCCAGAGTGTCCACAGTTGTAACATGTTACAATTTGTTTACTTTTTGGTGCAGCTAGAGCAACCACCTCCTCTTTTGAGCATAATCTCTCCTCCTCAATCAATAGTCTCGACATCATCTCATTTAGGTTTTGGTTTTCAGGCGAAACTGACTCCCAGGCTGACCTAAAATGCTTGAATGGCTCGGGCAGTGACATAAGTATTTTGGTGATTATCATATTATCTGTTACAGGCTCTGCAGCAAGTTTCAGTTTTGTTTTCAGCTCCTCAATTCTTGAAAAGAATTTAGACATTGATTCACCACTCTCAACAGTCATGGTGAAAAACTTCTGCTGCAACAGATGCACACTCACAGTTGACTCTCTATCATACACTGATCTCAATTTATTCCACATCTCCGCAGCGGTGGAGCATGAGAAAAGATGTGTCAGAGGCTCCTCCTCCATGCGTGTAACTATGGCTTCTTGTGCTTTGGCGTCTCTGCTTTCCCATGGTTTGGCATTCTCGCTTGGGCATGGCTCAGCGCCCGTTGCGATACTCAAGACACCTCGACTTCGTAGGATAACCTCTGTTTGAAATCGCCAAACTGGCCAATTTTCAGCACCTTTTAGTTTCAGTGTATTGGATAACGGCGTACTCTCCATCTTCACTGATCATCCACTCTCGTAGTACTCCTCGGTATTGCGCACTTGACTCGTGTGACCGCGTGGTTTGCTTAACCTCACCAACGACGCGATGCTGACCGGCGACGACGCTAGAACAGCAGCGTATCTGGGACCATTACCTGTAGACTCCTATGGTTTCCAGAGCCTCACCGGTTGCTTAGATGATCAAGATGGTAGATTATTTTAAATAGAAACTCCAATTTAGCGCAGCAATACTCTTGTTTTATTTCTCCTCGACACTGACATGGACAAAAGACAATAGAACCAAAGAGTATCTTATAATCAATAGACCCTTTTTTTACATAGATAACATAACTTATTATTGCCACTTCACACCTACGTACCTACAATAATTTCCAATTTAAAAAAAAAAAGTATATATATATATATATATATATAACATATAGACCCCTAATTACCTAAATAGACTAGTGTGAATTCTGTGTAAATAGATGTAGGTATAAATATTTATAGCATTTTCCTCGTTATCATTATGTTTAATCTACTGGGGTCTACGGTCTCCAACACGCATGCCAAGCGAGATTATAGTTCATATTTATTTATTGGTAAAAACAGGATTTGCATGTCCAACAAATAATTAACGTAATAGTTATTATGCGATGTAACTCTACACATTGTAGGTACTATACGAAAATCAGGATAGCCAATATTCATATAAATTCAGTTTCTTAATTCATTTTACAAAAAATAAATAGAATCAATTAATTATATAAAAATAAAAAATAAATGATAAAATTTAAAGTAATAATAATAAGGCCATAATAATAAAATATTAAAAACGTCAATATACATTAATTTATCAAAAATTGAGAATCGTCAAGCATCAAATTATGTCTTGCTTACTTATAGTAAAAAAAAAATCATCAACACTGTAGAACGTCTGCTCGATAAGCCACCGCTTCAGCCTAATTTTGAAAGATTCCAAACTGGGAGCTGCAATGACGTCTTCAGGCAGTTTGTTATAAACAGCTGGTCCCATCACATGGGTCAGTTTGCTGGACTTCTCCATTTGCTGGATTATGGCAACCCCCTAATGGGGGAGGCCTATGTTCAGCAGTGGACGTTTTCCACTGGTTTTTCTCAATTTTACTAGGTGGTAGGACTTTTCTGCAAGGTTCGTCTAGGTAGTGTAGGTAATGAAATGACCTGTGAGAGTCGTTGCACCACAATACCAATCAGCCTATGTTGGCCCTGAGAGGGTTCCCGCCTTATATTAGAGGAAATAAATATAAAAACAGAGATTAGTTCGACTCTATAACCTATACCAATATTATAAAGAGGAAAGATTTGATTGTTTGCTTGTTTGTTCGCATTGAATAGGCTCCGAAACTACTGAACCGATGTGAAAAATTCTTTCACTATTGGGAAGCTACACTATCCCCGGGTGACATAGGCTATATTATACTTTCAAAAAAATTAGGGATCCTTACTAAAACTCCAATAATGTGACACAAGGTGTGTAAAAGTTACCTAAAATATTCTTTACATCGCGTGCGCTGCGAAAACCACCACCTATACCCGGGCGAAGCCGGGGCGGACTGCTAGTGAAATATAAAAATCTATAAGTCTTATACCTCAACTCTCTCTCTCTCTCTCTCTCTCTCTTCCTCTCTCTTGTCTCTTGTCTTTGTTTGTCTTGTCTTGTCTTGTCTTTTGTGTTGTTTGTCTTTAGGTTTATTTGTGTGTCTTGGCTTTAGTCGTGTGGTGTTGGTATATATAAGTCTTTGGCACTGCACCGGGAAATCTATGGGAACGTTGGAGGATTTTAGAATATACCTACGTTTTAAAATAGCTAAGAGTTTGGAGCTCTGCAGTTAAGGTACCTAAATCATACAACCATTTCCTTACATGTTCGACAAGGTTATCTGCATGCACATTTTAGACTTTTTATTAATATTGCCTATAACTATCACCTATTTCTATCGTAAAATTCAATGAAATTAATTTTATGTTGTCTTCCTATAATTTTGTACTCGCTCACATCAAAGAATTCTTTCTAGTAGAAAGTTCGCAAGCTGTCTTCACCTTTAATTATATCGACACTTAGCCTTATTATTAATTTAATTCTCAAGCATGAATTGGTGTTTGTTATGTTGGTGTTCAATAAATAAATAAATAAATAAATAAATAAATAAATAAATAAATAAATAAATAAATAAATAAATAAATAAATAAATAAATAAATAAATAAATAAATAAATAAATAAAGGTTCCAGGCACAGCGATGAACAACGATTTATCCAAGACCCCCGGTCTTTGGAGAATGCCATTACGCCACTGGATCACAATAAATACACTCGGCTATCTGCCTTTGAGGAATCCGAGACTCCTCAGTCTTTGGAGTTTGGAGAATATCTCCACTGGTTTTCAAGAAGTAATATTTGGCAATCTGCCTTTTTTTTTTATGTTATTGAATGACGTGACGAGCTAGTCGTTCACCTGATGTTAAGTGACACGGCCGCCCATAACAGTTGCAGTGTAACCCGGAACTTTAAAACAATAAAGTTTCGCGTGACACTGCACTGCGCACGTTGTAACGGTCCAAAGGGTCCCGTCATGTCACAAATATAGTGAAGGCTTGATTATAAATGGGAATACAAAAATATTTAAATAAAATCATCTACTTATAAAAGGCTCAAGGTCTTAGGACTGCTAATGAAAGGTTCAAGGTCTTAGGACTCTAGAAAACTAAAATGATTATCTGATAAATTCATATCCAATCTATAAATAACTTCTATTAAACACTAAAAATGAATAAATAGGATAGCCAATAATAACGTATATAATAAATTATGTTATTACTGAAGCTCTGAGAATCTACCGTATGGTAATCGACACATTTAATGAATAAATAATTAAAATATGAACTATAATAAATAAACTTTACTGGTTGTACACCACAAGCATATTAACGAAACAATAACCTAAAGAAAATCTATAATTAAATCTCTAGAATATGTACCAAAATAACACAGATTAGTCCTTAAGCTAATGCCATCTAAACAGTGAATTAACGCATTTAATAATTAGATTTAATATAGTAACTTATAGTAGCACCGGCAGATATAGAACGATGATCGCGTCAATTGAGTTTTCCGTGTCACAATAACAATTTATATGCGCCTAGTAAATCTTAAGTAAAGTTATAATCGGTTTAATAAGACAAAGGAATAAATCAGTTAGCGAATAGGGTAGCAGGAAGAAATGCGCGTCGATGGTCCTTTATAAGCGCTTGCGTCGGCTCAGAAGGGGAATTAGATCTTGGGATTTTGTGTTGAATTTTGGGTTCCTCGGGTATTAATTTTAGAATATTTGTCATTTTATTTTCGTATTTTGTTACGGTTTCTTGGTGCTGGTTCATTTTAGATAAATTTCATTTACGCGAGTCCTTTTATGCGGTTATAGTACATTACAGTGATTTTAATTTCAATTGGGGTTTTGTTAAATTCATTAATGATGGACCAGTAATGAGAAATCAAATATTAAATTCGCGTTTAATTTAAATTCTTTGTGAATAGGCGCGTTTTAGTGAGCTAGTTTTCCTCTCAAAAGTTTTTCTTGGCTTGGCTAATACCTTGTGATTTTATTGAAGTGTGTAGTATTAGAATTTGTTTGGGGGGTAAATATTTCGTATTGACCAAGCACGGAAAAATTATAACGCATGAGTATGCGGTGTGATGCTGGGCCTGACGGTGCTAACTTGGCATTACATGTCCTCCATGGTTAGTGTTAGAGTTAGGCTGCATTGTTCTTGAGACGCAGCAGATCGATTATTCCTCCGCAAAGGATCGATCGTCTCCAATCTGGGTTATATTATCTATCTGGACTGGGAGGGGGACCGTCGAAGTGGACCCATGTGTTTGCACGCCTCTTGGTCTGATAGATAAAATTATCTGGGTTGTCTTATTTATATATTTATATATTCACATTTATACAGGGGCGGATGCTCTCCCATCCATGGACCACGGTCCGGGTAGGAGTATCCTTAGGGGGTGCGTAGAAATTAGGTTTAGCTTTTTAGAGCCTCGCCAGCTCGCTTTCTTATAGGCTAGCTTAGATAGGTCTCATTGCACACTCGAGACCGACACACACGTTTAAAGTTAAATGTGAGATTCAAGCAATCTCTAGCTTGTTGGGGCACTCACTATATTAGGTTGGGTTTAGCAATAAGTCGAGGAACACACATTGGGGTTAATAAAAATAAATATAAATTTCGTCGATTTAAAATAAAATATCAACTAATTGGGTTAAATAAAACCAAATTATTATCAAATAAAATTCTAGTAAAAGCTAACAATTAAATCAAATAATATTAAAATATTTAATTCCTTTCATAAATGAAATAATACCAAACTAAATAAATCATAATTCATTACCTAAAAAGATATATAATTCAATTTAATAAAACACAAGTTTCGTTCAATGAAATTCTAGTAAAAGTAAACCATTATTAAATAAGTATGTAACCAATGAAATATAAAATTTTAGGACCAATCTCAAATACGGATTTATTTCACGTATAGTTATAATAAATTTATTCAAACGGAGTCGTAATGTTCAAAATACTCTATACTTATGTACCTATAATGCGCGTACGTCAGATGTTAAATACAAGCTAATGAGATTGAAGGACTAAGTATGGTCTAATAAAATAAAATATTCTTTAAAATCATTTAACTTTGAAATCCATAAATAAATTAATACTCTATTTAATTGAATATTTACATCAAATAGATTTGGACCTGTGTTATCGAATCTTAAAGTTGGAACTTGGAAAAGATCTTTGTTTTAATAAATTGATATGCTCCATATTTATAGAGAGTGTACTACTTATAATTATATCATTCTATTTACTTAATTATTTTGATAAGGTCTGTATGCACTTGGGCCAAGCGTAGTCGTGCCCGGAGGTTTCTCTATGCCAGATGGATTAGAGAGCTTCTTCGTCGATAGTGTTTTATGATGGATTTTATCAAAAGATTTTATGCCACTTATTTCTAGATCTGAACTCGGAGACAACCTAAAGATCTAGCTTGACCAAATCGATTTGATTTAACATTATTTTGAGTTCTGTAAAATCTCCAATAAGACTAATTTATGTTCGCTACTCTATGCTGGCTAGATTAGAGTTGCAAACAAATATTACCGACTAATAAAGTCATGTTATTTCATAAGGAAATAACTAGACCAAAATTCAGTGTGAATATCCTGAAGGTCTTATAATCTAGCTGGGAATGGCTTGATTATTTATATAAAAATTAAGAATTATATTATAGCCTCGATAATTTAATACGTAGATATTATGGGTTTTCTACCAAATCGTCGACTAATAATTAATCTCATGCTAAATATAATCTAGGTAAAATAATACCAAAGGTTGGATAATATAGGTAGGCTCGATTTAATAGTCAAAATAAACTATTAATATTATTAGCTCGAATAAAAGCTCACGGTAAAATAATTCTTATCAAATTCTATTTTAACGGTATTATTGTTTTTGAATTTAGGATCGTCGTTAATATTAGAAAATTGCTAGGACAAATTTAATAGAACTATAGGAATAGGATGGGGAGGAGGAGCCCGAGATGGGATTAGGATCTCTCTTGTAACGAAGTTAGTACTTACCTGAGAGATCCACAATGAAATTGGCGATGGATGAGTATGAATCTTTGCTTGTTAACAAATAGAGTTCCCTTGAATGATTTGATGTATGCCAGTGTTAGGATTTGCCAAAAGACAATGTCCTCTTACTCTCTAGTATATATTTGAAGACTAAATTTGACAGACAGACATACTAAGTACTAACCACAACAACTAGACATACAAACGTACCAAAAACGTTAAATTAATAGACCAATTCCCCTAGTGCGCTGAAGTATCACTATTTAAGCACTATCTGAAGGGAGATAACCAAGTCTGGAGACGAAATCTCATTTTTGGGGGCGGGGATGGGGCTCCCAAATAGGATCACCGCAGAAAATGACAATTGCAGTGATTCTACTGATACGTGCTAAACAAGATATCGTGTAATTAACGTAAACTCAGAAAGTATGGGGTGAATGTGATAAGATAATAACTTAGGTCTTACTTAGGTTCAACGTAATTCTAGACTGTTAGAAAAGACATCGATATAAACTCTACCATAGCTACGTCAAGACTATAAGAATAGTTAATGTTATACTTTTATAATACCTACCTAAACTCTACCAACCAAACTCTAGAACTATGTAAATGTACATGTATAATTACTTCACGGTATTTACTCTACATAAAAATCACGAATATAAAAGGGTTGTAATTTTAATAGGATTATGCGCGTTTCAATAACTATTAAGCATCTACATTAATTACGTTATTATAAAATTAATATAATCTAAAGGATATTATATAGGCAATATAAAACATAATTATAAGTAATTGATAAGTTGGCATATAGATAGATTATTGCGGTTTATTAGGTAGCATTAGGCATTGTCTCACTACCTTAAAAGAACTAGGGATTCTACAAATCACAACGTACGGTCCTACCACACAAATAGACGATCCACTTGGCCATAACCAATATCAATCTTAGGACTTACAACACTTCTCTTACGTTTAACATTTTACTTAGGTAGCCGTGAGCGACTAGGTTCTATTCGTATCTCTCTAGGTTTATTAGGTTCACTCTAGGTTAGGTTCTAATAGATAAAATATGAAAATCAAATATAAGCTCGATTAAATGAAAATAAACGCAAAAATATCTTTAAACATTAACACCAATTTCACATTGGGGGGGTTACAACGTCATCCTGAGACATCACCCAATCTAGTAATCAAATTACTAGACTGAGTGATCAGATATCATAAAGTCTCATTTGCCCAGTAATTTCACTAGCCTTCGAGGGATACTCAACAGTCTACAGTAATCTTATTACTAGACTGCGTGAAGTCTCAGGATGACGTGCGCAGTGCAGTGTCACGCGAAACTATAAGTTCCGAGTGATACTGCAATCTGTTATACGCAGCCGTGACGCTTAACATCAGGCGAACGACTAGCCCGTCACGTTATTCATTTACATAAAAAAATCGTCTCCCGTGTCAGTCTCCCATATCCCATAGCCCGCGGCGCCATGCAACCGATCTCACACTTCACAGCGGTGTCCCTGAGAATGCTGCGAATTACATATTGCAGCCATCATGGACGTGTGCCGCCCATTAACTGGTACCCTGCGGCGATGGACGGGTTTAAATGGATGAAAATCATATGAAAACGGTGGGTTTTTTTTCTTTCATATTAACATTTCTTATATTTGCTTCCGTGGTGTGATGGTTGATCAGCCCTCGTATTGAGTGTAACTCAATCGTAATCGATGAATGGGCTTCATTTGGTCATTTCCATTTGTGTAAAATCCTCATCCATCGGTATTATGGTCCCTTATTCGGAGAACTGAATAGACAAAACATTGATTAACTATAATAATGAGAAATAGTGAGAAAATACTAATGATGGAGATGTTACACAATGCCAACTTGCCGGAAATGACGAAGCCCATTCATCGATTACGATTGGCTTAGACGGTAACCCCGGGCTTATAACCCGGAGGCGCTAGGTTCGATTCCCGCGACAGGAGTATTTGTGTACATGAAGAAAAAAGCGCAAATACTTGTTCTGTGTGTGGGTGTTGTGGGAGCATGGTCCTCGTAGTTCCTGGGTCCCTAGATACAGGGAATCCTAGTTAGGGTCCATGATCTATGTATTGATCGTTGGGCGTTATTTATTTAATATTATCTAAGTTCAAAATATCAATACCTAATAAGGTTGTCTGGAAGAGATCGCTTTGAGCGATAAGACCGCCCATTGTTACACTTTTGTTTGTTATTTTGTTCACTTAGTTTTTAATGATTTGTGTGTTTCAATAAAGAGTTTATCTATCTATCTATCTATCTACCTTTTTAAGGCGAGGCTTTTCCGGATCTTTAGGTATTTTACGCTGTCTCAAGCCGCACTTTTTGAACGCACGACGTATTCATTTACGCGACCCAAAAGTTGTGTGCGATGCGCCGCGCGCACTTGTTTCGCTCGTTAGCCACGTTATGTAACTCAGTAGCGGAGCTCAAGTCGCTTTGAGAATAGAGTTAGCTTATGTTCTGGATTGACATAATAATATAATAAATGTGAACCTACCGTTATTTTATTAGATAAAAAATACGTATGAGATACAACCGTGTTTTTAATGCTATTTTTGGTTATTATTATTATTATTGCAATACCTACCCAGTCCCATGGTAATAACGACTTCAATTACCTTATTTCCATTAGGTAGGTATAATAATGATGAATGGTACGATTAAAATGTTATAATGTTAAAAAAGTACATGATGAAGGTATAATTTTGAACAATTTTTTTTTCATGTAATCTAATAGCTGCATTGATTTTGTGGTATACAATAAAGAGTTTTTGTATTGTATTGTATTGTATAAACACAAGAAAGCCTTCCTAACAGAAAAAACACCTGCCGTCACTTCCATACATCTATCCACATAAGCCGCTTGCCCATAGCTGCTAACACTGTTTCTCACTTGCCCAGGCCTGCCCACTTTTGCCCACACGTGCCTACTTTTGCGCTAGACATGAGCGCCGCGCCGGCGCGCCGCCGCCGCCGTCTATTTTCCTGCGCCGCCGCCGCCGTAACACGAACGCTCACCTGCCCATAGCTTTTTCACACTTGCACACACCTGCTTACGCTTGCCCACGCTTGTCCACATTTGCCCACACAAACTGCCTATTAGCCCATGCCTGCTAACACATTTTCAAACTTGCCCACACCTGCCTACTTTTGCCCATACCAGCCCAGCTGCCCATAGCTTTTTCACACTTGTCCCCACCTGTCCCCACCAGCCGCTCACCTGCCCATAGCTTTTTCACACTTGCCCCCACCTGCTTACGCTTGCTCACGCCTGTCCACATTTGTTCACACAAACTGCCTATTAGCCCATGCCTGCTAACACATTTTCAAACTTGCCCAAACCTGTATACTTTTGCCCACATCAGCCCAGCTGCCCATAGCTTTTTCACACTTGCCCCCACCTGTCCCCACCAGCCGCTCACCTGCCCATGGCTTTTTCACACTTACCCACACCTGCTTACGCTTGCTCACGCCTGTCCACATTTGCCCACACAAACTGCCTATTAGCCCATGCCTGCTAACACATTTTCAAACTTGCCCACACCTGCCTACTTTTGTCCACATCAGCCCAGCTGCCCATAGCTTTTTTACACTTGCCCCCACCTGTCCCCACCAGCCGCTCACCTGCCCATGGCTTTTTCACACTTGCCCCCACCTGTCCCCACCAGCCGCTCACCTGCCCATAGCTTTTTCACACTTGCCCACACCTGCTGACGCTTGCCCACACCTGTCCACATTTGCCCACACAAACTGCCTATTAGCCCATGCCTGCTAACACATTTTCAAACTTGATCACACCTGGATACTTTTGCCCACATCAGCCCAGCTGCCCACAGCTTTTTCACACTTGCCCCCACCAGCCGCTCACGTGCCCATAGCTTTTTCACACTTGCCCACACCTGCCTACGCTTGCCCACGCATGTCCACATTTGCCCACACAAACTGCCTATTAGCCGATGCCTGCTAACACATTTTCAAACTTGCCCACACCTGCCCACTTTTGCCCACACTAGCCGCTCAACTGCTAACACTAATTCACACCTGCCCATACTTGCTCACACCAGTTACGTATTATCTAACACCATGTATCGTCCTCATCAGGCTGAAGACGTCCACTGCTGAACATAGGCCTTCCCCACAGAGCGCAACTTTAAGCGGCTGCTTGACACCATGTATACGCAATGTATACTATGAAGCAAACATATCCACAGCCTCAGTGGTGTAGGGGTGGAGCGGGTCGGCTCATAGCCCGGAGGTGATGGGTTCGATTCTCGTGACAAGACAAGTAGTATTTGTGCACAGAAAAAAAACCCAACTGTTTTTTCTGAGTGTGGGTATTGTGGGACCATGGTCCTGGTATTGTGGGACCATGGTTCTGGTATTCCTGGGTCCCTAGGTACAGGGAATCCTTGTTGTACAGGATCTATGTATGATTGTGGTGAGTGTTATTTATTTATTATTATTACTACCTATTCTATTATTATTTGGTGACCAAATTAGTCAAAACTTATCAGAACAGCACCGCTCCATGACCCCACCTAGAACAATGAAGATGCTTACGTGTTGTCAATTTCGATGTCATTTGTTATATTATCCTTATCCTGTATTAGTAACCTTCTACAAAAAAGAAATGTAAAATAGATCTCGTATTCATGTAGGTAGGTATACTAGGCAAATTGCAAATAAACAAATGATTTGATTCGATTTAGGGCGGGTATTTATTTCGCGAATACACGTAACGGGCCAAAACACAGAGCCGAAAAAGAAAATACGCTCGCGCTCCGATAGCGGCGCAAGTAATAACAATAGGTATAACTCGCGCCGAGCTTCTAGGTTCCGAGCGCTAACACTACAAGACTGTAATTTAGTGACTCGTACGATTTTCTAAATGCACAACTTGAGTTTTTTTTCCTTTTATTACATTTGTTACCCATTTTATTAATCTTTTTTTATTCACTTCTTAGTTAAGTTACTCGAAATAAACAATTAAATTAAATTATTCTATTTTTAAATTAAAATTTACGATTCGTGTACCTTCGCGTCGTAGAGCGCAAAAATTTGGCATACGTCCGGCGTCGACGGGCTCTGCGAGCGGACTGGCGGCCCCGAAAACGCGCTCGGATGCCATGACTCCAAGATATAAATTCATATAAAATTACCGTATTAACTTTTTAACATTTTTATTAATGATGTGCATCACCATTTACAATAATATTCCAAATGACATAAAGATATTAGAAGGTAACAAGTTTAAGAAAGTTTGACTGACTGGCTTCAATGCAACTGTTTTTATAGTGTTAAGGATTATAATGAATTTTGTACCAATATTTAATGATAAATTATAAATAATAAATTTTTTAATTAGTTATTAAATAACATTTGCACGTCTGCTTGCAGACTAAATACATGAACAAAACTTGCTGTAACATCTACTATACATGTATTTTAGCGAATAAACGTTTTGATTTGATTTGATTTGATTTAAAAAACCAAACTACCTAATCGATTTTGATGAAATTTTTACGGAATCAATTACCTAAATCGTTGTTTTGTTTTAATAAATAACGGAGATATCAGGTAACAGACATTTAAAAATACAACAGAACTGAGAAGCTCCACCTTTTATGAAGTTGATTGAAAATAAAATGATTGTTGGATATTTAAATGATCGGACAGCAAAGGAATGGAACACCTTACCAGCGTCATTGTTTCCTGACACATATAATCTGGGAGTTTTTAAAGCTAGAGTGAACCGGTGTCTTCTAGGCTAGCATGCTCCATCGTCGACCGCGTCGTCACTTACCATCAGGTGAGACCGTGGTCAAATGTTAGCCTATCGTTAATAAAAAAAATTGTTTAATAATTTTATTATCAGTATACCTAGTCATTGACTATAAATCCAGTTGACCAATGATAAAACTTCCCCTCATACGAAAATTAGTAGTGTATTTCAACTACTATTTTCATACAAATCTCGGGAACCCGTTGATGTCTTTTGTTCCATCCTGCTCTGTCCTTTGTAATTTCGTATAGCTTTGTCTCGTTTTGTTACCGCGCCCCCTGCCCGCACAGGTGAGTCGTGTTTGTACGAGAAATTATGTTCACGAGCTATCAACGGGCTTTATGATCTTTGCCTACAAGAAACAGCGTTCGAATGTTGGTTCAGTCTCACTTAGAAAGCTAGAAATACGATAATATTAGGGTGGAACGTTTCACTAGCGCGGCAAATTCAAATTTTCTTGCGTTCTTTTGCCAATAATAGCTTAATTACTCAACGTGATTACATTAAAACTGATTTAACGTAAAGAAATAGAATGTATCAAACAAATTACGATTAAAAGTATCTCCTAGATATCATTGATTTAGCAACAAATGGCAATAAACAAATTTTGTCTTAGTTTTTCAGTCTATTGCCATTTGTCGCTAAACCAATGATAAGTAGGTGATACTTTTAATTGTAATATATTGATACATTCTGTTTATTTACGTTAAATTAGTTTTCATGTAATCACGTTGAGTAATTAAGCTATTATTGGCAAAAGAACGAAAGAAAATTTGAATTTGCCGCGCGAATGAAATGTCCCACCTTAACAAATCCCAGCCTCTATATTAAATCAATTAAAAAAAATCAACTGCATAAGATTTCATAACAAAAGAAAATTAAGAAAAACACATGTTCAAAAATAGAATGTATAAAGCACACGCTCGATTTCACACGACGCGCGCGCGCACGTGCCTATAACGAGCGTCGGACGATAATTGGCGTTGTTTTGTTTTAATTTGACGGAGAGGCAAAGGTCGGCGTTGTCATTGCGCCCGATTTGAAATGAAAATCCAAATAACAATTTAGCTTTAGTTTATTTTATGTGGAAATACACGTTCTGAATGATAATGTCTAGTGCAAGGAAGTTGCATACCTCGTACCTAGATATTTTTAGTATAATAATAATAAATTTCTTTATTGCAGGCATAAAAAACCCATAAAACACAAAAACACAGCAAAAGAAAAGAAAAACCTAACCTAACCTAAAATGAAATTAGGTACACTAAATAATTGTTGTACGTAACAAACAATTTAGTCATTTTTTGTTGGCGCTCTGGTGTACTGCAAGCCAAAACCTACGGCGATCGGGCAGTACAAGTCCTCAGACAGGCACCGCAAAATCCCATTGTCAGATCCTCGTATTCTATTGCAAAACGTTTATACGTTCCTAACAACTGTTTGCGAACTGGGCGTCGTCGGCACCAGTTGTTCGCTTGTCCAGTACCGCGGACGCACCACTGCAATAATTCACCCACGTTGCGGGCACTAGCCTTACTAAATGCATTTACTCACAAGTGCCAGCATGTTGATGTATTTCACGATAATTTACGGACCATATGTAATAACTTTATGATTTATACCTGTCACCATTGCAATAGTTAGCGTTTTGGTAATACTGTAAGCTAACTATTATAAACTGAATAATAAATAAATAAATAAATAAATAAAAGGATGCGATACGGGATCTAACAATGGCAAAGAAGTCGGGAACCCGTCTTAGTTTTTTTCTTATATTTTGGCTCCACACATAGTGTATTTAGCCAGTGTCAAGTATTATTTTTCATCGTGTTATGGAATATTAAACGTAATGTCACGTTTTGTCACAGTCTGGGGAGTCATAGTCCAGTGTAATGCCGTAGTAAAGTGGTGGCAACTTTACTAAAAGCTTCTATGTTTTGGAAGCAACACGTAAAACCTTATTATATCACTTGCACACTCATGCTCGTAGTTCAAGCACTGCGTAACGCCACCAATTTTAAACATTAACACTGGAAAAAGCATAAGGTTTGGAAAATAATACCTACAATGCAGCGACGTGAACTTTTCCGCGTTTCCGCCAAAACTACAAGTCCTGTGTTCTATTAAATTACATACGTACAGCCTCACAATGTAAAGTAAAAGAAAAATAAACTAAAGTTGTCTGTGGTCAAAAAAAGTAGGCGGAAGACGTCCACTGCTGGCCTCTATTAAGCATACCAGCGTTAAGCGTATACCTACTATGAGTAGTACAATAGAGATCATAACTGCTAGACATACGATTCCCCGTTTAAAACGCCACTTTGGTCGCTTATCAAAAAAAGTTTTAATGTACCGAAGAGATGCTGCTGCCCATTCACTACCATCGCTTTGCCATATTCTGCAAATGGTGCTGTCCACTACTTGGTACCGAAATTCGAGAATGCGAATAATACCTACAGGTATCACCGAGAAATTCTAACGAAAAACGTAATAACGAAATATCAAGATCATTGGATACTTAAACAGCTAAAGCACTATTGTTCCAAATTTTTTTTATAGTTTATATGCAAAGCATTTGACCACTGTCTCACCTGATGGTAAGTGATGACGCAGTCTACGATGGAACATGCTTACCTAGAAGATACCTGTTCACACTCGTCTTGAAGACATCCAGATCATAGTTAGCTGGAAACAAGGACGCCGGCAAGGTGTTCCACTCATTGGCTGTTCGCGCTATAAAGTGCATAGCAAAACGCTTAGTGCGGGTTGATGGAATTTCAACCATATGAGGCCTATAAAATCAAAGGCAGCTAAACGCCATAATATCGTAAAATGAGTTAACTATACTTTGTACTCAAATATACAGGAAGCTTTATTAATTAAAAGTCAGATTATTTCTAATATTCACATTCTTTACAAATCTGTCTTAAAATATAGAATATTGTAGCTACCTGAACAAAGTTATCGATTTTTGTAGCTTACTGATTATTTGACAGACTTGGATTTAGCTGCCTTTGATTTTATAGGCCTCATATATGGGTGCCATGGTTTTGTGCGCCTTGATGTCCGGTGAAAAAAGGGAGACGGAGGAATAAGCTCGTGTAATTCCTTCGCATACTCTTCAAAATGCAGTCTATAAAAAACCGATATACTGGCAACTGGTTGGTTTTCAGGGCACTGTAAAATTAAAAAAAAAAAAATGTTTGTAAAATTGCTGGGAAATTAAAACTGTATCTATAAGGAAGGTAAGTAAGTATGATTCTGAAAAGTCATTAATAATTATTAAGTAAGAAAGTCCAGTCTAAATCTGTGTAAACCTACCTATCTCGACGTCGAAACCAACCCTAAGAGCGACAGGGTGCAATGGAATGAGAAACAGGGGGTGACAAATTAGTTCAATTTGCGACAAAATGGCGCGCGAGGTGCTACAATCAGTAATTAATGTTAGATCCCTTTAATGGGGCCGGAGAGGACTGAATAATAGAAGTTACATTGGTTTGATGGATTGTTTTTATTAAGGTCGCTATTACAGCGTCCGTCGGTTTGACCAAATATATCTAGTTTCATTTATTGATATATAAATAAGAGCATTATTTAAAATTATGAAAAAAATTGTAGTAGTTTAGAGAAATGATGAGCTTTATTTTGGTAACAATATTTTGTCGATGTAATATGTAAATAAAAATCAAATTTAATTTAATAATTTTTTAAATACTTGAAAGGCAAAAATCAAAAATCTGTTCTGTCATTATGGAAGTACGGGATGTATTTTTACGTATAATTTAGTTTGGAGACTTACGTTACACAGAATTTGCAAATTAGGCTCTCAAATCGGGTCTCTGTGTGTTTCTGCCAAAACGAACATCAGGAGAATGATGATTGCTAAATAAATAGGTAAGTTACCTAAAACTCGCTCTGTCATTATCGAAGAAGATGAAATGAAGGGTATTTTTCGTAAAATAGCTAAGTATAGACATTAAAGCTATGCATCAAATATTGACGACGAAAACCTTGCAACTACGCATAATTTTGTACCAGCAGCCTTATAAGCTGAAGCCTGTAAGGCTGATACCCAGATCCACAATCTCGCTCGTGCATCGCTAATTTTTTGAAGATATTAAATCATCATCATCATCATTAACAGCCTGAAGACGTCCACTGCTGAACATAGGCCTCCCCCAGAGCACGCCACCTTGAGCGGCTGCTCGCCTCCTGCATCCATCGGCTCCCCGCGGCTTTCACCAGGTCGTCGGTCCACCGAGTGGGGGGCCGGCCTACGCTGCGTCTTCCGGTTCGTGGTCGCCACTCGAGAACCTTTCTTCCCCATCGGTTGTCAGTTCTACGAGCGATGTGGCCTGCCCATTGCCACTTCAACTTACTAACTCTAAGAGCTATATCGGTCACTTTAGTTCTCCTGCGGATCTCCTCGTTCCGGAGCTTATCTCGCAGGGAAACACCGAGCATAGCTCGCTCCATAGCTCGCTGCGCGACTTTGAGCTTACTAATGAGGCCAACAGTAAGAGACCATGTCTCAGTTCCATAAGTCATCACTGGCAACACACACTGATTGAAAACTTTCGTTTTCAGGCTCTGCGGTATTTTGGACGAAAAGATAGGACGAAGCTTCCCGAACGCTGCCCAGCCGAGTTGGATTCTTCGCGCCACCTCTTTGTCGAAGTTGGACCTACCTAATTGGACAATCTGTCCTAGGTAGACATACTTGTCGACAACTTCGAGAGTATCGTTCCCAACAATTACCGGTATAGGTGGAACATGAGCATTAGACATGATCTTTGTCTTGTCCATATTCATCTTAAGACCAAGATAATATTAAATAACTGAATTTATTTACGAAAAATGTAGCTACACTATGTTCTCATGAATAACATTACATATATTTAACAAAAATATCATATTAATCGAAACAAAATTTCACAAATGCAACGGTAACAAAGTTTTTTTTTATTCGTAACCGTTTTTATGTATGAAAACTTGTTTAGATTAATATGATATTTTTGTTGAATATTTTTAATGTTATTCATGATAATAAAGTGAAGCCAAATTTTAAGTAAGTAAATTCAATTATTTAATATCTTCAAAAATGTCGCAATGCGCGAACGAGATAATGGATCTGCGTATACAGCAGCCTTAAAAGGTTGCCTCGAAGAGACCGCTATTAGCAATAAGGCTGCTAAGACAGCTACTCTAGCTTTTATACTAGGTGGTAGAACTTTTCTGCAAAGTTCGTCTAGGTAGGTACCACCGCTTTGCCAGTTATTCTGCCGCCAAGCAGTAGTGTGCAAGCATTAAGTACTGTGTTTCGCTTTGAAAGGCATTTATTGTAGCTAATGACTCAGGTAAATGAGACTTTAATTATTCCCGATAGAGTCCTTTTTTCCTTGCGAGATAATCTCTGAAACGAGGAGATCCGCAGAACTGAAGTGACCGATATAGCTCTTAGAATTCGCAAGTTGAAATGGCAATGGGCAGGCCACATCGCTCGTAGAACTGATAACCGATGGGGAAGAAAGGTTCTCGAGTGGCGACCACGAACCGGAAGACAGTTGCTGGCCGCTGCAGTATTGTACTGTCTTTTTTTTTCTTATAGTTTGGCTCCACACATAGTGTATTTAGCCAGTGTCAAGTATTGTAGTTTTTCATCGTATTATGAAATATTTCATGTAAAGTCAAGTCTTAGTCACAGTCAGTCAGGGTAGTCATAGTCCAGTCTAAGTCAGGTAGTCATAATCCAGTCTAAGTCATGCCCTAGTAAAGTAGTGGCAACTTTACTAGACGCTTCTATGGAATTTTGGAAGCAACACGAAAAACCAGGTTTCACTACATTATATCACTTGCCCACACTCATGCTCGTAATTCAGCACTTAATGCGTAAAATGTTACTAATTTTAAACATTAACACTAGAAAAAGCATAAGTTTTGTGAAATAATACCACGCAACGACGTGAACTTTTTCACGTTCCCGCCAAAACTCCTACTATGTCTTTACAATCTAGAGTTGTTGCAGACCGTAGTTAAGGTGGAACGTTTCACTAGCGCGGCAAATTCAAATCTTCTTGCGTTCTTTTGCCAATAATAGCTTAATTACTAAAGGTGATTACATTAAAACTGATTTAACGTAAAGAAATAGAATACGATTAAAAGTATCTCCTAGATATCATTGGTTTAGCGACAAATGGCATTAACTTTCGTCTTAGTTTTTCAGTCTATTGCCATTTGTGGCTAAACCAATACTTTTAATTGTAATTTGTTGATACATTCTATTTATTTCCGCTAAAATCAGTTTTCATGTAATCACGTTGAGTAATTATGCTATTATTGACAAAAGAACGCAAGAAAATTTGAAATTGCCGCGCTAGTGAAATGTTCCACCTTAAGTTAAAAATATAATTCAAGAATAAAAAACTAAAAAATCGATACGAAAAGATTGAGTGCAGAATAAGTAATAGTATCCATGCCACTACCAACAAAATAAAATTGTCAAATTGTCACTTTAAAAAGAAAATGACCTTCGAATCCATTGGTTACGGTCGCGCCAATCACAAGACGCGCCGCGCGGTAGGCGGGAAGAGGCAAACGTCAGATGCAAATGAGCTTTTTATTCTTTTTTTAAACTCGTTTCCCGCGTTCGAGAGCTCGAGGTTTGTTTGCATTTAGCCAGTTATGAGGAGAATCATTAATCATTCTTTTATACTGAGGTTTTTATATGAACACACTAAGTATGATTGCATTATGAATTGTGATGCATGTAGATTTAGGTATAAAGTGGAAATTCCAAATAACCGGCCAAGTGCGTGTTGAACTCGCGCACGAAGGGTTCCGTACCATTATCTATAAAAACAAGCAAAAAATCACGTTTGTTGTATGGGAGCCCGTTTAAATATTTATTTTATTCTGTTTTTCTTGTTATAGCGGCAACAGAAATACAACATTTATGAAATTTTCAACTGGCTAACTATCACGGTTCTTGAGATACAGCCTGGTGACAGACGGACAGACAGACATACGGGTGGACAGCGGAGACTCAGTAATAGGGTCCGTTTTACCATTTGGGTACGGAACCCTAAAAAAAGATAAAGTCAGTCGATTCCATACGCAGGAACTACCAAAGAGTAACATGTATGGGAACTACGCCGAGAACCATGGAGGTTTATTATGTAACTTTTACAGAGATACCACTCAAATATAGGGATACCACTTCCATAGTCAAAGGGATCCCAGCCTTCGCTGTGAGCTACACCTATCATAAACATAGACTAGGGGCTAAATCTACAGATTAGGGCGGCCGAATCCTTCACATGTAGGCCTATTACGTACGATTTAGCAGTGTAATGAATTTTATTTATATGGATTTTCTTAACTTTGCTTGTACATAGGTAGGTAGTATAAAGCAAGCAAAATAAAAAAAGACTCATTAACTGAACAAAAAAAAAAAACAAAAATTGTTGTACCTACTTACTAATACTTACCTGCCTACTTATTTAAACCATAACACAACCAGCACTAAATTTAGTAGATCCTAAGTACTTCTAGACTAAATAGAGGAGGTCTACATTATTTTTAGTAGAAATTAGGTACCTGCATCGTTGCAGCAACGTTAACAGTTTTCTACAAAGTTACGATCTATCTATAATAAAATGTTTTTAATGGCAAACGAAATACAACGATACCGCCACTGTTTGTTATAATAACATTAAAATGCGTATCAAAGTTCAGGCTACGTGTCTATCCCGTATATCGTCACAGAATAGTCAATAGTTACTTCGGGATTAGCCCCTCCCTTTCCCTCCCATCCCTCTGTAACTGTAACCTCCGGGAGCGCGAGGGGCGAAAGCTCTCGCGGCTGTCAGTCAAACTACTGCGATCGTCACGCGATAACGCCCCGGAATTTAAAAAGTCAATTCGAGTTAATCATTCGATTTTGTCTATGACTTTTTTAGTGCTGTAGCCGTGACGTTCGAAAATCAAAGTTCTTTTTCATTGCCAGCCAGTAGCTTTGTTTTTTTAATAGAAATGTGACGTGTGTTAAGTTTTCCAGTGATTAAAGTTTAGTGAGGTGAAAAGAGAAACAATAGAATAAAATAAGTGTAAAAGCATCTGAAGAGAATGTATATTAGTAATGTATTTTTCATGTGTGAAAGTGTTTCTATTCATATTGGATTCCAATAAGGTAAACACTGAATTAATCTTTACGGTAATAGCATTTCTTCGTTTATTAAAGCTCATTTTTGAAATGTGTCCAAGCGCGTTTATTAATATATAAGTTACTCTGAAGGCGATTCTCATTAAAATTTCGAGCACAAGATATCAAGTGAAGAATAAAAGTTACAAAGTTAATTTATTACTATTACTAAAAAAAAGAAAAAAATTAAACCTATACCTTACATAAATGTTTATAGATCTACTAGTCTAAACCCATCCTATAAAATAAAAAAAAATTAAAAAAATTACCTACGTAAGTTGGAGTGGAGCTATGATGTCAACATATTTTAGAATGAATAATATTTTTTTTAATTTTTATTTAAGTCTAGGTATTATTTTTATTAAATTTAAATTTAATGAAAATTGCTTATCATTGGCTACAACTACCTACACAATGGCAGAGAAGCGGGTTTTAAATTTTTTTTTTTGTTATTTTTATGTAACTAATAATATTTATCCAATCACTTACATCTTCATCCAGAAGACGCCCAGTCCTAACGCCTCATTTATAAACGCCACTTTGGGACGCTTATCACGGGTTTTTTGCCATAATCACAACGCTGGCAGGCGGCTTGGTGATCGCAGAAAATTTAATGTACCTACCGAGGAGAATGCTGCTGCCATTCTCTGAGTATTCCCTTAGCCGGCTCTTACGGCACCCACGGGAAGAGATGGGGTGGTACTATTGGCGAACCGGGACCACACTACCTTTCTTTAACCGTCGGAAATTGCCGACGGTTATTAATATGCAAAATAAGTGTTAAGTATCACCGTGAATAGTGTCGTATTGTTTGTTAAACTTGTCGCCGACGGCCGGCAAATATCTAGATTTTTTATGCTATTGGTAGGTCATCATCAATTTATTTGGCCCATCATCATCATCATCATTATCATCATCATCATCATCATCATCATCAACAGTCTGAAGACGTCCACTGCTGAACATAGGCCTCCCCCAGAGAGCGCCACCTTGAGCGACTGCTCGCCTCCTGCATCCATCGGCTCCCCACGGTTTTCACCAGGTCGTTAGTCCACCGAGTAGGAGGCCGGCCTATACGCTGCATCTTCCGGTTCGTGGTTGCCACTCGAGAACCTTTCTTCCCCATCGGTTGTCAGTTCTACGAGCGATGTGGCCGGCCCATTGCCATTTCAACTTGCTAATTCTAAGAGCTATATCGGTCAATTTAGTTCTCCTGCGGATCTCCTCGTTTCGGATCTTATCTCGCAGGGAAACACCGAGCATAGATCTCTCCATAGCTCGTTGCGCGATTTTGAGCTTACTAGCTTGAGCTTTGAGCTTTTTTATAGGTAGGTACTTAGAAACCAATCATACGGCCCTCCTGGGTCTTAATTCAGATGACCACTTTACGATTCCTTACTTCAAAACCACGCGATTTTCTTGTCTTACATAAGAAATCTGCAAAAATCCATATTAAATGAAATCGAAACCGCGCGAAATGAGTTTGGAATTAGCGCGATTTGAACTGTCAAAAATTATAATGTTCCACTGAGACATCAACACGTCAAAACTTACCACCACTTATTGTCAATATTTATTCAAAATAAAAATAACTTTAATAATGCAAAGTGAAGGTATTTCTAATGCTGCGACACGATTTGAACAAGACACGATAACGACCGTTACCTACCTTTGACATTTCTTTTTAATTTTTATGATATTAATTTGACATAGCTATATATTGTTATTATTTATGTTATTTCCGTTCTAATTCTTGACATTGTTTTAATTCTTATAATTAATTGTAATAATGTGTTAATCTATTATTGTGTAATATGTATAATTGGTAGGTATGCTGTTCATGTTACAATAAACAGAATTTGAATTTGAATTTTTTTTTTGAACGACGTGGTTTCGTATCGTGTGGAATCTGTGATTTTGGTGGGAAGAAGTCGCCGTTATAGGCATCTGTAATACTAAACGTGCCTGATTACCTGATTTCTAATTAACCTAAGTCATTAACTCGTTTACTGACTGTGTGGTTCCAGTGTGCGAATAGGACCACCCCATCTCTTCCCGTGGGTGCCGTAAGAGGTGGCTAAGGGAATATCCAGGGAATGGGCCGCAGCCTTCTCCTCGGTACATTAAAATCATCTGTGGTCACCAAGCCGCCTGCCAAGCGTGGTGATTATAGGTGGAGGCCTATTGTCAGTATGCATCATTCTGCTGATGAAGTGAAGTGTCACGATTATGACATGATGACATTAGGCGCTTTGTAATTTTATGTGCTTGTACAACAACGTAATTTAAGTATTTTAAGAACCTAATCTCATTTGTAAAAGTGCTAAATAGCCTATTCGCAATAAAATTCTTTGACTTTGACTTTGCGACACTATAACATAGATTAGGTACTTACCTTTAGTATAAACACAGAGTATAAACCTCTATTATATTATCTGTGCCTCTGTGTATAAACCACAGAGCAGTATAGGCATGGAAATGATTGCTACTTTAAAATCATTGTCATTTCATCATATGATTTACTTCAGTCACTGTGATTTTTCATATGCCTAATGAATTTATGATCAATGGCGATTGGCTGTGCTCTATGAAATGGAACAGAGATGTGATTTAGGAGCAACCTAGTGAAGTTGCGACCTGCTACAAATGATTACAAGTAATCTAACGCTATACTCTCATAAGTTAAACAAGATCAAAGTTCACCGCTACACCACAATGTTAATAAAATTGTACTCTTTGGTCTCAGTTTGTTTACTGACGCATAAATAAAATTATATGTTTTTATATTCACCGCTTATGCTACTCTCGTATTATGAAATCTGAAGCCACGATTCAATTAAGTGTGATTATCACACTGTGATTTGTAGTAGAGTATCTGGCAAAAAGTAGCAGAGTGATTTATGAAAAATAAAATCATACGATTTTTCCCCTGCTCCTTGTGATTTGATCCATGCCTACTGAGCAGGAAAAAAATGCGCGCGCCCCGATAGAGACGCCTATTCTCAACACTTTTCATACAATTCAACCATGTCACTCTTAGAATAAAGGCTTATGGTATTCCAGTCTTGTCATTAGTGTTTGCGCTCGGCGCCTATTGCTGGCACGAATTGTTATTACTTTCGCTTATGTCTAATAATATGAAGACCGTTCTCAGCCAAAACGTAGGTATACTTCTTCCCTTACAACTCGTTTTGGATTTGCGTTCTACAATTGAATTCTTAAAACCATAAACTAAACAGCTGAAGTTTTATTATTGACATCGGTCACGGCAAGCGTACGGTCTGTGCAATAAAAAATAAAAAATTAAAAAACATAACTTGCGAGTCGCGACGTCAAAACAGTCTCGAGTGTCGGCTAGGGATGGGAAACTCCGACGATCCGGCTAAAGCACAGGCGTAATAAAAAGTTTTTTTGTTTCCTTTGGCAAGGTACTATTTTGTTTTGTCTAATCAACATTATGCAGGTACTATTTTGTTTACATATTCCTTAACAAAGTGTATCTCCTACGAAAGAGTCCTGGCTTCTACAGCACGGGTTTCGAGCCTAGTGTAGGAACCAGGTGGTCTACTAACCTCAATGTAATGTTTGCCTTTTGATCAATTAAATGTTTTTTCATTTTCATTTCATTTACGTCGAAAATAAATGCAATAATAATATACTTACATATACCCACCTCACGGCACATACCTACTTTTAACTAGAGGCAGCTCACATTTTCAGTCGCGTTTCTTCATGCAAACTTTAACAGCCCATACCCGTTAAGGGCTAAAAACCTAGTCTCGTAACTATTAAATATTTTGTATATTTTTCATAGGTACATATCAAATTTCAATATGATTTATGCTCAATTTTTTAAATATTTTCCATCCCACTTTAATTACGCGTTTCACCTTCTAAAAAGTAAAATAATGCTACCTATTTCATTTATATTAATGGTTATTTATCTGTCGCAAGTTTCAAAGCGATACGTTACGAAATGTAGAATTAGAATCATAATCATTTATTGAGTAAAAACTAATAATTGTAATAACTTGACACAATTATAATGCACGTGTAGGTAGGGAGGTCAGTTTACCCACATCGGTCATTCAATATTATGTATATTCTTATGTATAACAATGTCTTCATTTTCTGAATCTGAAGATTCAATGACGCGGTTTCGCTTTCACTCAGTTCTTTTTGTTTCAGTTTTCATAACTTGTTTTCGTATTTTTCAATTTTACTTTTTTTCCTTTTCGGCATAGTTGACTAAAACAGTTGAAAATTATAAATATCAGTAAATTCTTTATTTTTCTGAGAGGTATGCGTGCGTATTTACGGCTCGCAACGAAAAAAGAATGTGGTAAAGACAAGTGATCTATAGGAAGGTGCCAGAAAAACAAAACAATCGATTAAGTCAATCGATTTTCTCTAAATGCGTGCGAATGCCTGTAGGATTCAAGAACTACCATGTTATATCTAAAGAATGAAACAATGCTTTTAATGTCATTGGCAACTTCACATCCCATTTACTCTAATCACTGACATAAAGGTTGTGTTAGATGAAACCGCGCAGCTACTTTATCAAGCCTACAAAATGTAACTTGCCGGAACGAATTATTCGGCATAAACACTTCCCCACACATCACTAGCATCGACCGTTCGAAAATCGAACGCCATGCAGAGAAAAACAAAGCTTTGTTCCAACGGCGACGTTCGAACGATTCTGAATTTGAAATAGGTACCTACAGCTTTTGTTCTTTGTTTAAGTGTGACCTCTATTAAGGGGTCAATGGTTTCAGATTTACCGAGAGCCTTGTTTAGTACATATTTTTAATAATTGATTAAGTAATTTATTAGTACCTAAAATACCGCTTTGCCAGTTATTCTACCGACAAGCAGTAGCAAGCACTAAGGGCAGTTTTTTTCGTCGAATCAGCTGCTTAAGAGTCTAACGCCAAAATGCTTAAAATGGCTTAGCATGAGGCCGTGTCCTGTCAACAATATTGCAACAATGACTTTGAAATTAATATATGGTAAAGTTCAGGACTAATGCTAAGTCTTATGTATAGTGAAAATACGAATTAATAAACTTTTCTCTGTAGAAAAGAATTACAAAGTTACCTCCAAACCATACAAATAAACAGCGATTACTCAATGAATACTTTAAATAAGGTCATGAAACTTTGTGTAGTAGTTGAACTAAATATAATGGAGGGTTTATGTATAGTGGATTTTTGAAAATACCCATTATATTCAGTGTAATAATAAATTACCTAAATTATTGCGCGTTGGAACCATTCTAGCTCAGACCGCCCCTGCCGCTCGGCTCCTCGACTCATCCCCGCTTTGGCCTAGTACTATACATCTATTGTGGCTTTGGCTTGGCCTAGCATAAGCCTTTAACCTTTACCAAGCTCAGGGCCTGCATGTAAGTACCGTAGCCACTTGTGGGATGGCTCCGCCTGGTACCAATTTGCGGCTTTGGCAAAAACATACAATTGAGCGGCGTGCCAAGAAGCTATATCTACGATGAGAGACTAGTTTTTTTTTATGTAATCGAATGACGTGACGAGCTTGTCGTTCGCCTGGTGTTAAGCAACACGGCCACCCATAACAGATTGCAGTGTCACTCGGAACTCTAAATTAAAGGTTCGCGTGACACTGCGCACTGCGCACGTCATCCTGAGACATCTCACAGTCTAAAAAAGTTTTCTAGACTGTGAGATCAGTACGTAAAGTCTCATTTGCCCAGTAATTTCACTAGCTACAATGCCCTTCAAACCGGAACACAGTAGTGCTTGCACACTACTGCTTGGCGGCAGAATAACTGGCAAATCGGTGGTACCTACCTAGACGAACTTTGCAGAAAAGTCCTACCGCCTAGTAGTTAAAGGGAGAACTCAAAGTCTTGAACACAGACGCAAGGTCGCCGGTCTGTCGGTCTTCTATCGGTGACATTTTAAAGAGTGTGCACATGCCCTTCGTCAGCTCATTCCGTCATCCCCTTTCCATCATAAAACTACAAGGCTTGGTGATTCTTTATATCCTTACGTCGTTAGTGTACCACAAGTCCGCACTAAACGTTTTGCTGAGATATTCATAGTCCGAACGGTCAAGGAACGGAATGCTCTTCCAGAAACAGTATTTCCTCCTGGGTATAACCTGGGTCTTTTCAAGTCAAGAGTGAATGGGCATCTCATGGGGAAACTTGCTCCACCTTAGACAACTTAGTCACATTACCATCGGATGAGTTGTTGTCAAATATAGGTATGCCCATTTTAGCATAATAAACAGTTTCGGATTGGGGGAAACTGAATTTAGTTCAATTCAACCCAATTAATTAACCCTTTGTGATTGATCAATTTTATTGATTGTGTAGGGTTAGTATTGGTCAATGCTTTTCGGTTTACAGTATGGAGAAAACATTAACGGAAGTGGTCTCGTCAATTTTACTGATCAATAAAATTGAACGTGTATGAGGGGCCTAAGACACAAGTTTGTGCATTCATTTGTTTTACTAGTTTTACGCGGGTAGGTAGAAAAATAAATTGATACTGTACAATTCGATCTGGTTTGTATGGTCTGATTTAATATATTACATTGTTTCGTTCAATGCTAATTGATAACAAAAAGAGATAAATATGTTTTGGAGCGATATTGTGAGATACGTATAACGTAGGTTCTTAGCTAATAAATGTAATACAAAACTACCCTAATTAGCTAAATAATATATAAACAAAAGGCCGTTGTTGCGCCGTCACATCTTCCTGGAACACAAAATAAGGCTGGTGCGGCGGCGGATTCTGCTGAGCAACTAAAAAGGCGCAAATACAGTAAACTTGATAGCGGTTTTATATTTGCGCCTTTTGGGGTTAAAACGCTTGGGCCTTGGGGACCGAGTGCTCACCAAATTTTCAAAGACCTTTCCAAACGTCTGGTCGAGGCAACACGTGACCAAAATGCTGGCCTCTACTTCGGCCAAAGGTTGAGCATTGCCATTCAGCGTGGCAATGCTGCCAGCATATTGGGCACGTTGCCTACTGGTAGTGGTTTGTTAGATATTTGTATTATATTGTTAATTTTATAGTACTAGTGTGGTAGTAGTTTAGACTTTTGTTTATTAAATGTTTAAGTATGTCTATAAATATAATTAAGAATAGTATTTAACGTTACTTGATAACTTACAGCTCGCCGACTTTTAATTATAATATAAAATTTAAGGGCTTGTGCAAGGCCAGCGCGAATTCAAGCCAAAGCCACAGAATAGATGTATAGTACTAGGCCAAAGCGGGGATGAGCCAGGGGCCGAGCGGCAGGGGCGGTCTAAGTTAAACTGGTTCCAACGCGCAATAGTTTAGGTAATTTATTATTACACTGAATATAAAGGGTATTTTAAAAATCCGCTATACATAAGCCCTCCATTATATTTAGTTCAACTACTACACAAAGTTTCATGATCTTATTTAAAGTAATCATTGAATAATCGCTGTTTATTTGTACGGTTTGGAGGTAACTTTGTAATTATTTTCTATCGAGAAAATTTTATTAGTTCGTGTTTTCACTATACATTTGCAGTAGCATTAGTCCTGAACTTTACCATATATTAATTTCAAAGTCATTGTTGCAATATTGTTGACAGGACACTGCCTCAAGCTAAGCCGTTTTAAGCAATTTGGCGTTGTACTGGCTCTTAAGGTATTTATTGGATGTAAAAACTTAAATAACATGTATAAACTAAACTAAACTAGACTTAAAAACTAAACTAACTATACCTAAAAATTTTAAAACTAAAATATAAAACTTAAAATCAACCGTTGGTGGAGGGAATAGTGCCCAGAATGCTGGCAGCATTACCACGCTGAATGGCAATGCTTATGCTAGCATTCTGGTCACCTGATGCCTTCACCAAACGTTTGGCCAAGTCCCGGTACGTTTCTATGGTATATAAAATTATGTTTTCTCTTTAAGTGAATTTGTAAATTCTTATGAGAAATAAAAATTCTTTAACCGTAATAAGCTCCATTTGTTGTGGCTTCCAAGTTTCAGGATGCTCCCCTTACGGTTTCAGACGGTATTGGGATCTTGGGTGGTAACATTTCTGCCAATTTGCAGTTCCGCTATCAAGCAAGGCTAAGCTTGCGTCAAAGAAACTTGGCGTGCTCAATAAGGCGAAGCGGTACTTCAAGCCAAGCCAATGACATGTGCTTTACAAAGCAATATGTTCCTGATTCATAACCGGTAATAAAACAGGATTTTTTTAACTAGAATACCAGTTATCAAACTTGGTTTTCTAACGACCCCATGTGGAGGAGTACTGGTCTCACCTCTGGAATGGAGCACCCAAGTATCAAGTCCAAACGGTACTATTTAAAATCAAATTCAATTAACTGCTTATATCTAAAATAATGTATAAATAAGTTTATAATGTAATTACCGCGCGTTTTGTGCCGTAATGTGTTTAATGTAATTTGACCTGCCTTGTGTAACATGCAATGTTATATGGCTAATAAATAATTCTATTCTATTCCAGCCTCCTGCCTAGGGTGTACTTAGGTATATAGGTAATGTACTTAAGGACTATAAATAAAATC
Organism: Ennomos quercinarius; assembly: GCA_910589525.2. Lineage (NCBI taxonomy): Eukaryota > Metazoa > Arthropoda > Insecta > Lepidoptera > Geometridae > Ennomos > Ennomos quercinarius. The sequence continues at coordinate 4,947,086 of OU342515.1, forward strand.
TTTATATTAAACGTTTGAAAGCCACATTTTTATCAACGCTTTACAGCCACTCAAACCCGCCACCCGATCCTAAGCCTACACTTAAAAAAAAGAAAAAAATGTGTATCGAAAGCGCCCTCACCTTTTAAAAAACGAACATCAATTAAAACGACAAACAATTGAAACGCAGCGTAAACACAACTTTAGAGCCGTAGGGTGCTGGCTGGAGATAAAGCACGTTCGCGGGAAGCGCTGTGATTGGTTGCTGTGAGCGGCCACCACCCTCCGCTCGTCCAATCAGGAGCGAACGTTGACACCCCCGTTCAAGTAGGAGGGGGTTGAATCGAATTTGATCCTGGATGTTTTTTAATAGCAATTTACGACAGTTTTTAAAGTTAAAAATTTATTTGGAGTTTAAGACAATTTTTTTGAGGGTAAGTTGAAAAACCCCACTCGCTCAGAACACACACTATTGGTATTTGAAAACGTTATTGCCGTCACGTCAGTCGCTCTGCTCTCCACTCGTATGATAAAGACAATAGAGCCATGAGTAAATTTACCTACATTTTAGGGTTCCGGGTGCCAACAGTTTCCACCCTCTGAAACTTAACAAAAACATTTGAATTTTGTATCAATTGTTGTTTGATCGTTTTGTATAATCTACTAGATCTTGATTTTTTTCAAAATATTTTTCGTGTTCTATTTACAACTACCCACTTACTTTTCTTCGTCATAATTTTGACGCTAAGAATTCGTAATTTTAGGTGGCTATAAATACAAAAATATTGTGAAAAACTTAAAAAAGGAAGACGTGCAAGCATAGTTATTTACTGGGTTGGCAACATATAAAAAAAAACATCAAAATCGCATAACATTTAGGGGTGGAAAAGCATTGGCACTTTTGCATGGGCAAGAGAAAGGGTCTTGTCTTAAAGGGAAAGCCTATGTTCAGCAGTGGACGCTTAGGTAATTCTGGGTAGGCATGCTCCACCTTCGACCTCACCATCACTTACCATAAGGTGAGATGTAGAATAGAATAGAATAGAAAAACTCTTTATTGCACATACCAACATAGGATAAAAACTAAAAACATTAAAAATTATAAAGTAGGTTGGGGTACATTGGGCGGCCTTATCACTAAAAGTGATCTCTTCCAGGCAACCTTTGGATGGATATCACAGGCATAAGGAGTAGTCAGCGGTGCGCAATATAAACAAAAAGACTTAAACATTTAACTAAAATTAAACAAACTAGCTCTCTGTAGACAATAACTTATTACTTACTTAGTCAAACGCTAACCCATAGAAAGTAAAAAAAAAAATTGTTAAAGCATCGCATCAGTGGTTTGTAGGTAGTAGGTATTTATTTAGTACCTAGGTATTAAATTACAGCATTGTTATTAGGCACTTAGGCAGTTGCTTACCGAAACGCTGCGTAAGACCTAAATCTGTGTCAAAGTCACTAGGTCACTAGGTCACTAAATACTCTGAATGTATGACTAATCAAATGCCTACAGTTATGTGAGTGATAGTGACTCATTGATTTTTAGGGTTCCGTATCCAAAGGGTAAAAACCTTAAAGTATACATATAGCTTGCTTATATTATGTACACTGTAAGGTAAAAACGGTAGGTACCTTAAGCCGCGCCTGGTTTCAATACATAGTTTATGTGCATAGTTACTCTGGAAATTTTCAAATCACGGTGTTTTGGTCGCCACGGGAGGCGACCAAAACACAACTGAAGTACGTTCGAATCGCGTATATTTGGGGGTAATATGAACGATGCGTACTCTTAGGAACCGCGCGCTCTTGGGGCACCCTACCCTGATATCTCACTACACCCCCACAGCTTTCCCCATTGATGATGTTTCGTGAGTTTTTCCGAATCCCCCCTTCAAACCTCACGTGATTAATGGACGATCCCTTAGGATTAGGATGTTTCTCTAGTTACATTGCAATCACAGTTCCGTGCTGATCTGTCTGTCTATCCGACCCATACACGGCTGTATCTCTCAAACCGTGGCTGTTTCACGGAATATGCGTTCTAATGGAAGGTTAGCTTTCTAACAAATAGTAAAAATTAAGAAAAAGTTAAATTTTAAGGGGGTCTCCATAAAATAAACATGTTTTTTCAGTGGTATTTTTTTCATATCTAATAACTTGATTATAATGCACACTCCGTTGTAGGTACAACAAAAAATAATAAAAACTGGCCAAGTGCGTGTTAGACTTGCGATATGGTTACCATTATTTAATTTAGAGAGCTGTTTTATTTGCTCTTATCATAAATGTAAGTATTATAAGAACCTATACATAGGTACCTACTTATCTGTACAGAACCCACCGGTGCGCGAGTCGACTCGCACTTAGCCGGTTATTTTTACACCTAGCCTATAGGTGTGCGTTGTTTACATTTACATAATAAATAGAAAACTCATACAAACTTATAGAGTAGGTACCTATAGGTAAACGACCGGTGAGGTAAATGACGGGTTACTCCCTGAGTAGTTGAATACCCCGTCCCCGAGGCCCCCGTCCCGGAGGACCACGATCGACTACGAGTCTACTATAATAATAAAGCCAGGGATGGCAAACCTTTATGGATCAACGTGCCATTATTTTTGTAAATAAATTTCTAATGGTGCCGTCTAATAGTTTTAACTTGATAGGGAAATAATAAAATAAATAAGTTAATAAATTAAGTTCCATTGGTTCGCTTTTCACTTAAATAAATTGGTTCGCAATAAATATTCTAAAGCATGGAATGAGTAGGTACATACAATTTAGGAAAATATCGAATTCAATTCCACGGTATAAGTATAGTCTCTGCGCGGATGCGAAATTATCATCATCATCATCATCAACAGCCTGAAGACGTCCACTGCTAAACATAGGCCTCCCCCAGAGCGCGCCACCTTGAGCGGCTCCTGCATCCATCGGCTCCCCGCGGCTTTCACCAGATCGTCGGTCCACCGAGTCCTACGCTGCGTCTTCCGGTTCCGGTTAACTAACTCACAACAAATTTATAGTTGCTTAAGCAAGCTGCTAAAGTAAGTTAAATGATAATTTGAGAGTAAAAGGTTGACCTTTCCTTTCCTCCATTGTTTCCTCAACCGTCAACAAAAATGAAACAGTCTACCCACTGCCATCTATCTCTATCAATCTAGACTTAGGTGGGAGGAGATAGGCACGCCCATTCGCTCCGCCTTGTCTACTCAAGTCAAGGTTAGAAAAAAAATAATGAACGATTTATGTTGCTTTTGTATTCGAATACACATTTTTAACCTTGATGTAGGTTAAATATTTGACATTGGCATAATGCAATTATAGTACGGTGCCAAAACATGGATGAAAAAATATGGTAGTGATTACTCTTTTTTTGATGTTTTCGTTTGAAATCATTTCACAAGCATTTAGCATTACACGGAAAGCACGGAAGTTCCACTTTTTAATAAATTTTTTCAGCATCGCCAATAAATTCTGTAAACACAAAAAAACACAATTTTATTTTTCCTCTTCTTATTTTAAGGGTAAATAGGCAAAAGAACGCAAAAAAATTTGGATTCGCCGCGCTAGTGAAACGTTCGAGCTTAATAATTTTTTTCAGCATCGCCAATAAATCTAAAAACAAAACAAAACTATTACATTTTCCCTTTTCTTAATTTTATAAGCAAAATCGCGTCTACCACTACGTCTAGAATAAAAAAAACTACAGACCTACATTCATGGTTCCGGCGGCAACGCATAATTCGTCCCGCGCTTTCCACCTCACGTTCCACAGACAATCATATCGTAAGCGGTGCGTAGCAAGCGGCCTCTTTTGTCCGATCCTGATTTATTATTTGTCACTGTTTGAGTCTCCAACGCTTATTGGCGCGCGGGGGACGGTGAATTAATCGCTTGATAAATGAATGAGCAATAGAGCAGTCATCGGTTAGGTAGGCCTGCAGCTTTAAGATTTGAACTCTTTGTGTTTATTTTGCATAGTGCTAACTGTTAGTCAGGACTTCTCAACCGGTGGGGCCTGGCCCCCCCTGGGGGGACGTAGAGAGGTTTTTACATGAAGTGTTCGGATATTTTAATCTAATTACTTATCATTGTTTATTATTTAAAACACTTACACACAGATTTAGTCCAAAAGTCGCCACTTGCCTTGCGAATATAACTGCCATTTTCTTCGACTTACTTATGTGAAACCAGATTTTCAGCATTAGTGCAAATTAAGACTAAGCAGCCAAATCATTTTGCAGTCGATAATGATTTGATGATAGCTCTGTCAAGAACAGAACCTGATATCGACCAACTGGTTCAAAAAATGCAGGCGCAAAGCAAACATCCCATTAACAAATAATAAATCGTATGAAATAAATATCATTAAAATAACTTGTTTCTTCTTTTTTATTGTCAAGATCAACGAACAGTATCACATACATTGTTTTACTTTAAAGTATTACTAAATTTTGTTGAAGTAATGAAGAAAAATATGGGGGGCATGAACTTTTTTTTTATAATCCGGGGGGGGGGCACCATGCAAAAAAGGTTGGGAAACCCTGTGTTAGACAGAACTAACCATTAACGAATTTGTTTATTGATAAAATAAATGAAACTTGTAGGAATTCTATATGGTTCCTAATTTCCTACCAAAACTTGTTGTATCAATGTAAAGACTAGAGAATCGATAGAGACGCTTCAGTGCAATAATTCAACCACAGACAACTCAGCGCTGAAACAGCTGAACGGACTTTGTTGTGTAAGTTCTATGCTATTATAAATACTATACCCATAGATTTAAATCTCAGAATATGCCCGAACTAACATTTTTTAGGTCAAAATGGTGGGAAAAAAATCCAACGCCATCAAGGTGACCGCCGTAATGACGGCCCGTGTGGTCCCGTCCTTGAAGTCTTGTCAAGTTTACAATAAATTTCCAAATAGAAAAAAGATTATTTTGTGGCAAAACGACGTATATTATTCAAAACATTGACCTAATTATGGTAAAATATGCTGCCTTTTGGATTAAAATTACTTAGGTACGGGTATTTGGTGAAACCTTTCACAGCACAACTGGGCATGTTTGCTTTGTAGCACTCGACCGATCTCGTCTAACGTCTTCAATGAACTTACAGTATCACAGACTGAGCGCCAGTGTAGGCCAATCTGAGAACTTGGCTCACACTTTGAAGCGACGTTTTAACCTATCATCAGGCCTGTCCTTACGAAGTAATATAATATGTCAATGACTATATACCTCAATGAGCTAGCCGAACTGAATAACTGGCCAAGTGCAAGTCGGACTCGCGCACGAAGGGTTCCGTACCATTATCTATAAAAACGAGCAAAAAATCACGTTTGTTATATGGGAGCCCGTTTAAATATTTTATTCTGTTTTTTTTTTCTTATATTTTGGCTCCACACATAGTGTATTTAGCCAGTGTCAAGTTTTGTAACTTTTCATCGTATTATGGAAATTTTCACTTAAAGTCAAGTCATAGTCACAGTCAGAGTAGTCATAGTCTAGTCTAAGTCATAATCCAGTCTAAGGCATGCCCTAGTAAAGTGGTGGCAACTTTACTAGAGGCTTCTATGGAATTTTGGAAGCAACACGAAAAACCACGTTTCACTACATTATATCACTTGCCCACACTCATGCTCGTAATTCAGCACTTAATGCGTAAAACACCACCAATTTTAAACATTAACACTGGAAAAAGCATAAGTTTTGTAAAATAATACAATGCACCGACGTGAACTTTTCCGCGTTCCCGCCAAAACTCCTTTATTCTGTTTTTTAGTCTTTGTTGTTATTTTTTTTTTCCTAGGGTGCCTAACTATGATTACGCACTCTATTTATATTGCAATCTAGCGATCTATTTGGCTAATAAGTAATTTGAATTTAACCTAAACTTCTAATGTAATAATTGTTTAAAAATGTGTCCAATAACACTTAATGTCTCTATTAAGGTGAAGACACATTGTTCTTGTGTTCTTTCTATGTACCACTTACTCTGCACTACATTGCATTAATGAGTAGTTAATACACTATAAAACTACACTAACTCAAAAGGTTTTGTTCTTTTTAGTCTTCTCACTGGATTCGTGTGGTCGAGGAGCTGGATTGCCTCAACATTCACGTGATGGTCAAGTCTAGTGTTGGTTGTAATAGCGGCAACAGAAATACATCATCTGTGAAAGTTTCAAATGTCTATCACGGTTCATGAGATACAGCTTCGTGACAGACGGACAGACAGACAGACAGCGAAGCCTTAGTAGGTAATAGGTTCCGATTTACCCTTTGGGTACGAAACCCTAAAAAGGTAGGTAATAAGTTAGAAATCAAAAGCCAAATAAAAAAGTACCTAATAAACAGTTAAAAAGGGCAATTTAAAAAGTCAAACTCTTAAGGGTTAACAGCGAGCAAGAGCAAGATTTTATCTCCAATAAAAAAACTAAAGTGTCATAATTAACGTGTTACCGCCATCGATCGGCGCATAGACAAAGGCGGTCACTTATTCATCCTCACGTACGAACTGTTTGGCGCGCTATTGTGCCCCTATTCTATATTGTTTATGGTTCAGCATATGGGGGGTTGTGTAAACGATTATTTTTATTGTAATTCCTGTATGTATAATGGATTTATTTCCAAATTATTGCATACTCTTATCTCGTGAGTATATTCTACATTACTGTTTTAATACCAGTAAGTAATGATCAAGGTTGGAAAAATCATGATTTTTTGAAAAAATCGAACAAAGCGCGATTTTTTGGTAAAAAAAAAACTTAATTTTCTCATACAAGCTTGGAAATTTGAGCATTATTTTGACAACCTTTTTTGGGATAAATCGAAACTGCTGTACTGGCGAGCAGCGGCCGGCAAAAGTTGTATGAAAATCCGTATCTGTCGTGGTTTAGCGGCAAAATAAATTACATACTATACTATACTACGACACAGTCAAAAAATTGAGTTAAAATGTCAATTTTCTAGGTCATTTATTGTATCTATGATCTTGGAACCACTGATCAAGGGTTCACTCATGAAATGGTCATTTTGTACCTCCTACTTATCTCATTTATAGTCACGGAAGATGAGATTCGAGCTTGTTATGACGCTGAATTAACGCCTTTCTTTATTTTTGATACTAAGGTGGCAAGACTTTTCTGCAAAGTTCGTCTAGGTAGGTACCACCGCTTTGCCAGTTATTCTGCCGCCAAGCAGTAGTGTGCAAGCACTACTGTGTTCCGGTTTGAAGGCCATTGTAGCTAGTGAAATTACTGGGCTAATGAGACTTTACGAACTGATCTCACAGTCTAGAAAACTTTTTAGACTGTGTGATGTCTCAGGATGACGTGCGCAGTGCGCTGTGTCACGCGAAACTTTAACTTAGAGTTCCGAGTGACACTGCAATCTGTTATGAGCGGCCGTGACGCTTAACACCCGGCGAACGACTGGCTCGTCAGGTCATTCGAGGGTTCCGTACCGAAAGGGTAAAACGGACCCTATTATTAAGGCTCCACTGTCCGTCCGTCTGTCTGTCCGTCTGTCACCAGGCTGTCTCATGAACCTTGATAGTTAGACAGTTGAAATTTTCACAGATGATGTATTTCTGTTGCCGTTATAACAACAAATACTAAAAAACAGAATAAAATATTTGAGGGGGCTCCCATACAACAAACATGATTCTTTGCTCGTTTTATAGATAATGGTACGGAACCCTTCGTGCGCGAGTCCAACTCGCACTTGGCCGGAATTGTTTCTATACAACTTCAAATCCCTGGAGAATTAAATGTCATAAATCCACCCATGAAAAAATGTCATCAGTTTCAATAAGGTATTATTGTGCATCGCAACATTTTTATCAAGGTCGTATGTCACAAGAAATAAATTAAAAGAATCGTATATTATGCAAACCGTTTATCTATAACGGGGGCAGTAACGATGTGTGCATGCGCAACCTTTAGGCATTATACCTACCATATTGTACCACAAAGGCGCATGGCGTGAACGGCTGACGCCGCGAAACTTTGACATTGATTAAAAACGCGGAAGACGAGAAAATTGCAGCCAGTTAGAAAAATCTTATAATTGTTTTAAACAAATCTTGACATTTGCATCGAGCGCGCGCTCGCTTCCCGCGATTTGAATTTCGAAGTGGCATAGACTATTTCGTTTTATGTGACATTTGTGGTTTTGTGTATTTTGCCAGTGTTGTTTTGTGTATTTTTTTCTGGTTCTGTAGCTGTTGGATTTAAAAATGAAAAGCGAAAGGAGTTCTGGTAAGCGTTATTTATACCTAAGTGTATAAGATTAAGGCGAAGGGTAGGGCAAACAAGGTGTTTTTTTTGGCACGTTTCCTGGCGTAATTAGAGCATAAGAAGCTTTGACTTTAATATATCATGTAATTCTTTTCATTAAATCTTTTGTGATATCCGCAAATACTAAATTATTATTATTAATAGCTCTAAAGGAAAAGAAAGCAAAAAATTCAAATTTTTTGAGGGATCAAACCTCCCTCAAAAAATTTGAATGTTCCAATTTGACTAAGTTTCTATCAAATATATTTTTACAATAAAAATATTAGTGTAGTTCCAACAAACATACAGATTTTGCTGTGACTTCATAATTTTGAAAAATTCTATACAACACACAGATATTAATTAAAAACTGTCAAAATCAGTCATTTCGTGTGTTATCTTTGTCGTAAGCGCCGCGCTGAAGTACGACTGAATTGGTATTTAAGACTAGGAAGTTAAGGTCGATGTTTCTTTGAACGAATTTGGACAAAATTTGGAATTTTTTTTTTTTTTTTTTTGGAATTTTGGAATTTCTTAATATCGTGAGGTCTGGATCGTAATATGCAGTGGAAATAAGGAGATATCAACACTATGAATTTATATTTAATAGTCTATCAAAAATACATTCACTATAAGCAGGCAAAATAATAAAGATTAAGTATAAAATAACACAAACACGTCTTTCGTCAGCAAATTTTTTTAGAACAACTGTCAAAGTATAAACAACTCGGTAGAATGGCAACAAACATAGATAACATAAAGGCTGTTAATATTGATGTATGCTACCTCCTTTAAAATATCTGGCCCTACCCTTCACCTTAAACCATCTCGATATAAAACGGAATTAAACAAAGAGAAATGTGTTGAATCATAATAACAAGAGGAAGGTACTTAGGGCTTATGCTAGGCCAAGCCAAAGCCACAGAATAGATATATAGTGCTTGCCAAAGCGGGGATGAGTCGGGGGGCCGAGCGGCAGGGGCGGTCTAAGTTAGAATGGTTCCAACGCGCAATAGTTTAGGTAATGTATTATTACACTGAATATAATGAGTATTTTAAAAATCCCTTATACATAAGCCTTCCATTATATTTAGTTCAACTACTACACAAAGTTTCATGATCTTATTGAAATTATTCATTGAATAATCGCGGTTTATTTGTACGCTTTGGAGGTAACTTTGTAATTTTTTACTATAGAGAAAAATTTATTAATTCGTGTTATCATTATACATTTACAGTAGCATTAGTCCTGAACTTCACCATATATTAATTTCAAAGTCATTGTTGCAATATTGTTGACAGGACACTGCCTCATGCTAAGCCATTTGTATAGACTCTTAAGTATATTATAGGTACTAACGTAAAGTATATAATAGGTATATAACTTATCAAGTACAGTAAACTACATAAGCGCAAAGAGAATTAAGAAAAAGTTAGCTGTTTACATAAGAGGCGGCTTGCAAAAGCTTTCAAAGAGCGAAATGGCGGTAACTTAAAAAAACTACCCACACTTCTATTTGCATATAATTAAGAGAAAAGTGGTCCTGCCATATGCATGCAGGTGGTCAATAATTATAACTCCAAGCAATTTTGAATCTTACTCTTTTACAATAACGCTGAAAATGTTTAGAGCTTTTCTTATGAAATGAGAATTCATGAAATTGTATATTTGAGCTTTAGTACGTTGTAATAAGGCCCGATTTAAGTTTATGTTGATTTTACTTGGACCTTTCAATGTCTTGTGTTTAAATACAATTTCTTCCCATTAGCACTGCTATCACGAATGGTAATTACGTTTTGCTTTAGGGTACAGTATTTTACACAGAGGACACCTTTAAAAACTCACTCTAGCCTTTAAGGATGCCCTCGAACAAGGGTCGCGATTTCCTCGCGTTTATTACGTTAATGTCCTTACGCAAAAAGAGAAAAAGAAAAAAGAAGAAAAAGAATTTGGTCCAACGAATGGTGTAAACTGTGCCGTGCTTTCAATTTCTTCGTCCAAATCTTCACATACAAGCTTAGGGTCAATTCAGACAGAGCTGCAAAATGCTCGAGCAGTTTTTAATTGCTATTGGAATACCAACCTTATTCCATTTAGACAAAGCTGAAAATAGTATTCAACATTTAAATCTTACCTATTTTAATGTTGCATACTATTTTCAGCTTTGTCTAAATAGATTAAGGTTGATATTCATATAGCACTTAAAAACTGCTCGAGCATTTTGCTGCTCTGTCTGAACTGAGCCTTACACTACAAAATCCAGCGCCAAACCATGTGTAATAAATACTAATAGTGGGTCAACTCCTTTGTTATACCGCAAAATACCTACAAGACCGTCTCGACGTCTAGTCCCTAAAAATAAGATAGGGTTGTCAGAAAAACATTTTCTTAGATAATAATTTTTGTTTCGTAATAATTTATGTTTCGTCACAGTTGCTCGTACAGTGGCGCTTATCACACCGCTTTTAGGTTCGTAATCCAAGATATTACGGACGCTTGCTTTTTTACTTTACATTACCGCACTAGTGTTTTATGATGATATCTCGATTCATTTAAGTCCTCAGTATCATACTGCAAGTTATACGTAGTATCATCATCATCCTGAAGACGCCCACTGCTGAACATAGCGCGGCACTTTGAGCGACTACTCTCCTGCATCTATCGGCTCCCCGCAGCTTTCACCAAATTCTACGAGCGAAGTGGCTTGCCATTTCCATTGCCATTTCAACTTGCTAATTCTAAGAGCTATATCGGTCATTTTAGTTTTCCTCCTTACAGATCTTATTTCGCAGCGAAACGCCGAGCATAACTCTGTCCATAGCTCGCTGCGCGTCTTTGAGCTGAGGTATTAATGACGCCAATAGTAAGAGACCATGTCTCAGTTCCATAAGTCATCACTGGCAACACACACTGATTGAAAACCTTCGTTACTATATTCGTATTTTGAACGAAAAGATAGGTCGAAGTATTCTTCTTATATACACGCAGTACTTACGTTTAATATATGTAAAGAATAGAATAAATAATAGAAGAAAAATTCTTAATTTACAGATTCAGTATTATACTAACAAAGAGTTTTTATGCGGCTAAAATCGATACATAAGTACATACACATTTTTTTGAATACATAAATTGTATTTAGGTAAGAGGTAGGTACTTTCTTAGTAAACATTCAATTTTATTAAATTATATGCAAACAATATAGTTCCATAGTATATTCTATACTAACGGATCGTAAGAGTAGCTTGAACACAATCCACGCAACTTGTTCTGTGTAAGCGACACGCCTGAACGGGCGTACCGATACGCAAGCGAAGCAGTCGGTACTACCGCAGACGTCGCGGGCAGGAGGGGACCTCCGCTCTCCTTCATTTTGCACCCCATCGTTGCTCCGTCTAGCCGCCGAGTTGACTCACTATTAGTATTTATCACACATATGGCCAAACTAAGCTGAGTTTGTTCAAACGCATCGGGACACGATCAAACGGCGCGTCAAACACAACAAAAATTTGAAATTTCATCATACAAGCTTCAAACCCGTTAATGTTAGACAAACCGTTCAAACTAGCTTCGTAAACGATCAAAATGGTTTGAGTCAAACCTAAATTTACGTGTTTGAATCAAACCGTTTGATCGCCTCAGCGCCCCTTTACTATACCTATTTACTGGAGGTTGAGGAGCATCAGTTTCGCATACTCTATCTACACCACTATCAGCTATCTACACCACTATTATAAAGAGGAAATATTTGTATTTTTGCATGTTTGTATGTGTCATGTTCACCCTGAGTAACATAGGCTACACCACTACACGTGCGAAGCCGGGGCGAGCCGCTAGTCTACTCTATTTCTATTGTGCATGTCTGTAGTGTTGCCGTGTTGATTATTAAATTGCAAATTCATTACCCTTCTGAAGAAACGGTTGCATTTATCAAAATCGACTCTCTCGCTCTATTCTCTGATGACTAGATTAAGAATGAAAGAGACGGAGAGCGTAAATTTTGAATAGGACCCTTTCCGATAAATTGTTAATTGGATTGTGGATAAATTTCAACACACATTTGCCCTGAAAAAGTGAGAGCATACCAAAGAATTTTAGTAAAAGATGAAGTTATCGAAAATAAATGAGGGAAGAATAATAGAAATTAGTTACTCTAAAGTGGTCCACTTAAATTGGGTGCAATGCACACAATTTTCTGTGCGCATATAAAACTGGACCCTGTGTGGTCCGTGATACTTTATACTGATACTCTACTTCCCCTCTATATTTATGTGTTTACCTTATGTACATAATCCTGAACAAGCCAAAAACGCCAAAACTGTTAGAAAAACTAGTCTTGACGAAATTTAAAACTTATTTTTCACATTTCTATTTGTAAATGTTAACGAAACTGACCTTATTTGAACTTATTTAACACTACCCTCAAACTATGCCAACATTACTATCACCGATACATCCTACAGGCTTACGGAACCAAGGCATTCCCATAAGAAAGAAAATACAAAAATACAAATAAAAGTCTCATCGTATTGACTTGTCAAACAGCGCGCGAGACGGTAGCCATCTTGGCCGTAGACAAACAAGAAAAAAATAAAGAAAAATGGCCGACGCTGTAGAACCACCTTTCTACGAAATTGTTATTTTTTCTATTTATCGGTAGCCTGTGAACTGGATGATCCAGTTTTAAAACCAGTCGTATACGAAAAGTTTTTAATGATCACCCCACTGATGGTAAGGGTCACCGCCCGCCGTCCTTGGACATCGGGGGCATTACCAGTGCGTTGCTTACCCTTAGAGACTTTATATTTATGTTGACAGCCTCCGTGGTGTGGTAGTTGAGCAGGTCGGCTCATACCCCGGAGGCGGCGGCTTCGATTCCCGCGACAGGACAAGTTTTTGTGCACGTGAAAAAAACTGGGTGTTGTGGGAGCATGGTCCTCGTAGTTCCTGGGTTCCTAGATACAGGGAATCTTGGTTAGGGTTTAGGATCTATGCATGTGATCGTTGGGCGTTATTTATTTATTTATATTTATTTATATCCTGTTGTGGATCTCAAAGTTCTCAGGGGAAGTAAAAAAAATCAGAAACTAGTGTTCTACGTAAAGAGTAGCTAGAAAGTGGCGGAAAAGTTGAGAATAGCTCAGAAAATAGAAAAAAAAAATTAAAGGTTCTCGAGTGGTGACCACGAACCGGAAGACGCCACGTAGGCCCCCCACTCGGTAGACCGACGACCTGGTCAGAACCGCGGGGAGCCGATGGATGGTAGGAGGCAAGCAGTCATTCAAAGTGGCGTTTTTTGGTGGAGACCTATGTTCAGCAGTGGCCATAGACCTAGACATAGAACAGAGAGCGCCACTTTGAGCGGCTGCTCGCCTCCTGCATCCATCGGCTCACCGCGGCTTTCACCAGATCGTCGGTCGACCGAGTGAGGGCCGGCCTACGCTGCGTCTTCCGGTTCGTGGTCGCCACTCGAGCACCTTTCTTCCCCGTCAGTTGTCAGTTCTACGAGCGATGTGGCCTGTCCATTGTCATTTCAACTTGCTAATTCTAGGAGGGTGACTTTAGTTCCTGCCTACCTATTAATGACTTTCTTAAATAAAATAATTCCATTTTAATAATAAACTTAATACTTAGTGTCAAAACGGCTATCTGTACCGATGTAGATGGAAATTATTCCACGCGGGTTGTTGAAAATACCGGGATCAACATTGCTTCTTATCCCGGAAAATGTAAATTTCCCGCTGACATAAAAAATGCCTTGTGTACATGGTTTCGTAAAAAAAAAAATTGGATGAGAGGTGCGATGAGCGCAGCATGGGGGGGGCATGCAGCGCACTTCACTCACAGTAGGATTTTCCAAGAAAGGGGGCTACCGTGAAAATTCGTATTTTTTGTTTTCCACCCACAATTCATGCTAGATTACTTTTATTTTGGAACAATACAAAACAAACGTAGAACAATTCAGCACAACATAAAGAAATCCTGATTTCAAAAAGTGCGGGCTGACTTCCCTTACTCAGAAAATGGTTAGATCATTCATAGGATATATCCTATTCTATGAATGATCATTTTCTGGATATGCTTACTGTTATAGCATGTTTCCATTATGACGAGTATTAGCGTACTATCTATAGTTTTATTGTTTTCATCTAAAAAGCCACACATCGATAGGCCTATCGATACTATCGATAGTATGGTTGCTCGCAAAGAACAAACTATCGATAGTTTATTCTTCACGAGCAACAATACTGTAATCGCGCTAAATCAAAAGTATTACCTCGATCTGAACTGTCGATAGTAGCGTACTATCGATACTATCGATGGCTCAGATCGATGCTCACATCGAGTTTTATCAATAGTGTTACGATAGCTATCTGTAGGCTATCGATAAAAAATTGATAGTCGACTATGCGATCGGCAGCACTCTATCTACCTACAGGTAGGCGCTGTTTAAAAATCGCAGGTCATAATTTCATGTCAAACTGGATCTGCGCATAAAAATGTATTGATTTTGCAGGTTTTTGTGGATTAAGTGAAATAAGGATATCAAATAAATTCATTAGAATACCAGTCTGGCTATTTAACATGTAAAAAAAAAATGTGCTGTTGTCGCTGAAAATTTGGAGCAGTAGTCATTAGAACGAAACGGTTTGATTTTAGAAAAACAAAAGTAACTAAGTACTGAAATTTTATTCGGCCATTCCTTTTTTCGTTTCATTTTCCTTTTGCACAATTTTTTTCATATAATTATTTTGACATGTCACGTCACATTAATGACGTCAAAAAGTGTTTTAATCTTAGAGTATAGACTAAAAGCATAGAGAGATCATCAAAACGATGTTATATTTGTACTGCTCACACGTATCGCTACGTCAGTGGCGAAGGAAAGAAACAAACATATTATAATTACGCTTGCGATAAGCATCGTACCATTTTGTCCACTCGAGTCTGTTTTTTCTATACAAATCTGTCAGACTCATTCACATCAAAGTGTCCACATCATATAAAAAAGTGTCCAAAAAAGTGGTCCGCTTGACACATAATCAAGTTCTCTCTATGCTTTAGTCTATACTCTAAGGTTTTAATTGATTTTGGGATTACATCACGCCTTAAGTAAAAAGTTCTGTTGCACTTTATAGAAAGTTAGAATTCAGTAAGGAATTCAGCCACAAGATAAATAATTAATCAATGGCAACTACATCCAATGTATCTGTGTGAATTAAGTCTATATGTAAATAGGGTGAATTTTGTGGTCTATTCTTGGATTTCATGGCATGAATGATTTAATACTAAATACCTTCAAACTTATTTACAGGGAAGTTCCATAGTGTATTCCATATCTTTTTTCCTATATTTTGGCACCACACATAGTGTATTTAGCCAGTGTCAAGTATTGTAATTTTTCATCATGGTATAAAATATTTATTACGTAAAGCCAAGTCTTAGTCACAGTCTGAATCAAATATTTTAGTCATAGTCCAGTCGAAGTCATGCCTTAGTAGTATACAAAGTGGTGGCAACTAGAAGCTTCTATGGAATTTGAGAAGCAACACGGAAAACCACGTTTCACCACATTATACCACTTGCTCAATCATGCTCGTAATTCGGCACTTAATGCGTAAAACGCCACCAATTTTAAACATTAACACTGGAAAAAGCGCTAGTTCTGAAAAATAATACAATGCAGTGACGTCAACTTTTCCGCGTACCCGCCAAAACTCCAATTTCATAATTACTATCAAACTATCAATGACTTTAAAATTTAAAAAAGGAATTCCAAAAATCTAATTCATCATTTGTTTAAATTTAGAAAAAATAAACTCTTTTGGAAACCCCCAAATGTCACGTACTAAAACGATCTGTAAAGATTTGGCGGGAAGAAACGTGAGGGCGGCCAACTCCAATCTAACATGGCGGGCGTTTTTGACATTTTTTCTTTTTATTTGTTGCGTTTGGATCTATATTTGTTTTTATTGCACCGTAGTGCATTCTAGTAGTCACGGATTCGCCATTAGGTGGGATTAAAGTGTAAACGTGTAGTTTCATAGTTTGTTGGTTGCATACCGCTTTCAAATGGTATGCGTGAGGGTATGTGAGGGTAAGATTTTGTCACGCGGATTTTTGACAGTGAAAATTGAGTTTTGTAATAAAGCTTACATACACATCGAAATTAATGACTTCTTTGAATTAAAAGTGTTGCCTTAGCCTTAAATCTAACAATAATATACTATTTTTTTTGGTTTTTAGTTTGGTTTTGTTAAATCAAACGTCACAACAAAAGTGTCCCCGCGCCAATGCTTACTTATACAGATATACCTATATAACTCTCCAGCTAGTATAAAATAGTCCACAAGCGGTTCATCATCATCATTAACAGCCTGAAGACGTCCACTGCTGAACATAGGCCTCCCCCAGAGCACGCCATATCGAGCGGCTGCTCGCCTCCCGCATCCATCGGCTCCCCGCGGCTTTCACCAGGTCGTCGGTCCACCGAGTGGGGGGCCGGCCCACGCTGCGTCTTCCGGTTCGTGGTCGCCACTCGAGAACCTTTCTTCCCCATCGGTTGTCAGTTCTACGAGCGATGTGGCCTGCCCATTGCCACTTCAACTTACTAACTCTAAGAGCTATATCGGTCACTTTAGTTCTCCTGCGGATCTCCTCGTTCCGGAGCTTATCTCGCAGGGAAACACCGAGCATAGCTCGCTCCATAGCTCGCTGCGCGACTTTGAGCTTACTAATGAGGCCAACAGTAAGAGACCATGTCTCAGTTCCATAAGTCATCACTGGCAACACACACTGATTGAAAACTTTCGTTTTCAGGCTCTGCGGTATTTTGGACGAAAAGATAGGACGAAGCTTCCCGAACGCTGCCCAGCCGAGTTGGATTCTTCGCGCCACCTCTTTGTCGAAGTTGGACCTACCTAATTGGACAATCTGTCCTAGGTAGACATACTTGTCGACAACTTCGAGAGTATCATTCCCAACAATTACCGGTATAGGTGGAACATGAGCATTAGACATGATCTTTGTCTTGTCCATATTCATCTTAAGACCAACCTGCTGGGAGACTCTACTGAGGTCGTTGAGCATGGTGCTAAGGTCCTCGAGCGATTCCGCCATTATGACTATATCATCGGCAAAACGAAGGTTAGTGATGTACTCGCCATTTATGTTGATGCCAGATCTTTTCCACTCCAAGAGCTTGAAAACATCCTCCAATGCGTTTGTGAACAGTTTCGGAGAAATAACGTCTCCCTGTCTCACGCCTCTTTGCAATGGAATTTGTTCCGTACTCTGGTCCTGTAGTCGGACTGACATAGTGGCCTTACTGTACAAACACTTCAAAACTTTGATATACCTATAGTCAATTTGGCATCGCTGCAAGGACTGCAGCACCGCCCAAGTCTCGATTGAATCGAAGGCTTTCTCATAGTCCACAAACGCTAGGCATAACGGCCGATTATACTCTTCGGTCTTCTGTATAATCTGGCGCAGCGTATGGATGTGGTCTATGGTGCTAAAGCCTTTTCGGAAACCGGCTTGTTCGGGAGGCTGGAATTCATCAAACCTGCGTGCGAGACGATTCGTAATGATTCTCGAAAACAGTTTATACACATGACTCAAGAGCGAGATGGGCCTATAGTTCTTCAATAAGGTGTTATCGCCTTTTTTGAAGAAGAGCACCACCACGCTCTTGTGCCATGCCTCTGGCGTTGTACCTTCAAGGATGACAGAATTAAATAACTTCTGGAGGACTAAAAGTACCGGTCTACCACCCGCTCTCAGAAGTTCAGTCGTAATTCCATCTTCACCTGGTGCCTTGTTGTTTTTAAGCTGTTTGAGGGCCATTCTAATCTCGTACAGGCTGACGTCCGGGATATCTTCGGTATAGTGTCGGACTAACTTGGCTCTGATGTCCTGAGCTGTGTTAGTAGCGGGCTTACGTGTCGAGGTGTATAACTGTCCATAGAAGTTCTCAATCTCTCTCAGAATCTCAGGCTTGGATGAAATGATGCTACCATTTTCGGTCTTCAGTTTTGTCATTTGGTGTTGCCCAATAGACGAATCCTTTGCGAACACTTTAGAGCCTTGGTTCCGCTCAATTGCGGCCTCAATACGTGAAGTACTAAGAGCACGCAAGTCGTGTCGCAAGGAACTCCAGATTCGTCTATTGAGTTCACCGTAGGCTGACATATCAACTGAAGACTGCAGCTTCATTTCGCTCCGGTCGGCCATTAGCTCAAGAGTTTTTTCTGAGAGCTTTTGAGTCTTCTTTCGGCGTTGGGTCTTAAAGAATTTCGATCCAACAGCTTGGACAGTTTCCACCAACCCGTCGTTTAGCTCGTCCACTGTGTTACAGTCGGCTAGGCACTGGAAGCGATTTTGGAGTTCCAGCTGAAAGCCTTCGGGGTTTATTACAAGCGGTTATTTCATTTTAATAATAAACCTGTAATAGCATTGTGAAACAAGTGAGTTACATCACTTTCATTAGGCGCGATCACACGCGAGCGAGAGCAAAAACAAGGCATATGCCTTGTTTTGACGATGCTGTTTTTAAGGCTGTGATCGGGGATCTACTCTATATTTCATTGTGGGTTGTAGCAATCGTTTTAGATTAGTCTGTGTACCTAAACATCATACACATTAGCCTTTCTGGATCCACTGCTAAACATATGCCTCCCCCATTTGGGGGGGGGGGGAGGATTTGTTATAATCAGCACGCTGACAGGTGTCTTGGTGATCAAAGTAGGTTGTAAATGCATACTGAGGAGCTACATTACATAGCTCCAAATTCAGCTCTGGTTTCACATTAGAACTATAAACCGTACAGGAATCAGCGAATGGGACGTTAGCGACGTCGTGATTTGCGACGTCCTGCGATTAATGACTGATTATGACTGGCCTGATAGCTCAGTTGGTAGTAGCTCTGCCTTCTGAACTGTAGGCTGTGGGTTCGATTCCCACCCGGGACAAAGATTTGTGTGATGAACATAGGTGTTTGTTCTGTGTCTGGGTGTCATATTGTATTCTATGTATGTATTTACAAACAAAAGTATATAAGTATTGTATCAGTTATCTGGTTTCCATAGTACAAGCTATAATGCTTAGTTTGGGGCTAGATGGCGCTGTGTGAAAAATGTCCACACAAAAAAAAAAAAAAAAAAAATTAATAAAAACTAAATCTACTTACACTCTATTTCTTTATAGATTGACTCCGTCGTTACCTCACGTAAGCTCGACTCAAAAACAAACTTCTACTATTTTATTTATTTATTTATTTCACAAAATCAACAGATCTTAAGGTAAGGTATAATTTAACTTAATACTAGAACTTACATCCAATTACGGATTTACTTTATACTGTAAAATTCCATGTTAAAGATAGAGAGCAGAAAGTAGGTTACTTACAAACTTAAGTAGGTTACTTGACAAGAAGGAAATATAAGGGATAGGTAATAACCTAATTAACAGAACATAAAACAATACACTATACAACACAATAAAGAATCATATTAAGAATATCACTAAGAACGATACCTACCTATCTATAGGTAGGTAATGTCATGGATACCTACTAGACACTAGTCTAATACTATTATAATTATGTTTCTACACTGAACAAGGATCCCTCCACTTGGATTGCATCCACAGCTTGGCAATAATTTTGCTGGTGGATTTAAGAGGAAATAAAAGTATCCTTGCATGTAGATCCAAGCTGGGGATCCAAGTGGAGGGAGCCGTTTTGAGTCGAATTAAACAAAGGAGGAGGTTCTCAATTCGGTTGAATGTTTACTAGGTGGTAGGACTTTCCTGCAAAGTTCGTCTAGGTAGGTACCACCGCTTTGCCAGTTATTCTGCCGCCAAGCAGTAGTGTGCAAGCACTACTGTGTTCCGGTTTGAAGGGCATTGTAGCTAGTGAAATTACTGGGCAAATGAGACTTAAGAACTGATCTCACAGTCTAGAAATCTTTTTTAGACTGTGTGATGTCTCAGGATGACGTGCGCAGTGCAGTGTCACGCGAAACTTTATTGTTTTAAAGATCCGAGTGATACTGCAACTGTTATGTGCGGCCGTGTTGCTTAACATCAGGTGAACGACTAGCTCGTCACGTCATTCAATCGCATTAAAAAAAAAATGTTTTTTTAAATGTTTGTTACCTCTAATAGGTACCTAACAGTCATAACGCCGCCATTTGTAAATGGATTCGGAAAATTATTATTTGTTTGAGATGATATCCTACCTCTTACTTTAGTTAGTCCCATAACAATCTCAATAAAATCGGTTTCAGTATAGTCAAAATAACTAAGAAAACTATGTCGTCCAAGCTTCCAAGTACATTTTAGTGTTGAAGTCGGAACTCTTGTATTATTTTGTATTTAATCTCTAGCAAACCGTTACTCTGAACATTCATAGTTTTAGTTCATCATCAACAGCCTGAAAACGCCCACTGTTGAACATAGGCCTCCCCGACCACTTTGATTGTCTGCTTTGCTCTTGCATCCATCGGGTCCACGGTTCAGGTCGTCGGTCCACCTAGTGAAGGACGCTACCGCAGACCGCTGCTACTAACGCTGTTGCCTGAGCCTTAGACCGTGTGGGCCCGGTTTGCGAATAGGACCACCCCATAATATCTCTGAAGAGCCGGGATTACTGGCTAAGGGAATATCCAGGGAATGAGCAGCAGCATTCTCCTCGGTACATTAAAATCTACTGCGATCACCAAGCCGCCTGCCAAGCGTGGTGATTATGGCAAACCTATGATAAGCGTCTTAAGAGGCCTTTTATGGTAGAGGCCTATGTTCAACAGTGGACGTCTTCAGGCTGATGATATGAAAGCATAGACTTCACAATAGACTGTCAATAAATTACTGAAAGCTATTTAGGTACTCACTAAAGCTTGTAAATTGTAATTTAATCATTGCAGATTTGCAGCTAAGTTTAGCTTTTGGTCAAGCGTGAAGAGCGCTTCCAATTATAGGGTTCCGTTTTAAAGACGGAGAAACAAAGCAGTATTAGCAGTTTAGAGTTTATTTTTTTTATGTAAACGAATGACGTGACGAGCTAGTCGTTCGCCTGGTGTTAAGCGTCACGGCCGCTCATAACAGATTGCAGTGTCACTCGGAACTCTAAGTTAAAGTTTCGCGTGACACAGCGCACTGCGCACGTCATCCTGAGACATCACACAGTCTAAAAAGTTTTCTAGACTGTGAGATCAGTTCTTAAGTCTCATTTGCCCAGTAATTTCACTAGCATGCCCTTCAAACAGGAACACAGTAGTGCTAATTTATGGTTTTATTCATTTAACTGATGGTTATGCCTATTTATTTTTACACTTGTTTCGTTAATTAAACTTAATGCCATGTTAGGCAGGCAGGAGAATGCATTGCAAACCATTTAACACCACATTTCTTTGCTTCAAAGCGTGGTTCTCAATACATATTGTGTTTTATGTAAGCTTTTTGAGAGTGATTTATAGTGACGCCTAATTTTGAAGTCGGAGTCAAATAACCCCCCAACCACGCACACTGCGAGATTTAAAAAAATATTAAATCGTAGATTACTTATGAAAAATTTGCCCATATAAAAACCTCAATAATAACATCACAAATGTTTAACAAAGAAAAACCATATTAACCTAAACAAGTTTTCAAAACACCAAAAAAAGACTTGATTTTGTTTGTATTAAAAACTTGAACGATCAATAATGTGATTTTTTGTGCAGTTTTCTTTTGAGGTTCTACTGTGGACAGATTTTTGCCAAGTAAATTAATATATGGGGACATTTCACACAGCGCCATCTAGCAACAAATTAAGATAATATAATAGACGTAAATCTACGGGATATCCGAGCCTTGAGCTTTCTAAGAACTGTATCGTATCGAACCCTAATTCCTTACATAGTAGCACCTCTATTCTTTGTTAAATATTAGCAGTACGTGCTTTTAACAAATACAGGCTGTAATATTGACGGCTGGCATCACGTTCGCTGCAACTATGTGGCTCCGGTTATCGCTGCATTGTTGAGTGATGACATACTTTCCATAAGTGCACCTTAGTTGGGCTAGTGTGACGTCATAGATTTTTTATAGCGTTGACTGAGAGATTTTTTAGCTAAATTGGGCATAAATGATTGCAAGTTGCCTGGCAAGCGTGGTGATTGTGGCAAATACCCCTTATGAGCATCCAAGTGGCGTTTTATGGGGGAGGCCTGTGATCAACAGTGGACATTTTCCAGCTGTTGATGTGTATGTGTGTGTGTCGGCATACGTACGACAACGTGATAGAAAGTGACGATGTTGTCTAAACTGGATCCTGGGTTTCTTGTGTGTGGGGTGTTTTTACAATTTCAAAGAATTTTTCGAAAGTAAATTATATTAATTAATGGTTTTTAGGCTAGAATTTCAGACATTTTTATTATTCATATATAATTAATTGACAATATTATTTGCTTTTTAGACATGCTTTATCCTATAAAGATATTATAGTTCTTAAAATTACTACTAGTACTTTTGTTCTTTTTGCAGCTAGCGGTCATGCGACCATAGCCTAATTGGTAGGGCGTCTAATCCGGTGAGTTAGAAGGCGCGGGTTCAAATCCCGCTGGTTGCTAAAATTTTAAGAACTATAATATCTTTATAGATATACCTGAAGTGTGGTTTACACTTAAAAATCAATCCATGATATGCTTTATCCTGATTATTATTTAAATTAAATTGACATTATTATTGTTATAAAACTAGGTATTCTATAAAACTAAACTAAAACTATAAAATTAACAATATAATACAAAACTAATCTAACAAACCACTACCAGTGGGCAAAGTGCCCAAAATGCTGGCAGCATTGCCACGTTGAATGGCAATGCTTAACCTTTGGCCCAAATAGAGGCCAGCATTTTGGTCACGCGATATTGTTATTGTTATTATGTACATAATATTATTATAGTTATTTAATAATGATTACCGTGGACTGTGCATGATTATTTTACCAATTATGGATTAACATTGAATTGTTTTGTACTTAAAATAAACTTTTGTAATAATTTTCGTATGCCGGTTCTGGCGGATCATGCATGAACATTTTGTACTATATATACCTACGACCTACATTTACCATATTTAGTGCAAATAAATTAATTTCATTTCATTTCATTTCATTTGTACTTTGTTAAATTCGTGTCAACTTGGCACACCAAATACTGAACGCTCATTGGTTGCGATCATCGGCTGTCTTCAACCAATGGGCGTACAGTAAATAAATAAATATATGTGGATACGCAAATATAAATAATCACACTTCACACTTATATATATATATATATAATATTATAAAGGCGAAAGTTTGTAGGTGTGTATGTGTGTATGTTTGTTACTCCTTCACGCTCAAACGGCTGGACGGATTTGGATGAAACTTGGAACGTAGATAGCTTATGTACTGGATTAACACATAGGATACTTTTTATCCCGAAAAATTTACCCATTCCCGTAGGAAAGCTTTATAAACTCAACTTTGTAAATAGGCAATGAATTTAAATGAGTTAGACTGTAGCATGTACTAACTGTCAAAAAATATTATCCTGGAAACATAAATGGATCCTGTTGGATAACGTTCTTTCTTAGCTTCGACATTACGCAACTGAAATGGTCAAAATTTAGGAAAACCGGAGGCCGCAGTATATAGGTACCTACTAATGATGAAATACTTTCCAATCCGGATAAATAAATGGTTCCTGTAGGATAGCATTATCCCTCAGCATCCAATTCGATGATATTAAGGGCCAAATACGCTCTAGCAAGCACTAAAACACAAAATACTTTCTATCCGATTTCTGGCCCGATAGCTCTGCAGTTGGTAGTAGCTCTGCCTTCTGAACTGTAGGCTGTGGGTTCGATTCCTACCCAGGACAAACATTTGTGATGAACATAGGTGTTTGTTCTGTGTCTGGGTGTTATATTGTATTCTATGTATGTATTTACAAACAAAAAGTATCTAAGTATTGTATCAGTTATCTGGTTCCCATAGTACAAGCTATGCTTAGTTTGGGGCTAGATGGCGCTGTGTGAAATGTCCACACATATTTATTTTATTTATTTATTTATTTATCCTGAAAAAAAAATGTTTCCTATGGGATACCATTATTAGGTAGGTACTAAGCGTCCCCTGAGAGCAAGGTTGTAGCGATTATGACCTGTGATACAAGTTGGCGTTTTTTTTCGAGGTTGCTCTGTTCGCTGGGCCGCAAGCGGCCCGCGAGAGTGAGTTTGTAGCGATAATGACCTGTGGTAAAAGTTGGCGTTTTTTTCCGAGGTCGCTCTATTCGCTGGGCCGCTAGCGGCCCGCGAGAGTGAGGTTGTAGCGATAATGACTTGTGGTACAAGTTGGCGTCCATTTTTTTCGAGGTTTCTCTGTTCGCTGGGCCGCAAGCGGCCCGCGAGAGTCAGTTTGTAGCGATAATGATCTGTGGTAAAAGTTGGCGTTTTTTTTTCGAGGTTGCTCTTTTCGCTGGGCCGCAAGCGGCCCGCGAGAGTCAGTTTGTAGCGATAATGACCTGTGGCAAAAGTTGCCGTTTTTTTCCGAGGTCACTCTGTTCGCTGGGCCGCAAGCGGCCCGCGAGAGTGAGTTTGTAGCGATAATGACCTCTGGTACAAGGTGGCGTTGGTAGCGACAATTATTTCCTAAGATCAAAGCAGGTGAAGCCGCGGATAATCCTAATAATATATTAATTCGAAAGTTGTCGCGTATGTTTGTTCCCTCTTGCTTGACGGTGCAACAGCTGAACAAAAACAAATGAAATTATAAATAGAGATAGTACCTATATATGACGAGTTAAAACATAGACTTCTTTTTATCCGCGGGTGAAACCGCGGGGCGCAGCTAGTTTATTCATAACTCTCAAGTTACAGGTCAAGTTCGCGTAATGGAATAAAAACATCATTACCTTGCACTATTTACATAGGTCTCATAATATAATCGGAAAATGTAGAAATTATATAAAAATCAAAATTTGATATTAATATATCAAATTAAGTTGTATTTTAATTATAATGACTCCGGCAGATTATAAAATTCCTGGATGTTGTAAAAAACTTTATCTGAAAGCAAGGTTTCTAAACGGGCCTTCAACGTTTCAGTCGAAGGTGCATCACGAACAGCGTCAGGTAGTCTGTTATAAACAGGCGGTCCTATAATATAGACGGACCTCTCAGATTTAGCAAGCTTATGCGCAGGAGTCACCAGGCGGTTTCTTATATTTATTGCTACGCATACGCATACGAGACAGATTTTCGCCCCTACGCTCAAATATCTGGAGGTGCGTGTGTGTAAATGTGGCTATCTGAAACATAAACACATAGGACCGTTAAATATATACTTACTTATGTCAATTTCAACCCGTTCATAAAACAAAGGAGTCTTGACAGACAGATTGACAATTAGGCGATCCTAAATAAAGGTTCTGTTTATTTCAAAATGAGCTACGTAACCTTAAAAATCGATCTATTTCCTACAACAACATTAGCTACCTTGATCTTGATTGAATTAATCGTGTGGTAAACTACACTAATGCTCTTATGAACTAAAATTTGACAGTTCTTAAGTTCCCACCTATCTCTCTAGGACTTACCCCTGCGATTAAAATATAGGGTAGATACACGATCGCCGCCTCGAAAACGGCACCGTTTAAACAAGACATATGCCTTGTTTTTGCTCCCAGTCGCGTGTGACCGCGCCTAATGAAAGTGATGTAACTCACGTATTATTGTTTCACAACGCTAATACAGGGTGCTATGGTTAATTATTAAAATGAATCGCTTGTGGACTATTTTATATTAGCTGGAGAGGTATCACACTCACACTAATATTATAAAGACGAAAGCTTGTGTGTATGTGTGTATGTTTGTTACTCTTTCACGCTCTAACAGCTGGACGGATATGGATGAAATTTGGTATGGGGGTTGCTTATTTATACCCTGGACTAAAACATAGGCTACTTTTTATCCCAATAACGGGAACGGTTCCTGTAGGAACGCGGGTGGAACCGCGGGGCACTGCTAGTATATCTGTATAAGGGAGCATTGGCGCAGAGACACTTTTGAGGTTTGATTTTCATAGAGACTGTGTACTGTGTATCTATAGTATATTTGATTTAAGCTCTACCCAAATGCGCTGCAGTGTACGTCAGGGATAAGTTCGAACTTAGCAGCTGTAAAACTTAAGTGCTGTTGAGCATAATTACTATAAGTACTAAAGAGGTATATGTACTACGTACTAGAGAAGCTATGGGAAGCAGTGATAGTTGCCATTTTTGGTATAACTAAACTAAAATCCAATACAGCACTCTACGAGATTAAATCGTCTAACCAACGATCCCAACTTTCTCTTTAGTCTTTGATAAGTACCTATATTTATTGGTATTTATAAGTAAATGTGTTGCTTCATAAAACTAGCAACCCTGATCCAGCTATTTCCTCACAAAAATCTGCCAAATAATCCTCCAAGCAAAGGTGAGAAAACATCACTAACTCACAGGAAGCGCGCGTAAATCATACATTTTTTGTGCTGGCAATACATTTACTAGTAACGCCAGGGATTAGTGTGTAGTGGCTTTAAGCATTATGAGTAGGGCTCTGTAATCCGTAGGAACATCTGCTACGGTTTTAGTTAAACGTTTTGTGTTGTTACCTATGAGATAAGTAATACAGTGAAGAATTACAGTCACAGATTAGAGAAAAAACAATTGACTATACAATTACAATGCACTATTGATTGATTCAAATTTGGAATATCTTGTAAAAAGCTAAATTAACACACTATAGGTAGACTTGAAACAATGATAATAACTAGAGGTAGAGGAAAGCGGAAAACAGCGTAAGCATAAGCGTCAGCGTAAGCGGTTATTTTCTCTATGGCGGAAAAGTTCACGTCGCTGCATTGTATTATTTTTCAAAACTTGTGCTTTTTCCAGTGTTAATGTTTGAAGTTGGTGGCTGCTGAATTACGAGCATGAGCGTGGGCAAGTGATATAATGTGGTGAAACGTGGTTTTTCGTGTTGCTTCCAAAATTCCATAGAAGTTTCTAGTAAAGTTGCCACTACTTTACTAGGACATGAGTCATGACTTTGACTGGATTATGACTAGAATATTTGACCAAGACTGTGACTAAGACTTGACTTTACGTGAAATATTCTATAACATGATGAAACTTACAATACTTGATACCGGCTAAATACACTACGAGTGGAGCCAACTTATAATAAAAAAAAACTAGAAACCGGATTTTATGTGCATACTTGCATAGTATGAAAATATATGTATATTTTATGTATATATGTATATATGCACATTTGCATATTGTGGCTTTTTTTTCAGGTTACCTACCTATTGCACACCTAGCTACCCGAACCACAGATTACTGAATGATATGTTACTATACTACCTACATAACCCGAACCCTGTTGATCATTTGACGACTTTGTCGCATATTTTGTGATGCATATTTCGACTATTTTAAGTTGCATACAATCCGGTATTTTTACGTTCGTACGTTCGTTTAATAATAACTACATTATAGCTTTTGGTGTTAACGCCAAATTGCGATCCGTTGGTCGTGGGTTGAGACTTGAGCTTGAGCTTTCGGTGAAAGAAAGCACCTCCCGTTCCCGCGCAAAACAAAGCACTCCCGCCATTTAGGACCTGTCACTGTCACCAATTTAAACAAAGAACGCCATAGACTACGACGCGACGGTTCACATTCAAACTTTTCTGATTCAATCACCAACCTTACTGCACAAGTAATAGAACCTATTTTATTGAAAATATTGGTTCATCTCGTAAAATAAAGTCATGATTTTCACGCTTAGAGATGCAAAAACGGTTTTTGTGTGTCGTAATATACACTTGTTTGTATTTACTTGCGTGGGAATCGATGTCGGACAGAATTGCTGTAGTCGTTTATGAATTTATGAATGAGTTTTTTTTTTATATTTCGAGGTGTGAGCAACCAGATAGTAAACTCTTTTGAATTGGTCACGTTTCTCGCACTGCGCTACGACCTACGTTCGATCATCAGAAAGTTAACTAAGAAGAACTGTCAGAATAAATAATAACTAAACTGTCTAAAAACAGATATTCTGTGCTATTATTGAGCACACTTATTTTAATCATTAATCTCTTAGAATTAGCAGGTTGAAATGGCAATGGGCAGGCCACATCGCTTGTAGAACTGACAACCGATGGGATAGAAAGGGGCTCGAGTGGCGACCATGAACCGGAACACGCAGCGTAGGCGTATCGGTTCCCCACTAGGTGGAACGATCTGGTCAAAACCATCGGGAGCAGAATTCCGATGGATGCAGGAGGCAAGCAGCCGCTCAAAGTGGTGCTCTGTGGGGGAGACCTATGTTCGGCGGTGGACGTCTTTAAGCAGTTCATGATGATTTTTTCAATTATTATTTATTAAGTAGTAAGTATCTATAAATAGGTATGTAATTTCGGAAATAAGTACCTACCTAGTTTTTTTTTTCTTATATTTTGGCTCCACACATAGTGTATTTAGCCAGTGTCAAGTATTGTAATTATTCATCGAGTTATGGAATATTTCACGTGTAAAGTCAAGTCTTCAAGTCTTAGTCACAGTCCAGTCTAAGTCAGGTAATCATAGTCCAGTCTAAGTCATACCCTAGTAAAGTGGTGGCGACTTTACTAGAAGCTTCTATGGAATTTTGGAAGCAACAAGAAAAACCACGTTTCACTACATTATATCACTTGCCCACACTCGTGCTCGTAATTCAGCACTTAATGCGTAAAACACCACCAATTTTAACCATTAACACTGGAAAAAGCACAAGTTTAGAAAAATGATACAATGAAACGACGTGAACTTTTTCAAGTTCCCGCCAAAACTCCTCTACCTAGCTTATTAACAATAACAAACGAATTGTGATAAACGAAATAACAATAATAGTTAAGTACCTACGGATTAATATAATAAAATAGTAGCCGTATTTTGTTCCAAGTAGAGATAATCAAATACCTATAGAACGTAATCAGAAAACAATACTCATTTGTTTTACAATAATCGACGCCTAAACAATGAGCATGACACGTCATCATCAAACAAAGAACCGCCGTAAACTGTCACATAACACCTACCATTCCCACGAACGAACGCAAATTGCCAATCTAAAAACTCTATGAATGACGCCACAGGTGTCTTACTACGTCCACAAAAAAATATAGTAAATAAGCAAAACTGGCCATAGACACGTGCGTCCGTCTCACAGATTAAAGAAAAAAACAATTGACTAGTCCGTCTTTGCGGCCAGAAACAATGGCATTATCACAGTGCCGTCCTTCTTTGAAAAAAGAAACGAAAACTTTTTGCTTTGACTTTTTTCTTTTCTCCCGTTCTCACGTTAAGGTGATACAGGCAAGTGACAATAGCGTAATTTTCTTAAGGTTCTTACATAATGAAAACTGGATTTCTGGCCCTGTAACCCATTTAAATCGTTTGCAGATGACTAAGTTATCCAATTATGAAGGTTGGATTACGTTGAGAAATGTTGAAACTAAAAGTGACATCTGTCAAGTCTAACTTTTTATTGAGTCACTTCCTGCTGTGTCATTAAAAAAAACTGTAGATTTGAATAAGATTTTCTTATTCAGCTGTTTAGGATGTCCATACTTACATTAAGGTGAAGTGTAGGGCTAGATAAGCAGGTCCAAATTTGTTTAAAGAAACATCGATCTTAACGTCGTAGTCTTAAATATCAATTTAGTCTGCACTTCAGACAACGCACGAAATCACTAATTTTGACGGTTTTTAATTAATACCTGTGTTTATGTAGTATTTTTAAAAATTATAAAGTCATTACAAATTGTATATGTTTGTTGAGAATTCATTAATATTTTTTTCATAAAAATATATTCGATAGTAACTCAGTAAAATTGGAACATTAAAAATTTTTGAGGGAGGTTTGGGTTTTCTTCTATAGAGCTATATTTATCTTGTATTTGCGGACATTACAAGACACTTAATGAAATGAATTACATGATATATTAAATTCAAAGCTCCACATACTCTAATTACGCCAGGAAACATGTCAAAAAAGACCTTGTTTGCCCTACCCATCACCTTAACGGTTTCGTTTATTTACAGTGGCAAGGATTTCAGATCATTATCGTCAAACTCTTAAAAAATTATAGAACTAGGAAACAGCAATGAGAACATTACCAAGTAGGAGGTAGAAGGCAATTTATATACATACTCTTTACTGGTACTTCGTTAGTAGAGACCTATAGCAGGTTAATAGAGGCTCACTATAGCAGGACCGGTTGCCGGCTAGTCCGCGCGATCGTCATCTAACATATTGACCCAACTACCTCCCGTTTTGTTATTATATTATGATAAATAGCTGTTTTTTAAACAGTCCTCGTATAATTAATTATTGCCAATTTAGAGTTATAGTTATTAACTTTCATAAAATATATAAATTTGTACATTAACTCTTCGTACTAGGATTTTAGCGGAACGTTGTTTGTTAGAATATAATACGAATTATATTTTATTTGTTTGATAGAATAGAATTATATTCTAACAAACAACGTTCCGCTAAAGTTATTCTAAGTTTATTGCCTATTTGTAGGTAATAAACCCAGGTCCTATCTATCTATTTATAGTTATGTAATATCAAATGTGCAAGTTTATTGTATGTTATTTATAGTACTGGAATGTCAAAATTAACTTAACCTCATGTTTTTAATGTTTTATAAGGGCGTTACATAGCCTGTAAAGAACACGATTACTCGTATGATTGTGAGACATAATTATTATTTAAGATTATGTATAACTAATATTTCATTTATGTATTAAATAAAGACTTTTAAAATCAAAAAATCAGTAGAGACCGTCCCACGAAAGATGACCCGCAGGCGCGGTCGCCACAGTCGTGAGACGAAATGTTGCTAAGCTCTACTATTTTAGACTCTCAAAATTTCAATATAAAACATTTGGTGAATATCGATCTTTATTAGTAAATTAAACAAAACATAATATACTCACATTATACATACAGAAAATTATATGTATTGACAATTAGTTCCACTTATTGCCGCGGGACTTCTTTCCCCTGAGACGAAGTCTGCATAAATATCATTT
The DNA here is from genome assembly GCA_910589525.2 of Ennomos quercinarius. Lineage (NCBI taxonomy): Eukaryota > Metazoa > Arthropoda > Insecta > Lepidoptera > Geometridae > Ennomos > Ennomos quercinarius. The sequence continues at coordinate 4,978,511 of OU342515.1, forward strand.
TGTCTATGGTCTATCAAAAGAGTTGTCATAGCTTCCATGCTGTCATAACTCATACCTATCCAAAGAGGTTGGATTTGGACGGATCAATTTCGTCTCTACAAATCACTTCCCTTCACAGCTTGCATAACAGTAGCACCCATACGTCACGCGCACACGTGCGTCCGTAGAGAGGGATTATATCAAGAGTATAGGATCCGGGCGTCCCGCGGTGGTCTCACGCGTCAACGTATTGTTTTAGAGGGGATGTCTTTGTTTGTTTTTTTTTTTCTCCTTTTTTCCTTTGTTTTCAGCCAGCTAATATTTGAGGCAAATTTTTAATGAGGTCTAATTGCATCCGTAATTTTGACGGCTGGCACCTACCCTCCCGCCCGGTGAAGCTATAAAGGTCGGTAGAGACCAACAGCATTAGCCCGTTCAAAAAAGAAATACTAATTATTATGAGCTTCTAACATTTTATAGTCACATTTGAAGATAGCCTTCACTTTAAAATATCTTCTCATCATAGCTCAGCTGAGAATGAAATTCTAATGTCTAAGGCTGTCTTTTAATATTATTTATATCTCCAAGTTACTATCAAAGATCGTAAAAGTGTTAAGCTTCATGTTTAACACTTAATTATGCACGGGCACACACTTCAATCACATTCAAAAGGACAAAAATCAATAAAACCGATCTCTGAATAGGTATTTTGCATATCAGCCGCCATCTTGGATGAATGAGAAAAGGGCAGCGCGAATTTGAGATGCGGAAAAAATTAACAATTCGAAATTTGAATCTTGGAGTGTCCTCGCGAATGTCGTTGCAAAGTTGCGTCGGTAAAAAAGTTAAGCCGTTGTTTATGGCTTGTTTTTCTTTTTCGTTTGCAATATTATTCAACCAGACTCTTTTATTATTAACATTTTTACAGCTCCTCATAATAAGCTAGTCATTCTAATATTGATGATCACATAAACTAATGGTGCCCCCCAGTTTCACCTGCTATTTACCTGTATTCTCTTGGAAAATCTTAATCCTAATTTTCTGGGAATAAAAGTATTTAATGTCACTTTAGACAGTATAGGTAACCTGTGGGCAGTAATTCATCTAAATTGGTACCTATAGCCGTTTTAGCGTAGAAACTAGACAAACAGAAACAGAAATCAAATGTAGCTCTGTTATTTTTAGGGTTCCGTACCCAAAGGGTAAAACGGACCCTATTACTAAGGCTCCGCCGTCTGTCTGTCTGTCCGTCTGTTACCAGGCTGTATCTCATGAACCGTGGTAGTTAGACAGTTGAAATTTCCACAGATGATGTATTTCTGTTGCCGCTATAACAACAAATACCAAAAAACAGAATAAAATAAATATTTAAGGGGGCTCCTATACAACAAACGTGATTTTTTTGCTTTTTTTATATAGATAATGGTACGGAACCCTTCGTACGCGAGTCCGACTCGCACTTGGTCAGTTATTTTTACCGTTGGTAGGCTTATAAGCCTATCAACGGTAAAAAAACCAACATAAGCTAGTGCAACTTTATCCTAATATACCTACTAGGTAGCATAGGTACATAAATATCTATCTACTTAAGTGTATGTAGATACCTACCTAACAAAACATCAAAGCATTTATATTTTATTAATTTTTTTTTTCTTTTATTTTGGCTGTACACATAGTGTATTTAGCCAGTGTCAAGTTTTGTAATTTTTCATCGTATTATGGAAATTTTCACTTAAAGTCAAGTCATAGTCACAGTCAGTGTAGTCATAGTCTAGTCTAAGTCATAATCCAGTCTAAGGCATGCCCTAGTAAAGTAGTGGCAACTTTACTAGAGGCTTCTATGGAATTTTGGAAGCAACACGAAAAACCACGTTTCACTACATTATATCACTTGCCCACACTCATGCTCGTAATTCAGCACTTAATGCGTAAAACACCACCAATTTTAAACATTAACACTGGAAAAAGCATAAGTTTTGTAAAATAATACAATGCACCGACGTGAACTTTTCCGCGTTCCCGCCAAAACTCCATCAAAGCATTTATATTTTTAAAATGTACATTACTAGCGGTCCGCCCCGGCTTCGCACGGGTACCTTTAATAGTTTTCGCAGCGCACGCGATGTAAAGAATATTTTAGGTAACTTTTATACACCTTGGGTCACATTATTGGAGTTTTAGTAAGGACCCCTAATTTTTTTAAAACATTATATAGCCTACGTCACCCGGGGATAGTGTAGCTTCCCAATAATGAAAGAATTTTTCAAATCGGTTCAGTAGTTTCGCAGCGTATTCAATGCAAACAAACAAACAAACAATCTAATCTTTTCTCTTTATAATATTGGTATAGATTAGTGGAATGATATTTTAGGCGTTTGATGATGCAGTTTTAGGAACTGCGCATTTAATTACTGTTACTAACGTTCCTCGGAAATTCATTCACACTTTCAAACTTTGAACAAAGAAATGAACTTGGTTCCCACGATGACAGCAATGCGACGTCGCAGTTGTTTACAGTTTACCTGTTATATTTATGGATATTGCTTGTTTTATTGATGGCAATTTGAAGAATAATACAAAAACAAATATATAGAAACTTTTTTTAAGGTGAAACGTTTCACTAGCGTGGCAAATTCAAGTTTTCTTGCGTTCTTTTGCCAATAATAGCTTAATTACTAAACGTGATTACATTAAAACTGATTTAACGTAAAGAAATAGAACGTATCAATAAATTACGGTTAAAAGTATCTCCTAGATATCATTGGTTTAGCGACAAATGGCAATAAACAAATTTCGTCTTAGTTTTTCAGTCTATTGCCATTTGTCGCTAAACCAATGATATGTACACTCTATTTTTTAATTATACGGAGTAAACTGACAGATCGAAATGTCAGTGGTGCAAATAAAGCTGCCATCTTCTAAATCATAGTGATGAATCTAATTCAGCTCCTTACAGTTCAAAAGAGCGGAACTATAATATGCCAGTACAAAAATAGCCACTTTTTAGTTTTAAGTAGTATCGCCGACACCGTTTTGGTTTGGTGCTGGATAGTGAAGATTATTTATCCAATATTGACTAAACATTATGATATAAAAATGATAACTTACGGGCAAATTGCCTTTATTACTCAAGCTAACTACTACAATAATAAAAACTAAACTAAACTAAACTAGCTACACTACCTACTACAAAGAACACTTATGGACTGTATAATAGCCGCGATGGCCTATAGACAGTCCAAGTGCTCCAGCCCACTACCGGTAGGTAGCGTACCCAACATGCTGGCCGCATTGCCACGTTGAAACGCAATGCTGATGCGTTGGGCCAAATAATAACTTGTTTTATTTTGTTAATTTTGCAATTTTTATTAAAGTATTATGTTCCATTTTTTCATAGGCCGCGATTTAATGTAAATCAAAATCAATCAGAAATCACGATTTTTAGGAATTGTTCAGAATATAAAAGAATGGAATAGATCACTAAACTGAAATAAATCAGTGAACCGTATTTCTTTTACCCACCACTATTTACTTTTCATGAAAAAGTGGCAGCACTCGTAATGTCAGTTAACTCCGTCTAATTAAAAATAAGGTATAGATGATACTTTTAATTGTAATTTATTGATACATTATATTTGTTTGCGCAAAATTAGTTTTTGTGTAATCACGTTGAGTAATTAAGCTATTATTGACAAAAGAACACAAGAAAATTTTAATTTGCCGTGCTAGTGAAACGTTCCACCTTAAAGAATGTCGGCAAACTGGCCTACCCTACCCCCTAAAAAAAAGAAATGAGACGCTATGCCTGTTTCCTATAAATGAGGATATTCATGTACCTAATATTGTTGTGGTTATTTAAAATATCAAGGATAATTAAAATTAAAAGTAAAGTTAAGTTGAGAATTAAAAATAAGTTTCGTTTATCAGAACCAGGTAGGTTTTTAAACTCTATGGTTTCATTAATTGTTTTCTACATATTCCAAATTAATAATACCTATCTGTGATTCCTAACGTAGTTGTGTATGAGTTGACGTGAGGTTTTCTAGTAAATTTGTTCTCCCATATTGTACAAAAACGATTCAATCACCCTTAGGGTAAGTTTTTTAATCCGTAGTTAAAGTAACCAATGGTTAAAAACTCTAACGAATTCTAACCAATGGTCAAAAGTTAAGAGTTTTTAACCATTGTTTAGCTTAACTACGGGTTAATAAACTTTTTTTATGCGAATGAATGACGTGACGAGCTAGTCGTTCACCTGATGTTAAGCGACACGGCCGCCCATAACAGTTGCAGTGTCATTCGTAACTTTAAAATAATAAGTTTTCGCGTGACACTGCACTGCGCACGTCATCCTGAGACATCACACAGTCTAGTAATCAGATTACTAGACTGTATGATCTGACCATAAAGTCTCATTTGCCCAGTAATTTCACTAGCTACAATGCCCTTCAAAGCGGAACACAGTAGTGCTTGCTTGCTTGGCGGCAGAATAACTGGCAAAGCGGTGGTACCTACCTAGACGAACTTTGCAGAAAAGTCCTATCCTAACTTAACTTACTTACCTAAAGGTGGGTTTTTAAACACTAAATATAATAAAGTGTAATACAAGTAGGTGAGTTTTTGGCGGGAACGTGAAAAAGTTCACGTCATTGCATTGTATTATTTCACAAAACTTATGCTTTTTCTAGTGTTAATGTTTAAAATTAGTGGCATTTTACGCATTAAGTGCTGAATTACGAGTATAAGTGTTGGCAAGTGATATAATGTAGTGAAACGTGGTTTTTCGTGTTGCTTCCAAAATTCCACAGAAGCCTCTAGTAAAGTTGCCACCACTTTACTAGGACATGACTTAGACTGGATTATGACTACCTGACTTAGACTGGACTATGACTACCCTGACTGACTGTGACTAAGACTTGACTTTACATGAAATATTTCATAATACGATGAAAAACTACAATACTTGACACTGGCTAAATACACTATGTGTGGAGCCAAACTATAAGAAAAAAAAAATACAAGTAGGTACAAATCACATGTGAGGTTACCTACTGTGACTGTGACTAACTTGTGACGTACTTACCCCTCACTTACCAAGTACACCTGCTTACTTACCATAAAAGTGGATATTTTGCATAGCATCCTATTTTATTACACCGCATTAGGAAACTGTAATGGTGTTGTGATTGAGTCTGTATAAAATGATAGTAATTTATCCTAGAAATTGTAAATTAATTTTGATATCCAATAGAATTTTTTTTTTTTTCTTTTTTAAGTAATGAAGAACATTAAAAAGTTCGTCATTAAAATTACAATCTAGCCTATAAATGGCTAATAAGTAATATGAATTTAACCTAAACTGCTAAGTAGAGTAATTCTAAGAATGTGTCCATTAACACTATTCTTAATGTCTCTATTAAGGGGAAGACACAATGTTAGCGTGTTCTTTTTGAGCATCACTCACTACACTATGGTTCACTATCACTATCACTAAACCAACTCAAAAGGTTTTATCCTTTTTAGTCTTCTCACTATGTCCGTGTTGTATCCAATAGAATGATGAATTTTTTAAATAAAATATAAGTATTTATGATTTTTGAAGCAGTATCGCCTGCTCATCGTAAATTAAATTAATTAGTAAAGGAAAAACTTCAATCACGAGCGGGACTTGAACCCGCATCCATCCGTCCCTAAAGCCGGGACATGCTTTACGTGGTCTCGTATCTGAAAATATGAGTAGTGTCACCATTGGAGTACAATTTTTATTTATAATCATAATCATAATAACTTATTTCACAATGTTAATTAAAAGTAAAGTTTTTCACAATAAAAATAAAAATATTTAATTACTTATTAAAATTTATATAAAAAAAAAAAACTTATAAATGTATTTGTACACACTAAATTAATATAATACATTCGTCATTTATTTAATATACATTTAGACATTTACCATTATACTTACTATTTATATAGCTTATCTTTGAGTGTGGTTTTTAAAGTACGTTTACCTTTTTTTTATGTAAACGACTGACATGACGAGCTAGTCGTTGCCTGGTGTTAAGCGTCACGGCCGCCCATTACCTACAGATTGCAGTGTCACTCGGAAATCTAAATTAAAGTTTCGCGTGACACAGCGCACTGCGCACGTCATCCTGAGACATCACACAGTTTACCTAGTACGGATACTGCATCTAATTTAGAATGACAGCATTTTTTTATCTTAACTTTCAAAACCATTGAACTTAATTTTTGTAAGGTAACAACAGAATACAATAATACTTTATTGAACACCAATAATTGACTACGGACCTAAAATAATAACAAAAGAATGGTAGAACAAAGCTGACCTTTTTGCATTAAGCCATTTCTCCCGCCTTTGGAGGGACATGAATTTAAGAACACGAAAATTGCGGTTATTTTTTTGCAAGTTTTATATAAAACACTTGTCTTTTATTATTTTCTGCTTAATCCGTTAATCCTGCAAAACCGTTGCCCAATCTTATCGATACACAATACGAATCAATCGACACTGTCATATCGATATGCGGGCCGCTCTATTGTCAACCCAATAGACACATATAAAAACTCTATGCTCTATTGTGGTACCTGTCGTTGTTCTTTTTTCAAAACGGACATATGGAAGGAAGGTGTTTCTCCCTAACCAGCCAGTAAGAGATTGAGACTGATCGTGTAAGGTGCCACTTACTTTTTTTTTCGTGTTATTTATTCGCATTAAGTAGGTAGGTTATAAGTTAGTAATTTCTTTGTCTGAAATATTTTAAATAATGAAATATCCGTGCAAGAAGCTGTTCAGACAGTATACGACGGAAGGTGACATGGATTTGCGTAAGTGATTATCTAATTTAAGTGAAACGTTACACTAGCGCGGCAAATTCAAATTTTTTTGAGTTCTTTTGCCAATAATAGCTTAATTACTAAACGTGGTTACATGAAAACTAATTTTGCGCAAATAAATAGAATGTATCAACAAATTACGATTAAAAGTACCTCCTAGATATCATTGGTTTAGCGACAAATGGCAATAAAATAAATTTCGTCTTAGTTTTTCAGTCTATTGCCATTTGTCGCTAAACCAATGATAAGTGGGTGATACTTTTAATTGTAATTTATTGATAGATTCTATTTATTTGCGCAAAATTAGTTTTCATGTAATCACGTTGAGTAATTACTCAACGTGATTACATGAAAACGAATTTTGCGCATTTTTGCTAATTTTCTTGCTTAATTAAGCAAGAAAATTTTACTTTACCGCGCTAGTGAAACGGTCCAACTTAACCTTTTTGTTGACACTAAAAGATCAAAAATTTTTTTTTCGTTCAGTCCTTATGTAGGTAAGGTACCAAAGGATACGTCCAACTTCCTTGGTACCTATATAAAGAGTATCATTACAGAGTAGGCACCCATTGGCACATCTAGTGTTACAAGTGTACTTTTAGCCTCTTACCATTAGGAGGGCCATAATGCTCTTTTACTTTGACTGGCCTGTTAGCTCAGTTGGTAGTAGCTCTGCCTTCTCAACTATAGGTTGTAGGTTCAATTCCCACGCAGTACAAACATTTGTGTGATGATCATAGGTGTTTGTTCTGTGTCTGGGTGTTATATTGTATTCTATGTATGTATTTACAAACAAAAAGTATCTCAGAATTGTATTAGTTATCTGGTTCCCATAGTACAGGCTATGCTTAGTTTGAGGCTAGATGGCGCTGTGTGAAAAGTCCACACGTAAGGAATTTAAAAAAAAAATTTCGTAATTTAAAGTATTTCTAGTTTAATTAAAACCATTTTAAAAATTACACTTAATATACTATAAACCTACCGTACTACCTACACTACTACACGCGTAATCCACAGACATTTCAACTAACTACCTACAATCTATGATGCATTCGCCGATCGGCCGCGCAATAAAAACAAAAATAAACGAAAGTTCGAAAACCGAACGCGCGAATTCCGTTCGAAAATCGAAGTGTTTACACACATTGGTTTATTAGCTTGCCACTAAGTAGGTGTGTAACATCGAGTGTGTACTTATGTAGGTAGGCAAAGAAAACATAACCGCTACGGCTGATAGGTAGGTAGGTTTAAGGTGAATTCAAATTTTCTTGCGTTCTTTTGCCGATAATAGCTTAATTACTCAACGTGATTACATGAAAACTAATTTTGCGCACATAAATAGAATGTATCAATAAAATACAATTAAAAGTATCTCCTAGATATCATTGGTTTAGCGACAAATCGCAATAGACTGAAAAACTAAGAAGAAAATTGTTTATTGCCATTTGTCGGTAAACCAATGATATCTAGGAGATACTTTTAATCGTAATTTGTTGATACATTCTGTTTATTTCCGCAAAATCAGTTTTCATGTAATCACGTTGAGTTCGTACCGAATTAAGCTATTGTTGGCAAAAGAACGCAAGAAAACTTGAATTTCCCGCGCCAGTGTAACGTTCCACCTTAAACGCTTTTAGCTTTATAATCGGTTTAATTCAAGAACGTAGTGATTCAATCATGTTGTTTGTATAATATGTACACTTCAAACTTAAACTTACGCAAACAGATATTTAGATTTATAATGTACAAAAAAAATGCAATGATGATGATTGGTGTGTGTGTGTTTGTAATGTGTGTTGTGTATGTGTGTGTGTGTGTGTTTGTGTAATGTGTGTGTAATGTGTGTGTGTGTGTGCATGTGTGTTGTGTGTGTGTGTGTAACTAGTAACATAACAGTTTTTGTTTATTAAAAGACTAAAATAGGCGCTGTTAGCCTGATATAGTCACTTGTATATTGTAAGTTGTATGCAATCTTAGACTGTGTCTAAATTGTACGCGATGTTATTATGATTAATAAAGAACTTTAAAAATAAAAAACAGATATTTGTGGGTGTGTGAACTCATTCTTACGTCTTACTTGTCGTCACTGAATGTGTGATTATCTACCTAAACTAGAATTAAATTAAAAAAATAATATTCTTAATACGTAACGTAACTAAGTATATGAACTTACATTACATAATACTACTATTATTATAGTACAATTTATAAATATTACATCTAAAATCTAAACTAGCTCAAAAGAAATATGAACCTAAACTGTCTCTAATAACCTGCGTTCGGATAGCTAGCCTACTGGTGGTAATATTAACAGTTAAAAACGACAAAAATGATCTCATGCACCGTTCGTTTTGGGAATGTGTGAGCAAAAGTTGCGTTTTTAACTGTTTTCGTTCATCGTTCGGATAGCTCGAAAATTAAAAATGCCATCGTGAACTGCCAATTTTGACCCACCTACGGAGGTGAGTGATCGTTTTCTGACATTAGAGATTGACATAGAATTTTAGGCGCGGTTATGTAAAAATTCACTCATTTTTATTGTGAAAATTGTAGTTATCGTAATGATTATAGCACGGAGAAGTGAGAAGGAAGACGTAAGTTTACGTATGTAATGTAAAATTCCGCCAATTTTTTTTTACATTTGATATAACAAACCGCATTTGGTTATTTTGCGTTCGTTTTGGGTAGTGAGTATAAGTGGTAAAAGTAGCATTATTGGCGAAATTCTCAAACTGAACGCTTTACAATTACGCTAATTTTGCAAATGCCAAAAACGATACTGATCCCAATCCGAACGCCTCCATAGTAATGCTTCAGTTTTAGAATAACTACCTTATTGAGGTTTTTGGCGGGAACCCGGAAAAGTTCACGTCGGTGCATTGTATTATTTTACAAAACTTATGCTTTTTCCAGTGTTAATGTTTAAAATTGGTAGTGTTTTACGCATTAAGTGCTGAATTACGAGCATGAGTGTGGGCAAGTGATATAATGTAGTGAAACGTGGTTTTTCGTGTTGCTTCCAAAATTCCATAGAAGCCTCTAGTAAAGTTGCCACCACTTTACTAGGGCATGGCTTAGACTGGATTATGACTTAGACTAGACTATGACTACTCTGACTGTGACTATGACTTGACTTTAAGTGAAAATTTCCATAATACGATGAAAAATTATAAAACTTGACACTGGCTAAATACACTCTGTGTGGAGCCAAAATTAAAAAAAAAAACTACCTTATTATGAGCTTTCAGTCAGTGTACCTACTTTTTTAGTGATAGCTTTTCTGTTTCAAGTAAAAGACTTCAACGCGCGCGCGTAAAATTTTTCATAAAAGCATAAATACCTATATACTTCCAAAATTACTTCTTTCCTTTGTAGATTTAAGGATTATTTTAAATGCATTTATTTGTGACTTACGCCCCAATTACAACTTTTGTTTTTCTAGTTAACTACAACACAATCACATCTTAGTAAAATAAGAAAACAACTCCCCAAAAAATTAATTTACTGCATCACCTAAACTTCTTAGCACACCCTATTTATAAAAGGTAATCCGCCAATTTATTAGAATTAAGGTTATTTCCGTAACATGAATAATTCACGAACGAATGTTGTTTTCCCGCCAAAACACGGCGATCTTTCTCTCTCTATGGTCTGTTTTCTTTTTTTCTAGTGGCAAAGGCGTACGGCGTAAAGTGCCTGTCATAAATATTTATACTCGTCGTTAGCAGGAACAATGCAAATTTTTGACTGCATAATTTAGATGTTAGGGCAGGTCAAGAGTTATGCAGGTAGGTTTCATTATGTGCGCATCTGTCAGCTTTATCCTAGTACACACTTTACCAGTTATTCTGCCGCCAAGCATTATTGTGTAAGCACTACTGTGTTCCGGTTTGAAGGGCATTGTAGCTAGTGAAATTACTGGGCAAATGAGACTTAAGAACTGATCTCACAGTCTAGAAAACTTTTTTAGACTGTGTGATTGTCTCTGGATGACGTGCGCAGTGCGCAGTGTCACGCGAAACTTTAATTTAGATTTCTGAATGACAGTGCAATCTGTAATGGGCGGCCGTGACGCTTAACACTAGGTGAACGACTAGCTCGTCACGTCATTCGTTTACATAAAAAAAGAAAAAAAAAACACTTATAATAAAAGTGTAACCTGTATTCATAAAAACATTGGCGCTTTTTGTATGGAAAATAAGGAGGGTAGGTATGTATTACCAGTCAATATTCAAATTCATTCAGTAGTTATAAGCCATATACACCTGTTCCGAAAGGATTAGTGCATAAACTAGACTAACCAAAATATTGTGACCATTTTTTTATGTAATCGAATGACGTGACGAGCTAGTCGTCCGCCTGGTGTTAAGCATCACGGCCGCCCATAACAAATTGCAATGACCTCGGCCACGCATTACGCACGCCATCCTGAGACATCACACAGTCTAAAGAAGATTTCTATACTGTAAGATCAGATCATAAAGTCTCATTTGCCAAGTAGGTAGCTACCTTCAAACCGGAACACAGTAGTGCTTGCACACTACTGCTTGGCGGCAGAATAACTGGCAAAGCGGTGGTACCCACCTAGACGAACTTTGGAGAAAAGTCCTACCACCTAGTTAACCATTATACAAACCACCCGCTGCAATATTGTCACTAATATATTTTTAAATTGTCTAATACCTAACTTTTTCTATTTCTTCCAGCCTGCCGCAAAGAGAACGTGCGGCATCAGCCATACGCGGCAGCCATCATGAAAGAAAAAAGTAAAAACGCAGCGAGGTCTCGGCGCGAGAAAGAAAACGCAGAGTTCCTGGAACTCGCCAAACTGTTGCCCCTTCCCTCTGCGATCACGTCGCAGCTCGACAAAGCATCAGTCATCAGACTGACCACAAGCTACTTAAAAATGCGCCAAGTTTTTCCTGAAGGTGAGTACGTAAAAGAGCTTGAAAACGAAGGTTTTCAATCAGTGTGTGTTGTCAGTGATGACTTACGGAACTGAGACTAATGGCTACTAATGAGGCCAACAGTAAGAGACCATTCTCTTACTGTTGGCCTCATTAGTAGCTCAAAGTCGCGCAGCGAGCTATAGGTAAAGCTATGCTCGGTTTTTCCTGCGAGATTAGATCCGAAATTAAGAGATCCGCAGGAGAACTAAAGTGACCGATATATAGGTAGCTCTTAGAATTAACAAGTTGAAGTGGCAATGGGCAGGCCACATCGCTCGTAGAACTGACAACCGATGGGGAAGAAAGTCTCTCGTGTGCCGAGCACAAACCGGAAGACGCAGCATAGGCTGGCACCCTACTCGGTGGACCGACGATCTGGTGAAAGCCGCGGGGAACTGATGGATGCAGGTGGCGAGCAGCTGCTCAAAGTGGTGCTCTCTGGGGAGCCCTATGTTCAGCAGTGGACGTCTTCAGGCTGTTGGTTATGATGAGTACTTATAAACTTACTTTTAGCTACTGTTTCTGCCGTGGCAGAACTGTGGCACAATTTTGCCACCAGTGAAAGGATACTCGCTCATAGGGGGAAAAATTGATACCAACTATAAAGTTTTGGATAATTCCCTCTATTAGTACGTATACTTAAAAGATTATTTTTCCTTCCTCAAACGAGGAATAGATGGCTCCGCACGTCGTATATACCTTAATTTATTTTTGTGCGGATTAGTGATGAGGTACTAATGCTATTTGTCTATTTATCGATAAACCTGGATTCTGAATCCGCTTTTAATGACAACAGATTAAAAAAAATCGACTCACATTATAATGAACTACCTTTATATTTATAAAATTAATTATTTAATGTAAAATAAGTATTTTTAATAATGATATATATTTTATCCAATCTGATCTTACAAAACGTTTTTCCAACGGCCGGATAAAGATGATTAGTTATGTAACTATAAAACCTATAAAAAAACCATTTTTATTTCAATATTCGTTCGGTTTACAAAATTAACTTTTTATTTACCTAAACCGTGTTTGGTTTTTTCATTACCTTCGTTTCCACCACGCTGGACAAGTGCAGGTTATGGATGACGCATTGTTCTTGAATTTTTGTGATTTTCGAACATGCTAGTTTCCTCACGATGTTTTTCTTTACTGTTCAAATTTTCCAATATTTTGATTCCTATATTCAAGTTTATTTTTATTAATACTATTAATTAATTTTCCAATAATTGGTCTCCAAATCTTCTTATCCCTTACAGTGGCGTTTAACAGCTACACCAGTCATCTTCCCCCCAGGTCTGGGAGACGCGTGGGGTGCTGCTCCGCCTCCTCCGCAACCCCGGGAGCTCTCCATAAGAGAGTTGGGCTCACATCTACTGCAGACCCTAGATGGATTCATCTTCGTAGTTGCACCTGATGGCAAGATCATGTATATTAGTGAAACGGCGTCGGTACATCTTGGGCTTAGTCAAGTATGTATTTTTTTCTATTATAGATTTAAATGACGACCTCGTTGTTTGTCTGATGTGAAGCGTTACGACCGCCCATAACTATCTACACAAACATTTCAGAAGAATAGAAATAACATTTATTCAACACGCAGCAGCCATTCACACAACTTGAGCGTGATGCCACCTTGCTAACTGCAATGCTATCCTATCTTACGTAAAAACCCCGATACTTTAGGCCCCATATCTAGACAGTCTTACCCCCAGTTTCTCGTACGTTTGTTAAACTCGTGTCAACTTAACATATTAAATACTAAACGCTCATTGGTTTCAGCTGATCATCGGCTGTCTTCAACCAATGAGCATACAGTATTTTCACTTACACCCGTAAAAATAGTAAGATTCCTTCATTACAGGTGGAACTAACAGGAAACTCAATATACGAATACATCCACCAGTCAGACCACGAAGAGATGAGTGCGGTCCTCAGCCTGCAGCATCCACACTCGTACCTTGGGCACCAGTATCCTTCTTTAGGGTAAGTTTGTCTCTAATCAAATATTTTGATAGAAAATTACAGAACAAGCTTCTACTGTGACATTTTGTGTTAAATGTGTATAGGTACTATTTACATTGAAATATTATAATACCCAACAATCACATAATACATAATTGTAGAGTTTAGACCTTAACCAGGACCTGTATCTAAGGACCCAGGACCTACCAGGACCATCTCTCTATGCGCTAATTCATCCAAAGGAAGAGAGAGAAAAATAGCCTCTCCCTTCTCTCTTCGATAATTAGTTTTCTTTATATATTTAAAGTTTATATATTGCCAAATATACACATTTATTATATCATCATCACCCTCTTTGCCTTTTCCCATTTGTTATTGGGGTCGGCTCCCAATCTAACCTGTAGCGGCAAGCTACCTGAATTACACGAGCGACTGCCATCTGACCTCGTAACCCATAAGGAACTAGTAACAGGGATGGTTAGATCAGGCGTCAGATTCTATCAGGCTTCTAACTACCCGTAACGATTGCCATAGATGTTCTTATGACAACCGGGACCAACGTCAACGGCTTAACGTGCTCTCCGAGGCACGATATAAAATTATATCATTTTTATTTTTTTTTAACAAGAAAGTCTCATTTGTTTTTACGCCTAAACAACTATATACAAGGAATAAATCTATAATAAGCTGCTTAATAATTAGTTAATTATTTTTTGCATACAGTTACCCAGTGGAGGGTTCATGGGGCCCAACAGTGGACATAGAATGCGAACGGGCGTTCTTCATTAGAATGAAATGCGTTCTAGCGAAAAGGAATGCTGGACTGACAACATCAGGGTATAAGGTAAGTAAATAAATATCGTTCAGTGTTGTCGATTACTGGCTTTCCAGCTAAAAAAATATATCTTTGCACTTAGATAGGACATTTTTACATTTAAAATTCCACTCTTTGTAAAGCGCAATCTTAGAACAACAAGAAAAATTGTGTTTGAACTTTATCGATAAAATGTAATCGATAATTTATGGCCCTACCCTATCTCTAATTCAGCATTTAATTTCTTTCGGCTGGCATCTCCTGATAGTCAAACCTACACAATAACGATATTAGAAAACAAACGCCTAATTTCAATATTAAGTAAGTACCTACTTAGCTATTTAATTGTAGAAAATCAATTAAACCGAAAAGACACCAAAACGATCTATACACCAAGCTAAGCTGAGCTTCCTGATATACGGTACTCGTACTTTCCGGGGTCTACATAATTTGGTGATTGAGTGAGAAAAAATTGTTTCTAGGTGAGGAAAAGTGTTTACTAGGTGGTAGGACTTTTCTGCAAAGTTCGTCTAGGTAGGTACCACCGCTTTGCCAGTTATTCTGCCGTCAAGCAGTAGTGTGCAAGCACTACTGTGTTCCGGTTTGAAGGGCATTGTAGCTAGTGAAATTACTGGGCAAATAAGACTTTATGATCTGATCACTCAGTCTAGTAATCTGATTACTAGACTGGGCGATGTCTCAGGATGACGTGCGCAGTGCAGTGTCACGCGAAACTTTATTGTTTTAAAGTTCCGGGTGACACTGCAACTGTTATGGGCGGCCGTGTCTCTTAACATCAGGTGAACGACTAGCTCGTCACGTCATTCAATCACATAAAAAAAATGTATTTTGTTATTAAATATGTGTGGACATTTCACACAGCGCCATCTAGCCCCAAACTAAGCATAGCTTGTACCATGGGACCCAGATAACTGATACAATACCTAAGTATTCTATCAGTTATCTGGGATTTGATTGTAAATACATATATAGAATACAATATAACACCCAGCCACAGAACAAACATCGATGTTCATCACACAAATGTTTGTCCCGGGCAGGAATCGAACCCACAACCTATTATACTTCACAGACAGACAGACAGTTTTAAGACAGAGCTACTACCAACTGAGCTAACAGCCCAGTAATTTTTTTTAAATTATTTAATTCTAATAAATATGTAAGTAGGTAGGTATGTTATTCAAACAAAATTAAACCTTACATTCACACTCCACCGCGCACGCCACCTTGTTTATAAAGCAGGGTGCATACCAGCCGCACCCCGCTAATACTGAACACGGTCAATTATACAAACATGCTGAGTGGGCATTTACATTATACAGGGGTTGGACAGACGCCGACACAAGTGACGAAAAACAAAAGTATTATAAATGCTGTGTGAGCTGTAGACCTTGCGAGTCTGTCTTTGAAAAAAAATCCATAAAATGTAATCATCATCATCATCAACAGCCTGAAGACGTACATAGCTCTCCCCCACAGAGGGGCTGCTCGCCTCCTGCATCCATCGGCTCCCTGCGGTTTTGATCAGGTCGTCAGTCCACCGAGTAGGAGCCGGCCTACGCTGCATCTTCCGGTTCGTGGTCGCCACTCGAGAACCTTTCTTCCCCATCGGTTGTCAGTTCTACGAGCCATGTGGCCTGCCCATTGCCATTTCAACTTGCCAATTCTAAGAGCTATATCGGTCACTTTATATAGCCACCATCTATAAAAACAAGCAAAAATACACGTTTGCCCCTTAAATATATATTTTATTCTGTTTTTTAGTATTTGTTGTTACAGCGGCAACAGAAATACATCATCTGTAAAAATTTCAACTGTCTAACTATCACGGTTCATGAAATACAGCTTGGTGCCAGACGCACAGACAGACAGACAGCGGAGCTTTAGTAATAGGGTCGGTTTTACCCTTTGGGTACGGAACCCTAGAAATGGATTAAACCGACTTCAATCGCAAGTATTCCGTTGTCGCTGTGTGGTTCTGGTTTGCGAATAGGACCATCCCATCTCTTCCCGTAGGTGCCGTAAGAGCTGGCTAAGGGAATATCCAGGGAATGGGCAGCAGCATTCTCCTCGGTACATCAAAATCTTCTGCGATCACCAAGCCACTCGCTGATCCATATCCTAAGCGAGCTGAATATCAGTAAACAAAGATATAATATTATTACGAATTATAATTACAGACACAATAAATTTATAATAATTACGGCAATTATAGATAATTACCTATGTACCACAATTATACATAACTACATAATGTATTGCATACATTGTGTTAGTAGGCCAGCATGTTGGGTACGCTACCTACCGGTAGTGGGCTGGAGCACTTGGACTGCCTATAGGCCATCGCGGCTATTATACAGTCCATAAGTGTTCTTTGTAGTAGGTAGTGTAGCTAGTTTAGTTTAGTTTTTATTATTGTAGTAGTTAGCTTGAGTAATAAAGGCAATTTAACCGTTAAAAAAAATTGTGTTAGTATAGCAATACTCGTTATCTATCATATGTTTTGTGACTTGTAAGATTATCTTATTAATATCAAATAAATAAATAAATAAATAAAAAGCCACCTGCCAAGCGTGGTGATTATGGCAAACTTTTCTATGATAAGCGTCCAAAGTGGTGTTTTATGAGGGAGGCTTGTGTTCAGCAGTGGACGTCTTCCAGCTGTTGATATGTTGTCTTGTCTGTCTTCGAAGATCTTCATCAGATCTTCACCAAACTTACAGGGAGTACACCGTTAAGGTTGTACCAACCATACATAAATCACGAGAACCGATCCCGAAATCTCGAAGAAATCGGTGAACATACATAAAAAAATGTAGTCAAATTAAAAACCTTCTTTTTTTTAAGTCGGCTAAAATACGCGTAGACATGCGTTATCGACAGAAGATAAGAAAATGCTGACAGCATTATAATCTACATTACACGATGCAGAATTAATGCATGTTTGACACATAATTGTATGCGCAAATTATTACAATAATCTTTTTATTGTATCAGCCGGTGTCAAGTGACACTAAGGTGGCGCCACACTACCCTGGAATGGGTACTGGGGATCTAGCACAGATGCCTTTCCATATGCGTTAACGCCAAACGCTAACAGTATTCAGTATTTCTCCAGTTATCTCATCATCATCATCATTAACAGCCTGAAGACGTCCACTGCTGAACATAGGCCTCCCCAGAGCGCGCCACCTTGAGCGACTGCTCGCCTCCTGCATCCATCGGCACCCCGCGGTTCTGACAAGACCGTCGGTCCACCGAGTGGGGCCGGCCTACACTGCGTCTTCTGGTTCGTGGTCGCCACTCAAGAACCTTTCTTCCCCATCGGTTGTCAGTTCTACGAGCGATGTGGCCTGCCCATTGCCATTCCAACTTGTTAATTCTAAGAGCTACCTATATATCGGTCACTTTAGTTCTCCTGGGGATCTCCTCGTTCCGGAGCCAAGAGGGGTCGGTTCCAGTTCTATATTATTTAAAAAACAAAATATTTAATTGGAAGGAGTTTTTTTTTGTATAATGAGATTGAGAGTCGAATATATTTATTCTCAAGAACTTAAATAACATATAACTCATATACCATTAATAATACCTAACATAAAATATATCGACCTGTGAAGCCTAATTCGTCCAATTACAGTCATAAAAAGTTTTTACCCGCAAAGAGGGCGTTTAAATGTTTATTTCTGGTTAATAATTAGGAATGCTGAAGCCAGAAATAAACATTTAAACGCCTTTTTGTGGGTAAAGACTTTTTTTATGACGGTCATTGGACAAATTAGGCTTCACAGGTCGATATAGTTCTAATCATTAAATTCAACATTAATACAATATACAAATACAAATTTCTTTATTGTTTCAGTATAAAAGATACACATAATAAGTTACAACCCTGCCCTCTGCTTTAGTATAAACTGTGTTGCAGGGGGCAGTGTCTTCCCTTATGGTACAAATAATTTTAATACGACAATGCAATTGTAAAACAATATTAAGTATAAAAAGGTAACATTTAAAATGCATTCAAACCACAATAAAAAATCGTGTCTGCACAAAATTAGGTTATTCCTGTCTGTCCCCGAATTCTAATTCTATCTCTATTTACATGTCTGTTATTTCAAGAAACTATGTATACAAACGCGGTGCCAAATATTGATTTTTTTTCCATTGGTGGGTCGTTACACTAGCGCGGCAAATTCAAATTTTCTTGCGTTCTTTTGCCTATAATAGCTTAATTACTAAACGTGATCATATTAAAACTGATTTAACGTAAAGAAATAGAACGTATCAATAAATTACGATTAAAAGTATCTCCTAGATATCATTGGTTTAGCGACAAATGGCAATAAACAAATTTCGTCTTAGTTTTACAGTCTATTGCTATTTGTCGCTAAACCAATGATATGTAGGTGATACTTTTAATCGTAATCTGTTGATACACTCTATTTATTTGCGCGACATTAGTTTTCATGTAATCACGTTTAGTAATTAAGCTATTATTGGCAAAGGAACGCAAGAAAAATTTGAATTTTCCGCGCTAGTGAAACGTTCCACCTTAAGGGTGCTGTGTACGCAGATCCACTGTCTCGCTCGCGCATTGTGACATTTTTGAAGATAATTAATAATTGAATTTACTTACGCAAAATCTGACTAAACTATGTCATCATGGATAACATTACAACTGTTTAACAAAAATATCATATTAATCCAAACAAGATTTCTTTTATTATTTATTCTTCTTCTTCTTCTTCTTCTTTATTTAAGTAGAAGCACTTTTCAACACACCAGTACACAATAGCACATTAGTATTATCAACACAATACGTTCAATTGAGCTTGTTTCCTACACCGAGGGCGCAGAATACTAACGAATACATACTGAGATTTGCACACTAGAAAATTAGATGTAGTGTAATTGTTGAGGATCGCTGGATAAGCTTGTAAAGCTGGTACGCGTTTAGGGGATTATGGGGGCATTGGGTGGCGCACCTTGAAGTGATTTATGCTCGTCTGCACTCAGTTTGACAGCTTTTAAATTTGCATTTATCCCTCCATGACGTACCTACTGCAACGCTTTTGGGTACGTTCTAGCCAGGCTCGGATAGGGGGGGGGGGGCGCAGGGGGCGTATTTTATAAATAAGAGAGGTCTAAGAAACTCCACCTTTTTATAAGTCAAAAAGCAAAAAAGAGCCAATATATCCTATTATTTGTATAATGAATAATAGGTGGTAGGACTTTTCCGCAAAGTTCGTCTAGGTAGGTACCACCGCTTTGCCAGTTATTCTGCCGCCAAGCAGTAGTGTGCAAGCACTACTGTGTTCCAGTTTGAAGTGCATAGCTAGTGAAATTACTGGGCAAATGATAAATCTCACAGTCTAGTGATCTGTGAATTTCTAGACTGTGGCTGATATCTCAGATTGACGTGCAGTGTCATGCGAAGCTTTATATTATAGAGTTTCGAGTGACACTGCAAACACAGTGCACTGCGGCTGCATGGGCAGCCATGTCACTTAACATTAGGTGAAAGACTAGCCCGTCACGTCATTCATTAACATTAAAAATTTTTAGACGGGCAATGTGCCTTTACTACTCAAGCTAACTACTACAATAATAAAAACTAAACTAAACTAGCTACACTACCTACTACAAAGAACACTTATGGACTGTATAATAGCCGCGATGGCCTATAGACAGTCCAAGTGCTCCAGCCCACTACCGGTAGGTAGCGTAACCAACATGCTGGCAGCATTGCCACGTTGAATTGCAATGCTGATGCGTTGGGCCAAATAAGTGCCAGCATTTTGGTCACGCGTCGCGTTAAAAAAGTACCTATATAATTTGACTTTGACCTTAGTTCCTTTGTCCAGGTAATCCACTGTTCGGGGTACCTCCGCGCGCGGCGGTTCGGCGAAGGATCAGCGCCGCTCGGTCTGATCGCCGTGGGACACTCGTTACCGCCGTCAGCCGTCACCGAACTCAAGCTCCACTCCAACATGTTCATGTTCCGGGCGTCACTTGACATGCGGCTCATCTTCTTGGACGCCAGGTGAGATTCTATAAGAACAGGTGGTAGGACTTTTCTGCTGTTCGTCTAGATAGGTACCACCGCTTTGCCAGTTATTCTGTCGCCAAGCACTGTGTTCCGGTTGAAGGGCTAGCTAGTGAAATTACTGGGCAAATGAGACTTAATGATCTGATAATACAGTAATCTTATTACTAGACTGTACGGGAATGACATTACCTGCGGAGAAGCGATTTCCGCAGGTAATGTCATTCCCATACATTTTGAGTTATCGTTTGGTGTTAACGCTAATGGAAAGGGATCTTTGTTAGACCCCCTGGCCCTTAACCATAGATTACTAAATATGTTAGTCCTTAACCTTTACTAGGTACCTACCACAAAATTGTTTGATTACCCACAACAAACAAAAGTTAGGATGTCTAACTTTCATCTGTTACCTATTCTAGTACCTATAGGTCTCGGTTTAGGTTCCCCGAAGCCCTAACCGGGCATTGTTAAGGTCGCGCCGTTTCACGCCGTGATTGCCGTGAACTATTAATGTTGAACTTGCGAGACGGGCGGTTGTCCAATGTTGTCGCCATGGGGAGCCGATACGAGATTTGCCGACACAAAAATCGACACATTTTTTTACATAACGTCTTCAACTGACCCAGGTGTAACCTCGCGAGAATTCATCAAATGATACATAAATATCTAGTGTAATTCCACAAAAAAAAAAAAAAAAAAAAAAAGTGATATTTGGCTGAAAAGTACCACACAGCTAAATATTAAATACATTTTTAATAGTACTTTAGAGATCTTTATACCGTGATTATGTAGTGAAAATCGTGAAATTTTAAAACAAATTCAACGCCTTATTTGGTGATACTATATAGATTTAGTTAAAAGGGGAGTATGAGCCACACATGCTTAGTCATGGTCCTGTGGCACTCTACTTGTTGCTAATGCCGCATACCATCATACTACTGCTACTTTCAATTATTGTGAATCCTAGTTCCACTGTTACAGAACGAGACTAATCAATCAAAAAAAATCAATCATTCGTGTCTCCTTCCAAGCAGGATGCAACGTAGTTTTTTTGACAGCCTCTGTTGTGTGGTGGTTGAGCAGGTCGGCTCATAACCCGGAGGTGGCGGGTTCGATTCCTGTGACAGGGCAAGTATTTGTGGGCAGGAAAAAAGCCACCAATCATCCTCGTAGTTCCTGGTTCCCTAGATACAGAGAATTCTATTCCAAAAAAGAGAGAGGGTCCAAATTCTATGTATGTTATCGTTGGGCGCTATTTTAGAAAAGTTTTTTCGGATTAATTTGGATTTTATACTTTATTAGTTTAATAAGATACTTAATTAAACACTGATTAATCTTTCCGAGCTAGTGAGGCGAAAAATATATTGTTTTAGAAGCTTTAAGACTACATCTCAAGTCTCAATAAGTATGACTAGACAGCAGGTATGACTAAATCTCAATATGACTATATTGCCTGCTTAGATCCTATCATTTATTTTAAAATCATAGCAGTTTATCAATGGTACTGCACAAAACTATAAGCAAATTCTGCGCTTAACATAAGTATGAAGATCTTTAAGGATAAACTCCTGATAACGAAGAAGACAAAAGCCTCATCTTAGGAAATCAATGTCCGACCGCGACCTTTGCAATTTCATCAACCCATCTCGCTTTGATTGCCTCCTACCTTTCTTCGGCGACCACTCTCTCAGTATTTTACCCCATTTAAGTTGAAATCATTGTCTACGGGTTATCGTCAGCCAAAGATTATAAAGCCCGTTGATAGCTCGTGAACATAATTTCTCGTACAAACACGACTCACCAGCGCGGGCAGGGGCCGCGGTAACAAAACGAGACGAAGTTATACAAAATTACAAAGAACAGAGCAGGATGGAACAAAAGACATGGACACGGGTTCCCGTGATTTATTAGAAATTAGTGGTTGAAATACACCACTAATTTTCGTATGAAGGGAAGTTGTATCATTGGTCAACTGGATTTATAGTCAATGTCGTCAGGCAATGGAAAAGCGCCCGCCGTCGTCCATTGTTCGACCGATACGTACGACTTTCTCGGAATGCAGTGAGTTATCGCGACGTACTGTACCTATGTACGCGTTAAATATAGCTTATTTATTATTGTAGGAGTAAGATAATTAAGTAGATGAAAGGGTCCCCGTTGTCGAAAGCCGACAAGGAGGATATAATATAATCATCATTATACCCGCCCCCTAATTACCTAACTCGCAACAGGTTTGCGACGGGCGTAAATCTCGCGGTGATTGCTGTCATACATCATTAGTGGTGTCGAGAATGTATGCTTCGCTACTGCTGTCGCATTGCTGTTGCAAATTTTACGTAATTACCCCGCCGTGCTACTTTCCAACCAACGCATACCGAACCAAACCGAGCTGGTTTTGATAAAATTTTAATCCCGGAAAATTTATAGTTTCTTGGGAAAACCATATTGGAAGGACGAAGAAACTAAGCATTGAGCACGGCTAGGTTATTACGTAAAGTTTGCAACAGGTGTAAACGCAATCATTGCTGTCAAACGTCACTTTGGCAGAGCAGAAAGCGATCACCGTCTGTCGGACAATCGATGAACTAAAGTGCATTATTTTGTTTCCGTCTATTGCTGTTCTGTTGCTAGTGGCGCTAGTATCAAAGGCCAAAATGAATTCAGTGAGCGGCGAGCAACAGGCGGGCGACTGCGAGTTGCGACCGATTGCTAAGTGTTTGCTGTCGTTTGCTACTGCTGTTGCTTTGTTACTGCTGTTGCTTTGCTATTTTAATTTTTACATAATACGGGTGCCGGTATACCATTGACTTTGAGTGACACACTTGCTTTTATAGTACCTATACAATGGGCAGCATATGGACCTTTTGACACCCTTCATTTATTGGTATTTTAAAGTTAGTCGAAAAATAACAGACACGTATTTTTATATCTTGTTTTTAATGCATTTAAGTATTAAAATTATATAACTTTTAAAAACATTGGTTAAATGTGATGCTAAATTAAGATTCTAGCTAGGAGTCAGATAGAAAAAAATAACCGACCAAGTGCGAGTCGGACTGGCGCACGAAGGGTTCCGTACCATTATCTATATAAACGAGCAAAAAAATCACGTTTGTTGTATGGGAGCAGCCTTAAATAGTTACTTTATTCTTTTTTTTAGTATATTTGTTTTTATAGCGGCAACAGAAATACATCATCTGTGGAAATTTCAACTAACTATCACGGTTCATGAGATACAGCCTGGTGACAGACGAACAGACAGACAGACGGATGGACAGCGGAGCCTTAGTAATAGGGTCCATTTTACCCTTTATGTACGGAACCCTAATAAAACGCATTTGTGTTGCAAAGTTTTTTTAAACTGTCATACTGTCATTGTACTAAAGGTTTCACACGTCGTCATGAAAAATGCTCATTTTGTTTTTGATACTTGAGAAATAGTGAGTATAAACAGAGATTACAGCCTCTGTGGTGTGGTGGTTGAGGTCGGCACAGAACCCGGAGGCGACGGGTTCGATTCCCGCGACAGGGGAAGTATTTGTACAGAGGAAAAAAAAGCGCAAATACTTGTCCTGTGCCTGGGTGTTGTGGAACCATGGTCCTCGTAGTTCCTGGGTCCCTAGATACAGGGAATCCTAGTTAGGGTCCAGGATCTAAGTATATGATGATGATGAGTCAGGAAAAAAAATTCGATAAGTCGTTGTTGTTTCTCAAAACCTGATATTTTTATACGAGCTCTTTATAGGAAAATCTCGCAGGGTTTTCGAGTTTCGGTATATATACCTTGCAAAAATGAAATGTTATCCGCTACTTACAGGTATTGATTTTCAGGGATACCTTACAAGGTGAGTTTGATTTGGTACGTTATCCCGAAAAGGGGGGAATGGGACCATGAAGCCCACAAGTTGTGAGAGCCTTACTAGACACTGCGTGTTCCAAACCTCCATACTAAACAACAAATTCACTCACAAAATTACACGTGCAATCGCTACGAGAGTTAACAAGATACTAAAATAAATAAACAAATACATTTCTAAACATAGGTCGTCGAACTCATTTAAGTGCATTTGGTCAAGGACGACGTTCAACCACCCAGCTGCGCTAGGGCTATCTTCGAACGTAAACTTTACATGGCATTTCTTCAATGAAAAGCTATTGATTTAGAAAAGTCGTAGAAGAAACATTGTCTACCTTGGGGAGTAGTTTTAATGCTGGTACACGCGGTTGAACCCGCAGGGCGAAGCTATGTATATTATAATTTATTTAAATCCACGTCTTTTATCTGTCTCACCATACAAAGACGATATCCATAATCGAAACGGTATCATATTGCGGCCATCTGTTGCTCAGGTGTGCCTTCATGTTTTGTAACGCAACACCTAGGGCTTATGTTTTCCTGGTACTTCTATCTAGGTATTAGACAATAGTTAGTACGTGTCTATGACCTATCTAGATTATTGTTAGTATTTCATTGCTAATTTTAAAACATTGGGATTTTGTGTGGTCTATTTTTTTACTGTAGACTAATATAGCTTTTGCTGCGGGCTTTGCTTGGGTTTTGGTTGCAGTGTTTCCATAAAACAGTATTATGAACCTACCAGAAATACCGGAATATATGCTCTTACATTTTACGATTGTCATTGTACCATTTTAGTAGGCGTTAAATTAGTGTGTATGTAATACTAGTATTAGAGATGCATAAAGCGGCAGATATTTATCGCAAATCCCAAAAATGGAAAAAAAAAAAAAAGAATTTTTAGAAGAAATTTAAGATTTGAATTTTTTTATTTTTTTTTTCGATTTGATTTGATTTTTTTTTTGTTTTTTTTTTTTATTATTTTTATTTTTATTTGTTTTTTTTTTTTTGAGATTTTTGAAAGAATTTTTATAACATTTGTATATCATGTAGTACTGTTGAAGGTCCATAAATAAAAAAGATAGCTTGCAAACTGTTTTTTGTTTTTGTTTTCTTTATGTAATTTGCGTCAAAATAATGGCAAGGAGGGATCAATGTATAAATAAACATTATTGGGAGAAATTTTACTAGGTGGTAGGACTTTTCTGCAAAGTTCGTCTAGGTAGGTACCACCGCTTTGCCAATAGTGTCGCTATAGCTAGTAGCATTTAGTAGATAGCAGTTTAGTATAAAGGTATAAAGTATAGTGTTTCTAAGATCGGTATATGAACGTCATTTTTATCAGATGTTCTATCACAAGCTCAATTTCGTTCGATCATAATAATTAACTATTGCTACTATTTTTTCGAACTAAAATGACCGAGATGGCTCTTATAGAATTAGCAAGTTGAAATGGCAATGGGCAGGCCACATCGCTCGTAGAACTGACAACCGATGGGGAAGAAAGGTTCTCAAGTGGCGACCACGAACCGGATGCAGCGTAGGCCGGCCCCACACTCGGTGGACCGACGATCTGGTGAAAGCCGCGGGGAGCCGATGGATGCAGGAGGCGAGCAGCCGCTCAAGGTGGCGCGCTCTGAGGGAGGCCTATGTTCAGCAGTGGGGTAGGCTGTTAATGATGATATAGATGACTATTATTTTAACTATTTACTTTACTTATTTATTTATTTTATTTATTTAACTCTACATTGTTCTGTAGATCTGTAGTTTTTTAATAAATATTCTTAGTTTGATTTATATCCAACTATTCACTAATCTAGGTGCTAATGCTAACCTAACCTAACCATGTGCATCTGGTAACATATCACACTAAATTCTTAAATAAAAAATCGAATATATTCTAAATTCAAAACAAATAATAACTGCTAAAATGAATCTATCCAATCGTACGTGCTAAAGGGCGCGCGGAAAAGATGTCTTCCGCGCGGTCAGCACAAAGTTGTCGAGTCGAACGGTTGTAAAAACATTGATGATTCACTGTTCCGCGAAGTCAGCTGGGAAATGCAGGGTCAACAAGTTTTTGTTATGTTTGATTAAGACCACGTGTTTTGTGATGTAACTTTGAAATTTAATTCAAATATTTTTTTTATAACAGTCGCGATAAAATCTTAATAATTATAAGTATTTTTTTTTACATTTACATGATTTTTAATAGGTTTAAATTCATTCAACTTTTTTTTATTTCGGAACAAAAAGTAGTAACAGTTTGGCTTTGGTAGTGTAAGCCATTGCGGGTGCGAGGTTTAACTCAATTCAGTTACAGTTCGACATGAAAACTGAAACTTCTTAAAATGAACATTTATTAATTAAATAAGTACTTATAAATCTAAATCTAAATCTAAATCTAGTACATTATTGAGTTAGGATATAGATTTTTTTTTAACGGGAAAATTGCCTTTATTACTCTAGCTAACTACTACAATAATTAAAACTAAACTAAACTAAACTAAACTAAGCTAAACTAAACTAAACTAGCTACACTACCTATTACAAAGAACTAATTAGATTATATAGATTAATTTGCAATTAAAATGCCTACCTTTGCTAAGGTTTTGAAACTTAATTCAAATTAGTAAACTCATGTTATTTTTATGAAATAATTAGTAATATTTTTGTTATATGTTTTATCAATTATTAAGAAATGGCCTATTTTACTTGAGCAATTATTCGTTATACGAATCGATTGCATACAACAGATAATAGTTACTAATTCCAAAAGTTAATGTGACCCAATATATTTATAGGTAACATTTATACTATTGTCATTATAACAGAAAAAGAGAAATAATATAAAATAGGTAAAAAAATTATAATACTTATTTTAATTAAAACCTGCTGAATCCGTTTAGATTAAATTTTACACTTATTGTTGGATTGTTAGGCTTATTATTAAAGACATTTTAAGTTGCTTCCTCTTTTCATAGTGAGTAATGAAGTTGATTTTATTCTTCAATAGCCTCCTTTTTAATATTGTTGTCTTCATCATTCTAGTTTAATCCACTAGCTGAATCACAAGAACCTTTTTTCTATTTATTGCTATTTACCAGCCACTGCCTAAATATTAACACCGTTTAGTATTCCAATTTATTTTTAATGCACTCAAAAAACAATTAAACATAAGCAAGTAGTGTAAAAAGTATAATTTATTCAAATATTTTTATATTCACATAATTAATAGGCTAAATGATACAAAGAATCAAAAGATGCAATCGTTGGCCATTCAATAAAAGTTTAAATATATACTTGGTTCTTTTTTTGCTGCATAATCTGTGTAAATTAAAAACATGCCAACTCACGGTAGGTCGCAACTAAGATGCGCCCGCACCACCCTCTGTCAAAAGAGTCGCTCTTTGCGTTGCACGTAATCAACGGAAATCGTTGCCAGGTTCTGTGTTTCTTGAAACGTATAAACTGGGTGTTTTCAAGGCCCGAGTGATTTAGTACCTTCTAGATTTTCCATCTTCGGCCACACACATCGTGACTTATCTGACCGTGGTTGGTCGTACTAGACCAAAAAAAAGATTTATATTTAACCTAAAAAGTTTAGTAACTAAAGAAACTCCATTCCATCCTCTATTCTCTATAACGAGGGTGTACAAAAACAAAGCGTTTCACTGCACCCTTATCGGTAATTGGCGCTCGTTACCCTTCACAATATCGGTACATCCTGTATTATTTATTAAGTGCATTGACTATCCGAGTGTTCCTGGTTCCTGACGTAAGAATAGGACCACTCTTCCCGTGGGTGCCGTAAGAGCCGGCTAAGGGAATATCCAGGGAATAGGCAGCAGAATTGATCACCTTTATACGCCTCCTAACTGCGTCTTCCGGTTCGTTGTCGCCATTCGAGAACTTTTCTTCGCCATCGGTTGTCAGTTCTACGAGCGATGTGGCCTGCCCATTGCCATTTCTATTGCTAATTCTAAGAGCTATATCGGTCATTTTAGTTCTGCGGATCTCTTCATTCAAATGTATAGTTAATGTATAATTAACAACTCACTATTGTACAGGATTGGATTCTGAAATAGATTGTGTCACAAGGGGCCAATTTAATGTATTTAGGGGGGAGAGCGATTGTTTGAATCCAGAGCGAAGTGAAAGGATTATGAGTAGAATCCTAAGCGTAGCGAGGGATTCAAAGTACGCCGCTCGAGGTTAACAAGGAAATGTAAATCTTTATAGATAACCGGGTAACCAATAGGAAAATGTTTTTCTTGTTTGACACCCAGTTATCAAACTTTGATAACTCTTTTTTTGTTATGTTATCGAATGACATGACGAGCTAGTCGTTCGCCTGGTTTTAAGCGACACGGCCACCCATAACGGATTGCAGTGTCACTCGGAACTGTAAATTAAAGTTTCGCGTGACACTGCGCACGTCATCCTGAGACATCACACAGTCGAAAAAAGTTTTCTAGACTGTGAGATCAGTTCGTAAAGTCTCATTTGCCCGGTAATTTCACTAGCTACAATGCCCTTCAAACCGGAACACAGTAGTGCTTGCACTCTACTGCTTGGCGGCAGAATAACTGGCAAAGCGGTGGTACCTACCTAGACGAACTTTGCAGAAAAGTCCTACCACCTAGTAAAAGGCTATTATTATTATACTATAGGTAAGGTAGTAAGAACTTCCCGGCCCTTTCCCTTCGCCGCCCAATCTGTTTCGAGAGCTATCGAGCGCCCTCCCGTTTCAAAGTAATTGACGCAAGTTCTTTAGTCAACAGTTTTTACGGGTGAAAGATAAAGAGCCCTTGTGCAGTGTCGGGTTACATTCGTGCTAATTGATTGTTTTGGATATCAATTTAGGAGGTTTTTTATGATAAAAGTTTTTGCACGTTACATGGCAAGCACGATATGGCGACATTGTTGTGATAAATAATAGGTACCCGCTTTGCCAGTTATTCTGCCGCCAAGCAGTAGTGTGCAAGCACTACTGTGTTCCGGTTTGAAGGGCATTGTAGCTAGTGAGATTTGGCAAATGAGACTTTACGAACTGATCTCATAGTCTAGAAAACTTTTTTAGACTGTGTGATGTCTCAGGATGGCGTGCGCGGTGTCACGCGAAACTTTAGTTTGGAGTTCCGAGTGACACTGCAATCTGTTATGGGCAGCCGTGACCCTTAACATCAGGTGAACGACTAGCTCGTCATGTCATTCACTTACATAAAAAAAACGATATGGCGACATTTTTGTGATAAATAATAGGTGTGGTCTTTCATCGTACGAAGCTTTTTTAGAATTCTGTCAGTTGTATATTTATTTATTTATTTTGGTTAAAAATATAACAAATTCTAACCAATGGTCAAAATGATGAACCCAAAGTAATTCTACCTATAGCGATATACGTTTAACTTCCTTGGATGAACCATTTTCGGGTAGGTAGGTACGATTGGGTGCAACCAAGAGACGACTAGAGCTAGGTAAATGACTCTTTTTTTTAAATTTTTTGGCTGTTGCTTTCAAACTCTTTAATGCAGTTTTACTTTCTGTATCCCCAGGGTTGCCACTCTAACCGGCTACGAGCCCCAGGATCTCATCGAGAAGACGCTGTACCACTACATCCACGGCACCGATGTCCTGCATATGCGATATTCGCACTGTACACGTGAGTGTTCATCTATGTGACTAGCTTTCGCCGGTGGGTTCACTTGCTTTGAGGCCTTTATGGTCTTAGTTGCGTCCATTCGCTGTCTTTCGCTCGAAAAACAGTATCCTCGAATAAATACGGCTTTTATTAATTTAAGTTTGCCTTGTGGTCCCGCAGCCGTATTATGTAAAAGTTACAACTGCAGTAGCAAAGCGACAGTAAACGCATAGCAATCGGTCGGGCGCCCGCCTGTTCCTCGCCTGAATGCACTTTGGCCTTTGATACTAGCGCCACTAGCAATAGAACAGCAATAGATAGAAACAAAATAATGCAATTTAGTTCATCGATTGTCCGACAGACGGTGATTTAGCGCTCGATCGCTTTCTGCTCTATCAAAGTCATTTGACAGGAATGATTGTGAAATTTACGCCCGTTGCAAACTTGTTGCGAGTTACGTAATTAGCCAGCCGGTGTTTGCCATGTGCAAATAGGACCACTCTTCCCGTGGGAACCGTAAGAGCCGGCTACGGGAATATCCAGGGAATGGACAGCAGCATTCTCCTCGGTACATTAAAATCTGCGATCACCGCCTGCCAAGCGTGGTGATTATAGCAAACCCCCTATGATAAGAGTTCAAAGTGGCGTTTAAAATGTTCAGGACCAGACTCAAAATATTTTTATTAGTCCATCAAAAAGCTCAGGAAGCGCTAGTGCACGATACAAGTGTTATATAGACATGCTAATTATGTTTTGTTTTTACCTTGTCATCCTTTCCCTTTCTGTTACCGTTTCTCTTTTTGCCACCTGTATTGATTATAATGCTAGACCATGAATACTTTTTTTTTTTTTACTTTATTATTGGAACACTGTGTACCTAAACGCTTAATCTGCCCGGTGACGCTGTAAACCGCCCGGTGACGCTGTAAAGGTCGGTAGAGACCAACAACACTAGCCCGTTCAAAAAAAAAAAAAGAAAACCTAAACGCTTAATTGTAGGTACCTGTTTTTGTTGTTTTAGTTGCATAATTATCTTTCTTTTTTCATTGTTGTATTTTCTGTTATAATTATGTAACTGTTGGTGTGTATCCGCTCCGTGGTTTCACCAAGAGGTCCCAACGGAAGACCAGCGCTGGTTCAACTGAACCAGCGTAATGCTGAGTTGGGGCCTATTTGTGACAACATTTATCTTTTTTTTTTATTCCTGTTAAAATATTATGTATCTTTTTTTTTTAGTAATTGTTGTTTACAAATAAATAGACTTTCTTTCTTTCTTTCTTTCTTTCTTTCTTTCTTTCTTTCTTTCTTTTCTTTCTTTTATGGGGAGGCCTATGTTCAGCAGTGGACGTCTTGCTGACGTATGTGCCTGAAACATTGAGCCCTGATTGTTACAGTCTTAACAAAAGGCCAGGTGACCTCGCGTTACTACCGCTTCCTCACCAAGTCCGGGGGATGGGTGTGGATGCAGAGCTACGCAACTATTGTTCACAACTCGCGGTCTTCCAGACCACATTGTATTGTATCTGTCAACTATGTACTCAGGTGAGGCCATAATCTTTTTTTTTTCTTTATATTTTGGCTCCACACATAGTGTATTTAGCCAGTGTCAAGTTTTGTAATTTTTCATCGTATTATGGATATTTTCACTTAAAGTCAAGTCATAGTCACAGTCAGTGTAGTCATGGTCTAGTCTAAGTCATAATCCAGTCTAAGGCATGCCCTAGTAAAGTAGTGGCAACTTTAATAGAGGCTTCTATGGAATTTTGGAAGCAACACGAAAAACCACGTTTCACTACATTATATCACTTGCCCACACTCATGCTCGTAATTCAGCACTTAATGCGTAAAACACCACCAATTTTAAACATTAACACTGGAAAAAGCATAAGTTTTGTAAAATAATACAATGCAACGACGTGAACTTTTCCGCGTTCCCACCAAAAAAACCATAATAGTTGTCATCGATAAAAAAAATTATAACCAAAGTGTATAAAACAGCATGCTTTCGTTATTTGATATTGCTACTTTTAAGCGTTACGTCGAAAACCGTTATTTAGCAATAAAATATCACTGTAACTAGTGACAACCAAAGTGAAGCCGTTAATCACGTTGATAACTCTCCTACAGTGATATTGAAGAGAAACACCTTATCCTGAACCTCGAGCAAGGTCCGCCGAAAGTGAAGCACTCCTCCCCGCCTGCCGTCTCCACCGCACTGCAACGACACGAGAAAATGAACCCTCATGTCAATGAAACAGAGTTCAATGGGGACTCCACTGGTAAATAGTATATTATTACTTTTGATCGCCAAAGCGTGCGAGAGACTAAGATTCAACTTTTGGTTTAACTAATAGCATTTTATGTTGAAACTCAATATGTAACTCTTTGCTATATAAATTATTTTCTTTTGTAGAATAATTAACTTCCTTTGATAAAAATCAAAGGAAGTTAGCTTTTAAATTAAATATTATCGATAGCCAAGAACTTATTCATTAAACTTAGGTAGAAACTCTCAAATATATCAACACAAAAAAAACAATACCAACAAATATTAATGTTACTTATAACATTTTCAGGAAGTTATGCCTACCCTGAATACTCCCTTCCCGTTATCCCCCCGTACGATAACCAAGAAGACTACCACCAGCACAACTACCAAGATATTTTCTACGAAAACTACCCGGAAGCGGAAGTACAGCAAAACAACTACATCTACCCACAGAACCAACGGCCCTTCTCCGCGTCATCATCGTCATGCTCCTCAGTTGAGGGTTCAGACCCTAATCAGTATAACTACACTAATTTGATTAGCTTTTATAACAATGGCCAGCAAAATGGACGGCCTTTGGAAGACTTTGGCGGGAGTTTCGGCAAGGTGGCGGCCAGTCCCGCGGTTCAAGAAGGCTATACGAGTGTAATTGTTGATAACACGCAGCAATTTCACCACCACGGGGGCGGTGTCAATGAATTTGTACATTGACAAACAATAAAACTGTAAAATCGTTCATTTGGAAATCTTTCCCGTGTAACACCTAATATTAACATTGGTTTTAAAATAACTGTCATAAAAAATATGTTTAAGAATTTCGACAAGATGGCGGCATGCTAACGTTATTTTAGTTACGTAGCTTGCAGCCTGATAATCGTTGTCTCTTAAAAATAACTTATGTTGTTACCAATCCCTACAATTAATTATCATATAAAAGATTTTCAGCCACTGCATGGCCAGTAAGTGCTAATGTTACAAATAACAATAACGCGTCACGCTAACGTTGCAATGTAACGTATTTTCTGTAATGAAAAATAACTAACAGGTTGAAAATAAGTTAC
Source organism: Ennomos quercinarius (assembly GCA_910589525.2). Taxonomy (NCBI): domain Eukaryota; kingdom Metazoa; phylum Arthropoda; class Insecta; order Lepidoptera; family Geometridae; genus Ennomos; species Ennomos quercinarius. Next base: position 5,011,976 of record OU342515.1, read on the forward strand.
GAATAGTGTTCGCTAATCAAGTTCCAAGTAATGAACAAGTTGTAAATTAGTATGTACATAATAGATATTAAATTAAGTACAGTTAATATAAGGATACATAAAGGAATATATAAATAAATGCTGCAACATCAAGTAAAAACATTTAAATTAATACTACCTAATTTGTTTTAGCATCTATGTAACCGGTATTCTCGTTTACCTAGGTTTTATTTTATGCACTGACTTTGTAAATAATAAGAGTTGAAATACTATAATAACTACCTATATTCGTAGTGATTTAATGTAGACATATTTAATAAAAGGCTTCGGCCAAAATATCAAAGTATAGGACAATAATTAGCTTGTAATCTCGATTCGCAGTCTTTTGAATGTATGTAGGAATGGTAAAGATAATGATGAAATGAGGTAGGTGCTTAATGCTCATCTTGGTCGCTAGGTAGTGTATCTAAAACTGCAGTTGGATCTTTAAAATTTGACACGTTTCAACATCTATACACAAAAAAAATTAAACGCTGTCCATCGGTTAACGCAAGTACATGTCCAAATGAACCGATTTGGCTATTTTTCATTTTGATACGTAGTCCAAATTAGGTTTATAATGGAAGAAAATTTAGAAAGCTTTCCGGTAGATTTTTAATCGAGAGAAAACTGAACATTTTTTTCAGTGGAGTTTTTGTAGGGACTATATATGATTGGTTCAACTAACTAGTTGATATCAATCATAATATTATACCTATTTAATCTCTGTACAATTGCCAAAAATAATTAGTGTACTTAACAATATTAAATCTACTTTTTTCGGGCACAGCGTGCAGCGTGACGAATGTTTGTCTAAAACTAAATGAGGCTATTATATCTATACAATTTCTATCTAATCATGAACCACCATTTAAGGAAAGGAAAAGTAGTAATTTCTGTGGACAAGTACATAAAGATTATATTCTAAGACATATATTAACTAGTTTTTTTTTTAATAGACTTACCTATGTTTTAAGTGCCATTGATGGTTGGAGTCAACTAGTCCATAATTGTAAATAACTAGTTATTTTAGATAGAATATAATTTTTCAGATGCTATTCGTTATAAGCTATATAAAATATTTATTTTTCACCTCTAGTTATAATATTTTGTAAATAATGTCTATGTCTATGAAAAAAGAAATTAATAATAAAATTAATCGCTTTTGTGGTTACTTTTTGTATTTGAGGAGATTTTGTAGGACTATTTCTTAATCTGTTTTTATTTTATCCTGGTAGGTAACGTATGAACGAATATTTTTGTAATAAATAAGGAGAATTTGATCGTTATTCTTTCGGCGGGTAAAATCAGTAATTTTGCGTGCAAGTGTAAACAAACATTTTAAAATTTGGAAGAGCACCGTATTGGTGGTTAAAAAAGCGCAAAGCGCTGTAAGCGGGAACGCTTTTTGTATACAACGTACAGCGCCTGCTTAAAATGCTCTCACTCGGCGCGTTTGTATATCGCGTCGGATAGCGTGCTTTTGACATAAAGCAGTTTTTAACACTAGAGCACTGCTATAAATGATTATAAACAATCCTGACAGAATTGTAAACTGTTGAACTTTTTTCGGTACCTGTTAATTTTCTCTGATAAAATTGATTCTTCTGTGTGACTGTAGACTTGCTTGAAAAGTGTCTTGACTTTACGACTATAAATATACCTACTTAGATCTACATATATCGTAATTCTATAATAGGTAATTACGTATAAGTAGGTAATCTTTTTTTAGTTTTTAGTTTAAATATTTCGGCAAATATTGAACAAAACAAATTGTGATATTTCAAACATATTACCTATTTATGATATTGGAATAAACTGCATTCTCTAATCATATTTCTTATCTCGTTTAATTTTAAACCTTTTTTCCTATTACCACAAAATAGATACCTTTCCTTTCCTTATTGAAGAACTATAGGCCCATCTCGCTCTTGAGTCATGTGTATAAGCTGTTTTCGAGAGTCATTACGAATCGTCTCGCACGCAGGTTTGATGAATTCCAGCCTCCCGAACAAGCCGGTTTCCGAAAAGGCTTTAGCACCATAGACCATATCCATACGCTGCGCCAGATTATACAGAAGACCGAAGAGTATAATCGGCCGTTATGCCTAGCGTTTGTGGACTATGAGAAAGCCTTCGATTCAATCGAGACTTGGGCGGTGCTGAAGTCCTTGCAGCGATGCCAAATTGACTATAGGTATATCGAAGTTTTGAAGTGTTTGTACAGTAAGGCCACTATGTCAGTCCGACTACAGGACCAGAGTACGGAACAAATTCCATTGCAAAGAGGCGTGAGACAGGGAGACGTTATTTCTCCGAAACTGTTCACAAACGCATTGGAGGATGTTTTCAAGCTCTTGGAGTGGAAAAGATCTGGCATCAACATAAATGGCGAGTACATCACTAACCTTCGTTTTGCCGATGATATAGTCATAATGGCGGAATCGCTCGAGGACCTTAGCGCCATGCTCAACGACCTCAGTAGAGTCTCCCAGCAGGTTGGTCTTAAGATGAATATGGACAAGACAAAGATCATGTCTAATGCTCATGTTCCACCTATACCGGTAATTGTTGGGAACGATACTCTCGAAATTGTCGACAAGTATGTCTACCTAGGACAGATTGTCCAATTAGGTAGGTCCAACTTCGACAAAGAGGTGGCGCGAAGAATCCAACTCGGCTGGGCAGCGTTCGGGAAGCTTCGTCCTATCTTTTCGTCCAAAATACCGCAGAGCCTGAAAACGAAAGTTTTCAATCAGTACACACTTTGCCAGTGATGACTTATGGAACTGAGACATGGTCTCTTACTGTTGGCCTCATTAGTAAGCTCAAAGTCGCGCAGCGAGCTATGGAGCGAGCTATGCTCGGTGTTTCCCTGCGAGATAAGCTCCGGAACGAGGAGATCCGCAGGAGAACTAAAGTGACCGATATATAGCTCTTAGAGTTAGTAAGTTGAAGTGGCAATGGGCAGGCCACATCGCTCGTAGAACTGACAACCGATGGGGAAGAAAGGTTCTCGAGTGGCGACCACGAACCGGAAGACGCAGCGTAGGCCAGCCCCCCACTCAGTGACGACCTGGTGAAAGCCGCGGGGAGCCGATGGATGCAGGAGGCGAGCAGCCGCTCAAGGTGCCGTGCTCTGGGGGAGGCCTATGTTCAGCAGTGGACGTCTTCAGGCTGTTAATGATGATGATGAAATACCTTTCTATTTTGTGCTATTACCTACCTACTCTTCTTCTTTAATACCATTAGGTACCTACATTGTACATAAATAGCAATGTCAGTTTTTTAAATAATTTATAGGTACCTAAGTAAGTAAACATAATCTACGATTGAACTATAAGTAGGTAGGTACTATATAGTAGGAGAGGAATGCCAATACACCAAGAAAATAGCGTAGACCAGAAATATGCCAAAAACCGATAGAAAACTAGATGGCGCTGCAAAATGAGCGGGTTATAATTTGAGCATATTTCTGATGATATTTATTTATTTTTTTTTTTTTTTTTGTTCTTCATTGGCCATGACACGGTTTGTGTATTGTGCCAGTTTTCATGTCGTTCTTCTTTTCTTTATTTAGGATTCTTGTGTCTTGTTTTTGAGTTCGGTTTAATATTATTAATTTGTTTAATTTTTACTTTTATTAAAAACGGGGAAACATGGTTTTACATTAGTAAATTTTAAACGAGTCTATTATAATAATTTACAGCTTAGGATCAGAAAAGTTGTTATATAAATTAATAATAAATTACCTACTTGTAAGTAGGTATAATATACTATATATAAAATATACATAAAAAATATTTACATAGGTATTATACAAGTAAAATTATTTTAACGAAATATTATATTACAATTTTATATCATTTAAAAGCAATAAAATGTAACGGAACGTTACTCATTTAATATTAATTTCTATTTAAATAAACATAATTACACACAATTTAAACCTACTTAAAAATTAAAACTAATAAAAATATGTACAATCTAATCCTAACTTATTTTCTAATAAATGTATATTAAATAGCTACGACGTAATCCTAGATCCTAAGTGCGGCACCTGTTTCTTAGCGCTTACTAGATCAACGCGTCCTGATTACGTCCGACCGGTTCACAAGATCTCCGCGGGGTATGTACTGGGGAAGTGGTGGTCGAGCTGGGCCACGACCGCCGGCACCGCTGACAGTCGTCACTAGACTTGTTTGTGAGCAGAACCGTATCACTTTGCCAGTTCCGAGCGCCCTAGCCGACTGTGCAATTAAAATTGAAATTAATAATTATTTTCTATACGTATTTTATATAAATTTGATAGTGTCTTCTAAACACGTTATAATAGTTTTTAGTGTGTTCCCGATATAGGGAACAACTTCATACGACAACCACTTCCACCCAACAACTTCCACCGAACAAATTTGGATTAAAAAAAAAAAAGAAAAAAAACTTCCTACTTCCGGTAGAATTTCCTACCGGCGGATGTTTTACTATCACCACTTCTGCCATCTTCGGGGTACTCCTGCTGCGTCTCCGCCTGCCGCTACCGCTTTGGGGCCATCCACCACCCAGGGGCCCCCAAAGACATCAGGAGAGTACTTTTCCCGCGGTAGTGCGTTGAAGCGTAGGAATTGGTTAAAGTGCCCAAACCCACGACCCTATAAATTTATGTGCCCTCCGTTGAACTTGCCGGTCTAACTTTTCTTCTAATTATATAATATTGTTGCGGTATACCTTGGTTTTTTTCTTTTATTCTTCCTACTAAATTAGGTAGGTAGAATTTACCATAGGGGCAAACGGCACATTGGCGCCCAACGTGGGTTTAACCAGTTTCTACCTTCTTCTGCACGTAGTTAGTTTTGCACGGTGTGTGGTTTTTTTGTAAAACGCTATTTCTTTTTTGGTTTGCAGTAGCTGAGGTGAGTATAGTGTTTCCATTTTATGGTCGATCTCGATACTTGATACTGTATTGCGAATATTTTTTTTTGTGTTGCCATTTTTTTTAACTGCTGCTAAATTTTTTATCCGTATGCTAACGGAGAATAAACCTTTGTTTTTGTTAAGCTGTACTCACACCAGTTACAATTTTTTTATTTACGCTTTTTTATTTTTGGTTGCAATTTTTTTTTTCTTGTTTATTTTTTCATCTAGGTACAATCATTCATCATCATCAAACCATAGCGTTCTGTTAAAAGCTGATTGTAACAGAACGGAGTATTTACATCATTGATCAAATTTCCTTTTGTGTGCCATTTACAACTACAATGTCGTACCCTATTAAATTTTTGTCTTTGCAAAAATCAGAATTAGAATACGAGGTTGGTGTTCGTGGAGAGACTCCTGGTTCTACTGTTGCGGATCTTAGAAAACAAATCATCAAGCTGAGTGAATGTTTTCCTTCAGAAGACATTATGTACTCGCATCTGGATGCATTGGTCGATTTAAGCAGTTCCTTAGAACTATTGGAGAAGGTAAGGCGATCGTAGATGAAGGGGTTACTGATAAAAATATTTTAACTCGTACTGAAAATATGTTTCACCATCTTTACCACAGACTGAATAGGATAAATACAGATGAGAAAACTTCACAACAACATGCAGAATGTAGTACACTTTTTAAACAGTTTTATGAAAGCTTCCTAGTGTTGAAGAAGAAGAGTGTTGATCCACTGTCTTTGCCCGGATCGAGCTCTGAGTCGCAAACTCAAAGCGCCGTACCAATTCATGTTTCGGTAACATGCGATAGTGGTACTAGAACTTCTGAATTGGGTAGGTTGAAGTTTGATGGGAAGTCTTGCGTACGCTCTTTCATCCAACGAGCTAGCGAATTTAGTGAAGCGCGCAATATTTCTGGATCAAAACTTTTTTCATATGCTACCGAAATTTTTGTGGATGACGCACTACATTGGTTTAGAAGTGTTAAGGAACAGGTATCGACTTGGGAGGACCTTGTCGTTCTCTTAAAGCAGGACTTCGATAAAACTGATTATGACTATCGATTACTCTCTGAGATTCGATCTAGAACTCAGGGTGAATTAGAGAACATAACAATTTATTTGTCAATTTTGTCAAGCATGTTTGCACGTTTGTCGAAGCCCTTGCTAGAGGAAGACAAGCTTGAAATCATCTTGCACAATATCAGACCGTGCTATGCAAGCATTTTAGCTTCAGCGACTGAAATTAAAACTATTGGCCAGTTGCGAACCCTATGTAGGAACTTTGAAAATGTTCAATCACGTTTGGTACATTTTCGTGAGCCTCCAGCTGCAACGTCTGATACTGTAGCACCTGAATTTTCTTATAAACAAGAAACAACTACATTTAATAAATCAAAACCAAACTTTAATTCAACAAATAATACAAACTACAATGATTTTAAAAACAAACAACAAAATACATATAATATGAAACCTAATGCTAATAATAATAATGTTAATGAAAAATATTTACATGCTATACACAAAGGTGATTCTGATTCTGACAGGAAACTACCTTACTGTCCTCGCTGTCGTAATAACTCACATAGCTTGAGCAACTGCCAGAATACTGAAATTATGTGCTTCAAGTGTGGTTTTAAGGGTGTTAAGAAACCTGAGTGCCCTAGGTGTAATCCGAATTCAAAAAACTAGATTCTCAGAATTGTAGCGATTCATCTTCAACAGAAGGTCGTTTTAGTATTGAAGAATGGAATGAATGGTTGAAAACAGTACGAATGTTTTTCAATAGTTACAACATTACTACAATTCTGCAAGATAAGCCTTTAGATGATACACGACCGTACGTGAATATTATGGTAAATGACATAACAGTCTCAGGTCTACTTGACTCGGGTGCAGCTGTCTCCATTTTAGGTAATAATGCGCACCACACTTTAGTTAACCGAGGTCTCAAGGTTTGTACTGATGATAACGTGTCAATCGTTGCTGCAGGTGGACAGTCTTTTGATAGTCTAGGTTATATTAATTTACCTATACATTTTGAGGATAAATTTCATATTGTAAAAGCTTACGTAGTTCCTGAAGTTAAGTCTTCTCTGATTCTAGGAATTGACTTCTGGCGCGCTTTTCATTTGTGTCCTAAATATTTAGGCTCGCTACAACTGTCACGCGTCCCGATAATGGATTTAAATGCAAATAGCCAGCAAACTTTTATCAATTCCTATGATAATTTAGACGATTCGCAGAAAGCTATTGCGGATAATATCGTCGATCAATTTAAGGATATTTCTTTCGAGCATAAGGGATTAGGTCGAACGCATTTGATATCCCACCGCATTGATACTGGTGATTCACCTCCTGTTCGACAAAGGTACTACCGACTTTCACCAGAGAAACAGAAAATACTTGTCGAACAGGTAGATGAAATGCTTAGTCTTGATGTGGTGGAACCGTGCGAAAGCGCATGGCAGTCTCCGGTTCTTATAGTTACGAAGAAAAATGGCCAGCCTCGTTTCTGTTTAGATAGCCGTAAACTCAACTCAGTTACGAAGCGAGACGCTTACAACTTGCCTTATATTTCTGAGATTTTGGATAACTTGCGCGACGCACATTTTCTTACTAGCCTTGATTTATCCAAAGCTTTTTGGCAGGTGCCAATTTCTGAGGAGGACCGTGACAAGACGGCATTTTACGTCCCAGGCCGCGGAACGTTCCGATTCAAGACCACACCCTTTGGACTTACAAATGCTCCCGCTACGCAACAACGTTTGGTTGATGCGTTGCTAAGTGACGTAGATCATCGAATTTTTGCCTATCTTGATGATATTGTCATTGTATCCAGCTCTTTTGATGATCACGTCTCTCTCCTGCTTCGCGTTTTAGACAGGCTGCGTAAGGCGAATCTCACCGTCAACCTAGAGAAGTGTGAGTTCTTCAGAAGTGAGCTCAAGTATCTGGGATATGTGGTCGATGCGAATGGACTGCGAACCGACCCAGGTAAGGTTGAAGCCATCCTCAACTACGCGACTCCTACTAGTCGCAAGGAGCTTAAGCGTTTTTTAGGCACAGCCACTTGGTATCGTAGGTTCGTTCCCAACTTTAGCACGATCGCAGGTCCGCTAAACAAGCTTACTTCAAATAAGAAAAATACTCCACCTTTCCAATGGACTGATGAAGCTGATGCTGCCTTTAAAAAGCTAAAAGAGTGTTTAGTTTCCGCTCCGGTACTTTCTTGTCCAAATTATAATCTGCCGTTCGAGGTACACACGGACGCCAGTAATTACGGAGTAGGTGCAATGCTTACTCAGACAGTTGATGGTAAGGAGCATCCCGTTGCGTACATGAGCCGATCTCTCACTACGGCTGAAAAGAACTACAGCATTACGGAACGGGAGACTCTTGCTGTTCTGGTAGCATTAGAACATTGGCGATGTTACGTCGAAAATGGTAAAACTTTCACGGTTTATACAGACCATAGCGCTCTGAAATGGTTTTTATCATTAAACAATCCTACTGGACGACTCGCACGTTGGGGTGTTCGTTTGTCGTCGTTTGATTTTGAAATCAAGCACCGTCGCGGTGTAGACAACATCATTCCTGACGCATTGTCTAGAGCTGTTCCAGTCGCATCTATTGTTACTTCCAAGTCATTTGCGACTACTAGTGATGACTGGTATAAAAACATTTACAATAACTGCCTTAATAATCCGGTACACGTTCCAAATTTCCGAATACAGAATGATTCTCTTTTCCGCCTCAGTAAAAATAAGTGTCACCTGACAAATGAGTTCTCTTGGAAAGAAGTCGTTCCACAGGAACTTCGGAATGGCGTTATTGCGGAAAACCATGATGAGCCGACTGCTGGTCACCTTGGCATCTTTAAAACGTACAGACGCATTGCACTTCGATACTACTGGCCAGGAATGTATCAAGATGTGGCAAAATACGTAGGTTCATGCTCTGTATGTCTGCAGTACAAAAGCCAAAATCATGCTACTCTTGGTACTATGGGTCGGCCAAAACAATGTTCACGTCCATACCAAATGATATCCATCGAATTAATGGGACCTCTCCCGGTCACACGAAAGCAGAATAGCTATATTCTAGTAGTGACATGCTGCTTTTCTAAATTTTGCCATATTTTCCCTATTAAAAAGGCAACTTCTGATATCATAATTAAAATTTTAGAGGAACAGGTTTTCTTAGTTCACGGCGTTCCACAGACCATACTTATGGACAATGGAAGTCAGTTTATTAGTGGGCAGACCAACGATTTCTTCCAAAAATACCGCATTCCTAACGTATTTTTCACGCCTAAATATACACCTCAGGTGAACTTAGTTGAGCGGTACAACAAAACTATAATTACTTGTATTTCCACCTTTGTCGAAGGCGATCACAGGACATGGGATCTTTTCATACCAAAGGTCCAGTTTGCGATCAATAATTCGGTGAACGAAGCCACTGGATTTACCCCATCCTTTCTTGTGTTCGGCAGGGAAGTAGTACTATGCGGCTCGCACTATGCTGATATAGACTTAGGTGATGAGGTTTTGTTTATGCCCCGCGAAGTTTATGCGGAAAACCTCGGTTGCTTAAGTAATGTTTTTGATCAGGTTCAGAAGTCACTATATCACGCTCACGTTAAGAACACATCTCAGTACAACTTGAGACGCAAGCCATTTGAATTTAATGTAGGTGATATCGTCTACAAGCGCGCTTACGTATTGAGCGACAAGGACAAGTTCTTTAGTAAAAAACTTGCCCCAAAATACTTAAAATGCCGAGTTACTGAAAAACGCTCGCCACTTGTTTACGTTTTAGAAGACATGTCGGGTAAGAACTTTGGCACTTGGCATATAAAAGATTTGAAAATTTATGGTAAATATTGTAATTGAGTTCTGTTGTGTTACCAAGTCCATTAAAATCATTTTTACATATCTTGCAAAGAGTTTTATGTCAAACATATAAAAAAGGCATAAGATTTTTGTTATGAAAGGTGCGTCTCATAATTTTATAATATTATTAGATGTTTTCTCTGAAAGGCAGTATGAAAGTGAGGATTGAATGTTATGAAAGGCAGTGTGATAGGTAATTGTAAGAAATTTTGTTCAGAGTAGTTAATGCGGATTTTATTTTTAAAATACAATCCTTATGAGGGACGAGCGGGTAATGTAACGGAACGTTACTCATTTAATATTAATTTCTATTTAAATAAACATAATTACACACAATTTAAACCTACTTAAAAATTAAAACTAATAAAAATATGTACAATCTAATCCTAACTTATTTTCTAATAAATGTATATTAAATAGCTACGACGTAATCCTAGATCCTAAGTGCGGCACCTGTTTCTTAGCGCTTACTAGATCAACGCGTCCTGATTACGTCCGACCGGTTCACAAGATCTCCGCGGGGTATGTACTGGGGAAGTGGTGGTCGAGCTGGGCCACGACCGCCGGCACCGCTGACAGTCGTCACTAGACTTGTTTGTGAGCAGAACCGTATCACTTTGCCAGTTCCGAGCGCCCTAGCCGACTGTGCAATTAAAATTGAAATTAATAATTATTTTCTATACGTATTTTATATAAATTTGATAGTGTCTTCTAAACACGTTATAATAGTTTTTAGTGTGTTCCCGATATAGGGAACAACTTCATACGACAACCACTTCCACCCAACAACTTCCACCGAACAAATTTGGATTAAAAAAAAAAAAGAAAAAAAACTTCCTACTTCCGGTAGAATTTCCTACCGGCGGATGTTTTACTATCACCACTTCTGCCATCTTCGGGGTACTCCTGCTGCGTCTCCGCCTGCCGCTACCGCTTTGGGGCCATCCACCACCCAGGGGCCCCCAAAGACATCAGGAGAGTACTTTTCCCGCGGTAGTGCGTTGAAGCGTAGGAATTGGTTAAAGTGCCCAAACCCACGACCCTATAAATTTATGTGCCCTCCGTTGAACTTGCCGGTCTAACTTTTCTTCTAATTATATAATATTGTTGCGGTATACCTTGGTTTTTTTCTTTTATTCTTCCTACTAAATTAGGTAGGTAGAATTTACCATAGGGGCAAACGGCACAAAATCAGATATTGCTTTATAAATTGAAGGATTTCTAGAAGAAAGAAGGAAAGGAACATTTACGGGTAGTGAATATTTATAATGATCACAGTCGTCACCCCCCCGGCTAGTGTTGGGTAGGACAAGGTTTCAAAATGAGTTTGTATGAGCCCCTCATTCTATTTCGTGAGGTGTGACAATGTCATGCCTCAAATGTCATGTCATGTTGTGAGGTACTGATACCTCATTTTCTTCATTTGTCATACAGTACAATTTTGTAACAAGAGCTGCACGCAGTCTTACTTGATCAGTGCATCGGCATGCATGAATACATGGATTGAGGCGGGTGGATGAAAGAGGCCTTACTTTGTATGTTAGACTTGATTGTATGTTACACAGCTTAAGCTATTGATTTACCTTTTCTTATTATGTATCTGGGTTGGCAGTGGTTAATTTTTTTTAATGATATGAAATGACATGATGTGCTGGGCGTTCACCTTATGTTAAGCGACACGGCCACCCATAACAGCTGCAGTGTTACTCGGAACTTAGGTGAATTAAATCATGTAGGACTGACAAGCGCTTGACCACACTCAACTGTTTCCCTATGTAGAAAAGTACTTTGTGAAAACTGATGTTAAATCGCACTACAGTCGAAGATAAGTCGTGGTGGGACATCTTAACTTTCCGAAATCAAAAGTATCATAATGATATCACAGCTTGGAATAACTAGTTATTCTAAGTATCACGGTAAAATATTATACTGTATATCTCAGTTACTTAAGGTGAAGGGTAGGGCCAGATAAGCAGGTCCAAATTTGTTCAAAGAAACATCGACCTTAACATCGCAGTCTTAAAATACCAATTCAGTCTGCACTTCAGCGCGGCACTTACGACACACGGAATGGCTGATTTTGACGGTTTTTAATTAATATCTGTGTTTATAATAGTATTTTGTCTAAATTATGAAGTCATCACAAAATGTGTATGTTTGTTGGGAATACACAAATATTTTTTTGTAAAAATATATTCGATAGAAACTCAGTAAAATTAAACATTCAAAATTTTTAAGGAGGTTTGCGATTTTTTTCTGTAGAGCTATATTTATTAATCTTGTATTTGCGGTAATCACAAAAGACTTAATGAAATGAATTTAGACCACATGCTCTAATTACGCCAGGAAACCTGCCAAAAAATACCTTGATTACCCTACTCTTCCGCTTTAAATAATCTGCGTGAAAATACATAAACTCCAACGTCATGTCGTTCTTCTCGCCTCATTTACTACCTCACCTCATCCCACCGGCCACCTCACCTCTACATGAATCTACTCTACTCTACGCTGTGCTTCGCTCATTCACTTCATTCTTCGAATGCATCACCGACGCGCGACGGCGAGGAGTGTGACAAAAATTTTGAAGTGTGACATGGATTGAATGTGAGGACCGGGACATTTTTGAGTGAATGAATGTGACAAATGAAGTACATCACGTATGTCCTACTCAACACTACCCCCGGCACGTTAGGTAGTCGTAGGTTGTTAACATAGTGTAATTTATGGTAAATACAAAACATACCATCATAACTATCTGGTGCTTTGATTTCCTCTCACTCGGTTAGTTAAGCAGCAGGTAGTATAACACAATTCATGGTAAAAGTTTTATAACGGTTTTTAGCATATTTTTGATCTACGCTGATTTCTTGGTGTATTGGCATTCCTCTCCTTATACCAACCAGTGGACTTTATTATATACTGTACTACGAAGAAGTTATTTTATTTTATTCTGATGCAACACAGAGAGAGATAGGAGATAAAATAAATATTATACGCAGATACGAGTAACACCCTGTCTGTTTGGCGGGATTAGATCGAATTGTTACTTGATATAAAATAAAAAAATTTGAATTTTACCTATTTTAATTAGGTAAAATAGTTTAATTAGTGGGTATATAACAGGGTATATTATAAGTAATTAGGTATGTCATTCAAACCAAATTATCGCCATTATATTTTTTACCAAGTTCTCAGGGGGCGTACCGTGAGCCCTTAGCGCGATTCAAAACAGAACCTAATATTTATATCGGATCACTTTGTTTTTTTTTTGTATGGGGATTTTGACAAGCGATCCAGTATAGGCTCTGTTTTGAATCGCACTAAGAGCTCTAGGTACGCCCCCTGTTCATTGTTCAGTCGTTTAAACTCACGTTAATTTCGTGACAACGTACCTATAGATAGTCCCAAACGTTGTATGGCACTGACGTCTAATGCCATCTGTTGGGATTGATAATCTAAGTAAATAGTAGACATCGTTCCGCTACTTACCGCTAGATGGCGCATGCAGTAAATAGTCGAGAGCGTGCGCTTTCTAACGGTAAGTAGCGGAACTATGTTGGCACCACAGATTAGAGAAAAAACAATTGTCTATACTGTGGTTGGCACGTAACGGGCCTCTTATTTTGTAGTGACTTCAGTGTGACTTCTGTGCCTTAATCTGTGGTCTGTCAGTCCATAAATTATATTAGGTACTCCCACAGATTAGAGAAAAAAACAAGGGTACTCCTATATTATTTTTCTCTATGGGTACTCCTTGTCGTGGTCGACCGTGGATACAAAAGTACTCTGTGGCTATATGTGACTTAGTCTGTGGTTAGTGTTGCCAAATCAGCTCTTTTTGTGCTAAATTTAGCTCTTATTTCACATCGGCAGCTCTAAAAAATTGTATTTAGCTCCTTAGCTCGTATTTTTCAAGATATTTAGCTTCTTATTTCATTAGGTGCATATATATTTTTCTCGTAAATGTATGTTCTATTAACATATCGAAATTATTGTTTTCGCTTTGTGTATGAAACTGTACTTATCCTGAAAATAAAGAAATTGTACAATGAGGCGTTTTATTAAAAAAAACCATTTTGTGCATGGCCCAACAGATGGCGCCAGTTGCGGTTTTACTAAAATCTGTCACTGTCACTCTTTCAAGCATAGACGACAGGTTAGAAGAAATGTGTCACAAATAGTCACGATACTGACTGACAACTCTAAACTCTTTCGTTTTTTTTTTAGTTTCGTTGCGGCATACCTCAGCTTTATTTTGGATCATAATATTAACGTTTATCTATCTCGCAGATCTACTGTACTTCAATTTACTTAATAAGAATGCACCACAGACTACTTAGGAGATACTACAGGCAATGTACTCGTGGTCCACCCAACTGAATTTGACATTTCTCTGCAGGTAGTCTATGCATTTTCTTATGATCCAACTACTCTGTGGTTTGAAAAGTTAAACCTATGTACTTACAGCGCCATCTAGAAAAGAAGTGGAACTAGTGTTTTCTTTTAAATAAAACGCCGCATTTCTAATTAGGAAAATAAAGAATACGAAAAATAAAGAATATGAACTTATAAAATTGCGTATTACTAAGAAATCGGAAAATATAGAATGTGTAAAACTATGAATATGGAGTTTATCGCTATATCGTATTACCGCCATAGTCATCCACTACTCGCTGATCTTTCGGAATATACAAACGAAAGTGTTGTGGACAAAAAAGTATCTCTGTTTAATGGAATTTTCCTAAAATTGTATTTTTTAGCCATTTTTTTTTACTTGAGGCCCGAGATGTGGTACTGTAGATATATTAGTCGAAATAAAGCGCTTTAGTCAAAAATTCCATGATGAATGGCCTTCCGTGGCGCCATTTCAGGATTGGTTGAAAGTAGTAATTAATGAAAAGCTCAAAGCATACCTACTGTAGTCATTATCGCTGCGAGCTAAAGCCCAAGAGGATTGATTTATTGAATCATTAAGTGTGAAAAGCATGTCAAAGCTGAAGAACAAAGTTTTCATAGTGACAGAAATTGGTATATCCTTGGTTTAGCTTCTTTTTTCTGTCAATTTTAGCTTTTTTTTTGGGATACTAGCTCCCTTTGGCGAATCAGTGTCGGCAACACTGTCTGTGGTAGCCAATGTCGCGCTGTGGCTGTATTTCACTGTTGTGTTTTTATAATTTGTTATGGAATTCTGTGATTGCTAGTGTGTTTCACAGACTTTTGTTTTGTCAGGACAATTTTGCCACGAACAATACAATAACTGAATAGAGAGTTTGTGCGTGGAAACACAAAGGAGGTTGTCGAAGCAGGTTAATGTCGTGTAATGTAATCACGCACGTGAGACTTTTATACAAAATGAAAGAAAGCTGAAAGATGAAGGTAATATTTGTTTGGTGTTTTACTGTTTTCACATTTATGTAAAAAATGAGCTAAGTGATGTGAGAGGGTGGTTTTGGTTTTAAAAGTTAGGTAAAAGTATAGGGAAGCCATAGAATTTGCCCTATTTACATATGTCAAACACTCGCGGCTTTTTATGCTGAAATTAAAATCTGAATTCCAAATAACTCAAAGTTTCCTCCCATCCAGTTACATGGTGACCTAAATGCCAGCCTGACTTCCATTTGCAGTGCATTACAACAACCATGTTCAATACCCTACTTTGTTGCAACCCATGCAGCCAAAATCAGACACTTAAAGGTAAGTTGAATGAAAGTTTCCCTCCAACTGCATAAAGAGTACACACACACATCAACAGCCGGAAGACGTCAACTGCTGGACACAGGCCTCCCCCATGCTTATCATAGGGCCCACACTTGGCAGGTGGCTTGGTGATCACAGAAGATTTTTGTGTACTAAAGACAATGCTGCTGCCTATTCCATGGATATTCCCTTAGCCGGTTCTTATGGTACCAGTTTCTTAGGGAATTTGAAAGTATAAAGCAACCCACCGAAAAATAGGTTGAAAGTTGCTGCAGTCCGCTCAAATTTGAATTTCTCAGGGAATTTGAAACACTATAGAATACTAATACTTCTCCGAGCACAGATGATTATATACTCTTTGAGCACACATACTTTTCCATTCTTTATTTAATTTCCCAATCACAAATGAACATGAGGTGTGTGTGTGTGTGTGGCCTACCATATGCCCAAAATGTTATTAGTACAATTATATTGTTACAGAGCTATTTTTAAACAAGTACACAACTCAGAAAATATCTGCAATAACTAATGAAATAAGCT
This sequence comes from Ennomos quercinarius, assembly GCA_910589525.2. Classification (NCBI taxonomy): domain Eukaryota; kingdom Metazoa; phylum Arthropoda; class Insecta; order Lepidoptera; family Geometridae; genus Ennomos; species Ennomos quercinarius. The sequence continues at coordinate 5,028,056 of OU342515.1, forward strand.
CAGTCGCTGGGAGTAACATAAGATGATTATATTGCCTTCCTCATGTCTACTATAGGACAAATGCTGCCACAGGACTAACAATATGGGAGTGGTGCAGGGATATACTTAAGCAAGGAAACGCTAAGTTGTCGCAAACGTTTTGAACTTGAAGTGTGGATAGCGCGAAGAGATACAAAGATGAAGACATGACTAAAGAAAATACCAGTAAGGGCTCTACTTCACAGTGTATTACAGAGAACATACATTAAAAAGGAGTAGCAGAAACTGTGAACAGAGACTGTGGAACACGTGCTGAGATACTGCACTGCTACAGAGAAAGCCAGATATACATCAAGAATGCTAACATGTGAAGACACAACATTCTATCCAAGAAATTTCGAATGCCTCATCATCATCACTCCATCACCCAACATCAGTGCCACTGGAGCAGCTGTGCCAGCAGCCTAGAGCCACACTGTTATTTTACAGAGCTGTGATGGCTTGGGTAGATCTGGCAGGGGGAAATGCAGAATACACCCCAAGCGGGACATCAGTGCAGGACTTATCACCCCCATGTAGAATAAGAATAAGTAGCAGAAATTAGACATCCGACACAGCATGATAAATGGTGTGACAAAATGGGGTGACGATGAGTCTACCCCCAAAAAGACAGAGACGGTGCTCAAGCAAATAAGTATAATATCATGTAAAAGTTAAGAGTGTAGATGCCTACTTCATTTGCGATACAATTCTTCAGCTAAAATAACTTCATTATGTATAACATAGATATAATAAAACAGGGAAGATGAGACCTAGTTTCTCAAAAGTGGTCTGCTTTAATTAGGTGTAATGCACATAACTTTGTGTGCAAATGAGAGATTGGTATGCATATCTTGAGCCAACAGTACAGTGAGACACAGGGTCAATTTTTTACTATGCAATATGAGAGATCTTGTCTTCCCCTTTTATTACATTTATTTTTGAATTTTTCCGAAATTTAGTTCTAGTGTACACCCAGATAAATTGTTAAATGAGCATAGTACCACGCTGATAGATAGAATAAGCAATATTTTTGAAAGATTTAATAAGCCTGGCTTATTGGGGTACTCTGTTTAGGTCTTAAACAGAGTACCCCAATAAGCCAGGCTTGCAAATGATGGACTGTGCAAGTGGCCCATTTGCACAGTCCGTTTTAATCCCCGCTACAGACAGGCACGAAAAATAATGATGCTTTGCACCCAGATAGAGACTAAATTCTATATTAATTTTGTGCCAAACAGTAAGCGCATATTGACGTCAAAACACATTATTTATCTCAACTGCCATAGCGATTCTTTGTGTAAACTAATAGAAAATTAAATGTTAAGACAAGACATTATAGTATATGTCATCTGTGCCCGGGTAAACTAGAGGGTTAAATAATAGGGGGAGGCGTTTATTCTGAACGATAGTGTTGAGCAAAAAAAATGGGTGCAAAGCGTATTTTTTTATTTCGTACTCTGTGATTGCAGCTTAACTAAATAAATGAATAAGTAAGGCTTGCTTGCGCATTGTCATGTCAATCCAACATGACAATGCGCAAGTGGGCCTTACGAGTTTGGACAGGTATTTACATTTTAACTAGCTGGTCTAGTAGCCATCAAGTTAAAATTAGACTGGACTCCCAAGGAAAACAAGTAAGTGTTAATGTCAGTAATAGTGTCACTAAATCTATACTGCATTGTACATGTGATAATAAATTGTCAGGTCATTGGACTTTGGAGATGCTGGGCATGTGAGTGCCTGCAGACTCCGAGACCGCAGCTGATATCGTACTGCATTCAACGAAACAACTGTGCTGAGCTGATAATAAAAGGTATGAAATACAATTTTTTTTTATTGTAAATAGGCTATTTTTAGCACTTTTACAAGTCAAGGGTGCATTCCGTGATACGCTAAAATCGATATTATTGCGCTAGGGTGTTTTTCAAATAGTTTGCTTTTGCGTAACGGAATTCCCCAAAAAAAAACATTTAATAACAAATAAGTTTCTGTCAATCAGAATATAATCTAAATTCATAAAAAGAATAAGATGAATTAGAAAAGTTTTCCATTTCCACATTTATATTATTAGGACAATACACATTGGAACCTACTAATAAGATTTTATTAGGTGACTACTGTGTACTGTGTACTATGCTTGCCATGAGTGTTATGATTAACTCCTGCGTACAACCACATCTATAATAGGTATACCATTTTTGCTTATCCGACCTTCAGAAATGGCTATCTTTCGTTCCTTGTCAGCAGTTTGGTTCATTGATTCTTGAGCCACCTCATCCCAAGTTATGGATAGAATATCGTGAATTTTTTGGTATATTTTATTTGATATAATAGGCAGGTTTAGAGCTGATGATATTTCTTCTATTAGCTTTGCAATCGTGTAGATCGCTATAGCTAACAATAGCTAAGCATTGAGAGTGGATATCAAGCGTGAGTGCTTGAACACCAAGTATTAGAACTAGCAGGCACAGAAGTCGTGGCATCAAAATAAAAAGGCATGGATATGCACCACGTACTGTATTTCCAAAATACATCCGGCATATAAACTTTATAGCACTGATTAGATAGATACAATTATAAACAAACAACAACAAAAGACAACAACAAACAACAATAAAAGTAACAATTAAAGTAATTAATACGTACATCAGTCAATGGCAGAAAGTGAAAGAGAGCGAGACATAGACAATACAGACTAATGACATAATGAGGAGTTTTGTTTAAAAAAAAACTAGTTCCGCTTCTTTTATTAGATGGCGCAGTAAGTAATAGTTTAAACCTTTCAAACCACAGTAGTTGAAACAGAAGAAAATGCTTAGACTACCTACAAAGAAATGTCAAATTCAGTTGAGTGGACCACAAGTACATTGTCTGTAGTGTCTCCTAAGTAGTCTGTGGTGCATTCTTCAAAGCAAGTAAAAGTAAATTGAAGTGCAGCAGAACTGCGAGACAGATAAACGTTAATAATAAGACCCAAAATACAGCCGAGCTATCGCGCAACGAAAATTAAACAAACGAACAAGTTTAGAGTTGGCAGTCAGTATCGTGACACATTTCCTATAACCTGTGGTCTATGCTTGAAACAGTGACAGTGACAGATTTTGGTAAAACCACAACTGGCGCCATCTATTGGGTCATACATAAAACACCATTTATTTTTTTTAATAAAACTCCTCATTAACTAATTAACCACAGACTACATACGTGATAGATTACAAGGCATACAGTCACAAATCCATGGAGATCTAATATCTTCCGGGTTAGAGTGCCCGCCCCCTAGATATTATCCCTGCTACGGCACGGCACATTCATTTACAGGCAAGTAATTTTCGTCCGTGGAGACACTCATAATGTAGAACTTTAGATTGCACATTTTGCACAAAAAAGCAAATTTGGACGACAAACCATCTACCCTTTCTCCTACCAAATCTATATGGCTTAAATTACAGTTTAAGGGACCATGGTTGGATATTTTTTTGTAAATTATTATAAAAGTGTGAGAAGCTTCGATAGCTTCATAGCTTCGAAGCTATGATTCGTCGTCCGACACGAAATTCTTTCTCAATAGATTGAGTCCTGGAAACCTGAAAAAAATGTTTCACTTTAAAATTTTACTTTGTTTATATCATTGATTTATGTGACTTTATGTAACTGATAGTTATTTTGCCTCAAGATCCGGAAGTTTTTCAAAGACTTCAACTGTCTCAGGCACACTTTGTTCTCCATCTGTGTTTCCTTGTCCGTGTTCAAACTTACAATGAGGCGTTTTATTTTAAAAAAACCTAGTTCCGCTTTTTTTCTAGATGGCGCAGTAAGTACACAACTGACGCCATCTATTGGGTCGTACATAAAATACAATTTCTTTTTTTTTAATAAAACGCCTCATTATAAAATGTGACTAAGCTTTTACGCAGCATCAACAAGTATTTTTGTATCAGATGACGTAAATAGGCCCCTTTTTTTTCAAATATGAGATTTTCGGACGATGATAATACTTACTCAGAACCACATTCCTAGTCATCACTGTTCGAGGAAACGTTTGTCCCATCATATCATCTGTACTCCAGTAATCGCTAATTGATGGCAGTTTTACCAGACCCATGAATAATATTATTCCAAAAAAACGCTTGATTTCATGCATGTCGGTTGGATGCCATGAATGTGAACGAGAACACGGCTTATAGACCTTATCTTCACGGCTTTGGGTAGCAAACAAGTTAGTTTCTTCGGCAATTATTTGAAACAAATAATCATCAACTAACAATGTGTAAAAATCCTCAGGATCAGCTTGACAAAAGTCTCTTGAAAAAGGGAACTTCATACCTGTGGGCTCGGTGAAGGGTATTACTCGAGCCGTGCGTCCAGTCGGGTTTTTCCATTTCGAGTAAGTGTTTGAAGTAGTATGTATGTTTCGGGCGATGAAACTTTCTACCGAGTCATTATCACTTTCAGAATTGATTACCATACGTTTTTTTCTCTTCGGTACATGCAGATTTTCAAATTCTTCGTCACTACTTATATTCCTGACAAAACTGAAGACCGAAAATGGTAGCGTCATTTCATCCAAGCCTGAGATTCTGAGAGAGATCGAGAACTTCTATGGACAGTTATACACCTCGACACGTAAGCCCGCTACTAACACAGCTCAGGACATCAGAGCCAAGTTAGTCCGACACTATACCGAAGATATCCCGGACGTCAGCCTGTACGAGATTAGAATGGCCCTCAAACAGCTTAAAAACAACAAGGCACCAGGTGAAGATGGAATTACGACCGAACTTCTGAGAGCGGGTGGTAGACCGGTACTTTTAGTCCTCCAGAAGTTATTTAATTCTGTCATCCTTGAAGGTATAACGCCAGAGGCATGGCACAAGAGCGTGGTGGTGCTCTTCTTCAAAAAAGGCGATAACACCTTATTGAAGAACTATAGGCCCATCTCGCTCTTGAGTCATGTGTATAAGCTGTTTTCGAGAGTCATTACGAATCGTCTCGCACGCAGGTTTGATGAATTCCAGCCTCCCGAACAAGCCGGTTTCCGAAAAGGCTTTAGCACCATAGACCACATCCATACGCTGCGCCAGATTATACAGAAGACCGAAGAGTATAATCGGCCGTTATGCCTAGCGTTTGTGGACTATGAGAAAGCCTTCGATTCAATCGAGACTTGGGCGGTGCTGCAGTCCTTGCAGCGATGCCAAATTGACTATAGGTATATCGAAGTTTTGAAGTGTTTGTACAGTAAGGCCACTATGTCAGTCCGACTACAGGACCAGAGTACGGAACAAATTCCATTGCAAAGAGGCGTGAGACAGGGAGACGTTATTTCTCCGAAACTGTTCACAAACGCATTGGAGGATGTTTTCAAGCTCTTGGAGTGGAAAAGATCTGGCATCAACATAAATGGCGAGTACATCACTAACCTTCGTTTTGCCGATGATATAGTCATAATGGCGGAATCGCTCGAGGACCTTAGCACCATGCTCAACGACCTCAGTAGAGTCTCCCAGCAGGTTGGTCTTAAGATGAATATGGACAAGACAAAGATCATGTCTAATGCTCATGTTCCACCTATACCGGTAATTGTTGGGAACGATACTCTCGAAGTTGTCGACAAGTATGTCTACCTAGGACAGATTGTCCAATTAGGTAGGTCCAACTTCGACAAAGAGGTGGCGCGAAGAATCCAACTCGGCTGGGCAGCGTTCGGGAAGCTTCGTCCTATCTTTTCGTCCAAAATACCGCAGAGCCTGAAAACGAAAGTTTTCAATCAGTGTGTGTTGCCAGTGATGACTTATGGAACTGAGACATGGTCTCTTACTGTTGGCCTCATTAGTAAGCTCAAAGTCGCGCAGCGAGCTATGGAGCGAGCTATGCTCGGTGTTTCCCTGCGAGATAAGCTCCGGAACGAGGAGATCCGCAGGAGAACTAAAGTGACCGATATAGCTCTTAGAGTTAGTAAGTTGAAGTGGCAATGGGCAGGCCACATCGCTCGTAGAACTGACAACCGATGGGGAAGAAAGGTTCTCGAGTGGCGACCACGAACCGGAAGACGCAGCGTAGGCCGGCCCCCCACTCGGTGGACCGACGACCTGGTGAAAGCCGCGGGGAGCCGATGGATGCAGGAGGCGAGCAGCCGCTCAAGGTGGCGTGCTCTGGGGGAGGCCTATGTTCAGCAGTGGACGTCTTCAGGCTGTTGATGATGATGATGACTTATATTCCTGAATGACAATTGTGCATCATATTCCAAAGCAGCGATCTCTTGCAAATCTTCTTGGGACAAATCAAAGTCAGCAAAATCCATTTGAAATTCACAAAAATCACGTTCCGCGCTGTTATATTCCATTATATTATTATCATTTTACTATTTATATCCCATTGCATTAAATTACGGAACAAAATTCGATCGAAATTCGCTATGAAAGGGTAAAACAGCCGAAAAATATCAGAGCGCAACCTCTCTACGCATGCGCTTGCGACTGACTGGAGCGTGGGCTGACCGGCGGGGTGGGCGGCGCGGCGCGGTGTAACGGAAATTCACATTTCTGCTCTTGAGCGCCGTGGGGGTCATACGAGCCCGCAGGTAGTTTTTAACCAATATCTCAAAAACTATATTTTTAATCTGACTAATAATTGTTTTCTGTACACATCATAACATTATTATCAAATTGGCATTAAAAAAAAATTTGGAGTAAAATGATTTTTTTTTTCTAAGCGTTCTACGTGTTAACTGTGTCAGCAACGAATTAGATGACTTTTTAGTTAATAAGTACAGTTTGATATCTCTTATCAAATCCTCACAAGTCGCATAATCAGATTGCAGCTTTAATTTGGCAACACGGGTCAATCTGCTTTTGAGTACGAAAGTAATTAAGTACTTTTTGCACTCGCTATTTTTGAGAAAACTGTTGTACAACTCGATACCTGCTATTATTTTTTCTGTTGTTTCTTCTTTACCATCCATTTCGGGCACTAAAGTGGCCGCTACTTTAAAGTCAAACTTGTCCATGGTGACGTCAGTTTTAGTAACAGAATCAGAACAATAGGACAAAATTTTCTTATATAATATTTCTATTTTATCTATATAATTATCTAATACACATCCCGTTAAATCTAAACTCAGTAGTTTCTTATTCGTTAAAATTATTTTTACTTCTCTTTTATAGCTTACGTACAATTTTTCAGCTTCATATAAATGCTTTTTCACATAATCTACGTATACACTGCGCTTTTTACCAAGTTTTCTTAAATTTATATTTATTTTATACAATTCGTCATAAATTTCACTTAATGATTCCATAAACTAAACGATCATTCACGATAATCAATTATTTTTTAAAGCATTATAATACAAGTTTTCTTTAACTACCTAACTACCTAAAATAGCCCACAACTCTAATTCTATTTATTTATTTATTTTTATGAGTGTCAGTTTTTGCATTTTTGTTATTTTTGTTATATGATTTTTAACTCAGGTACTCGCATCTTCTTCTTAAATCACCTTTAGTAGCCGCAACCAAGGCATCCAGCCTGGGCTCCTGTTACTGCACCATCACCGCCATCGTTTTGGGTGGTTCGCCTTCCAGATAGGCGTTCCCGCATTCTTCTTATAAAATGCGCCTGCATTTCCTCACGCATCCAATTGCCGTGACACTTTTTATATTGGCGGTACATAAAGTAGGCAATACCCATGAAAATGAGTCTTAAAATTACTGATAACAATATATTGTTTATTTCTATGTGTGAGTCAGAACTGCGCGCTGAGTTTTCACCACCAATAGCAGTTTGTGCAATTATAATGTCTTTTTCTTCCGGTTTCGAATAGGACTTGCCCATTTTTACGAAACGCAAATACCGTTGACACTGCCGAAATTATTATTTGATTGAAATTATTTTGCACTCATTTTCGCACTGGTACTGGGATAGTCATTGTTCCTTATCCACACGGCAAAGCAAAGTTCGCGGAACGTCAACTACCGCGTCAGCACTCCCGGAACGCGGCGCCTGCGCATGGCAGGGTCGCCATACGGTGAGGCGAGGTGTGAGGGGTGTTTGAGAAGTAAACGACCGTTCTCTGTTAAGGTTACTTTATTACTAACTCATTAATACTAACACACTACAACACAATTAAGGCGCAGGTCGTAAACATGATAAACTGTCTGTCATTTCGCTCACCTCTGGCACTCATCATAGGGGATAAGGTTTAGAAGCATCAGCACAGTCCACCGCTCCGGATTACTTATAGGTACAGTAAACATTGCTTTGGAGACACATATTATTTTGAGACAACAGTTTTACTAACGAGTTACAAAGTATGCAAGATTATAAGAATACAACAACATAACATGACCGATGAAAATTTTCAATATTTATTAAGGTTAATATCTGATACAAAAACGTTTTTGAGAGAAAAAAGGTTTTTGAGTTGGCAACGATTCTGCAACACCATTTCTCCAGGCACACCACCCTCAGTAATGCGGGCTAACATTAAAAGCTTTCGGTTAGGTATTTCCAATTCTTCAGTTACTACTCTCCTTCCTTCCATGTCAAATGAATTCTTGAATATCTTAGCTCCTCCTTCAGTACCGTACAAGAGTTAGTTGTCCCTCAACTAATTCACCTTCCTTCACTAATTCCAGTAACACCTTATAAACATTGATTTCTTTATTAACAGCACGAAGAAAAACAGCAAGTCCACACCACACACATCTGACACATCTGTACTTTCGTCACAGGCAATAGAAAAAGCAGTGAAAGTATCTGGTTTTGCTTTTATCTGATCTCTTATATTACTAGCTAGCTCAGTAACTCTTTCAGCGACAGTATTCCGAGACAAAGATAAACTTTGAAAAGCGTTCACGCTACCAGTATTTTGGTATTTTGGCTTTATTACCAGTTGCATTTATGGCTTGGCCATGTGCCCCACCCTCCACACGGGCCTTTCTTTTTTGATCACGCCAGCACTAAAATATGAATACAATACACATAATAATTTTAAGGATTTCAGTAAATATTCAGTTTCTCAGACCAATATGCATATCTAATTAAATTATAATTTAATGTTGATTGGTAGGTACTGTCAACTTTCTATTTCCACTGGTCCACAGATTTCTGTGCAAAAGCTGAAGTATTAATATGAGGGTATAGCAGGTATCAATAATCAATAAATATAATATATACGTACATGAACATGTTTAGTTGGCAGAGCACCGTTTTTCAATACTGTCTGTTCCACGCTTTATACAAGTGCCTCTCAAAGTGCTTTGCGCATATTCTGGAATTATGCGATGGATTCCAATTATGTCTACCACATGCTTCTATCCACATCATTCCTTGGATGGAAATCTGAAAGTTTTGTATAAGTAGGCATGTTATTATGAAATAAATGAAAACGCTATTAATCAATAGTTATTATAAGAACTTAGTCTTGATATTTTTAAAATAGCAAAATTATTTTGTAGAAGGTTAGACAAGTTGGTAACTCTTCTGCAAAGGTAATCTTAATACCCAATGAAGCATTTATGGAATGTTTCCACCGTCTGATAATTTCCAGTCGAAAGCTCAGGTAATATAATGTTCTAAGTATGGCAACCCTATTCTACATTTCTTGAGGTTATGTTAATATTTACTTTTACAACTTCCGTGTCATTTTTTACCTAAATCTAATTAATACATGCACATCAGTTTGTGCGTTATTAACATTATTAACTATTCGTTGCGGAATGTATCTTTAACTTATTACGAAAACTCACCTGTGAAATGACATAAAATATCACATAATCCTTGTTGTGTACGATTTTTACACCCTCTAACACAACACTGCACCATTGCATCATTATGTTAAACATTTATTAGTACCGAAAGTTTAGTAACGAGCTAGCAAAATTTCTCAAAAATAGTATGACACCGTAATGTTTGACACCAAGCTGTCGGAAAAACTTGGAGTCAACCGCCCCCTAATTACCTAATTTACGCCTGTCGCAAATTAGGTAATTAGGGGGCCGGTTACAGCGATAGAGACAAAAAAGGCATATATGTTTCTCTCTCACGCTTGCTTTATTCTCATATAGCTGTTTCGCTGCCGGAGTAAAAAAATAGAACGTGATTTGGTCTATTGCTTTCTTTGTCTACGTGAGTAGCACACCGTTTAAAAACGAGGATCGTGCGTCCCGAGTCTTTTATAAATCGTGCCAGCACACTGTGCTAGCACAATTGAGCCGAGGCTGGGTGCCGAGGCCTGAACGTGCTGTGTTGATGTGTGCTTGCACTAGCCTAGCACGCAAGCAGCACACCACTCTATTCAAGTACTCATTACGTACATGCTACGCAAATAGACTCATCGATGTTTGATGCTGATCTTTGATTTCTATCCATCCACACATATCAACGAATTATGATTTGCCGACTAACAGTACATGCACCAGTTTGACTGTGTGCCTTAGCATAGTGTTTCTGTAACACTTGAAGCAATGACCTGATTTACGCACCCATGACTTACGCTCCTGTGGAGTCATTGCATTAAATGATTCACGCCTATACAGTGAATGCTCTGATTTTTGACAGTAAGAGTATGATGTTGAAGTCACCTGGTATGTGTGGTGTGATGTTGCACAGCCACGTGACGTTGACTGAGGGTGCGCCTGTCCTCTTGACGCATGTGATAACCCCGGTGTAGGTTGACGTTGTGCTGAAACCCTGCTTCTAGTGATGATTTTCCCTCGCAGAAGTGGTGACTGTCGGAGTAGCCTGCCCCATCTACATGCTCACTCACATCTTGATGCAGCAGCACTGCTCATCCAGCAGGTCCATGAGTTGAGTGAGAGTGGGCAAGTCATCCCTCGACTTTCCAGATTTCTCTTCGAACTGCAACCTGATTCGCGCAGGTAGCTTCTGTGAAACAATGAATAAATATAAGTGAATGATGCCCCTGAGGCATTGGTAAATTGACAATCCTATCTAGATATGTATCAAGGAGTAATCTGTGGTTTTGATACCTACCCTTTAGCAGATTGAGTGCGACCTCATAATTACTCTCATCCATTGGTAATATCCCTATCTAGAACCAAGGACTGAAATAAGTCATAATAAGACACCCAGTCTATCATTATTTAAAGCAAAGTTCGAGTGACTACGATATCCCGACGTTTGGCTTTGTCTTCTTTGGCAAACTTCCCAAAGAAATACAACTTATGACTTTCGTTACAGTGAGGATAGGTGGGTGACAGACTTTAGCAGTACCTACTGCTTTGGTACAGGTTTATTTTTAATGGGATCTACATATTCTAATGCGCGGAACCGAGACTAGAATATCTTCGAGTTGGGTGAAAGAAGGTAATTCTTCACATGAGTTGATATAATGAGCAACTCCCATTGCTTTCTAATCTCAGCGTCCAACTTCGAGCTGAAAATGTATATAATAATAATGTCCCATAACTACCTTTATGCCTAAGTTAGACAACTTATTTATACAATAGGAGGTGGTATCTACAACATCTTTTAATGCTTGAGAAGACTCATTATTCAAAGTACGTTCCTCGATGAAGTACGTTGACTAAATAGACGCTTTAGTATACAGTTTTCATAACCGTTTTGTGCAAGATGCACACCTGCTGTTGCTGGATTGGAGGGCAGGAGCTCTTGAAGCAGGAATTAAAGACTTCTTACTGGTACTTCTTTTTTATTGGAGCTGTTTGCTCGTCGGAGGCCGGAACGATACTTATCGGTAGCGGACTTACGCTCTATATTTATACATTTTCGGGCGAGTCTAAAGCTATGTTCCTATTGGCTGCCCAATCATAGACAAGCTCTGTCGACTAACCGACAGAGATTGTGGAAATTTTCCTTACAGACGCTATACAAATTGAGTTCGGAGAATTCTCCGTACACCAAAGGTGCCGGCTTCTAAAGGCGAGCTTCTATTGTTCAACTATGGTTTATAGTTATGACTGTTTTGCAATATTTGGCATGGACATAAACTACAGGCTACGTTCAGTTACTTATAGGTACCTATTAGGTACTTTACCTGTCTACTACCTAACTACCTACTTTCTTTCTGTCTATCCTATGTTTATTTATTCATTTATTCACTATACTCTTAATCTATTTGACATATAAACATATTCATAAAGTAGGTTTTCTGTTGATGTCATCCTGCACACGTTTGTTATCGTGTCTACATTTTAACATGCCCCGTTTTCTGTAATTCGCTGAGTAATAGGAATACTACTAACGCGAATTACAAGCGAGTTCCGGTATGACTCCCTTGAGTTCAACGCATCAAATATGAACTCCATGTTACTGTGCTTTATACACATGCATGTATTTCTGGTCATCGCACTTGGTGATGGTACGTAATAAGGCTTGTACCTAAACACTCTAGTGAAGCTATATTTTCCACCATCGTCTTTCTAAATCTGATAAAAGATTTGCAAAGTATCGACTAGGTGTCCCATTTGAGCTTTCATTTTGTTTTTAGTCCTCGATTCTCGTTTACCAGCTGTGTTGCTGCTAATATCATCTCGATTATACAACTTTTCTAAGTCCTCCATGAAGTTCTTGTTCAGGGGCTTATTTTTGAAACTGGGTTTCCTCATTTCAATTTTAAGATCTAGAAATTGGCGTTCGGACTTTTTACACATCTTTTCACCTATTTTTAGTGTTACTTTTTTTAATAATTCTTTTCTCGGTATCTTGCAATTCGTGTATAATTGCCATTGCCAACTTTTACTTCTTTTCGGGCCTTTACATGCTGCTTCTCCGCTCGGTCCTTAAATTTTGTAGCGCAGTTTTATATGTTTCAATCTTGTTTAAAGCGGTCTTGTAATTGCTACTCAATTTTCTATGTTTGATTTTTAATGAATGAGAAACTGGTTTCGGTTGCAAAACTTGTGTTGAAGTGTTTTGGCTGCTACAGTCTATTGTTGACACGCGTATATTGTTTAATTTTAATAATGAATCTTAACACCCTGTAATAGAGTTTTAAATGTTTGTGATAGTTTTATAACCATTACTTTTTAGCTTCATGAGTAATGATACCCAGAAATAAAACAAGATATCCAAAAATATATTTAATGTAAAAGGAACCTTAATTGTTAGCACTAAAGTAGAAACTCATCTCAAATAGTATGTGAGTTACATCATTTTGGACTTACACTAGTTACACTTAACTAATCTCCACCGCTAGGAACAAAATTCTTAGAAAGAGTGGAGTCGCTTAGTTTGTTTTTTAATTCTTATTTGAGAATGGTAAATGGCTAAAGTAAATAAGGACACATTATTTATTAAATTATAATATAGTAATTGATTCAGAAGGTGAGAGCGATTATGCGATGGATTCCAATTATGTCTACCACATGCTTCTATCCACATCATTCTTTGGATGGAAATCTGAAAGTTTTGTATAAGTAGGCATGTTATTATGAAATAAATGAAAACGCTATTAATCAATAGTTATTATAAGAACTTAGTCTTGATATTTTTAAAATAGCAAAATTATTTTGTAGAAGGTTAGACAAGTTGGTAACTCTTCTGCAAAGGTAATCTTAATACCCAATGAAGTATTTATGGAATGTTTCCACCGTCTGATAATTTCCAGTCGAAAGCTCAGGTAATATAATGTTCTAAGTATGGCAACCCTATTCTACATTTCTTGAGGTTATGTTAATATTTACTTTTACAACTTCCGTGTCATTTTTTACCTAAATCTAATTAATACATGCACATCAGTTTGTGCGTTATTAACATTATTAACTATTCGTTGCGGAATGTATCCTTAACTTATTACGAAAACTCACCTGTGAAATGACATAAAATATCACATAATCCTTGTTGTGTACAATTTTTACACCCTCTAACACAACACTGCACCATTGCATCGTTATGTTAAACATTTATTAGTACCGAAAGTTTAGTAACGAGCTAGCAAAATTTCTCAAAAATAGTATGACACCGTAATGTTTGACACCAAGCTGTCGGAAAAACTTGGAGTCAACCGCCCCCTAATTACCTAATTTACGCCTGTCGCCAATTAGGTAATTAGGGGGCCGGTTACAGCGATAGAGACAAAAAAGGCATATATGTTTCTCTCTCACGCATGCTTTATTCTCATATATAGCTGTTTCGCTGCCGGAGTAAAAAAAATAGAACGTGATTTGGTCGATTGCTTTCTCTGTCTACGTGAGTAGCACACCGTTTAAAAACGAGGATCGTGCGTCCCGACTCTTTTATAAATCGTGCCAGCACACTGTGCTAGCACAGTTGAGGCGAGGCTGGGTGCCGAGGCCTGAACGTGCTGTGTTGATGTGTGCTTGCACTAGCCTAGCACGCAAGCAGCACACCACTCTATTCAAGTACTCATTACGTACATGCTACGCAAATAGACTCATCGATGTTTGATGCTGATCTTTGATTTCTATCCATCCACACATATCAACGAATTATGATTTGCCGACTAACAGTACATGCACCAGTTTGACTGTGTGCCTTAGCATAGTGTTTCTGTAACACTTGAAGCAATGACCTGATTTACGCACCCATGACTTACGCTCCTGTGGAGTCATTGCATTAAATGATTCACGCCTATACAGTGAATGCTCTGATTTTTGACAGTAAGAGTATGATGTTGAAGTCACCTGGTATGTGTGGTGTGATGTTACACAGCCACGTGCGTGACGTTGACTGAGGGTGCGCCTGTCCTCTTGACGCATGTGATAACCCCGGTGTAGGTTGACGTTGTGCTGAAACCCTGCTTCTAGTGATGATTTTCCCTCGCAGAAGTGGTGACTGTCGGAGTGGCCTGCCCCATCTACATGCTCACTCACATCTTGATGCAGCAGCACTGCTCATCCAGCAGGTCCATGAGTTGAGTGAGAGTGGGCAAGTCATCCCTCGACTTTCCAGATTTCTCTTCGAACTGCAACCTGATTCGCGCAGGTAGCTTCTGTGAAACAATGAATAAATATAAGTGAATGATGCCCCTGAGGCATTGGTAAATTGACAATCCTATCTAGATATGTATCAAGGAGTAATCTGTGGTATTGATACCTACCCTTTAGCAGATTGAGTGCGACCTCATAATTACTCTCATCCATTGGTAATATCCCTATCTAGAACCAAGGACTGAAATAAGTCATAATAAGACACCCAGTCTATCATTATTTAAAGCAAAGTTCGAGTGACTACGATATCCCGACGTTTGGCTTTGTCTCCTTTGGCAAACTTCCCAAAGAAATACAACTTATGACTTTCGTTACAGTGAGGATAGGTGGGTGACAGACTTTAGCAGTACCTACTGCTTTGGTACAGGTTTATTTTTAATGGGCTCTACATACTCTAATGCGCGGAACCGAGACTAGAATATCTTCGAGTTGGGTGAAAGAAGGTAATTCTTCACATGAGTTGATTATAATGAGCAACTCCCATTGCTTTCTAATCTCAGCGTCCAACTTCGAGCTGAAAATGTATATAATAATAATGTCCCATAACTACCTTTATGCCTAAGTTAGACAACTTATGTATACAATAGGAGGTGGTATCTACAACATCTTTTAATGCTTGAGAAGACTCATTATTCAAAGTACGTTCCTCGATGAAGCACGTTGACTAAATAGACGCTTTAGTATACAGTTTTCATAACCGTTTTGTGCAAGATGCACACCTGCTGTTGCTGGATTGGAGGGCAGGAGCTCTTGAAGCAGGAATTAAAGACTTCTTACTGGTACTTCTTTTTTATTGGAGCTGTTTGCTCGTCGGAGGCCGGAACGATACTTATCGGTAGCTTTTTTTTTTTTTTTTTTTTGAACGGGCTAATGCTGTTGGTCTCTACCGACCTTTACAGCGTCACCGGGCGGGAGGGCAGGCGCTTAAGGCGCCCAACCGTCAAAAGTGGGAGGCAACTAGCACAAGGGCACCCCTGGGGTGCGAGCCTCGGCTTGGGCCGTTGCCGGGATAAGAGGATCGAGAAGGCTACGTCCACTGGAAGAGTGGACCCTATGGAAAGTCGCGACCGTTCTAGCTAACCTACGGGGGGTACGTCGACCTCGCCGGCGGGGTCGGTGTCTGATTGTGTTGCGCTGGTATCCTATACCGGTGCCGAAAGCGGTACCTGAGCCAGAAGGGCTAGACTGATCCGGTGATCCTAGCGCAGCCGACACAACGGCTGCTATAGGATCATCCGGATCGCTCAAGACGTGTCTTGGGCGGCGACGACGGGGTGGCGGGTCTGTCATGTCTGTAGAGTAACTTGATGCTTGGACTACGAGAGGGTTGGGGTGATGGGGCGCCGCGTCAAAATAGCGGCGGGATGCATCCTTCATAAACTGACGGATGGATGGGAGTTCGAGATCGCAATGGAGGTCGGAGTTACGCTGGTACCAGCGAGCTCCGACCACCTTGCGAATAAAGCGGTTCTGGATAACCTGAAGTCGATCCAGGTGGACTGAGGATGTATGAGCAAACGCGACAGATGCGTAGGTCATAATCGGGCGAACGCAAGTTTTGTAAAGTGTCACCTTATTTCTAAGGGACATTTTACTACCCTTGCAGAGGAGAGGGTGGAGGCGGCCTAAGACGAAGGCCGCCCTATCGCGCACTCGCTTAATATGGTCTCTGAAGTTGAGCTTGGTGTCAAGGGTAACCCCCAGGTATTTGGCAGACGGAACCCAAGAGATGGGCTTGTCGAACAAGGACAGTGGTCGCAATGGCGGACCACGCTTATAGTCAGAAAAGTACATCGCTGCACTTTTATCTGGGTTAACCGTGATCCGCCATTTCCTGAACCACGCACCGATCTCGGTGAGGGCTCGTTGGAGACGACCACGCATATGGACTCTCTGCCATCCGGAGCAGTAGATGGCGGTATCATCCGCAAAGAGTGCAAGCTGCACACTGGGATGAAATGACCGCGGAATGTCGCTGGTGTACAACGAGAATAGCAAGGGGGAGAGCGCGGAGCCCTGGGGTACTCCGGCTCTGATAGGATGGGGAGCGGATCGCTCCCCCTCAACGCGGTAGCTAAAGCTTCGATCCCTAAGGAAATCTTGTATGATGTGCACAAGACGGTCCGGCACGCCGATGTGGTACAGCTTGAATATCAAGCCGTCGTGCCAGACTTTATCGAAGGCTTTCGCTACGTCTAAGAAGACTGCGAGAGTGCCTTTGGGTTTTGGCTTCGAGTTGAAGCCATCAAGGATGTGCTCCGTGATGCGGTGCACTTGTTGGACGCAAGAGTGTCTGGCTCTAAAGCCGAACTGCTCGTCGGGAAGGAGTTTATGTTCGTGAACATGGGACCAGAGACGCTTCCGAATGAGACGCTCGTAGATCTTCCCCAGAGTACTGAGGAGGCTAATAGGCCGGTAGCTAGAGGGCTCGGTAGCCTTCTTGCCTGGCTTGTGGATGCCGATGACGTCGGCGGACTTCCACGCAACGGGAAAAGAGCAATTACTCATAGCCGCATTGAAGATGCTGACTAGGAGATAGACCAAGGGGACCGAAAAGTGCTTGACCACTTTGTTGCTGATACCATCAGCGCCGGGGGCTTTACGGGTAATGAGATCCTTGATGACAGACTCAACCTCAGCGGCCCTAATAAGCTCGAGAGGGGGGTCGGAGGGCGTCAGGGAGCTACGACGTTCAACTTCACTGACCACCGTATGGAGGTGGACAGGGTCAACGTGATCGGGGGAAAGGTTACACTGGGCCTCGAGGCTCTCAGCTAAACACTCAGCTTTTTCCTCATCATCGAACGCAGGGACTTGGTTCAGCCTATCAAGAGGGGGCATCGTTCTAAGTGTGTCACTTTTCAAGGCTCGAGCCAGCCGCCAGTGTGCCTGGTGGGTTGGCTCGAGCCCCGAAAGTAGGTCTGTCCAGTTCTGAGCGCGAAGATCACCTATGCGTTTCTTAACAGCACGCTGTAAGAAATTCAAGGTGGATTTGTTATCTTGGGTCGGGGCCGCGTCGTATGCCCTAGTGGCGGCGTTCTTTTCTGTCATCAGCCTCCTCACATCCTCGGGCAGATCCCAGCGGTGGTCCACCACTGGTACCTGCTTCGAGGACTCACCGACTACGGTGGTGAGGTGACTGGTGAGAGCGTCGATCGCGGAGGAAACGTCGTCTAGTGTCTGTATGTCGTCGGGTATCTTGTCTAAGTCGGGTGAACTGATAGCTTTCAGGGATTCCCCCAGTCGCTTCCAGTCCACCACTGTCTTAGTCTGAGGTAAAAGCTCGGTAGAATCCGAGCCTAGTCTCATGAGAACAGGGCGGTGGTCTGAGTCAAGTTCGTGGAGCACTTCTATCGAGCCTAACCTGAGGGTTACGCCTTTTAAAAGTGCTATGTCGAGTATGTCTGGTCGTTGGTTGAGATTCCCGGGGAACCTGGTCGGAGTCATGGGTGCGATAATGTCAAAGGTGTGGTGGTCTACGTCTGGTCGTGGGTCAGTTAGTTGTTCGAGTATCCTACCGTTGGTATTGGAAGTGTGGCAATTCCACATGACATGTTTGCTGTTGAAGTCTCCCGCCAGTATGACGGAGCTTCCCAGAGAAAGTAGTGCGTTGATATCACTACTGAGCAAACGTTTTCGGGAGGGAGGTAACAAGACGCTAGTATGATCGGCTGATGGCCGTTCATAGCTAAGCGGCAGCAAGAGGCTTCTAAGTTAACTAAGGATGAGGGAGTATCAATTGGGATGCAGTGAAAAGACCTTCTGTAATAGATAAGCGTACCGCCTCCGGCATTGGTAAGCCTATCATTACGAACCACGACGTAATTGGCGATCCTAGGATCCCGCTTACTGGGTTTCAGGAGGGTCTCTTGCACGAGCATCACATCGACCTGATGGGTCTTACAAAAGTCGTGAACCAAGTCGCGTTGACGAGCGAGACCGTTTGCGTTGAAGAACGCTAACGCTACGGAGCGAGGTTTTACCTTTTTTGGTGTACTATCCATATTAGATATTACCTAAAAGAAGGTAAGGGGCAGCGCATGATAGCGTCGAGAATACTATCGTGCTGGACCAGGGCACAGAAGCGGTCCTCGGGAGTGACCGCTGAACGAAGTTTGTGTGCTAGCACACGCACTTCCTTCAGGTCGATGGCTGTCAGGCTCTGCTTAATCAGAGCCAGATCTTCCATCAGAGAAGATGAAGCTAGGCCAGAGGGGCCAAGCTTCGGGGCGGGGGGGCTAACCTGAGCAAGAGGCAGCGCTTTAGCAGTAGCTGGAGCGCTGCGAGGTGCCGCTGGCGCAGCCTGCGCCCGAACCATGCTCGGGGGCTTGGCCCAGGCGCTGACTGCGGGAGACGGTGCCTGAGAGAGCTGTGTGCTCGCTGGGGCAAGGGATAGCTTAGGGCTGATCCCTTGAGAGCGTGAGGTCGGGGGATTGGGGCGAGATGGTGCACGCCCGCTAGGCCTCTGTGTGCTACGTGGTGCCTTGGGGCAACCGCGATAGTTCGCGGTATGCCCTGAGGCCCCGCACAGCACACAGCTTGGCGGATCTGGGCTGTCCCGAGTACGGAGACAGTCCGCGGTGCCATGATCCCCGAGGCACTTAACACAGCGGGGCCTAGCGAAGCAAAACCGTGCCGCGTGCCCATAGAGCTGGCAGCGATGGCATTGCGACGGAGCACCGTTTCGGTGTGGAGCCTCGACCGTGAACCCCGAAAGTTAGTTGACCTCCTTCAAATTGAAGATGGCCTTCCCCCTTGCCGAGCGATCGAGGACCACCAAAACAAGATCGAATGCGATCTTATTTCGTCCGCTGTACAAGCGGTGAACTTCCCACACAGGGTAGTTTTGGGCTTTGAGGTCGGTCAAAATAACCTCCTCCTTCACCTCTTTCGGTACCCCGCGTAGGACTACGCGGAGTACTTTCTCCTCCTCAAGGGCATAGGTATGAAAACCTATTTTCTCTTGGCGGAGAATTTGGGTGAGGTGACGATGGTCGTCTGAGGTTGTGACCTGTACCTTAATGCCCGTGCTAGTGGGCCTGGCGGAAGTGTAGTTCACTTTACGTGACTTCAGGAGAGAGGCGACGTTACTCCACTTCTCCTTCTCCTGGATGAACAGAGGGGGTGGAGGCCGCTCTGATTTTGAGGCTGACGGCCCCGAGGAGGGCACGTCAGCCTCAAAGGCAGATGAGCCTCTGTGGCCCGATGGACCAGCTACTGCCCCGGAAGGGCAAGCAGACTTGGGCGGCGGGGGAGGAGAAGAGGTAGCCGCGGGGCGCTTCCTTCCTTTCGTGACCGTGATGAAGCCATCAGCGTCAACAGGGTCAGGAGAGGCGGGGGTGTCAAACTCCATCAGAGAAGTGATCACTTCCTCTGGTGGGGCAGAAAAGATGGGCGAGCGCGAGCGTGAGCGCGAACGCTCACTGGCGACAACGTCACGGCTACGTGGCGTAGGAGTTGAGGAGGGTCCGCGGAGGGCGGGAGAGCGGGAGCGGTTGCGGGAAGCAACCTTCTCCGGTATGCGTGCGCGGGCGACGCTAACAGAGATGGGTTGTACCGGGGGCATCACCGGTGATGCGGGCTCACTGGCGACCAGTGCGGTTGGGGTAGTAGAAAGAAATTTGGACCAAAGGTCCTTTAAGTCGGGGTTGGCCCGGATGGCCCAATCAAAAAATTCGAATAATTGCCTTGCGGCAACATCCGACGGGATAGACTCCATCCCGGGCGAATCCCGGGATGGTGCGGGGAGTAAATAAGCACGCCCTGCCTATAAGGCAGAGCGGTGTGTGCCTAAGATGTGACCCTAATAAACGTACCGTCTGCAAGGCAGCGCGGGTGAATACCTGGCTCGCGGATCCCTATGTCTTCTGCAGCTCCTGCTGCGACGACGAGTGTACCCGGACGCGGCGGCAGCCAGTCACGCGCGCGAGCGCGGAGGCTACGCGGCGACGGCGGCAACGCACTCGGGCCGCGGCTCACGCTCGTGCGTGGCAACGGCGAAACGCGCACAACACTCGCGGCACTGGTAGCGACGGCGCTAATATTGTCCAAAAACCAGCAATCAGTCTCTTCACTCGCGACACTCGCGAGACGGGTTTGCCTGCGAAGGCGGGGTGAGGTGAGCGCGGGCGCGGTTTGGTGGCGCGCGAGAGGCGGCCGCATAAGATGGCGGCGCCAGGCGGACCGTGGCGTGCCGAGTTGCTCGGAAATGAGGAGCGCGTTACTGAGAACGCACGAATGACGACCGCTCGGGGCGGTGTCAGGTAGCGGAGTGATTTTAAAAACGACTTATCGGTAGCGGACTTACGCTCTATATTTATACATTTTCGGGCGAGTCTAAAGCTATGTTCCTATTGGCTGCCCAATCATAGACAAGCTCTGTCGACTAACCGACAGAGATTGTGGAAATTTTCCTTACAGACGCTATACAAATTGAGTTCGGAGAATTCTCCGTACACCAAAGGTGCCGGCTTCTAAAGGCGAGCTTCTATTGTTCAACTATGGTTTATAGTTATGACTGTTTTGCAATATTTGGCATGGAAATAAACTACAGGCTACGTTCAGTTACTTATAGGTACCTATTAAGTACTTTACCTATCTACTACCTAACTACCTACTTTCTTTCTATCTATCCTATGTTTATTTATTCATTTATTCACTATACTCTTAATCTATTTGACATATAAACATATTCATAAAGTAGGTTTTCTGTTGACGTCATCCTGCACACGTTTGTTATCGTGTCTACATTTTAACATGCCCCGTTTTCTGTAATTCGCTGAGTAATAGGAATACTACTCAGGCGAATTACAAGCGAGTTCCGGTATGACTCCCTTGAGTTCAACGCATCAAAGATGAACTCCATGTTACTGTGCTTTATACACATGCATGTATTCTGGTCATCGCACTTGGTGATGGTACGTAATAAGGCTTGTACCTGAACACTAGTGAAGCTATATTTTCCACCATCGTCTTTCTAAATCTGATACAGGGTTTGCAAAGTATCGACTAGGTGTCCCATTTGAGCTTTCATTTTGTTTTTAGTCCTCGATTCTCGTTTACCAGCTGTGCTGCTGCTAATATCATCTCGATTATACAACTTTTCTAAGTCCTCCATGAAGTTCTTGTTCAGGGGCTTATTTTTGAAACTGGGTTTCCTCATTTCAATTTTAAGATCTAGAAATTGGCGTTCGGACTTTTTACACATCTTTTCACCTATTTTTAGTGTTACTTTTTTTAATAATTCTTTTCTCGGTATCTTGCAATTCGTGTATAATTGCCATTGCCAACTTTTACTTCTTTTCGGGCCTTTACATGCTGCTTCTCCGCTCGGTCCTTAAATTTTGTAGCGCAGTTTTATATGTTTCAATCTTGTCTAAAGCGGTCTTGTAATTGCTACTCAATTTTCTATGTTTGATTTTTAATGAATGAGAAACTGGTTTCGGTTGCAAAACTTGTGTTGAAGTGTTTTGGCTGCTACGGTCTATTGTTGACACGCGTATATTGTTTAATTTTAATAATGAACCTTAACACCCTGTAATAGAGTTTTAAATGTTTGTGATAGTTTTATAACCATTACTTTTTTAGCTTCATAAGTAATGATACCCAGAAATAAAACAAGATATCCAAAAATATATTTAATGTAAAAGGAACCTTAATTGTTAGCACTAAAGTAGAAACTCATCTCAAATAGTATGCGAGTTACATCATTTTGCACTTACACTAGTTACACTTACCTAATCTCCACCGCTAGGAACAAAATTCTTAGAAAGAGTGGAGTCGCTTAGTTTGTTTTTTAATTCTTATTTGAGAATGGTAAATGGCTAAAGTAAATAAGGACACATTATTAAATTATAAAATAGTAATTGATTCAGAAGGTGAGAGCGATTATTGTTAAATTTTGGATTTTATGTGAAATAATTCTTAGACCAAAAAATCTATTTGATTTGACGGACTCAGTAGAGCTCACAAGTAGGTACTTTTTTATTTGCCCAACTACTTACAATACTATAAACGGAGATTAGAGCAAACAAATAGAGAAAGTATTCTGTAACAATGATAAACTTGCTTTAATTACCTTTGAATAAATTTAATTTATTGTACAATTGCTGTTTAGATTTATTTTTCATTTCAGTAGTTTTCAGTTTTCCTGCATAATGTAGATGTACCTATGTCTAGATATTTTTCAATAATTGCCTTTAATTGCTACACCCTAGCGTTCATGGATTCCTAGAAATATAACAGAATAAGAATTTGTTTCACTGATATGCAATTTTTTTCTTTCACATAACATCTAGTACGTAGAAATCTTCGAATAACACTTTATAAATTAGAAATACGTCATTAGAAGCGTAGCATAATCCACCGAAGTCTTTAAAGTCAAAGAACTTATGAAATCTCATTTTTTGTTTGGCTAGCGATTCTCGTTTACCAGCTGTGCTCCTACTAATATCATTTCGACTATACAACTTTTCTCAGTCCTCCATGAAGTTCTTGTTCAGGGGCTTATTTTTGAAACTGGGTTTCTTCATTTCAATTTTAAGATCCAGAAATTTGCGTCCGGAATTTTTTACACATCTTTTCACCTATTTATAGTGTTACTTTTTTTAAATAATTCTTTTCTCGGTATCTTTCTTGCAATTCTTGCAGTTCGTTGTGCATTGTTATTCAAGTCAAAGTCATCTCTTCAGCCCCATGACATGTGGTGTTTGATCAAGAAAATAAGTCGTACGTGATTAAATTAATGTCACTTCTATTAAAGAATTTACCAAAAAACACTCCTATTTTAACATTTTTTACTGATTAATTCAACGAATCACTGCTTGTGTTAACACTACACACACTTTGATCATGATCAGCTGATTGACATAAGTTGACAATGTTGCCATCTGTGTCGTTTGACGTTTCGTGCTTGCTTCGTCCATAGACCTCGGTCCTCGTGTCGTCTGCTGCGCCCTCTGTGCACTGTGCAAACATAGCTGACCGCTGCTTTCGTACCGATGCCTGCGCTGCTTGAACTTGTAAAATGACGACTTGATGTTGATCGCTTTTCAGTACTTTTCCCAGCTTTACAATTCGACGTAAAGTGTTAAAAATCAACATATCTTCCCTATCTAACTCTTTTAAAGCAGACCACTTGTGTTGTATACTTAGTTCTTCACATTTTTTCGTACAAATAAGACAGGTCGGAAGGCCATTTAAGTTTTAGATAAATGCAAATTTTTCCGTCTACTCTACTATGAATTCACGGTTTTCGTCCTCTATTTTTCTTTGCTTTTTCTTAGTAGCCATGTTGGGCACTACGACTAAACATTTACGGATTATAAAAAGTATAATAACAAGTGAACTGTGAGACTGCTGGATGGCGGAGTAAAGCCGCGCGCCCACTGGGTCGGAATCGGAGCGTACGGAGCTACGAAGCGTCGATATTTACAAAATGCCGATAGGGTGCGTCTACTGCATTCGGATTTTGCATCGGCAATATCGTTATTTTCAGAGCAATCGAGTTCGCCTGTGCACGTATTCATATTATGGAAGATAGTGACGAGGATATTGTAATCACTAATTGTTTATTATCAGCAGATGAAAAGAAAACCAAAGGGAAACGAAAGATGTGGGTTCATAACATAAACTTAAAAAGGCATTTTTTCGGAGAATTTCATACATTATATTTTGATTTATTAGAAGATAATGTTGATGTTTTAGATTGTAAAGTTCTTCATATCTTTCCACTAAAGTAATTAAAACTTCTTCGTTCATCGTGAATGTAAATGTAGGTACAGCACAGTAGCACAGCACAGTGCACATGCACAGTAGTGAGCGTCGCAAACACGTCAGAACTCAAAGCGATCGGGATTCAAATGCTGCGTTCACTGCTGATGACGTCATCGGCAGAAATACCGCCCCCTAATTACCTAACTCGCAACAGGTTTGCGACAGGCGTAAATCTCGCGGTGATTGCTGTCATACATCTTTAGTGGTGTCGAGCATGTATGCTACGCTACTGCTGTCGCTTTGTTACTGCTGTCGCATTGCTGTTGCAAATTTTACGTAATTACCCCGTCGGTCTCTGGCGCAGTTATGCCGATCCAGTTCACGCTATACCATACAAATCAATACAAAGCAACGAATCCTTTCGCTCCGTACGCTCCGATTCCGACCCAGTGGACGCGCGGCTTTATGGTAATCTGACCGACAGGTACAAATTGTAAAACAATGAATTCATAGAAAAAACATTTTGGGTAAAAAGTATTTTTAACTACATAGCAGTTACATTTCGGCGCGAGCAATTAGACGGAGATAAATAATACACATGTTTGTGAGCGCCACTTTCTTGCTATTGTTGGTTTTTCTAAATGTGCTCCTTTTTATAGGCTTGCATATTAAAAATGGCTACTTGTTCTCTTACAAGGCAAGATAATAAGTAATATTCTGTGCCTGTACTAAACATTTCGTCGAAGAGCCGCAGCCGAGGAGTCAAAGAGCCGCATGCGGCTCACGAGCACGAGTCGCGGTTTGGGGACCACTGGGCTAGGGGAAAAAGATGTTGACTTTTGTTTTTTTTAGAATGATATGGCAAAGGTTTTAATCTCTATTAAGCCAGAATACCTGTTGCGGCAGGTACACCACATTTCCGGGGCGGGATGGCTCGACTGCGAACGCGACCCCACCTCGCCCCACCATGGCGGTAGACTGCTCATGGGGAGGTTTTTAGTGGGTTCGAGTCCCACATATCCCCTGCCGCCACCCCCGTGTTGGCAGGGGAATGCGTGGGCATTTTCCTCCGCCAAAAAAAAAAAAGGTACACCACATTTTCTTTTTATTTCTTTTCCCTCCAAAACTAAGATAAGCAGTATAAAATACCGTCTGCTTATAGTGTAGTGTAGGAGAACTAAAACGCAAGGTAAATTTTCAGAAGTTATACCGGATGTTGATTTGCATTGTCTCCATATTTTTAGAATCCATTGTACTGTGTATATTTAATCATATAAAAATAAAATTTAAATTCCACATTTATTTAGTAGCCGAACATTTGATAAACCATTTTTGTCGTGAATCACAAGTAGCCTCAACTTCGTTTCGGCTAGGACAATAGTAGGACCCCACGCGATGACTCAGTTTAAAGTAAACACTTTTTGTCTCATCATTAGTCCATTGACCGCCCGCGTTTTTGTTCCGCCCATTGTACCTATCTTATTATGTGATTCTCATTTCTATGTTATTATTATTTTGGTGTCAATAAAGAGTTATTGTATTGTATTGTAGTCAAAACATCATAAAAACATTGTTAGAAAATTGCTACATCGAGGAAGGTCCTATTGTCTAATTACCTACAGGGTTCAGGTATTCGGTCTCTATTGTTTTGGCTATGTGCGCGGGGTGCAGTAAACAACCCATGGTAGCTATGACTTAATCTGTGTCAGCAGCTTGCCACTGGGGCGTTACAGTATTTACAAAATTATGTACTTACAAGTTACGTTACCCTAAGATACTGCTCAAAGTGTCCTCCTTCGTTTTCGATGCACAAGTGAGCGCGACGTCTTAGGTTTCGTGATAGTTTTTTTAGCACATTCACGTTTAGTCTCACATGATCAAATGCAGCAATGATTTTTTCTTTTAATTGCACAGCACTAGTAATTTCGTCCGTGTAAACTAGTCTTTTTATTTCACCCCATAAATAAATCACATGGGGTCATGTCCGGAGATCGTGGGGGCCAGGGTACTGGACCACCACGTCCAATCCACTGGCTTCTGAACACTTCACTTAAAAAATCGCGCACTTGGCGTCCATAATGAGGTGGAGCTCCATCCTGTTGGAAAAACAGGTTTCGTTGAAAGGCCAGTGGTACATCGTCGAGCATCTCGTCAACAACGTGATGCAGAAGCTCCAAGTAACTGGAGCTGGTTAGATGACCTTCGATGATGTATGGACCTAGCACATGCTCTCCAATAATGCCACCCCAGACATTAATACTAAAACGATGCTGAAACGAATCGTTCTTGGTTTTATGCGGGTTATGGTCGCGATGTGCCCACCAGTGCTCGTTGTGAATGTTGTAAATCCCCACACGTGAAAACATGCATTCATCGGTCCACAAAATGTTCACATCCCTGTTTTGTAAAATCCAGTGAGAAAAAGCTATGCGTGAGGCATTATCTTGTGGATGCAGTTCTTGGACTCTCTGAAAATGAAACGGATGCTGAAGTTCTCGTTTCAGTAGCCGCCATACAGTTGTGTGGTGGACGTTGAAGCGCCGCCCAGCATCACGGGTGCTAGCACGTGGGTCCTCTTCAAAAAAGTCCAAGATCTCTTCTTGAAGGCCGGCCGAGAGACCTACACTTCCACGAGCGCGAGCGTGACGAGGGACTTGGAATTGTCCATAATCCCTTAGTCTCTGTGTGGCACCCAGCATCACTTCACGTGTTGGAACATGGCTGTTCGGAAACTGATCGCGAAACATTTGCACAGACTGTGTTAAGCTGTTTCCGCTGATAGCATACAAACGTACCATCTCCACAAGCTCAACATTTGTAAAGTGTTCCATTTTTGTTACGCGATCGTAAGCAAAGTAGGTGCCTACGCAAATTCGGCGCGGCGCCGGTGGCGGGCAAGTGACTGATCGGTCGCTGCATCTGCACGCGTGACATAAGTGCGCTGCGCGGGCGCGGGCGGGTGAGAGAGGGCACCCCGCAGCCCGCCCGCGTGGCTAGTACAAACGGCGGTGGGGCCGGTGCAGCGGCGAGCGTTTGTAGAACTTTGCCGAAAGTGGCGGGTGCCTTTGTGTGTTGTCGGCGCGATAGTTTATGACTCTGCGCTCGCACTGGTTGACTTTATAAAATCATGTTGTTTGTTAAATGAGAACGCACACACGTGCTGTTTTATTTTTGTGCAATGTTTTTTTTATAAAGTGTAAATTTTAGGTATTTATTTTTTCATTGATTCGTGTTCTATAAGTGTAGCATACCTACCTCTGTAAATATGGAGACAATGCAAATCAACATCTTGTATTTCTCTTTGAAACTCCTCTTATACTTATCTAACGCTTGCTTCTGCATAGAAGGCGAGTTAGTCCTAGTCTCTAGTTGTATCACATGTAGTGTACATGTGATACAACTATATACCTTACCTTAATATCCTTTTGGTGATATTAGTTAGTCAAGCCGAAAACAGTCAATTTGACAGAAATCAGCATGAAAGTGTTCCGGACTGAATCTTCGTGTGTTGGACACCCTATACTACACACATCAAAAAAGTCTAAGCAACATGCATGATATTACAAATTTACCATTTATATTAATTAGTTTCTAAGTATTTACTTACTCAAAGTGCGTAGGTAAGTAAACTTTTTTGTTACTGATGACATACTGGCTGGTTGTAAAAAAAAATCGATTATGTTTTGTTTTTTCATAAAATTCAAATGACTGCGAATTTGTTTGAATTTGAGTGCGTTTTAATTGACACGTTTATTCTTGATTTTATAATTTTACCAACCATTTAAATAAAGTTAGCAACAAAATTGAATCGTTAGATATTCTTCACGTCATGGAGCGACGTCATTTGACGGCAGATGAAATGCAAAGAGCTGTAGGGATGTTGCAAGCGGGAAGTAATCAATCTCAGGTATCTCGACATTTTGGCATTTATAGAAGTGTTATTTGTCGTCTTTGGCAGCGCTACAATAATACGGGGGAACCCGCTGAACAGCACCCAGGCCGTAGAAGGAGTACAACCACTCGGCAAGACCGGTACATACAACTGACTGCAAGACGCCAGCCGATGTTAACCGCTCGAGAGCTATGTTTGAGGCTACAAAATTCAAGTGGTGTTGATGTAAGTCCCCAAACTGTGCGAAATCGGCCACGAGCTCTGGAACGCTGAAAATTACGTTGAGGATATTCTCAGACCTTATGTCCATCCATTTGCACAAACCTTTGGCATTTTACGTTAATGCATGACAATGCGCGTTCACATACAGCTCGGCGAACCAGTGAATACTTGGCAACAGAGAACATCCGGGTATTGCCCTGGCCTGCACAATCGCCAGACCTCAACCCCATCGAGCACGCATGGGACATGCTCCAGAGACGTGTTTTGAAGGACTTGGACGGAGTGACAACAACCCAACAGCTGAAGGATTTGCTACAATTCCATTGGGAGCGAATACCGCAAGATGACATAAACAGTCTCGTTAATTCAATGAATAATCGTTGCCGACAAGTTCTGACGTCGCTCCATGACGTGAAGAATATCTAACGATTCAATTTTGTCACTAACTTTATTTAAATGGTTGGTAAAATTATAAAATCAAGAATAAACGTGTCAATTAAAACGCACTTAAATTCAAACAAATTCGCACTCATTTGAATTTTATGAAAAAATAAAACATAATCGAATTTTTTTTTTACAACCAGCCAGTATGTCATCAATAACAAAAAGTTTACTTACCTACGCACTTTGAGTGAGTAAATACTTAGAAATCATTTAATATAAATGGTAAATTTGTAATATCATGCATGTTGCTTAGACTTTTTTTGATGTGTGTATATAGGATATAGGTTACTTACATGAGTCAATTTTTCCAATTTTTCCAGGCCTGCTTTAAATAGAATTCTTTTCTTAATACCTGATATGAGTTCTTTTAGTTCGATATCCTTTATATATGTTATGCAATCGAACGTTATGTACGGTTTCTTGAGAAAACAGGTAACAGTTCCTACAGAGTGCACCCAGTGAATTACGTATCCTATTCGTCTTTCTCGGCGTTGCTAATGGTGCTGAGCCACTAGCACAGTCTCGCAGACCGTCCTACGACCGACGAACAAGATACGTTCCTCCCCAAGTAGCATTCTACAGAAAAAACCTACAGTTAAAAATGACATGCAACAATATCAACAAGCAATTGGCGAATCGAGTTCATAGTTATAATCAATGTATGCTTGATATGTGTGCTCATAATGCACTTTGCCTACGCCACTTTTTCTCAAATATATTTAATTTCCACAAAACTACCATACATTTCACAATGCTATTATCTATATCAATATATATGAAACGCAGGGTACATTTAGCGACAATTTATTTCGTTTTAAACCTTCTCTTATAGTTATGTTACGCTTGCTTCTGCATAAGAGGCAGGTTAGTCCTCGTCTCCAATCGTATCACATCGTAATTTTCCCGATGCTTTAACCAAGCTGCATTCACAGCCGTACAAGCCGGGCGGTGTACCTACCCGCATTTGGTCTTGTAATTATTGTTTGAAATCATATTTCTCTCCGAGTTTCTCATATTGACACTTTTTAAACTCTCGTGACTTGAACTCATATTATAAAGTTAGTTTTCTCATATTGTTTGCTGATTGCTGACCATACCGTCTAGGATCTCTTGTCTGAAGACTTTCAAATGTTGTATCTTCTATAACGTCATCATCATTAACAGATGCTCCCTCTATAGACGACGCCGACGCTGAAGACGTTGGTTGTGGTTTATCTCTAAACGAGTACTTCGTGTTTGTGCCAATGACATCGCTAGGCAATTCGTAATTGAAACATTTTATATACAAAACTTTTAATAATATTAAAAATTCATGGAGTAAGCTTAGAGAGAACACTATAATTTCGTGTCTATTGGAACAGTAGAGGATTCCCCTCTCGAATATGTATTGCCAGACTCCATATGGAAAACTCTAAAAACCACAAAAAAGCTAAATTATTTTTTTCTATGCTAACTTAGTAACATTTTCTTGTTTAAAAGATGTAGCTCTGGATAGAGAAGTATTTTCTGGTTTACATACTGATAATGGTGAATTCCTTTTCATGAAACCACGAAACTAATCCTTTGTAGCCTTTTTGTTGCTCAATCCATTTTGCGGGTCCTATTTTATTTGCAGCGGCAAATCGGTAAGCAAGCTCCTTCACCTGGATTGTAGTCAGTCCATAGCACATTTACGAAAATCTTTTGTGTAATTAGCTACTTGTTTTGTTCCTCTTGTTCCTGGGAAAAAAAATTCACATTCCAACATTGGGATCATGAGCTAACATAGTCGAAGACTAGCTTTTTTAACTATATCCGCTAAATATGATTTTGATATTTTATATGCTAATGCAACTGAGCGAATTGACTGGCCTTTTTTAATACATCATCAACGGCAGACTCTATTGTAGCTTTCCCTGGACGAACTCTCTTGTTTAGCGGCATCTAATTAAACAAAACCAATTTTAAGATACAGGAGTAATGAATTGGACAAACACTGACGTCATTGACGCATTGAATCGGACGTCCGTTTCATCGCGACGGTACTTGTCCTATTCATTGTCCATATACATTCTATTTTTCTATCTCTACATCACCCCACTGGTGTTAAGTTGTAACTAAATTCTCTATTATCAGAATTATTCTTATATCTGGTTTTGGATGACATCACTTCCAACTTTGTTCAGCAATGATCAATTCATGGCCATAATGAATGTTCCCCATGCACCATTCAGAACATTGCCTCCACTCGTATGTAGTTCATAAGTTACTGCCTGAAGTCTCGTCGTGTGAAGACAGTCGTACTCATTGCACAACATTTTGATCTGTAGATTTGCGCCAAGTTCGGGTACACGTATTTATGATTGTTCCACCAACCTGATGGATTGAGGAAACTGTAATTGTCTTTTATGGGTAATAATTTATCCTCTAGATACCGTTGCACTTCCACTATAGCAAATGCGTGAGGAGATTAAATGGGTTCCACTTCTCCAAAGATTTCATCAATATTTGACTAGATTGACACTCTGATGCACTCGTAGGTTGTTCGAGTAATGTTGACGTAGCGCAACTTTGACTTTTTTATTAATTTCTGCAGCAACGTGTTGAAGCAGTGTTTTTTTTTGCTTTTTCTACAGCTGTTCTGTCCTGAAAGCAGTGTGTTTTGCAACGAGGAACTAGGATAGTACATATTGAGAAAGTTCCACTGTGCTCCATCTGTCCCAATTTGCTTTTCAATTGTTGAATTATGACTGTAACAGATGTGGCAACGTCATGATGTATTGCATTTTTTTTTACGGGCAAATTGCCTTTATTACTCAAGCTACTTACTACAATAATAA
The DNA here is from genome assembly GCA_910589525.2 of Ennomos quercinarius. NCBI lineage: Eukaryota > Metazoa > Arthropoda > Insecta > Lepidoptera > Geometridae > Ennomos > Ennomos quercinarius. The sequence continues at coordinate 5,060,101 of OU342515.1, forward strand.
AAACTAAACTAAACTAAACTAAACTAAGCTAAACTAAACTAAACTAGCTACACTACCTACTACAAAGAACACTTATGGACTGTATTGCATTAATTTTGTACAATTTTGATTAAATCTTGATAAAAAACCTTAAAGTTCAACCATTTTCAAAATTAGAGCTCCCAATCTTAATAACTTACATGAAAGCGCATGCAATGCCAGCGCAAAAACGTCAGTAGTTCGTAATTAGATGTAGAAATCCGATTACAAAGAACGGCAGAGTTGGAAACAAAGCGAGAGCGAAGCGAGCGCCAAAAATGTTGAAATTTTATCTGTAAATTTTGATAAAACACTTCAAACACCAACTATATTTTTATAATTTCGAACTCCCAATCTTCACGAATGACATGAAAACTTATGCGAAGCCAGCTCAAAATGTTCAGGAGTTCATAATGAAATGTAGGAAGGAACCTGATTGCGACGAACGGTACAGCAGACTAACGCGCGAGCGAAGCGAGCGCCAAAAGTTTGGCACATTTATAAGAAAAATCTAAATAAATCACGTTGAACTCCAGCTATTTTCAAAATAAGGGGTTCCAATATTGATGAGTTGACTGAAACAAAAACACATGCGAAGCCAGCGCAAAAAATGATGATGTAGACATTGATAAAATTATAATATAACTCTACCAGTGGCTACATAAACATTTAGGGCCAAAACACATAACCGCGTTGCGGCGCCGCGCCGCTAAAATCGGCGGTTTGCGTTGCGGCGTTGCGGCGTCGCGAAAAAGAGCATTTTATTGTCTTAATGGTAGGGTATCCAGTTACTCGTGATTTTTTATTGTGGATAGACGTGTCTCTGCCATGGACAATCGTGAAAAACTTATTGCTTATTTGTTATTAAAAAGACATTACTCTGTTTTAAATAAACGACAAAGAAGATACTGGATACATCCATTTAATAAGGCTATGAATCCCGATGGCGAGTACTTTTCTCGAAAATATAAAGCATTAAAGATAGACGAAAATAAATTTTTCGCCTACTTTAGAATGAGTATATCATCATTTGAAGAGCTACTACGTGGGTTATCAAAATATATACATAAAAAAAATATTAAAGGAAGGAAACCTCTTACTACTTTGGAAATGTTGGGCTTGACTGTAAGGTAAAGTAAAACAAATACGTTTTTATTGATAGTTTTTATTGATTAATTACTTACTTTAAGAATACTTTAATTAGTCTTTCAAAAATACAATGTTCAAGAAAAATCAAACTCTTCGTCTTGTGTACCATAGGAAGTACTTGTCGTTTCCTCCAGTGTAAATGGTGAATTTATTGGACGTTGTTGGTTTGATGGCTCGGAATGTATTTGTGAGGATGAGGCAGACCTCTGTTCAGTACTGGGACATCCAGGAGTAGAAGTGTGGTAGCCACTCTGAAAAGTATTATCGTATCTCTGAGTTGAATATCCTTGATTATAGCCCTGATGTTGATAATCTTGATTATAGCCGTGAGGTGTATATGTTTGTATATGTTGCTGATTTGAAGGCTGAAGAATGTCTGTTAGTATTTGAAGCACTCGACTTTGAAATATCAATGTTTGATTATCATTCAAAGCTTGAAGAGATGGTAAAATCCCCTTAAAAAAATGGAAATGTCTACTCTCCGGTGTTTTTAATATTTTCAAAATATTTTCTTCAAAGCCATCCTTCTCAGCCGCCTTTCGTTTTCGTGATTGACTTTGATAACGAGGCAATGCTGTTATTTCAGTTTGGTTCTCACTATCTTCTTCCACTACATTTATACTGGAATCAGTTGCATTTTGTGAAACTTTTTTCAAAAACTGTAATTGTTTATTCAAGTGATATTCTTTTATTTTTGAAGCTCCAGCTCCAGACCGATTGGCATCTTTTAGTTTTTTTTGATATTTAGAAAAATTATCTTTTATGGCCTTCCACTTCTTAACTAGTTCATTACCTGAATCAGAAAAAAAAACACAAATGAAAAATTGAAATAAATATAAAAATACCCTAGATTACATTTAAACTACAAAGTTTTAAATTATTAACCTTATGTGGCCCTTAACAAATGTATAAAAAGCTTTAAAATTATGTACACAAACTGAAAACATGAACAGCTTGTTCCTGATTTGGTAAATAAAATCTGTCCGTATCAATCACCCGTAACAATTTGCGTACCTACCTATATAATTTTATAACACCTTGTATAATTATACCTACATTTTTATTATTTTATTACATGTCTACTAGTTGTTATTTCATTTCAGATTTCTAGCAACCGGCAGTGATTTCAAAACCATGCATACGAATTACTACCGAGGAGCAAGTACAATAGCAAAAATTGTGAGGACAGTTTGTCGTGCCATATGGAAACATCTATTAAGTCAAAACATACCTCCTATAACAAGACAGCTTTTAGAAGATGTCGCTATTGACTTTGACAAAAACGCGAATTTTCCTAACTGCATAGGAGCTCTCGATGGTAAACATGTCCGTATTTGGTGTCCTGCGCACAGTGGATCACTATTTTACAATTATAAGAGCTATAATTCAATAGTTTTATTAGCTCTTGTGGATTCTACATATAGATTCATTTTTGTCGATATAGGAGCGTATGGAAAGGAAAATGACTCCACCGTTTTCCAGAACTCTAAACTTTATGATTTGATTATGAAACATAAATTACCTATTCCAGCACCAAAGCCTTTACCAGGTAATCAAAATGCAACTCCATTTGTTTTTGTGGGAGATGAAGCATTCTCAATTTCAAATAACGTTATGCGCCCTTACTCAGGAAAGCATTTGTCGGTACAACAACGAATTTTCAATTATCGGTTGAGTCGTGCCCGAAGATATGTTGAGTGCGCTTTCGGCATCCTAGCCAATAAATGGCGCATATTACATCGAGCTATGAATGTGCAATATGAATTTGCGACAGACATTATTAAGGCATGTTGTGTACTACATAACTTTGTTTTGAATCGAGATGGAGTACAAGCGTCTGATGACATTATCTTTGATGATTCTGATCTTCAAATATTAGAACCGCTGACAACTAATGAACTTAGTATGAGCCCACATCTAACACGAAATATTTTTTGTGATTACTTTTCTAGTGATGTTGGTGCCCTTAGTTGGCAATTAACAAAAATATGAATTTGACATAAAAATTATTTAGTCTATCTGACATGTTGTAAACTGCAAATAAACAATTAAAATAGCAATTTAGAATTTAATTTATTGTTTTGTATACCTTTTAGGATAAGAGCGCCATATACCTACAAACTATTTATTACACTCAGGAACTATGCCTTAAAAATGAAGAAAATGGCGACGCTGTCTGTTATTTGTTTCTCGCTCACACACGCATAAGTGTGAGCGTGAAGCAAATAACAACACCGCCATGTTCTGTCCCTTTCCTTAATAACTTATTTCAAAAGAAAAGACTACACAACTTACCCAGTTTTGATTTTTCGATAGCGTCTTTTTCGTTGTAATTTTCATAAATGATTTCGCAAATGGTTTTCCATGCTTCTTGTTTTATAAATTTGTCTTTATAAGTTTCGTCACTGGTATCCCACAAACAAGGACGTTCCCGAATCAACGATATAAATAAATCGATGTCAAAGTCAGACATTATAATTTTAAAACTGCTTCCGGGTTTACTGACACGTGTTATTTGCTAGAGTGATAGAAACAAACTAAATCATTGTCAACAAGTATGACATCATAACGCTGGAACTAGCGCCACGCTGCGGTGCCGCGCCGCTACAATCGGCAGTGCCGCTACTGCCGATTCTCGCGGCGCGGCGCCGCAACGCGGTTATGTGTTTTGGCCCTTAAATAACAGGACTTATGGGAATGACAACTAAATATAAACGCACAGTCCAGTTTAATTATTTATTTACATACTTGCATCTTTTTTTATAATATGTGAATGAGAGTTTTTGAATATTATCATTCTCATCGTAGTCGGTTTGGTTTCCACTTAATATTTTAATTAGTGTCTTTGCACCATTTACGAATCCATACGATTATGTTAAAGGATAAATCCTCAGGATTTTATATTATGTTTCTCTTGTGTTCTACACATCGAATAAAAGTATCCATGACCACAGAAAATATTGTTTTAATATATTGTCGTATATTTCGTCTTTTAGTCTTTCTTTTCTTATAATATTAATGACTACATTTTGCATCTGTGAAAAGCATTTTATTAGGGACGATGAAGGATACGTCAACAATCTTTTATTATTAAAATATTCTTTACGGTGCTTTTCTCTTTATCGTTGCTATAAAAGCATTCTTTGCAGATGTTGCACCGCTTGACTTTTAATTTTCGCAAGACATATCCCGTAACATACTCTAATTGTGCCTTTACTTTTGGGTGGGCCCGTTTTCGGTCCAGGATTTGGACTAAATAAATATCGCCAGTATTTATGTCATCGAAATCAACTTCAGAAGTATGGTCTGACGTTTCAGGATCTCTAAAAAACAATTTATTTATTGATTTGAATACTTTGCATGTGTCCACTTCATATTTGGACCCTTTGGAATGTATGCTACTCACATACCCTACATAAATAGGCTGCTTCAGAGCCAGCACATGTCGGAGAAACATTTCGGTATCTATGGTTTCTAATGCAGCCAAAATATTATATAAAACGTATAAATATAAATAGTACATTACTGCAGCGGCCAGCAACAGAGGCTATTGACGGAAATGTGTAAATGTGGGCACACACATACGCAAGTCCATCAATGGCTAGTTGTGGCCAAGGCTTGTATAGTACTTTTCTCAAATAATGCGCGGCAATTAAAACTAAGTAGCAACATTTTTTCTGCGGTCTGCGTATTTTTCGGATTTCTTATCACCTTCACGGTTTTTTTTCGGTAAGTCATTGATGTCATGTTTTGCTTACAAATTTGATGAGTTGTTGGTGGACAAAGCATATTATAGCATTGACGAATTTCTGAAGGATAAAAATTTAATTTAATGTAATATTGTTAATTATTATAATTTATGATTGATATTTAGTGACATGGACATATTGAACATTATTGTATTAATAGGCACTAAATTTTAAAAAAAAACTAAATTGTTGTATTGACAAATACCGGATGTTGATTTGCATTGTCTCCATATTTTTAGAATCCATTGTACTGTGTATATTTAATCATATAAAAATAAAATTTAAATTCCACATTTATTTAGTAGCCGAATATTTGATAAACCATTTTTGTCGTGAATCACAAGTAGCCTCAACTTCGTTTCGGCTAGGACAATAGTAGGACCCCACGCGATGACTCAGTTTAAAGTAAACACTTTTTGTCTCATCATTAGTCCATTGACCGCCCGCGTTTTTGTTCCGCCCATTGTACCTATCTTATTATGTGATTCTCATTTCTATGTTATTATTATTTTGGTGTCAGTAAAGAGTTATTGTATTGTATTGTAGTCAAAACATCATAAAAACATTGTTAGAAAATTGCTACATCGAGGAAGGTCCTATTGTCTAATTACCTACAGGGTTCAGGTATTCGGTCTCTATTGTTTTGGCTATGTGCGCGGGGTGCAGTAAACAACCCATGGTAGCTATGACTTAATCTGTGTCAGCAGCTTGCCACTGGGGCGTTACAGTATTTACAAAATTATGTACTTACAAGTTACGTTACCCTAAGATACTGCTCAAAGTGTCCTCCTTCGTTTTCGATGCACAAGTGAGCGCGACGTCTTAGGTTTCGTGATAGTTTTTTTAGCACATTCACGTTTAGTCTCACATGATCAAATGCAGCAATGATTTTTTCTTTTAATTGCGCAGCACTAGTAATTTCGTCCGTGTAAACTAGTCTTTTTATTTCACCCCATAAAAAAAAATCACATGGGGTCATGTCCGGAGATCGTGGGGGCCAGGGTACTGGACCACCACGTCCAATCCACTGGCTTCTGAACACTTCACTTAAAAAATCGCGCACTTGGCGTCCATAATGAGGTGAAGCTCCATCCTGTTGGAAAAACAGGTTTCGTTGAAAGGCCAGTGGTACATCGTCGAGCATCTCGTCAACAACGTGATGCAGAAGCTCCAAGTAACTGGAGCTGGTTAGATGACCTTCGATGATGTATGGACCTAGCACACAGTTGTGTGGTGGACGTTGAAGCGCCGCCCAGCATCACGGGTGCTAGCACGTGGGTCCTCTTCAAAAAAGTCCAAGATCTCTTCTTGAAGGCCGGCCGAGAGACCTACACTTCCACGAGCGCGAGCGTGACGAGGGACTTGGAATTGTCCATAATCCCTTAGTCTCTGTGTGGCACCCAGCATCACTTCACGTGTTGGAACATGGCTGTTCGGAAACTGATCGCGAAACATTTGCACAGACTGTGTTAAGCTGTTTCCGCTGATAGCATACAAACGTACCATCTCCACAAGCTCAACATTTGTAAAGTGTTCCATTTTTGTTACGCGATCGTAAGCAAAGTAGGTGCCTACGCAAATTCGGCGCGGCGCCGGTGGCGGGCAAGTGACTGATCGGTCGCTGCATCTGCACGCGTGACATAAGTGCGCTGCGCGGGCGCGGGAGGGTGAGAGAGGGCACCCCGCAGCCCGCCCGCGTGGCTAGTACAAACGGCGGTGGGGCCGGTGCAGCGGCGAGCGTTTGTAGAACTTTGCCGAAAGTGGCGGGTGCCTTTGTGTGTTGTCGGCGCGATAGTTTATGACTCTGCGCTCGCACTGGTTGACTTTATAAAATCATGTTGTTTGTTAAATGAGAACGCACACACGTGCTGTTTTATTTTTGTGCAATGTTTTTTTTATAAAGTGTAAATTTTAGGTATTTATTTTTTCATTGATTCGTGTTCTATAAGTGTAGCATACCTACCTCTGTAAATATGGAGACAATGCAAATCAACATCCTGTATAAATGCTTGCATGTCTTAATGACGGAAATAGAGACACTATACACATTACAATAAGACCACAATTTTTGTATTGCCTATTTCGCAAGATAATAAATTGTTTTAATTGTTTTTTTTAATTGTTTTAATTTTTTGCATTCGATCTTTTGATATGCCCAGTATATTGAAGTAAAAGCCTTCTGGCAAACTTTTACTAATTTTGTGGTACGTCCTCTCAATGTCGTGTTATACGAAAGTACAAGATAAGTAATCGTTTGCTGCTTTTAACTTCTACAATTCCCAGGTACTCCTTTTCGTGTGGGGTTTGTGCAACACTAAGCAAAAATGTGTCCTGTTTCATTTTTACCTCATGCGAATAGAACTGCCGGTGGAATCTGCTTACGTCTTGCGTAGTAAGTGTTGAACAACTACGGTTCTCTGAAACTATGCTGGCATTTGGGCATCTTTGGCAGGGCTTTTTACTTATGTCTGAAACAAGAAACATCCACTGAATCACAAAATTACAAAAAGTATTGGAACTGTTCAATCATTTTATTCAAGAGCAACGGGTACGACGACACCCCCTCCCTTTTGGGTCTAAGATATTATGAATACTAAATTACTAACTTCTTGAAAGTCAGCTGTAGGCATAAACCATAGGTTAACCTTCGGAACACCTAAATACCAAGACCAACCCATATAGTACAAAAAAGTTTTACCTTTATTTAGTGTTTTAATGGTAGATAAGTAGGTACTTAGGAAAAAATTCACCCTATTTACATAGGTCAAGTCTATGGTACTTAGGTATGTGGAAATAATACATGGCTTTTTCATATCCAAATACCTATTCTAATAAAACACGCTGACTAATAAGTTTAGTAGGTATTCTAAATCAACATTTTTTAGGCGATCACATACCTCTCCGATGTGGCTTAATGATACATTAAGTGGTTTTAGGGAATCTAAGCTTTGCTGAAGCGTTACTAGGAAGTTTTTAAGATTATTCTTGTTGATAATTTGGACTGACATTACATTTTTTATATGGAAGTTAACTATTAGAAGCATATTTTCACGCCTTTGTTTTTAAAATATCTGTTTGCGCACCCCCGCGTTCGAGGGTGCGTTTTGCGTGCGAGGGGGCTGGTGCCCCTGGGGCGAAAGAACAACACAAAAACAGATCTCAGTGAGAAGTAGGTAAAGAATGTACACCAACTCACCAGCAGTCCAGCTCTGATCCTGGTGATGACGGTACCGTCCAAGTGGTAAGTGGCACAACAAGCACTACACTCATAGTGGCGGGTGGAGACTATCCTGAAAGCAAGAAGAGATGGAGTTGTTCTATTTCGCAGCGTTCGTCTCGCGCACAAGATTGAGACTGACGGGCGGTACCAGCGAGAGGCAATACAAAGCGATATCTACCCTCACTGAGTTAAAATAAAACGAAAATGTAGGTATGTTTAATACTCTTGTTGATAATTGGGACTGACATTACATTTTTTATATGGAAGTTAACTGTTAGAAGCATTTTCACACCTTTATTTTAAAATACCTAATGCGTGCTGATAGTTTTCTTCAGTGACTTTTAGCCAGCTGATTACTCCGGCAGGTTCACCTCGTAAAAGGCTCTTCGGATACTGGAACTTTTGTAGTCGACTTAACTGGTCATGCGAGTCGATCACTCCGTCAAACAGTGCTTTGAAGTTGCTTCATTCGCATAAGTTTCCTTCACAGTTAGGTATCTAAAGTCAATCTGCTGCTGTCTTGCCGATGTAGAGACTGAAAGGAGTTTGAGGACTGATTTTATTCATAGTCCCTAATTTTGTTTTCTTTGTTTAAAGAGCTTTTTCGCTTATGTGAATATGCCGCTCTGTAGGGTACAGTTTATTACATACTTACATCTATTAGAAAATATAACTCGCTGTCGATTCTTTAGCCCAAACATTACTAATGCTAAAATTACATTTATTTCTTCCGACATTGGATAGGCCAAATATGAATTACACAATCCAACTGTCATCAACGTCGAAAATAAGCCGTTTAAGTCCTTCATTTCGGACACGTTTGAATAAAATATGGTATGCGTCCTCCTCTAAACTACACGCGTTGCATAATGGCGAATTCACTTTGCGCATTAGAAAGGCAAACTTATTCAATGGAATGTGACCGGAGCGGAGGCGAAGTAATAAAAGTCCTGTCTACCCAATCTACTGTTGTCAATCCCTGGTGAGTTCCTTCAAATTCCTTTCTCGCGAGATCGTAGGTCAAAGTATTCCTTCCAAAATAGTACCTAATGATTTCATTAATTTTCGCTTGGCAAATTAAATATTTGTCTTCTGTTGAGCTCTTTTCTAGCTCGTGCGACGCTTTTTTTGTCTTCTGTTTACTCGATTTCTTCTTGTGCTGCGTTGTATTTGTGGTACTCACTACCTATAGGTTCTATATATTTAGTAAATGATAGTCCACAGTCCACTTAAACTCACTGGTTTATAATTAGGTGTAGCAAGTCCACATACAGTTTTACATTGAAAGTTCACAAAGGAATAATAGGAAGCACGCACACGCGACAGAATAGGGTCGGAAAGATGAAGAGTAGAAATATAAAAGAGTTGGAAATTATTAGCAACAAAAAACGTAATATCGTCACCCCAATGGTCAAGTCGCCAATGTGAAAAATTGCAATTGTTCAGGAGAAGAAAAATAAGATTGAATTCGCTGCTGTTAGCAAATAGTTTGACGTAAAGTTTTCAAGTAAGGCAAGTTTAAAGGTATTGGGCGAATGTCTTTTTAGCTATGTTGTCAAAACAGTTTAGGTATTTTATTTTCGGAAAAAAACGCAGATTGGCCCATTCACTACGGTCAATTTTATCTGATATAGACTATTTAACGAAGGTAAAGGTAGTCGTATGTGGCAAATATGCTAGTTTACTGTGGTGTGATTTTACCAAAGCATTTCCTATTGCAAGGTAAACTAGTCAAAATGAAATATTAAAATCTTCCTCTGTGGGACTTACATCGAAGATACTTCTTCTTCTGCTATAATAGGTATAAAATTGAGCCTTAATAAACAAGTGTAGGTACTTATTAGGTAATAAGGTATAAATTTAGTCAGAATAATTAAGGCGGGTAGAATAGTACAAAAAAAAAATCGTAGGCAGATTCTGTTATTGTTTATTAAAATAACTATAAAAGCATGTATAATGCCCGCCTTCCACTGCGAAAGGGTAATGAGCGGAAACTGAGCTGATGATCTGAGCGGACCGGAGTAAAAATAGTTGTACACTTCCACTAAGAAACAGTGTTACCACCTTAGTGGTTTTACCACTAGAACTGGTGGTTTCGACCCTTCGTTTAGTGGCGAAAAATTGCGTTTAGTGGCTGGTGGTTTTTTCTAGTGGTGGTGGTGTGGTGTTTTGTGTGTTTTGTATAGTAGTTCTAATCAAATGAAGAAATCGGTACTAAGAATCGTATCAATCTGAAACCAACGATGACGAAATTACAGACAAAAATTACTCATTAGCCGTTGTTTTTTTTAAATTAAGTATTAACTTTTGCGATTCAAATTATTGAAATCGTGTGAAGTCAGACCCAAGGATTTCTCAACAAAAATGTACCTACTTACTACTACTACTATCTATACTTACAATAAAACTGTAACAGGTCCAATTCTGTACATTGAAGATATTTTGCAAATTTTTTTGGAGGGTTCCCAAGTTCATATTACGAGGTAGGCTATAGAATACTTTTAACCTTGAAATCCATCACGGTTCCCACGGGAGAGAAAATGAGGATGATTATTTTTGATTATGTACTTAGTTGTAATTCTTTAACGCGTAGACCGATTTTTTTTTTGTTAGATAGGGGTACGTTAAATATTGTTCCGTAAATATTTCGAGGTTGTCGATTGTGTGGTTCTAAAATTACAGACATGCAACCTTCAGTATTAGGTCCAAAGCCTCTCCTATCACCTTCTGTACTATGAGAAAGAGAGAAGGGATGAAAGTGAAGGCGCCGTTTCATCTATTCATCCTTTTCCCTTATCTTTTTCCTTCTCTCTTTCTTTATACTGAGATAAGGCGTAAGACTAATTAACCCATGCGAAGCCGGGGCGGGTCAGCTAGTTGGTAATATGGCGGCGGAATTTCATGGCATTAGTTGTTGTCAAATAATGTAGTTTTAATTTGAACAGAGTAGCTCAAATTTTCTAATCATAGAGCCGCATTTAGCGCAACATAGTGTGAAAATGGCTTAATTAAAAAATGGAAAGATGGATTAGAAAATGGCAAAGTTGTTTTTGTGAATACGGTTGATAATCTAAGCTCAAAGGCTCTAATGTAGGTAAGCGCAAGTTTCGATTTTGATAAAAATTACGAGAAAGGAATAAGTTCTTTCAAACACTAATATTTCTGAGCAGTGACAGATACAGGGGGTTTGTGGTCAAGCTCAACACACAAGCATTTGAGTTCTTCCTAAATTTATTTTGCCAAATTCTGTCTGGGTGTGATTGAAAAATTTTTCGCGCTCGCTCCGCTCGCGCTTTACAATTTAGTTGATCCTTATGTGTCTTGTGTTACAGTAGTGTTTATTTCTACATATACTATTTCTATGGCGCTGATTACCTAGGTGAATTGTCGCGCTCGCTGCGCTCGCACTGTCGTTTCAGAAACTTGGACCAACCAAGATTTTTATTTTATTTGGATAACCAGGATTTGGTTTAGGTTATCTATTTCTGAATCCGCGCCTGTCGTGAGGTCTACTGTTCGCAGAACTACTAGTTGCAGTTGGTTCAAGCATTTGACCACTGTCTCGCCTGATGTTGTTAAGCAATGACATGTCCTACGATAGGGTACCTATACATGCCTGGAACTACAAGATACGTGGTCAGTGATCATTCGAAACTCACTTTGACTTGTTGATTCTAATAATTTTATGCTTCTTTACTGATTACAATTGCTATTATACATTATTTTCTTTCGTAAAAACTGGTAAAAACTAATAAAAATTAGTTTAGTGGAAAATCTAGCGAAATCGAAAATAGGGCCGTTTTTGTTAGTGGTTTTCTGGTGGTTTTAGAAGTAGAATCTGGTGGAGAGCTAGTTAAACCGTTGGCAACACTGCTAAGAAAGAGTTTCAGATTTTGCCTTCCACTGCCAGAGGGCTTTGCGGAGCGAGTGAGGTGGGAAATGAGCGGGGTCGGATGAGCGAGTTGTTGGCCTTCCATTGCCAGCGGAGGAGGCGCAGAAATATCTCAGTGCCAGGCGATCCACAGAGGAAGCAAGTCGCGCGGTATATTTTGCGATAACGATGTCTGACGATTCCAGTGAAGAGGACTACGTAAATACTATAAATAAATGCTTGCTACTCTACCATTATAACAAAAAAAAGAAGCGTAACAAACCAAGATTCTGGATAAGCGACCATATTAGAGAGAGACCTATCAAGGGTGAATTGATGCGGATGTTCTACGATTTACAAGACGAATATTTCAAAAACTATTTTCGAGTCGATAGAAAACAGTTTGAAGAATTATTATCACTCATAAATGAAGATATTACAAAACAAGACACAAACTTTAGAAAAGCTGTTTCACCAAGAGAAAAACTTGCGATCACTCTAAGGTAAGAAATAAAAACCCCTATTTTTTATGACTTTATTAATAGAAAGAAACTTACAACTAGTACTATGTGTTGATATTCTTTTCTTTAATCAAACGTATCATTTTCTTAAATCAAAACAGTTTATTTTAAGGAAGTTGTTCATAACTCGTCGTCGGAGGCGATTGTGCAGATACTGATGATGTAGATGCGGTAGAGTAACCATAACCTGTGTTATAAGATTCCATTTCTTCTTCAGTGTCACACACAATTTGTAAAACCTTTTTCTTAATTTTATTTTGGAAATAAATTGGCATATTTTTGGCTGTTTGGGCCATACTTTCGAAAAATAAATCCATGGGATGTTTTTCTTGTTGTTTTTTTCTAATATTGTCTCTTTCTTCCTGACGTCTGTTATGATTTTCTTCTATATCTTTGATAATATCTATGATATCAACATCATTCTTTCTTTTTCGTGTTGTTTGTGTTTCTTGTGTACATTCTGGACCTTCATTGTTTGCCAATGAAATCAACATAATAGATTCTTCTACTTCTTGTGTCGACTGTTGAGTGCATAATTCACTGTCTTGGGTGGAATTTTGATCGATGATCTCTTGTGTGCATTGAGAGTTTGTTAAATTTGTGGAAACTTTTCTATTTTTCATAAATGGTAGCAAAAAATCCATGATTTGGGCATATTTCCAATTATTTATAGCTGGTGCTGCTTGGCCTGTTTTGCCACACTTTTGCCTTTTCAGGCTATCTCGGTGATTGTCTCGCAGTTTCTTCCACTCAGATTTTGCGGTCTTGACTAAAACAAATAAAATTTTGTTAGATAAAAAGTGAGTAGGTATCTGCGTGCAAATTTGCCTTGTAGGCTTCAAAATATATATAAACCTTAATTTTGAAGAAAAAAAATTAAATACCTACGTCTTTTTTTTTCCTTATGACGGCAGAATACTTCTCAAGGTTCAACTTGAATGTTGTTTCAAGTTGAACCTTGAGAAGTATCAGCACCTATGATGTAGGTAGTCCTTCGAGGTTTTTGATTTTTAAATTAATATAGGTACTTTTTTCTTTTTCAGATATTTGGCAACGGGCGACTCATTTAGAAGTCTAGGTTACAATTATCGAATAAGCGAAATTACCATTTCAAGGGCAGTAAATGATACATGTACTGCTCTATGGGATAGATTGCAACCTCTGTTTATGAAAACACCAATGAGGAAAGATTGGGAAAAAATAGCAGAAGATTTTGAATTAAAGTGGCAATTTAAAAATTGCATCGGGGCCATTGACGGAAAACATGTTTCGATCAAATGTCCTCCTCATTCAGGAAGTTCTTATTTTAACTATAAAAAATTCTATTCCATCGTGTTATTAGCAGTTGTTGATGCGGACAAAAAATTCATAGTAATTGATGTTGGATCCATGGGCCGTTTTAGCGATGGCGGTATACTCAGCGATAGTCTATTTGGTAGGAAATTGTATAAAAATGAGTTAGATTTACCTATTGATCGACCTTTAGACGATAATGGGCCAAGTGTGCCTTATGTATTTATAGGAGATCAAGCTTTTGCACTACGTAAAAATTTACTTCGGCCATATCCGACACCAACTACCATTGAAAATCGAGCAAAAAGACATTTTAACTATCGTCTCTGTAGAGCACGCAATGTTGTTGAGAACGCCTTTGGCATATTGTCCAGTAGATGGCGAGCTTACCGTCGACCATTTGAGTGTAAACTTGAACTGGTTGACAAAATAATTCAAGCAACATATATATTGCACAACTATTTGATGTCATCGCCATCTCCAACAACTTATGAAGACGAAAACAATATCAATATTTTTTTGTCGATAAATAATGACCGATTACGGGCCACAAGAGAGGCTTTTTATGTGAGGAATGTATTCTGTGATTTTTTTAATACTACTGGTGCACTCCCAGGCCTCAACGTTTGAAATGTAATAAATAATATGATTATTTACTTACTGTCTGTTATTCCGGGTATCCCGATATCCACAATCTTTTTCCATTTCATATCTTTTTTGTCAGCATGACGATAGTCTTTGTGGTTGGTGTCCCACAACAACGGGTACTGCCGCACTGATTCAATGAACAGCTCCATGCCGACACGTTGCGCGTTCTGAACTGACAGACGAAAGCGGGCAAGTAAAGGGGAAGGGGAGGCGACGGGGGGCGGAGGTGAGCTGAGTCCGTTCAAAACTCGCGTGCGACGCCATGACGCAGCGGACCCATTTTAACTCGCTCAATCCGTTCCGCTTTACTCGCTCGCAGTGGAAGCACTTGTATGAAATTTTGCGTTGCGAGTTGAACTGGATCCGTACGGAGTCCGTTGGAAATCCGCTCAACTCTGCGACCAATTTTGTGACTCTTTGTACTCTTTTGATCCGCTCAGTCCGCTCATTTACAGTGGAAGCACTTCTATGAAAAAAGCCGTTGCGAGTTAAACGGAGTCCGTACGGAGCCTGCTACGCTCGCAGTGGAAGGCGGGCATTAACCTTACATACAAACAGAGGCGGCTTTTGCGGTACACACGAGCGCAGCGTCCTAGGGGGCGCCCAGCGCCACTCGCCGCGCTACCTTGGCCGCGGCACTTTCAATGACTCACGTAAAAAGAGCTCCGGTTTGCATACATTTTGTACGGCATCTGGAGCTCTTCTTGTTATAATTATGCCGGTTAGGAGGTTCAAACCACTCCAAAATATTCAATTTTTTTCTAAATATTCGTATTGTACACGACGTATTTATGGTTGATATTCCTTCAATTCGCACAAAGCGGTTTGACTCGACATTTATAATCCGAGCAGCCAAGGAATGGAACACTTTACCAGCGTCTTTGTTTCTCGATAAGTAAAATCTGGAGCTCTTCAAGTCGCAAGTGAATAGGTATCTTCTAGGCAACCATGTAACATCGTAGATCGCATCGTCACTTCCCATCAGGTGAGATTGCGGTCGAATGCGGCCCTATTTAGTAGTAAATAATTTTTTTTTTAAATTAGGGAAACTTAATCGCTATCCTCTGTTACATCAGGTTCTGGAAGCGTGTCACAGACACTTTCTGCGCTAGGTAAATTGGCATAGTACCTACTCATGATGGATTCTTGGAATTTGCAGATTTGAGCACAACTTTAGAAGATCTTGCTTTTTTGCCTGAGAAATTTGCATCCTTTCCGAGTAGAATGGAATAGGGTAGCATGTCGTAGTCTTCATTCTTTTGTTTTTTTATTTTAAAGCCATAAATGGTTCATTTTCGTCAAATGTTGTTTTTATGAAAACTGTATTAGGGGTATCTTTCCTATATTGAAGCCGTGTGGCTTCAATATAGGATTGTGGGTGTAGGTTTACGACGTGGGCTTGAAATTGATGTTTGCTGCCAAAATCTTTGAATTCATCATGCATTAGCGTTGTGACTTTGAAAGGATGAGGTTTTGTTCTTGCTAAGCGAATTACTTGTGCCCAGCCATCTGGGGTGTAGACAGGGATGTTTTTTGATTTCCTTTCAATTTTGGAGTGGATGGAGTCACATTCCATGTGTGTGTGCCCGGTTTCAAACATTTTGTATGTTGTCGTATGTTTTATGTAAACGCAAATCTACTTACACACAAAAATATATCGTAAACAAGAAAAGTATTCGCACCATAGAAACTGAATAATTTGACCGGTGTAAATCATCTTGAGTATTGGAATATGCGTTCCAAGCACATTACACGTCAATGTCTTTGTTTTAAATTGGTATTTTGTAAAATTTATTTACTAAACACTAAAATATAATAAAAATACCACAAAAAACATAATTTTCTGTATCATTAAATGAAACGTCATTGAACGAGCATGCGGCCTGTAAGACGGCTAAATAAAATGACACCGGAGAAACAAAACAACTTAAAACTTCATGCAATTTCTTCACTTGGTAGGGTATGTTGCAATGTTGCACCGACCGACCCTAGTACGCATTGGTGTTCACAAAAGTCAAACTATGCTCCATCTGTATATTCAATTGTTTTCTTCTCTAATCTGTGACCGAGACCAAATAAAATCTACTATGAAAAAAAAAACTGGTAGATTATGGTCCATGTTATTAGACTAACGGTGAAGTAACCAAATTACCACTTTGGCTAGTAAGACGTACTTTGGTTCATGCCTATGGAGTACTATGGACCATAGAAAATTATCAAAACTGGCACATAGGCTAGTTGACTAATGTGGTGTTTAGTGTTTGGAGTAACATTTACCATGGTAAAATGATAAATAGTGAACATAGAACAGTACACCATAGTGCGAAAAAAAAACATGCTAGATTGGCTAAAGGAATATGCAATAACTCCTTTATTTTTAAAGATACCAAAATGATAGTTTGCCACAATGTGCATTTGACAAAAACAATAAATTTCACACCATTATTGCAAACTCGCCAAAATGGCAGATTGGCGACTTGACTATTGTGGTGACGATATTTTGGTAGCAAGAGCGGAGCGCAAACGAGGGTGCATTCGGTGTCGGAACCGGAGTCTTGACTGCGCGCTGCGCGTGCGACCGAGCGTCAGCGATTTTATAACATTATGTATAGAAGGCACAATACTCAAGCCACAAAATACTACAGAAGTCAATCACATGCATGTACTTCACTTTTTATACCTACGCTCGGCGCTCGCGCTAAGGATGGCGGCGCGGCGGCTGCGCGGGCGTCCGGCTCGCCGCGCCGTGCAGTAGGTACCTAGTTATCATAACTATAACGCGGAAGATGACCGTATTTTTTATCATCCATACGTAAATACAAACATACATACATAGACTGCTAAAACCATAACCCTTCCTTTGATATCGAAATATTTTTTTCGCAGTTATTATTAATATCATTAGATAAAGTTTTTTTGATGGCTAAAAATGCGGTTATGTTACATT
This sequence comes from Ennomos quercinarius, assembly GCA_910589525.2. Classification (NCBI taxonomy): domain Eukaryota; kingdom Metazoa; phylum Arthropoda; class Insecta; order Lepidoptera; family Geometridae; genus Ennomos; species Ennomos quercinarius. Next base: position 5,077,517 of record OU342515.1, read on the forward strand.
TACATCTTCCTCATTAGATTATTGAAAACAAGCAAACCCTACCTTCTTACCTCTCTGAAACAACTGGTAGCTTAAAAAACGACAATTCACCGTTTAATGTTGAATTTAAACAACCGTCCACTGTTACAGTTATAATAACTATTTTTAGTTGCTCCATTTTTCACAAGAAAGTTCACAGACGCGTGTCTCAAGCGGATGGCACTCGCGCTCGCACTACTCCGAAAGACTCCGAGACATCGTGTCGGTGAGCGGTGTCTATGTGTGCTCGTGCGCACTTACTATGTTGATTGATTTCTGTAGTATTTTGTGCTCAAGCCGCGTACACCGGTCCACGTAAGAACGTTTTGCGCCGCGGTTTTGCTTGCTGTGTCCTGATGTTCCTACATATTTGTTGAATAATTCGGCCAGATCCGTTTGTCGTATTTTAATTGCGAATATTTTCTCATGGTTTTGTTAATTATCAATGAAGTTATATATCCTCGTTAACCTCCTTTTTAAGTTGCTTCTTCTAGTAGTGAGTTTTTGAATATATTCCGTGATTCCAAATGTGGTGGGATTAGCCATGTTGCCTCTTGTAACCTCCAAGAGTCCACGTTGTGGTTTGCCGTATAGAGTTGAAATTATGTGGCTGTGTAGCTGAAAGAGAAAGATGTGACTGTCGCCGGCAAGTTTCATAGTTTTGTAGATAACTGATGCCTTCTGTAGCGTGGTTCGCTGGCGGAACCACACGCGCCTTTTCTCATTTATTGTATTGTAATCGATAAACACTGTATTTTACAACTCCATGTTTGTATCTGCCGATGGTCCAAAGAGTTTCTTTTGTATTGTTTGTGTCGTTTAACATATCTTATTAAGCTGCCGCCCCCAGGTAGCGCTGATCTCCAATGGATACAGTCTTTGTCTTTGCTCTTACCTTATCTCCTGCTGCAGTCTTCACTCTAACAACTCTGGTGCAGCCATCCTTTCCTGTGTATATTTCTTTAATAATACCTAACGGCCAGTGCAATCTTTTAGTGTCTGTATCTATCAAAACAATTTCACCAACTTTAGGTTCATTCTTACATCCTTTTCCTTTGTGTACTAATAGTCCTAAATATTCATTTCTAAATTGTTTTCTAAAGTCTTCTCTTAACTGTTGCAGATAGTTGTATCTCACATTCAGTTTCTGGTCAATTTGGTCTTAGTCCGATGTGTCATTTGTGGGGAGTCCATGTAAAAACATTGCAGGAGTCAATGGCTTCATCTCACCAGGCGCGGATACAGGGGCGGGGGGGCGCAGGGGGCACAGGGCGTAGACTCCGGGGGGAGCAAGAATGACCAGACCAGGCAGGACTATTATTTTTTCGGTTTGCTCCTGATAAGTTCCCGCTGCGCCCCCCCTTACGCTCAATTCCAACACATACGTACCCACATGCCAGTATTATCAAAAATTAGACAAAACACCGCGCTCATTTTTTTTGCCAGCGTAGAGCGTATTACCCCCCCTCCGCAGAAAAGGCTATGTTTAATTACGGCACTGCGCCCCCCCCCCCCCCTTGAGAAATTTCTGTATCCGCGCCTGCATCTCACCCACCTCTACATATGTCAGTGGTCTATTATTAATATCAGCTTCACAGTCTCAGTTTAGTCGTCAACTCAATCTAGTCTATGCAGGGCTTACCTAAGAATATGCTCAAAAATGCCCTATCTCTTACCGTTTCTGAGATATTTAAGTACAAACTTATTTGCGGTTTATAGTTTTACATTAAAATTAAATATCTTTAAAGCTACACGGCTAAAAAATCTACTTTAAACACTATTATACTCTACCGACGCAATTTAAACTATAATTAGCCCGAAAACGCGCATAATGTCACCGCTGATAATTTTGATTTTTACTAAATACAAAACATGAAACAACACTAAACTTTGTCACCCTATAACTATGTTACTACCTTATTTTGATTCTGGAAAAGCCTTCTTGGTCGCCTCCCGGTTCTCTTCCAAATGGTGTGGTCTGTTTCCTTCTGTTGACTTTGGAACACCGATCACGCCGCCATGTGGTTTTGAGTCTTTTTTTCGACCAATTAGCTAGAATCTGGTGGTTCCTGCTTCCTAAGAAGTCGTCATGAAATGCTACCAGAGCTTCAAAGCAAGGACCGACAGCCTCGCGCTGTGGTAGACAGGTATGATTGCCATTTTGTATCATGAGGGATGAATATTATTTCATAAAAAGCACTTTTATTATAAAAACATTGCTTTTATCTATCATAATGGTACTTATAATTGCTCATTTATGTTGTAGGTAAAATTTAGTTTTATTTTTTGTTTAGGCTGACCCCGCTTGGGCGTGCGCGTTCCTTGAACGTGTGAACGACGTTTTGCCAGGCCAGTCCATAAAAGTAAAACGTTGTTCACACGCTCGATGTGCGGTCAGCCTTAGTTTTGGATGAACAGAACAGGAAATAAATACGCTCGAGCCCTGCGGGTCTAGCAAAGATGCCTTTCCATATGACAGTGCCTGAGGAAAACTTTTTCGCAGCTAATGTCAAAGCTAATGAAAAGGGATCTTTGCTAGGCCCCGTGACTCATCTCTCGGTACATTTTATCTTTCTTGTTTTTGATCACAGTTTAGAGAAAAACTGATGTAAAACCAGTCTTAAATGACAAAAATGAATAGAATTGTAAATACCACAGAGAAGGGAAAAAGTTAATAATGATGATGATGATGGGCGAAACTTTTTTCCTTCTGTGTCAAATAATTAGGTAGGTATTTATGCTTGTAAATACAAATTGAAAAAACTGTAGAATATGTATTTACTTGGTATGATAGTGTGATACGGTATCTTACCTAAAACGAAATTATTCTCAGCAGTTACATAATATTTTAGTAATTAAGATGTTACCTACAAGTGATGTTTTCTGGAGTGTTATTACAAGCCATTATTGTTTGTGATACTTTGTTATGTTGTTACTTAAGTCATTATTGTTTGTGAAACTTGTTATGTTGTTACTTAAGTCATCATTGTTTGCGAAACTTGTTATGTTGTTACTAAAGTCATTATTGTTTGTGAAACTTTGTTATGTTGTTACTTAAGTCATTATTGTTTGTGAAACTTGTTATGTTGTTACTTAAGTCATTATTGTTTGTGAAACTTGTTGTTACTTAATTATTATTTTAGCCGCGAGTAGATAAATAAATTATATATTGTGAACACATTTTTTCACACGTCTTTGGACCGTTAAATAATAAATTGAATCGATGATTTGTGGGCTCTGTGTCGCAGATAATATAAAAAAATAGTGAGTGTGTTTTTCTCACAGGGTTTTTCATGTTTCGGAAATAAAGATTGCGAAAATGATTACAAAATGTGTTTCTTTTCACACCATAACCCTAGACGCTACCACACAGCTACGCGTAACAGGTTAAATACTTTTTGCGTAGTAACTTTTAGCTAGGGAGTGGGCCCCATACTGAAAGAATCTTAGGGTAGGCAAATAGCAACTGAACATTTAGTATAAAACAATATGAATTAACCTTAGTTTCAGAATATACAAGAGCACACTTTGTACAAAAGTGTACCCTTTAATAATCATCAACAAATGATGTACTATCATGAACTCATATGAGTAGTTTTTTTTTTTTTTTTTTTATATTACAGGTTCGCAAAACTGGCTGTATCGCCTTACAATAAACAATGTAATAATTAAAAAATAACACTGGCAAACAACCTACTCGATGTGAACACAATATGCATTCTATTAAAGTTCTCCTTAACCTTTCGTTTGCCGCAACATGGATCCGTGTAATCTTATTAAACTGCCGGAGCGCGGATCTACGACAAAATGACTTCACACGATTTTTTGTATTTTTCTGTAGTATTCACTAGCAGATTAAGCTGAAAATTCTGTGGCAAGTTCCTATTGAATGAAGTGATCTTCGAATACATTCATTTAGTTCATAATTCGCTCGAACTGTTTATGTGAAGTATCCGACCGGAACACGGATCCGCGCTTGAAAATGCTAGATTTTTGCTCATGTGTATTCCTAAAATGTTTCATAATGCTGTACTATTTTGTTATGTAATCAGGTACCCAATATATCCAGTTATAAAGTTAAATGAAGCAAAAGACAAAATAAATAAAATCCTTTATTTTATATGTGTTTTACTAAAGCACTAACGACTTTCGGTCTCGTAAGAGATAACGACGTATAGTAAAAACACAACAATTATAAATCTAATAAATTATGCATAAATGAAATCATGGTTTAATTGTCTTTCAACAAATACATTAACGTAAAATGTAAGACTTATATTTTTGATGATATTTGATCTTAAAAATGCAGGTAGAGTGGCCGCGCGGCCATCGAAATCTCTCGGCACGTAGCTACACCGCTATTGCGTTAAGCGCGGCATTTGAAAGGTTAACAAAAAATAAAGTCTAAACAGAATATGGCTACCTACTTACTAATTAATTTGACAAAACTGTAGGTATCAGAGAAGCAAAGTGACTACCTACGATAATTATTATTAAGAAGTTAAATTAAATACCGAGTTTAAACAAAAAAAGATGATGAAAGGTTTTGATGGTAGCGATCGATGCATTGAAGATATCAACTTTGTCATTGATTTCATTACAAGCTGAGGACATGCGGTAGACTGGTGAGTGTTGACCAGTAGTACTGAAATCATGATTCGATACTACTCATACGAATAACCTAAAAGTATCGATACATTTTTTTTCTTTCGATACCTACTTGGTATGATCCGATGCTAAAAAGTACTTGGTATCAAAAGAAAAGTATCGAGTACTTACTCGTATTTACTAGTATCGGAACTTCCCTAGGTACCCACCCACCCCATGCGACTTTTCCAAGCTGACGTGCCTTGGTTCGAATCCCGCTCGGTTCTGCACTAATGACTTTTTAAGTAACCCCTTACATTAGTGAAGGAAAACGTCGTGATGTTTAAAAGTTCCGAAAGATTTAAGGGGACCCCTAGAGACCCCTTAAACCTTTTAAATTGTGCTTGGACGCATGTTGCTATCAGTTAGTAGATGAGGGATGACCCCTCAGGGCTAAAGAGTTAAAATAAAACTGCATGTATATGAAATGTATATCGCTGTATATTCACTATAGCTCAAACTGTATGATATCCGCGAGGTCCAAGTCGCCGTCGTCGCTGTCACTGCTGCGGTTCTCTGCCGCCTGAAAACAAAAACAACATCATCGTACAATGTAATCTATATATATAAAAATCAATTGATGTTCGTTAGTCTCGCTAAAACTCGAGAACGGCTGAACGGATTTATCTTACCTTGGTCTTGGAATGTTCGTGGAGGTCTAGGGAAGGTTTAAAAGGTGAGAAAAATTCTAATAATTGCCGGGAAAACCCTGAAAACAGCCCTTTTCTTTTTCCCATATAAAGGCAGTACGAAGTCTGCCGGTACAGCTGGTGTATAATAATAATTACAATGGAACAAGGAGAGGAATACCAATCCCGCCGCTCAAAGTGGCGCTCTCTGGGAGTGGCCTATGTTCAGCAGTGGATGTCTTCAGGCTGTTGATGATGATGATCATAATGAATAATAATTAATATTTTTTTAATAAAAGGAGTTAAACTAACTTTAAACCCCTTTTTCATACTGAGAAGTACTCGGACGACATATTTTTCTGTTATTATTTTGATTTAAAAACCAAATACTGAACAGATTTTGATGTTTTTTTTTTGGGACCATTCTGATAGAACCTTTCATATAAAAAAGTTTCGTTTTATTTGGGAATTCATAGGTACCAAAAATATAAAAAACTGAATTGATTCACACAAAAAACTTTAGGTTTTTCTACCCCTGAATGTAATCTACGCTGTTGTCTTCGTGTATCGGCATTCCTCCCCAACTAGTTCCATGGCATAAGTAATGTGTATGTACCCGTCTCCTCGTGCGCATGCGGCGGCGCGGCGGGCGCTCGCCCTCGCGGCTGGAGTCGCCCGAGCTGCCGCCGTCCGCCAGCCCCAGCACCGCGTCACGGAGCAACGATGCTGCTGAAACACGCGTTATTATGTACTAATGCCTTTTGTACTATTTTCTTTTTTTTTTAAAGTCTCTTTTTTATAATTTACTAGGTGGTAGGACTTATCTGCAAAGTCCGTCTAGGTAGGTACCACCGCTTTGCCAGTTATTCTGCCGCCAAGCAGTAGTGTGCAAGCACTACTGTGTTCCGGTTTAAAGGGCGTTGTAGCAAGTGAAATTACTGGGCAAATGAGACTGAAAATGAGAACAGAAAACTAAGCCCCATCCAGCCCCAAACTAAGCATAGCTTGTACTATGGGAACCAGATAACTGATACAATACTTAGATACTTTTTCTTTGTAAATACATACATAGAATACAATATATACACCCAGACACAGAACCAACACCTATGTCCATCATAGGTAGGAATCGAACCCACAACCTACAGTTCAGAAGGCAGGGCCACTACCAACTGAGCTAACATGCCAGTCATAATGTAGCATAACAACATTACTTATGACGCATCCTTATTGAGATGTAATTCAAAAACTGAGGGGTGGTGACTTTTAGTATGTTTGACTTTGAACTTTATGTGGACTATTAGGAGTAATAGTCCACATAAAGTTCAAAGTCAAATCTGATTTCAACTTTCCCATCCACAATCCTGGTCACAATCACCCTGCCCGGCTAGCACTTTCTCGACACTATCTCGTGAGTGACCGTGACAAGACTATGGTAGCGGCTAAGTGTGTCTCACTCTAACAGCGACGACAAGTTTTCTCGCGGTGCGCATGCTACGCCATCTGGGAGCCGATGACGCTGGAGGCAAGCAGCCGCTCAAAGTGGCGCTCTCTGGGGGCGGCCTATATTCAGCAGTGGACGTCTTCAGGCTGTTGATGATGATCCACAATTTGTTGGTCGGACTATAAAGCGGTAGTAGTGTGCTCTAACCATCGTCCTCCGCGTCCGAGGCGGAGTCAGATCCGTCGTCGTTCTCCGATCCTCCCGCCAACTCTTCCTCTTCATCTTCTTCCTGTAACATAGATATTTTTACTAACTAGAGCTCTTGGTTCCAACCGCATCTTTCTTCCTATTTTATCACCGCATTTACCACCCTTGTTTGATCTTTTCGTAAAACATATCATCGAGCGCGAGCATCTAGTATCCAAGAATGTACCCACTCGCAAAATTGCACGTGCGATCGCTACGAGAGACAACAAGATACTATAAATTCATTTCTAAACACAGGTCGTTAAACTCATCTAAGTGCATTCGGTCAAGGACGAAGTTCAACCACCCAGCTGCGCTAGGGATATCTACGAACGTAAACTTTACATGGCATTTCTTCAATTTTTTTTTTTATGTAAACGGATGAAGGGACGAACTAGTCGTTCGCCTGGTGTTAAGCGTCACGGCCGCCCATTAGAGATTGCAGTGTCACCCGGAAATCTAAATTAAAGTTTTACGTGACACTGCACTGCGCACATCATCCTGAGACATCACACAGCCTAAAAAAGATTTCTAGACTGTGGGATCAGTTCTTAGGTCTCATTTGCCCAGTAATTTCACTAGCTACAATGCTCTTCAAACCGGAATACAGTAGTGCTTGTAGACTAGCGGCAGAATAACTGGCAAAGCGGTGGTACCTACCTAGACGAACTTTGCAGAAGTCCTACCACCTAGTAAAATGAAAAATGAAAAACTATTAATTTAGAAAAGTCGTAGAAGAAACATTGTCTACCTTGGAGAGTAGTTTTACCCCCTTTCGGGATAATATACCAATTCAAACTCAGATTGTATACAGGGTGATTTTTTCAAGTGCGCCCACTTGAAAAAATCACCCTGTATGCTGTATGGTAGGCCAAATCCGAAACTATGAAGAATATCGAAAAGTACTCAAAGGAGTCACGGGGCCAATTTTTATGAAAACTAAAATTGCGTCATTGGATTTGAACAATCAATAGTCCTAGTCGAGAATCGAACCCGTTTTGAACAAAAAAAAACATCCTATACTGGGTGGCGCAAAAGTAAAGACCCTATTTGGTTCAGCTATAACATTTTTTCTAAATTAGAAAACTAGATTTAGGTTTTTTTAAATGTATATTTGTGCCATTAAATTTCGTACCATTAGGATTTAAAGATGATGTCTTTTAAATGGTGACCTCCAGAGTTGATACACATTTGAGCCCTATTTATGACATTTTGCATAACTTGCCGTAACACTTCCTGCGATATGTTCGTTATTTCTTGACGAATGTTTTCTTTTAGAGCTGCGAGAGTCTGTGGCTTGTTCACATACACCCGAGATTTCAAAAAACCCCAAAGAAAGAAGTCTGGACTGGTCAGATCGGGTGATCTTGCAGGCCAAGGCAAATCGCCAAAACGAGAGATAACTCGGCTTGGAAAAGCGTCCCTCACTAAGTCCATAGTGTCGCGCGCTGTGTGTGCCGTAGCGCCGTCTTGTTGAAACCAGATGTGCTCCAGCCCCAATTCGTCCAAACTGGGTATCAAAAACTCACGTAACATGGTTCTGTAGCGTTCTCCAGTGACAGTTATCGCATTGCCTCCAGCGTCTTCGAAAAAATAGGGTCCGATCACTCTGTCAACACAGATGCCACACCATACAGTAACTTTTAGTGGGTGTAGAGGTGTTTCTTGAATAATGCGCGGATTATCAGTGCCCCAGAACCGAGTATTCTGCTTATTGACATGCCCTGAGAGATGGAAATGCGCTTCGTCACTCATAACCAATTTTGAAGGAAAATCATCTTGCAAAATGTCATAAATAGGGCTCAAATGTGTATCAACTCTGGAGGTCACCATTTAAAAGACATCATCTTTAAATCCTAATGGTACGAAATTTAATGGCACAAATATACATTTAAAAAAACCTAAATCTAGTTTTCTAATTTAGAAAAAATGTTATAGCTGAACCAAATAGGGTCTTTACTTTTGCGCCACCCAGTATTATTACACCATTCGAAAGTGTCGCTAATAGGGATTGAATTTTGGGAAGTAATGGGTATGTACCACCGCTTTGCCAGTGTTTCTGCCGCCAAGCAGTAGTGCGAGCACACAATGATACGGAACGTATCTTTGAGCGATATTGGTTCGATTCAGACCACATCATAATACCATGGAACAAGGAAGGGAGAGGAATGGCAATACACCAAGAAAACAGCGTAGATCAGAAACATGCCAAAAACCGTCATAAACCTAGATGGCGCTGCAAAATGAGCGGGCTATACGGCTAGCTACGGCGGGCTAGGTTTAAAACGGGTTTATGGCATATTTCTAATCTACGCTGTTTTCTTGGTGTATTGGCATTCCTCTCCTTCTTCCATGATAACTCACCGCTTCATCATCATGGTCTCTCTTCCGGCCCACATCGTATACTTTAACGCACGACTCCTGCATTTGTTCGAAGTCCCCCATGTTCTCCACCAGAGATATCTGAGTGCCGTGCCGCGACACGCTGAGCGAATATATGTTGCGTTTCACGTCTATCGTCGCTGGAATAATAGAAACGTAAAAAAGTTGGAAATAAATCTATACTTATAATAAAACTGTAACCGGGTCAATTATGTACATTAAAGATATTTTGAAAAATTTTGTTGGAGGGCTCTCTATAATCGATACTAAAGCCAAAACTATAATTTTTTTCATTTTTGTCTGTCTGTATCTTGGCTGAGCATCACGCCGAAACTACTGTATAGATTCAAAGAAACATGGCATGATTTGAGTCCATATTACGAGGTAGGCTATAGGATTTTTTTTTTATGAGATGGGTGGCAAACAAGCAGGCGGCCCACCTGCTGGTAAGTGGTCACCGCCGCCTATGGACATCTGTACTTTTAATCCCGAAATTCAGCACGGTTCCCGCGGGAGAGGGGATGAAAGTAAAAATATGTAATTATTTGTAATTCATGCGTGGTCCAATTTCATTCATTCTTTTTTGTTGAAAAAGGGGGTGTTTTAAATATTGTGCCATAAATATTTTAAGGTCGTCGGTTTTGTGGTTCAGAAATTACAGACATTCAACCTTCAGTATTAGGTCCAAAGCCACTCCTATCCTGTACTATGGGAAAGAGAGAAGGGAGGGAGAACAGATAAGGGAAAAGGATGAATGGAGGCCGGTGCTGATGCACCTGCCTCCATTCATCTCACCTTCACCGTTTCACCGTTTCATGCATTCATCCTTTTCCCTTATCTTTTTCCCTCTCCCTTCTCTCTTCCTTTAGACTGAAATAAGGCGTAACACTAATTAACCCATGCGAATCCGGGGCGGGTTAGCTAGTAAATAATAATAGTGATGATTATGGAACTGAGACATGGTCTCTTACTGTTGGTCTCATTAGCAAGCTCAAGGTCAGGCAGTGAGCTATGGAGAGAGCTTTGCTCGGTTTTTACCTGCGAGATAAGATCCACAATGAGGGAATCAAAAGCAAAGATTAAAATCTCCAGAGATTTATCAGTGCCAACCATAATGAATCTCAGTTTTGACGTCCTGGGTAGGAAACAATTGGTTACTTTTTGACTATGATCCGTCGCCCCTAGCAACCAAGAGGTTCTCTATGAAGCTGGTATGAAAACTTTTACATATGCGAGTGCGCCACAGCCCAAAATGTTTGTAATCCCTGCTATCAGCTGATTCCACTGTCAGTGCAATGTTAGTAAATATTGCATCTTGAATTTGGATGATATATAGTGCAATACATTTGGGCACGTCCTAGAGAGGATAAGTACGAGCTTAAGAACTTTAGTGCAGACGGACAGGAGTATAGTATACATTATGCGTTGTATGTTGTTATTTTTTCTCACCTATACTAGAGTAGTCGTAAGGGTCCAGAGTCTTGAAGCTGGTGTCGAACTGGCTCCGTTCTTCGGCATCTTGATCGCTGCACACCGCGTATATAGCCGAGCATGTCGGACTGAATATTACCTGCAAAAAAATATATGTGTGGACTCCCCTTCTCCTACTCAAATATTGTTTATTATTAACGGGATATTCACCATGTAATTTATTTGTTTCGAGTTGCCGATATTTCGGTACTGTTGCAAGCGCCATGATCACGGACGACCTGAAGATCTTGCGGGTAGATGATAATAAGTTACCGAAATATCGGCAACTCGGAACAAATAAATTATATGGTAAATATCCCGTTAAGGTGGAAGAACGTTACACTGGCGCGGCAAATTCAAATTTTCTTGCGTTCTTTTGCCAATAATTGCTTAACAACGTGATTACATGAAAACTAATTTTGCGCAAATAAATATAATGTATTAAAATTATCACCTACTTATCATTGGTTTAGCGACAAATGGCAATAGACTGAAAAACTAAGAAGAAAATTGTTTATTGCCATTTGTCGCTAAACCAATGATATCTAGGAGATACTTTTAATCGTAATTTGTTGATACATTCTATTTATTTCCGCAAAATTAGTTTTCATGTAATCACGTTGAGTAATTAAGCAATTATTGGCAAAAGAACGCAAGAAAATTTGAATTTGCCGCGTTAGTGTAACGTTCCACCTTAATAAACATTATTTGAGGATGTTAGTGACCATGGAAATTTAAAATATCCCCTTCCCCTGTTTTACTCCACTTGACAAGTAGGCAAGTATGAAGAAAAAGAAAAAACAGTGAAAGACAATTTTGACTACTGTCCATGCTAACCCAGCTGGTAATGTGAGGCTTACATTGAGCAGTCGACGTTTTTTGGCTAATAATGATGATGGATAAATATATAGAGACCCCTTTGTCTTAAAAGAAACCTTATAAACTAGTGTCACAATGGGCGGTCTTATCGCTGACTGCAACCTCTTCCAGGCAACTTTTGGATGGACAGGATCAAAAGAAATAACCGTGATGAGCGGATCATGACACGCCTTGAGATGTAATATTTATAGTTTTTATAAACTTCTATTATTATCTGGTGCCTTAACCCCGGTTTCTGGAGCGTTTGTTACAGTCAACTTAAAAATACTGAACGCTCATTGGTTGCCTGCTGATCATCGGCTATCGTTAACCAATAAGGGCCTTATACATAAACGGTGATTATTTCTTAATCATCGTCTTATCAGCTGATTAGCAAAATTCTTATTTATTATTTAAAGTTACGATGCGGCTAAAGATGTGATTAAAAGCTGTCAAAATTGAACAGCCTCGAGACAATGTTTAGTGACTTAACTAGCAAGATGGCGGTTCCAAATCAGCTGATGTTGATTGACTTTCCGTAACATAAAAAAGTACTCTGTGATCACTTGTCTCATCTGTTGAATATTGCGCACAGAGTACTGATATTCACTTCTCATTCTCATCTTCACTGCAATTGCTAGCCCGAGATCTTTTTGAGGGTTCCATTCGAACCAAAGCCAAAGCCAGACTAATAGGTATTTCAGTTTTTCAATAAATCAGAACAGAACCAAACACACTCGAAACAGGTAACCAAAGAAACTACAAAGAGTATGTAACTATGAAACTAAAAAGTAAAAACGCAGGTAAATAATACAGACAGAATTTCTATCAGAAACATATCATTTCGTTCAATTTAAAAAGCATGTAACGCTACACTGGTTCTATTCTACTATTTTAGGCTGTGATTTTAAGCAAGCCAAAGAATTAGGTTTATCTGTCGGCTGCTTAGTTAAAATGCCCCTAACTATCGTTTATGAATAAGAAAAAGTTAAGCATCCATTACACACTAAACAGCATTTTACTTAAATACATGCTAATTAGTGATTAACGAGATTTTTGTAAATAAGACCCATTGTATTTGGCCTGTTAAGTTAACATGAGTTTGACAAATGTACGAGAAACCGGGGGTTACACTCAAATCATTCGTTCATACATTCATTCATTCATTCGTTCAAATGATGATTTTACTAACCTCTGATTTATCTAAAGTGGGCACTGTTCTTAGTAAATGGAACGTTCTCAGATCCCAAACTTCCGTATTCGATATTACCTGAAATAAAAAAATAAGTCATTCAAAATACTAAATTGAACATAATGGGGTTAAAAACTGAAAGCTAATCGTAGGTGGCGCCACTGTTGAGTGATCCTAATCGCCGCTATATTGCGTTTTTGATTCTTTGTGTTTACCAGCGAATTCGATCCTAATACTACAAAAATTTATTCGACATGGAGTGTTAGGCAGTTAAAAGAACAGTTGCGGAATAGAAAAGCATCTACTACTGGAAAAAATTACATAACCTCGAATATTTAGTTGGCTCCCAATTTTTTCTTCGTAAAGCTTTTATCCGTTGTTTTCTCCATTTGATATCTTTAGGGAATACATGGACTCCCGTCTTTTTGCAATCCAAAGCTGAACACAACGTCATATTAATGAAACAAATTGAGTTTTTTTTATTTGTTTACAAAATGATTATGGAGGATGACAGATATTTGTCAGATTTAGGGAACACTCAGCAGTGCTGCCATCTGAAGTGAGCAAAAGTCAGTTTTTTACCCCATTTAACATTTCATAATACAAAATACACATTGAATTTTAAACATATTGTTGTTTTGAAAATCGGCTGAATAAAAGGTTATTTTATTACATTTTTAAGCCAATTTAAACATTTTCATTAGTCATCTAGTCTAGCCTTATATAAGCTTAAAGCCACTTAAAGTTAGCCATAGCATTAAATCGATCCCAGCGTCAAAAAACTTGTAAACTATACCCTAGCGGCTAGCTAGCGGTTTGTAGGTATTGCAGGTTAGGTTTGGAAATCAGCTAATTTTTAGGGTTGTTTTACCTATAAATTCTATCAGGTTTGTTACAATTTTCAGTAGTTACAGTTAGTTGTAGGTACAGTTTTTTAAATATTAAGCCAGTGTAAAGGTTCCAACGTGGCTTAAAATAAGACATACCTCTAAGCCGTTCGGATGGAACACTCCGCTATGCGTTTGGTTTAGTTTGTCAAATTTGTGTATTTCTTTACCCGTGTTCACGTCCCATAGAACGCCATCTGCAAACAGAATACGGAAACTAATTTAATACACTACCTTTTTTGTATTTACCGAACGACCTTGACTTGAACGATTTCTGATGGTCTAACCCCCCGCCCCCTTATTACCTAACTTGCAACAGGTTTGCGACAGGCGTAAATCTCGCGGTGATTGCTGTCATACATCATTAGTGGTGTCGAGAATGTATGCATCGCTACTGCTGTCGCATTGCTACTGCTGTCGCATTGCTGTTGCAAATTTTACGTAATTACCTCGCCGATTTCTGACACGTTTGTTAAACTCATGTTAAGGTGGAACGTTACACTAGCGCGGGAAATTCAAACTTTCTTGCGTTCTTTTGCCAATAATAGCTTAATTACTCAACGTGATTACATGAAAACTAATTTTGCGCAAATAAATATAATGTATCAATAAAATACAATTAAAAGTATCTCCTAGATATCATTGGTTTAGCGACAAATGGCAATAGACTGAAAAACTAAGAAGAAAATTGTTTATTGCCATTTGTCGCTAAACCAATGATATCTAGGAGATACTTTTAATTGTATTTTATTGATACATTATATTTATTTGCGCAAAATTAGTTTTCATGTAATCACGTTGAGTAATTAAGCTATTATTGGCAAAAGAACGCAAGAAAGTTTGAATTTCCCACGATTTCATCCTGTTGCGAGTTAGGTAATACGCCCGCGGGGGTTAGTGTTTAGATTGCTACTGAAAACTTACGATGTACATTGAAGTAAAGATTATATTTATTTGTTCCGGTATTAACAAAACAAAAAAATTAGGTACCTACTTAAATTGACAGCCCTAAAAAGAAATAACATTTTTAAACGGTTACATCACACTATGTCCCTTATTATAAATGATGATGACCATCATCATCAACAGCCTGAAGACGTCCACTGCTTAACACAGGCCTCCCACAGAGCAGCACTTAGAGAGGCTGCTCGCCTCCTGCATCCATCGGCTCCCCGCGGTTTTCACCAGATCGTCGGTCTACCTGGTGGTGGGGGGCCTAACGCTGCGTCTTCCAGTTCGTGGTCGCCACTCGAGAACCTTTCTTCCCCATCGGTTGTCATTGCAGTTTAAAAGGTTTATTTACAATATTATTATCAAACATTATAGTCAATGTTTTTCGTCTGCTATCACAAGTTCTCGAGTGGCGGCACTCGGCGGACCGACGATCTGGTGAAAGCCTTGGGGAGCCGATGGACGCAGGAGTCGAGCAGCTGGTCAAAGTGGCACTCTCTGGGGGAGGCCTGTGTTCAGCATCGGACGTCTTCAGGCTGTTGATGATGATGATGATAATGATGAACAAAGTTGTCCAGCTCACCTGATAGTACAAGTTCGTCGGTGGGGTTGAAAGTGGCTCTGTTCTTGGCATACTGGTTACTGATACTAGGCGATAGTGTGAGCAACTCTCGGCCGGTGCGGGTGTCGAATATCGTCGCCTTCTCGCCTCGGGTGCCGATTATTTTGTCGTCCGTCTGCTTCGAGAATTCTACGTACTCTTCGTTGTCTAATTGAAACCTGAGGGAATAAATAAAATAATTATTTATTTATTCCAAGCTTCTTCTTTACAGATGTAATCGAAGCTACGGATAGGAGTTTTCTATTTTGCATTGTGCCCAAAGATTATAAAGCCCGTTGATAGCTCGTGAACATAATTTTTCGTACAAACACGACTCACCTGCGCGGGCAGGGGGCGAGGTAACAAAACGAGACAAAGCTACACGAAATTACAAAGGACAGAGCAGGATGGAACAAAAGACATCAACGGGTTCCCGTGATTTATATGAAAATGGTAGTTGAAATACACCACTAATTTTCGTGTGAGGAGAAGTTGTTGGTCATTGGTCAACTGGATTTATAGTCCATGATTGTGCCGGATTGCTTGCACCAGTATTGGGAAAACTTCTTTTTAGGGTCACGGGTCTTATTACTAAGGCTCCGCTGTCGAGACGAGCCAAAAGACTCATTGGTAATGATGCGTTGGTGGAAGCTAAGCTCCACAGTTTAGAGCACCGACGTAAAGTTGCCAGTTTATCGGTTTTTTATAGACTGCATTTTGGAGAATGTGCGCAGGAGTTACACGATCTTATTTCTCTATCTCCTTTCTTTCACCGGACATCAAGGCGCACAACAACACGGCACCCATATATGGTTGAAATTCCATCAACCCGCACTAAGCGTTTTGCTATGCACTTTATAGTGCGAACAGCCAATGAGTGGAACACCTTGCCGGCGTCCTTGTTTCCAGCTAACTACGATCTGGGTGTCTTCAAGACGAGAGTGCACAGGTATCTTCTAGGCAAGCATGTTCCATCGTAGACTGCGTCATCGCTTTCCATCAGGTGAGACAGTGGTCAAATGCTTTGCATATAAACTATTTTAAAAAAACTTATTGCAGTCGTCACCCATCCATGTAGTGACGCAGAAAGTTACCGATCGGCCAAGAATAGCTAGTCTGGCTTCGCTATGCGCTATACTATATCATCATCATCATCATCATCATCATCATCATCATTAACAGCCTGAAGACGCCCACTGCTGAACATAGGCCTCCCTCAGAGCGCGCCACCTTGAGCGGCTGCTCGCCTCCTGCATCCATCGGCTCCCCGCGGCTTTCACCAGGTCGTCGGTCCACCGAGTGGGGGGCCGGCCTACGCTGCGTCTTCCGGTTCGTGGTCGCCACTCGAGAACCTTTCTTCCCCATCGGTTGTCAGTTCTACGAGCCTGCCCATTACCACTTCAACTTACTAACTCTAAGAGCTATATATCGGTCACTTTAGTTCTCCTGCGGATCTCCTCGTTCCGGAGCTTATCTCGCAGGGAAACACTGAGCATAGCTCTCTATACTATACCCTCTATCCCTCTCTCTCTATCTGTCTCTCTATACTATACACTTACTGTAATTCGAATTCTTTCATGTTCCACAATGCTGAGAGCGGTCGCCAAGGTGTGGTCGCAGATGCTAGTAGTAACAACCCGTCTCTGCTCGCCTGTCACAATACAATGAATATTACATGAATTACTTACAATTAACACATGCCCTAATTTCGCCAGGAAACGTGCCAAAAAACACATTGTTTGCCCTAGCCTTCGCCTTAAGAGCCAATACAACGCCAAATTGCTTAAAACGGCTTAGCTTGAGGCAATGTCCTGTCAACAATATTGCAACAATGACTTTGAAATTAATATATGGTAAAGTTCAGGACTCATGCTTATGCTTATGTATAGTGAAAACACGAATTAATAAACTTTTCTCGATAGAAAAAAATTACAAAGTTACCTCCAAACCGTACAAATAAACCGCGATTATTCAATGAATACTTTAAATAAGATCATGAAACTTTGTGTAGTAGTTGAACTAAATATAATGGAGGGCTTATGTATAGTGGATTTTTAAAATACCCATTATATTCAGTGTAATAATAAATTACCTAAACTATTGCGCGTTAGAACCAGTTTAACTTAGACCGCCCCTGCCGCTCGGCTCCTCGACTCATCCCCGCTTTGGCCTAGTACTATACATCTATTCTGTGGCTTTGACTTGAATTCGCGCTGGCCTTGCACAAGCCCTTAAGGTACGTTGAACGTTAAACTAGCGCGGCAAATTCAAATTTTCTTGCGTTCTTTTGCCAATAATATCTTTATTACTAAACGTGATTACATTAAAGTTGATTTAACGTAAAGAAATAGAATGTATCAACAAATTAAGATTTAAAGTATCTCCTAGATATCATTGGTTTAGCGACAAATGGCAATAAACAAATTTCGTCTTAGTTTTTCAGTCTATTGCCATTTGTCGCTAAACCAATGATATGTAGGTGTTACTTTTAATTGTAATTTATTGATGGATTATATTTATTTGCGCTAAATTAGTTTCCATGTAAACACGTTGAGTAATTAAGCTATTATTGGCAAAAGAACGCAAGAAAATTTGAATTTGCCGCGCTAGTGAAACGTTCCACCTTAAGTAAAGCATGTCCCGGCTAAAGGGACGGATAGATGCGTGTTCGTGATTCAAATTTTTCCTTTACAAATGAATCTATCAATGTTTTTGTACTCTTTTCTATTTCACTAACCTGCATATGATAGATGTATGACTCGTGCACTTGGTATGAGTTTTCTTCTGCGCCGCTGAACAAATTGAATATCCTAATGTCGCCGGAAGATGTCGCTGCTAGCAGTTGTTGTTGCATTGGCTGAAAAACACATATTTTATTGTCTTTATCATCACTATACAACCACAACTCACTAAGGTGTCACTAATTGGCTGTCACACTAAACTTAAACAGCTGTCACACTATACTAGACTATTCCTAGCACAATAAGATAAGTACTCAAATGGAATATAGTGTATTTAAAGTAACCGTCGTCATCCTGCAGCCTCAGCGTTCTATTGGGTGAGAAGACAGGGAACCGATCTAACATTATCCTTTGCGCAATCTAGTCCCAAAAAGGTGTCACGAAACGGCTGTCACACTAAACTAGTTCCTATTCCTAGCACAATAAGGTATGTACTCAAATAATAGTGTGTTTAAAGTAAGCGTCGTCATCCTGCAGCCTCACCGTTTTAGTGGGTGATAAGACAGAATGAACCAGTCTAGTATCACCCCTTGCACAATTATTTACCTCTAAACGGCTGTCATACAAAAACTTAAGCGGCTGTCACACTAAACTAACAGCTGTCACACTATACTAGACTACTCTTAGCACATTGATGTAAGTACTCAAATGGAATATAGTGTATTTAAAGTAAGCGTCGTCACCCTGCAGCCTCAGCGTTCTATCGGGTGAGAAGACAGAGAAAACCAATCTAACATTATCCTCTGCGCAATCCTGTCCCAAAAAGGTGTCACGAAACGGCTGTCACACTAAACTAGTTCCTATTCCTAGCACAATAAGGTATGTACTCAAATAATAGTGTGTTTAAAGTAAGCGTCGTCATCCTGCAGCCTCACCGTTCTAGTGGGTGATAAGACAGAATGAACCAGTCCAGTACCACCTCTTGCACAATTATTTATCTCTAAACGGCTGTCATACCAAACTTAAACAGCTGTCACACTAAACTAGTCTCTATTCCTAGCACAATAGACCCTCACATGGAATATAGTGTGCGTAAAGTAAGCGTCACCATCCTACAGCCTGTCTTCTAGTGGGTGAGAAGAGTGCACCAGTCTATCGTCACCCTTTGCACAATCATGTCTCATGAAATGTCACTAATTAGCTGTCACACTAAACTAGACTATTCCTCGCATCAGAAGATACGTGGAAGACAATGAACCAGTTTGGAAACTCTTTTACAGTCATCTATCTCGCTAAGGTTTTACGAAATGGCTGTCACACTAAGCTAGACTCTATTCCTAGCACACTAAAGTACTTACATGGAATATTGTGTGTGTAAAGTAAGCGTCATCATCTTGCAGCCTAAGCGTTCTAGTGGGTGAGAAGACAGAGTGAACCAGTCGAGCGTCAGCCCGTCTGCATCCGGTCGTGACGCCTATTTCCCGGCGCGTGACGCGAGTGCATACGTTTAACGCTGGGCCGGGACTCGACACAGATGCCGCGGGACGGGGGTCCGGACATTTGTGAGGTCTGAAATAACGATATCCTTTAAAAAAGGGGTTAAACCGACTCCATTCAACTTAATTTCATACTGAGAAAAGCAACTTGAACGAAACATTTTTTCCGGTTATTTCGATTTAAAAAAAATGATTATTGAAGATTTTGATGAAATTTCTATGGGACCATTCTCAAAGTATATCGACTCAAATATATAAAAAAAATATTGATTACTTAAATTAATTCCAAAATCAGTTCATAAATGACGGAGTTCTGAGATGACAAAAAAAATGCATACAACTGAATCGTTAACCTCTTCCTTTTTTTGAAGTCGGTTGAAAGGGGAGATTAAGACAGTTGATTGGGTGAGGCGTGACTTCACGGAAGTTCATCTTACCATGGAACAAGGAGGAGAGGAATGCCAATACACCAAGAAAACAGCGTAGATCAGAAATATGCCTAAAACTAGATGGCGTTGCAAAATGAGCAGGTTATAATTTGAGCGCAGAACAGAAATATGCCAAAAAACCGTTTTAAAAATAGCCCGCCGTAGCGCCAGCAAGGTTTAAAACGGTTTTTTGGCAAATTTCTGATCTGCGCTCAACTTATAGGCCGCTCATTTTGCAACGCCATCTAGTTTTAAGCATAATTTTGATCTACGCTGTTTTCTTGGTATATTGGCATTCCTCTACTCCTTGTTCCATGATCTTAAATACAAAATGAAAAAGTATATTTAGAGTAATTCCGCTTTTTATCGGAATTACACGCGGTTTCTGAGCGGATTTACTTTTTTCATTTTGTATTTAAGGGAGATCAATTATAATAAATGTGATATTTTTTATGCTGTAGCACGTAGTACTACACACACACGAGGCAAAAGCCGGAAGACGCCCACTGCTGACCACAGGCCTTCCCATAAAACGCCACTTTGGACGCTTATCATAGGGATGCCATAATCACCACGCCGCCTGCTTGGTAATCGCAGATTTTAATGTACCGAGGAGAATGCCACTGCCCATTCCCTGGATATCCCCTTAGCCGGCTCCTATGGCAGCCACGGGAAGAGATGGGGTGGTAATAAACAACTTACTCAAACAGGTTGAACTGTGGACAGGTGACGACAGGATTCTTGCAGAGCGCATGTTGATTGTACAGGTACTCCGTGATTATCGTATGGAGGGTTACCCTGGAAATAAGAAAGGCTTGTCTAACGATTACACAATATTGGTCTTTATTTGCCACTCAAACGGTTTAAATTACATTAGCAGATACATTCGAAAAAGTGATTCTGTGATCTGTTCAGGACCATAATTCTGTATGACCACTTTACGATTCCTTGCTTCGAAACCACGCGAATTCCTTGTCTTACATAAGAAATCTGCAAAAATCTATTCTCTATGAAATGAGAACGAAACCGCGCGAAATGAATGTGGAATTAACTGGGATTGGCGCGATTTTAACTGTCAAAAATCATATGTTCCACCGAGGCGTGTTCCGAAACATCAACCCGTCAAAAATTACCACTACTTATGTCAATATAAATTATTCAAAATGTAAGTAATTTTAATGTAAATTGAAGGTGCTAAAGGTATTCTGTCAATTTTTAATAATTACCCATGGCTTCGTTATTTCACAACATAAATATAAGCCAATCCTTTATTTTAATTTTTTATCGGTTTTGGGATGAGAAATCTTTTAGTCTAATTCGGAACGCACTCAAAGGAATCCAAATCCTGTCATAGATAATTTGTCTAGATTATATACAGAATACAAAAATTGACGGTTCCTTGGTGTGAGACGATTTGAACATGACACGATAACGACGGGGTTTCTATATCGTGTGTATTCTGTGTTTTAATACAGAATTATGGCACAGTTTGTTTTTCTAAACCATGCCTTTTTGAGATACCAACTTTTGGAGCGTGGTTACGCCTCAATCTTTAGAGAATGATCTTTAGTGAGATTTTTCTTGGGGCCCGTTGAGACGGGCCACAATCACAACCACGCCAACACAAAAACAAGTTAGTTGAAAAATAACATGAAACGTATTTCAATTTTGTTTTCCATTACGCACTAATTAAATTTGTAGATTTTTTAAACTTTTAGATATTATGAGAAAGATAAAAAGAAAGAAAATAGATTTATTCCAAAACACACACACACACACACACAATATCATTAAAAAAAACTAAAACAAGTTATGTATAATTATGTAATAAAAAGAAAAATACAAATAACAAATGTTGTTATGAGACAATTGACGTTATGAGTTTGACGTTACTAAAAGTGGTTACATAAAGGCTTTAAATTACCATTTAGTTTTAAGTTTTTTAATGAGTCCTAAAACTAAAACTAATGCCTTCAAAATTGGCCTCAATACCATACTATACTATACATAATTACATACAATATCATAAATTAAGATTTTTGCTAGAAGCAATAAATAAAAACTCGCGCTCGTCTGATATTCGTACCACAGTGATATTGCATCTATAAATAATGTGTATACGTGTCGGCGACCACCCAAAGAACGAGAGGCGGCGCGGCGAGATAGCGGCGTCCCTCTCTACAAGGAAGTTGGCCGTGCGAGCGAGAGCCAAGACTGAACAATAGCGGCGTCCCGCTCACGCACGGATTATTATGAAGAAGATATAAAATGCTAATATTTAGGAATTGCGTTAGGTTTTTGTTGGTTTTGTTATTGTAAATAGCTAGATCTAACGTAAAAGTACTCAGACGAAGCATTTTTGTAAATAAGAAACTTGTACAAAGTGGTATGTCGGCCAACTTCGCCAAAAAATTAAGAGGTTTTTGGAAATAATAAAGAGAGTATAAAAGTTAGGAATTAGGCAAATAGGTCAGAAGATAGGTCTTAGAATAAGCTATCATTTGGTATAAGTTTTATTTGTCTACCTAATTCCTCAATAAAGATATGCGAGGTTTTCCGAGCCAGCCAAAGAGAAAATTAAGACACAAATGTAGGCAGAAAATAGGTGCTCTCTGTAAAGTAATGCACCGAGGTACTTAAGCGAGCAAGATCAAGCGCTCACCAGCAGCGGTAGTTTCAAGGTGACAATAAGAAGAAAAGGAAGAAAAGAAGACTCTAAAGGAAGAAATCAGCTAGGAAGACCTTCAGGTTCCAGTAGAAGAAGAAGATAGGCTGAGCTAGGATAGGCTTGGCTGGCTTGAAGACTCGCTTGTTCCCGTGTACAGCGTGTCTTATTTCAACACCCCCCTGCCTCCCCCTGCCACAAGCGGCAGAGGCATCCCGATCGCCGAGTACAACGCAAGTCTGCGCACTGAGGTGGACTCCACCGGCGGCCGAGTCGAGAACCTCTCCTCGGTAAACGGAGCCCACCCCCCCGCGCACCGCGGAGGTAGCGCCGAGCGGGCCGCATCGCATACCGGTGCTCGCGTCGTAGCGGCGCAGGTCGGACGGCAACTCTGGATAGTTTCATATCAAACTCTGGATAGTTTCATATCAAACTCTGGGTAGTTTCATATCAAACTCTGTAGCTTCCGTGCCATAGCGGAAGCTGCCCGCCGTCCCCGACCCAGCGCCGCAGTTGTGCCTAGCACCCACGACGCGCCGTACCGCGTGTGCGAAAGAGAAGGAGAGAGCGCGGCCACAACGCGCCCGAGGGACGACCCCGCGTGCGCAACAGCTGGTCCTTCGAGCCGGATTTGAAGAGGCTTGCAGGTTGTACCAGCTCCAGGATGCCGACCACGAGAAGTCAACAAGGGGCCGCGACTACGGTGGCACAAGCGCCGCCGACCGACGTGACAGCGCCGACTACTGAGGACAACGCTGCCACAACCGGGGTGTCAACGTCCAGCATCATCTGCTCGTCGAGTTCCTGTATGACGAGTAGAACTGGGGAGGCAGACCGAACCATCGTCGGCGAGAAGACCGTCGAGAAGACCGAGAAGACCAAGCAGCCAGAAGCCAAGAGCCGACCAGCCGCATCGGTACGATCAACGCGGAATAACAGAAGACGAGAAGAATTGGAGATCCGTGCCGAACTGGTTCGTCGGCAGTTAGAGGAAGCCCAAGCTACAGCTGCCAGGAAGCTAGCCGAGGTGCGGCTACAAATGCTACAGATTGAAGACGAGGACAACGATTCAGTCTGTGAAGAACCGGAAGACCGTCTTGAACAAACGAAGAACTGGGTCCAGTCGACAGTGGAGGAGATGTCCGGCGTTGGAGGGCATCCTGATAAGTCCACGCCCGGGGAGGGGCAGGAGGCGACGGTGGTAGGGGCGTCCGCGGAGGGGCACCCAGAGAAGACCACACCCAGAGAAGGGCGGAAGGCGTCGGAGAGGATGCCTATGGAGAGGCGTCCGAAGAGAGACCGGTCCGGGGAGGGGCCGCCAAGGAAGGTGTCCGGGAAGGGGCAGCTTCAAGAGGATTCTCCGGTCGCCGCCAAGCCGGAAGCCGTTCAAGATGGAGATAGGAACCTAGCTGAAGTCACCAAGAAGACTATCTACGACGCGCCGAGAACAGAAGCGGCACCTCCAGCCTACATGTTCGAGCTGCCCTGCTTCGACGGCGACAGTGAAGAATGGCTGGCCTTCAAGTCAGTGTATGAAGACACAGCCCCGCTCTTTTCCAAGGTCCAGAACATGGTGAGGCTACGGAAGGCAGTGAAAGGAGCGGCACGGGACGCGGTCAAAAACGTCCTGTACTCGGACGGTCTGCCTGACGAAATAATGAGGAGGCTTCGTCAACGGTTTGGCAGACCAGACGTCCTGGTCCTCGCGGAGATGGACAAGCTTCGAGCGCTACCGAAGATCAGGGACGCACCCAGCGACATCTGCGTGTTCGCCAGTCACGTGAGCAACAGCGTCGCAGCGGTGAAGGGGCTCAAGAAGCCAGAGTACCTGAGGTCACCAGAAATGCTGAAGGCAATTACGGATAAGATGTCTCCAGTATTACTGAACAAGTGGATGGACCACAGATACGACAAGGAAGACGCGGATTTGGCGATGATGGCGGAGTTCCTCGACGGGGAAGCAGATCGGTGCGCACCATTCGCACCGAAGGAGCCAGTCACCGGGAGAAGACAGCAAGTGCAGAGGCAAGCTGCGCATGCTGCGACTGAGCAAGAAGGGAAGACGCCGTACCCACAGAAAACGTCGAGCGCGGAGAATACGATATGCCCGCTCTGTGAAGAACATCATCAACTGCTCGAATGCCGCAAGTTTCTTCAAGCATCTAAGAAAGAAAGATGGGAGATCGCACTCAAGTCAAGGTATTGCTACAAGTGCCTACGAGGACGACACCGGAAGGAAGGCTGCAAGAAACCGACGTGCAAGTTCTGCGGTCGTTGGCATCATCAACTGCTCCATGAAGACAGGCCATCGGAACGGAAGCAGGAAGAGAAGAAGGAAGTTGCCAACAACGTGAGGCTTTCGGTGAACGCAATGAAGACGTCCAAAGCATACCTGAAGATGGTTCCAGTGGAAATATATGGACCAAGGGGAACAACCAGAGTGCTGGCTCTCCTGGATGAAGGGTCAACGGTGACACTCATCGACTCTTCGGTGGTGGATCAAGTCGGCCTCAGGGGACCAAAGGAGGCGCTGTTCCTGGAGACCGTTGGAGGAAAGACCATCATGAAGAAGGACTCCATGAAGGTCAATGTGAAGATCAAGGGGATCCACCAGCCGTTGAAGAGAGAAGTTGCTGGGGCGCGAACTATTGATGGACTCAATCTCACGTCCCAGAAGATCGACCGATCAAGAATAGAAGAATGCGCTCATCTGTTCAAACTGACCGACCAGCTATGTTATGAAGAAGAACCACCCAAGCTACTCATCGGACAAGATAATTGGGGACTCATAGTATCAAGAACCACCCGCGCCGGGAAGAAGAATGAACCCGTGGCATCCCTTACCTACCTCGGGTGGGTGCTACACGGGTATGACGGAGGAGCATCGAAACAAGTGAACTTCGTCACCTGCGCACACGTGGCTACGCAAGAAGAAGAGATGGATCAGCTGATCAAGGATCACTTCGCCATCGAGTCTCTGGGGGTTCGACCACGTCGGCCCAGCACAGATGCGGAAGGAAAAGCGCTGAAGATTCTGGAGAAAACCACTCGAAGACTGGAGGACGGGCGCTTTGAGACGGGACTGCTATGGAGGAGTGAAGATGACAAGATGCCTGACAACTACCAGTCGGCGGAGACCAGACTAAGGGGAATCGAGAAGAAGTTGGACAAGGACGAGGAGTTGAAGCAAGAGTACCAGATGCAGATCCATAACCTCCTCGACAACGGATATGCGGAAGAAGTTCACCAGGAATCAACGTCTGATCGCAAATGGTATCTACCTCACTTCGCCGTCACTCACCCCACCAAGAAGAAGAAGAGATTGGTCTTCGACGCCGCTGCCAAGTTCGCCGGGAAAAGTCTCAACGATGCGCTGCTACCGGGACCAGATTTGTTGCAGTCACTCTTTGGGGTCCTGCTACGATTCCGCCAGCATCCAGTCGCCGTGGTGGCGGATATCAAGGAAATGTTTCTCCAGATCAAGATACGAGAAGAAGATCGCGACAGCCTAAGGTTCCTGTGGAGGGGAGATCAGCGGTCTGGGGTACCGAAGGAGTATCGGATGACGTCCGTCATCTTCGGGGCAGCCTGCTCTCCAAGCTCTGCGATATATGTGAAGAACAGGAACGCCGCCGACCATCAGGAAGGGTATCCGGAGGCGGTGCTAGCGATAGAGAAGAACCATTATATGGATGACTATCTGCACAGCTTCGAGACAGAGGAAGAAGCCATCAAGATAGCCAGTGAAGTGGATGCAATTCACCGGAAAGCTAAGTTTGAGCTACGAGGATGGGCATCAAACAAGCCAGGGGTCATCAGAAGACTCACACATGAAGACTTTGGAAACAAAGAAGTTGAACTGGGGTCCAAAGAAGAAAAGACATTAGGACTTCGATGGTTCACCGAGGAAGATGAAATGGGATTCAGGACGAGCTTACGCAACGTTCAAGAAGACGTCATCGAATTGAGGAAGACTCCGACTAAGAGGGAAGTCACGAGTGCCGTGATGTCGACCTTCGATCCTATGGGGTTGGCATCACCAGTGCTCATTCAGGGGAAGAGACTTCTTCAAGACATATGGAGGAGCGGAGTTGGATGGGACGACGAAATCGCACCAGAAGAGGAAGTATTGTGGAGAAGCTACCTGGACAGCCTGCGGCTACTGAAGAATCTGCGAATACCAAGATGCGTCACCAGGTCCAGCTTTGAGGGGGAACTCCACGTCTTCACGGATGCTAGCGAAGTGGCATTCGCATGCGCGGTCTACTGGAGGCAGCTGCTACACGAGGGGGAGTACGGCGTCACGCTCCTAGCCGGGAAGGCCAGAGTCACACCACTGAAGCCGGTCTCAATCCCGCGGCTTGAACTACAGGCCGCTCTGTTGGGAACTAGGATGGCGAGATCGGTGGAAGAGGAACTGGACATCAAGCCGAAGAAGAAGACTTACTGGACTGACTCAAGCACCGTCCTAGCATGGATCAAGTCAGACCCGAGGAGCTTCAAGCCGTTCGTAGCACATCGTCTCGCCGAGATAGAAGACACGTCCAAACCGCAAGAATGGCGCTGGGTGCCTACAGCACACAACCCAGCTGACGACGCGACCAGAGGCATCCCGAAGGAGTTCAGCGGAAGTCATAGATGGTTCATCGGTCCAGCGTTCCTGAGGAAAGATGAAGAACACTGGCCGAAGCCGCGAACCTTCAAGGCCGAGGCCACGGGAGAGGAAAAGGAAAAGCCAACAGTCGCCGTCGTGAAGATCGTCACCGAATTACCAACTCCAGATCCACCAAGATTTTCCAGCTGGACTCGTCTGTTGAGGGCCACCGCACGGATGTTACAATTCATCGACCTATGCAGAAAGAAGAAAGAAGCGGTGAACCTCTCCAGAGCAGAAGAAAGGAAAGATCCTACCTGGAAAAAGAATCCCAAAAGAACCAAGAAGAAGATTGGACCCATAGAGAAGAGTCAAGAAGAAAGAAGATTGATACCCCTGGAACCAACGTACTTAGAAGAAGCAGAGAAGCTACTTCTGAGAAGAAGTCAAGAAGAGAGCTTCAGAGAAGAGATATCCTGTATTAAGAAGATGAAGTCTCTCGATAAAACAAGCAAGTTGAAGAAGCTCGACGTTATTGAAGAGGAAGGTCTGCTGCGCATTAAGGGAAGAATCGACGCCGCAGCAGACCTGGAGAGGAGCTTCCGACGGCCGGTGGTGCTGCACCACAAGCACCATATCACGAAGCTGCTCATCCAACACCACCACGAGGTCTTCAACCACGGCAACCACGCGACGGTCATCAACGAAGTCAGGCAGCGCTTTTGGGTCCTTGGGCTAAGGTCGGCCGTCCGGTCGATCGCGCACCAGTGCCAATGGTGCAAGGTACACAGGGGGTTACCACTTACACCTCCCCCTGGAGATTTGCCCAAGGAAAGACTACGGTTTGGAAAGCCACCCTTCACCTGCACGGCGGTGGATTACTTCGGCCCCCTCACAGTTACTGTGGGCCGTCGTCACGAGAAGAGATGGGGGGCACTGTTTACCTGTCTGACTACGAGGGCAGTTCACATTGAGTTGGCCGCATCTCTATCGGCCGACTCGATGATTCTGGCGCTGCGAAGAATGGCTGCGAGAAGGGGAACACCGAAAACGATGTTCAGCGACAATGGCACCAACTTCGTACGGGCGAACAAGGAACTGCAAGAGGCTACGGAAGATCTGAAGATCGAAGACGTCGCGATGGAAGCAGAGAAGATGGGGATCCGGTGGAAGTTCATACCACCGGGTGCGCCAAACATGGGGGGAGCATGGGAACGCCTGGTCCGGTCCATCAAGACAGCCCTGGCAGCGACGCTACGAGAGAAGCACCCCAAGGAAGAAGTCCTCCACACGCTGCTTCTGGAGGCAGAACACGTCGTGAACTCGCGACCACTCGTCAACGACGACTTGGCCGGGGAAGAAGCACTCACGCCGAACCATTTTTTGATTGGGAGATCCTGCGGTGCGCCAAGAATTGGCGCCTTCACCGATGAAGACTTCAAGGGCCAAAGAACGTGGAAGATTGCACAGCGGCTGGCCGACCACTTCTGGGCAAGATGGGTGAAAGAGTACCTACCAACTCTGATCCCGAGAAGAGTCGACGGGAAAGCCACCACAAGGGACCTGCAGTGTGGAGATGTTGTTCTCATCGTCGACTCCACACTGCCAAGGAACATCTGGCCAAGGGGAGAAGTCATCGCTACCTATCCGGGACCTGATGGCAGAACAAGGATCATCGAGGTGCACACCACGGGGGGCATCCTCAAACGCCCCAGCTCCAAAGTGGTGCTGCTGGTTCCTGCCAACGAGACGCTACGGGTCAAAGAACACGAGGTCGCCGGGTCAGGAGTCGGTGCTGCGCACGAGGGGGAGGATGTCGGCGACCACCCAAAGAACGAGAGGCGGCGCGGCGAGATAGCGGCGTCCCTCTCTACAAGGAAGTTGGCCGTGCGAGCGAGAGCCAAGACTGAACAATAGCGGCGTCCCGCTCACGCACGGATTATTATGAAGAAGATATAAAATGCTAATATTTAGGAATTGCGTTAGGTTTTTGTTGGTTTTGTTATTGTAAATAGCTAGATCTAACGTAAAAGTACTCAGACGAAGCATTTTTGTAAATAAGAAACTTGTACAAAGTGGTATGTCGGCCAACTTCGCCAAAAAATTAAGAGGTTTTTGGAAATAATAAAGAGAGTATAAAAGTTAGGAATTAGGCAAATAGGTCAGAAGATAGGTCTTAGAATAAGCTATCATTTGGTATAAGTTTTATTTGTCTACCTAATTCCTCAATAAAGATATGCGAGGTTTTCCGAGCCAGCCAAAGAGAAAATTAAGACACAAATGTAGGCAGAAAATAGGTGCTCTCTGTAAAGTAATGCACCGAGGTACTTAAGCGAGCAAGATCAAGCGCTCACCAGCAGCGGTAGTTTCAAGGTGACAATAAGAAGAAAAGGAAGAAAAGAAGACTCTAAAGGAAGAAATCAGCTAGGAAGACCTTCAGGTTCCAGTAGAAGAAGAAGATAGGCTGAGCTAGGATAGGCTTGGCTGGCTTGAAGACTCGCTTGTTCCCGTGTACAGCGTGTCTTATTTCAACACCCCCCTGCCTCCCCCTGCCACAAGCGGCAGAGGCATCCCGATCGCCGAGTACAACGCAAGTCTGCGCACTGAGGTGGACTCCACCGGCGGCCGAGTCGAGAACCTCTCCTCGGTAAACGGAGCCCACCCCCCCGCGCACCGCGGAGGTAGCGCCGAGCGGGCCGCATCGCATACCGGTGCTCGCGTCGTAGCGGCGCAGGTCGGACGGCAACTCTGGATAGTTTCATATCAAACTCTGGATAGTTTCATATCAAACTCTGGGTAGTTTCATATCAAACTCTGTAGCTTCCGTGCCATAGCGGAAGCTGCCCGCCGTCCCCGACCCAGCGCCGCAGTTGTGCCTAGCACCCACGACGCGCCGTACCGCGTGTGCGAAAGAGAAGGAGAGAGCGCGGCCACAACGCGCCCGAGGGACGACCCCGCGTGCGCAACAATACGGATTAATTTGTAAAGGAAAAAATTGAATCACGAGCGGGACTTGAACCCGCATCCACCCGTCCCTAAAGCCGGGACATGCTTTACTTAAGCTACCATGACAAGTGGTGTCGTGTCCGAATTTATCCTTCACCTTTTACAACCAACTTACGGGGTTGGCAGCGCCATCTATTGAGAAATTCTTAAGAATTATCCCAACCAGCACGGTCAAGTTACATCAACACAAATGCTGTAAAGATAACGCCTCCCAAATCAATATTGATTTTTATAGCAGTAACGCGTGCTCAGCGTAATCTACGGATTAATTTGTAAAGGATTTTTTTTTTGCATCACTATTCGAAACGAGGTTCTATCTTTTTTCCCGCTCGCACCACACTATCAAAAGTGTAGTACGAGTGAGAAAACAATACAAAACCGTTATTTTCCTCACTAATCGTACCTGTGTTGAGAGTTGTGTGTAGAATCTCCGGCGGTTGTACTCATTTGCTTCTGCAACGAGCGCTTGTGCTCCGAGCTCGGCGCTACGGCGTGTTGCGATTGTAGTTTCCTGACAATACAACATATTTATAGATTGACTAAACTTGCAGTGCAGTATTGAACTTTATAGCGTTGTAATAAGAGTTACAGTTTATCTTTATATCTGGTAAAAGGCATTGATTTGTTGAACACTATGAATAACGCCAGCGCCTAACGTAGTTGCCACGAATGATTTTCATACTTAAAAGTTTTTGTTACCTTGTATGTAATAATTAATAACGGTAATTAATTATTTTAATTGAATTATGTGCTTCAATTGAATTGCGTGGAGGCGAGCAGCCGCTCAAAGTGGCGCTCTCTGGGGGAGGCCTAAGTTCAGCAGTGGACGTCTTCAAGCTGTTGATGATGATGATGTGCTTTAGCAGTTCATTAAGTGGGTTATCCCATTTTCGGAGTTATTATCAATACCAAATCGATGCGTTAGATATCATAAATGTTGGTCGACACGTGACCGGTGTCAGGAGCAGGTACCTAGTTTCAAAGGATGCTAATGAATTCAATTACACCCAGTATTGGACTATCCAAAGCAACCATTTAGGTTAAAAAAAGGTAGTACCTTAATTTAATAATATGTGGCGTGGAGGGCGCATCGTCGATATGCAAAGAGTTGTTGAGGGTCGCATTTAGAGATGTGTTCATGTCGACGTCGCGATGTACGGAGCTCGTGCTGTTCGTACGGCTGACCGAAACGCGCTGCTGCGGACAAAACGGTACAATAGGCTATTTGACTACTATTAAAAATTAATAAAACAATATTATTTTCATAAATTAGGATAAAGAAGAAAGTTATAATTGGAAAAATAAGATATATATAAGGACCTAATAAATAGCGACCCTTGGTACAACGCAATAAGGTATAGTTCAGCTCGCACAGCGCTTCAAGCCCACCCTGCACAGCCTTTTTTTTTTCTATCGCTATACTCTTCTGACGCCCAGTCAGAGACGGCCAGTCAGACAGTCGCATGTACTTATAGCATCGTACGTATTGCGCGGAGTGAGCCAGGCTGGCAATAGATTCGAACTTTTTATCGACAGCGTCCCACCCCTAGTCCCCAATATACTGTAGAGCCCCCGCGGACTCGGCCAGTCTCTCTCTCTAGCAGCACATGTGTACTCACGCGCGCGGGGGTGGAGGGCGTGTAGACGGGGGGCGGCGGGGGCGCGGGGGGCGCGGCGCGGGGCGCGGGCGGGGGGAGCGCCGCCTCGCGCTGCAGCGTCGCCGCGGACTCGGTCAGGCCGCGCGCGCTGAGGTGGGCGGACACCAGCTGCAGCAGCTGGCGCTCGTTGTAGTTGATACGGGTTTGCGCGACCACGTTAGCCTGGAAACTTTCTATCATAAACCTCCTGTATACCTGCAAGGGTAGCGAGTGGGCATGGAAATTATTGCTACTTTTAAATCGTTGTCATTTGATCATATGATTTGGTTTTGTCACTGTGATTTTTCACAGACTGTGATTTTTTATTTGCCTACTGAATTATGATTAACTAGCTGCGCCCCGCGGTTTCACCCGCGGATAAAAAGAAACCATGACTGTGCTGTTGAACAGTCAAGAGGGAACAAACATACGCGACAACTTTCGAATTTATATAATACTCCCGTATTATCATTCAAATTAGTTTCAGAATTGGATTTTAAGTGATAATGCTATCCTACAGGAACCATGTATTTATCCAGAATGGAAAGTATTTCATTTTTAGTACCAAATGCTGCGGCCTCTGATTTACCTTAATTTTGACCATTTTAATTGCGTTATGTCGAAACTAAGAGAGAACGTTATCCCACAGGATCTTTTTATGTTTCCTGGATAATATTTTTTGGCCGTTAGTACATGATACAGTCTCTACTTCACTCAAATTCATTGCCTATTTACGAAGATGAGTTTATAGGGCTTTCCTACAGGATTGGGTTAATTTTCCGGTATAAAAAGTATCCTATGTTTTAATCCAGTATATAAGCTATCTCTATTCTAAATTTCATCCAAATCTGTCCAGCCGTTAGAGCGTGAAGGAGTAACAAACATACACACATACACACAAACTTTCGCCTTTATAATATTAGCGTGATGTGATGGTGATTGGCAGTGCTTTATGAAATAGAACAGAGATGTGATTTAGAAGCAACCTAGCAATGTTGCGATCTGCTACAAATGATTAAAAAGGAATATAACACTGCTCTCTTCAGTTGAACAAGATCAAAGTTCACCGCTATATCACATGCAAAGATTGTTTATTATTATACTCTACAGGTCTCAGTTTGTTTACTGAAGCATAAACTAAATATAATATGTTTTGACATTCACCGCTTATGCTACTCTCGTATTATGAAATCCGAAGCCGCGACCCATTAAGCACAAAATACAACAGAAGTCAATCAACGTAGTGAGCGCGCTCGAGCAACGCACACATAGACACCGCTCACCGACACAATGTCTCGGAGTCTTTCGGAGTAGTGCGAGCGCGAGTGCCATCCGTTTGAGACACGCGTTTGTGAACTTTCTTGTGCAAAAATGGACCAACAAAAAAAAAAGCTATAATAATTGTTTAGTGGACGGTTGTTTAAATTCAACATCAAACAGTGAATTGTCGTTTTTTAAGCTACCAGTTGTTTCAGAGAAGTAAGGTATTTGTTTGTATTTCGACGGTTTGTTTTAACGTAGCACAGAACAGTTAGGTAGGTAGGTAAGTAGCTAAAGGTAGGGTAGGTTATGCTTGGCGAGCCGGCCGCGGCCGCCGCGCCGCGCCGCGTCGGAGTTATGCGACTAACATTAAAATTGAAATATTTTAGTTGTTATATTTCCGTTCTTCCCGTTTCATTATCAATAATAAATCAAACAACTAGATACGAGTGTCACTACCACGATAGTTTTTTGTGTATAAGCCAAAGCTGACGGCCCTAGCGCGAGCGCCGAGCGTAGGTATAAAAAGTGAAGTACATACATGTGATTCACTTCTGTTGTATTTTTGCATTAAGTATGATTATCATACTGTGATTTGTAGCAGAGTATCTGATAAAAAGTAGCAAGTGTGAATTATGAAAAGAAAACCATATGATTTTTCACCTGCTCCTTGTGAAATGATCCATGCCTACTACAAACGGCTCGCGGTTTCATGATGATAGATCATCAGCCTTCAGTGTTTAGGATGTAGGTTTGATTAGATCAGGATCACTTTTCACAAATCACTGCTACTTTTTGTGATAATCACACTTAATGAATCGTGGCTTCGGATTTCATAATACGAGAGTAGCACATCAGCGGTAAATGGCAAAACATAGTTTGATTTATGCTTCAGTAAACAAACTGAGACCTGTAGACTTTATAAACACTGGGTGTGATGTAGCGGTGAACTTTGATCTAGAGAGTAGCGTTAGATTTCTTAGTAATCACTTGTAGCAGGTCGCAACTTTGCTATGTTGCTCCTAAATCACATCTCTGTTCCATTTCATATAGCACCGCCAATCAACATTGATCATAAATTCATTAGACATATGAAAAATCACAGGTGAAATCACAGTGACAAAAATAAATCATATGATGAAATGACAATGATTTTAAAGTAGCAATCATTTCCATGCCTAGTTTCTAGTCATCCATAAAAAAAATATACACTCACTCTGTGTATGTTAGCAAGCGAAGTCTCGAACTCTGTTCCCATGTGTTTACTCTTCCCGGAAACTCTCTCCAACAGCTCAAGCGCATACTTCTGGAACATCACGTGCTCTTGCCTCTTTTCTTGCAGTATAGGATCCCGCATTAGTACTGTAAAAATGTATATGAAATAAGTAAAACATCAAGGTTACCACTACTACTGGCACGGGATAGTCCATTAATCCACTAATCACGTGGTGTTATTTTGTTTTTTAGCTACTTTTTGACCCCCCCTACCCCCTTGGTGAGGTTTTAGACTAACCCCACCCCCCTCCCCCCTCATAACCACGTGTTTTGTTTTGGTACAAAGTAGTTTTCATTTAATTACAGTTTAACATACATAGAACCACAAGGCTTGGTGATTCTTTACATCCTTACGTCGTAAGTGTACCACCAGTCCGCACTAAGCGTTGGACGTAAGGACGATGACGTACCTTGTATCTGCTCCGTGGTGAAGAGAGGCAGCTTGGATATGATCTGCCGCACGGTGGGGCAGCGCGCGAGCCCCGCCAGCGCGCGGCACGCCAGCCCGCGCAGCCGGTCCGCGTCCGTGATGGGGGACTTTATCATCATCAGCGACAGCAGGACCTGGGGGCGCACACCTTCACTTCATCGTACCCAGGAACATGAAAACATTTATAAAAATCAACCTTGAACAGTTCCCGACGTGGGTTGACACACATTACCACAACACAAGGGGTAAATATCCCCTCAAACCGCCGCATGTACGACTAACCAAGTCACAGAGACAGCTTCCCTACATAGGCATCGAGATCTATAACGCTCTCCCCAAGAGTATAATTGGTGCACCCAGTCACAGCTCGTTCCATCGCAAGCTCAAGATGCTTCTGCTCGACAAAGCTTACTATAGCGTAGATGAATTCCTGACAGACAAATCGATCCATGATCCAACCTTATCTACATCAAAGGGAACTGTTTATTTTGATAATTGTTATTTTTACAGATCTTATTGACTTAAATATGTATATTTCGAACAAAATTGACATATAAGATATCCTTATAAATAAATAAATAAATAAATAAATAAATAGATGTGGTGGTTATAGCGAAGATCGACTCTCCATTCTTAACAGATGTCACAATCAGCCTGAAGACGTTCACTGCTGAACATAGGCCTCTCCATACAGCGTCACACTGAGCGGTCACACTCTTGCATCCATCGATTCCCTGCGATTTTGATCAGGCTGTGGATCCACTTAGTGGGGGCCTACACTGAGGGGTCTTACTTATAAACGTTGCTTAAATTGAATCAGTGTTTAAAATGTTCCGTCTCGTTTTCGGGTGTGACATTTCAAGTCAGCCAAAACTTGACAGAAGGTTTTAAGCAATGACTTAACTTTAAGCAGCGTTTATAAGTAAGGCCATGAGTCTTCAGATTTGTGTTCCGGTTAAGTTGATCGCTGCGGTCATCACTTGGATGGGTGACCGCCAAAAAGCGGTATTTATACTGAGCGCTTCCGTGCTTCGGAAGTCACTCTAGGCTCCTCAGAAAAATTTTAAAACATGATAATACTGAAAATGGATTAATTTTATAATTTATTGTGATTTTTTTGAGAGCTTAATACTGCAATTTTATTGAATCAAGTGACAACGGTCAATTAAAAAAATATACCATCTTATTTTAGTAAAGGTCGGTAAAAAAGGTAAGTTTCATACCATAATTCCGTTGTTAGTCCGCATACTCTCCCAGACTTTCTGTATGACATCCTCGTATGACTTCAAAGCAGTCTTCTTCTTACTGGATCCGGTTAACGAAAAACGAGTGGTTGAAGTACCTGACTGGAACAAAATGCAAATCATTTTCAATTCAATCATTCCTTTGCGAATTCATCTGTACTTGAATAATTTATTTTTTATCATAAGCCACAGTCACAGTCTTACATGATGGTAAGTGACGACGCGGTCGACGATGGACCATGCTTGCCGAAGATACCGGTTCAATATAGCCTTAAAATCTCCCAGATTCCATTTGTAAGAAAGCAATGACGCTGGTATGGTGTTCCATTCTTTTGCTGTCTGAATTATAAATGAGGAATCGAAACGCTTTATAAGTAGCGAATACTTGTGCACTTGTTCTGAGTCTGGATGTTATGGAACCATGGTCCTCGTAGTTCCTGGGTTCCTAGATACATAGAATCCTAGTGAAGGTCCAGGTTCTATGTATGTGATCGTTGGGACTTATTTGACTTACTCTATGCACAGGTGCGCAAATGCAATTCACTAGCACATTCAAGGCAGCCTTCTGTACTTCTGGTTCTGGGACAATCTCACCGTCCGCCGCGCCTGTTAAATATGAAAAATAGTTGCTTACATTTTATGTCAAACATAAATAAGCAACTATTGTTTGGGGGATCTAACCACAAGGAGTTTCGTTCGTAATTTTCTAAAGATTATTTTTTAAATAGAAAAATTATGGCTAAGATTCCTTTTTTTATAGTAAACGAACGACCTAACGAGCTAGACGTTCACCTGATGTTAAACGTTACGGCTGTATATCATAACTATAATGTCCTTTGCTGAAAGGTCAAACTCATTCCAAGTTAAATCCAATTAAAAAATAACAATAATTAATCAATCATTTATTTTTTGCAACAGGGCTTAATTTTAACTTAATTAATACATAATTTTATACAAAAATAACAAAGAGAGCGGAAGGGTCCAAGTATTTTCATTTTTCGGTCGCGACTCAATTCAGTTTTCGGTATTTAAATTGAGACTCCCTTGAGATATTTTTTTATAACTGAATACGCTCGCATTTGACCGCAATCTCACTTGACGAAACGTGACGACGCGGTCTACGATGGTACATGCTTGCCTAGAAGATATCTATTCACTCGCGGCTTGAACAGCTCCAGATTGTACTTATCGGAAAACAAAGACGCTTGTAAAGTGTTCCATTCCATTGCTGCTCGGATTCCTTTTAATGTTGCAAAAAGCCATTCAAAATCACATTATATAAGTATTTCAGTAGAATATACATACCAAGTATAACATTAATTCCGGTCGCAAGCTCCGAATCTCTCATATCAATCTTCTCTGTCAGTAACAATTGAACACGTGGCGATACGCAGCAAACTGATACTACGTCGAGAGCGGACCGGACTGTTTCTGATCTGTAGGGGAAAATGGACTTTAAGCAGTGGAGATACGGTTGACAATTATTTTAGGTGTAATGATCTGTTTTTTTGGCGCATTAAACTTTAAAGCGTGGAAATAAGGTTCAAAATATTATGGTAATGACACAAAATGCTTTAGATGCGTTATATCTTACTAAATATTTTTTTTACATTCGAAACTGGGGAAGATGTTAGCGCCAGATTTCGTACTAATAACAGTAAACATCTAAAAAGTGTTTCTTTTTCTTGAAGTGAAAAACTATTATCAGAGAGATGCTTACGTCTAAACTTAAGCTAGAACTCCCGCCATGGCCGGTCCTGCTATCGTGAGAGCGCGACGGCAACATACAACATTTCTTTCTTACTCGTCCACTAATATGTTGTTATATGACAAATTTGAACCTTAAATTACAAGACACAGGGTCCAAACTACAATACCTGCCGTTAAAGTTCCACTCGTACGAAAATCCTACAACCTGCACCAGTAATGTAACTCCACCCAATTCGACCAGCTCGTCGACCGGCGCCCATCGAGACCACGACACGCTTTGGAGAAGTTCTATTTGTTCTTGAATCTCTTCCGGAGACGATTTTGACGCCTGGAAGAAAATATGTATGAAAAAACATATGGTTGTCGGCCGGGAACTATATAGATATATTTTAATATAGTAGTTAGTAGTTTCGAAGTCAAAAGTAATGATTTCCCTCTCTGTCAGTTTGTCACCGTTTCACAACTAAACGGCTAATAAATAGATCTTGATGTGATTTGGTATGTAGATAGTTTGAACCCTGATAAAGGGCATGGGATACATTTTAATTCTATAAACTGAAGTTCATGCAAAGCCACAGGCACAAGCAAGTAGTGTATAATTTATGGTTGAATCCTAAATCTCCAAAATCCCATAAAAAGGAAGTTAGGGATTTCCCGGCTTTGAAAACTTTACGGGATTCCTAAATTTTCTTTCCATAAAAACCTAATTTGGACTATTCCGGCCGTTCCCAAGTGATACGCGAACGACCAGCGTCTAACTTTTATTCATATACATTTTACTTAGGATTATATGACACTAGTTGCGCCCCGCGGTTTCCCCCGCGGTTAAGAAGTATCTGCATTCCTTTCATCGAAATCGGTTCAGTAGTTACGGAGATAGAAGGTAACAAACATTCACACACACACATACAAACTTTCGCATTTATAATAATAATATTAGTGTAATGAGGAAGGATTAGGATTCGTATAGGAATAGTATGAGACAGCCTCTGTGGTGTGGTGGTTGAGCAGGTCGGCTCATAACCCGGAGGCGGCGGATTCGATTCCCGCGACAGGACAAGTATTTGTGCACGTAAAAAAAGCGCTAATACTTGTTCTGTGTCTGGGTGTTGTGGGAGCATGGACCTCGTAGTTCCTGGATCTCTACATACAGGGAATCCTAGTTAGGGTCCAGGATCTATGTTTGTGATCGTTGGGCGTTATTTATTATTATTATTATTTATTAGTATATTACGATAGGATATTAGAATAGGATTAGGATACGATAGGACTAGGATTAGTAGGATAGGATTGTTAAAAACATCAGTCGTCTTACTTTATAAGGCGGCGGTTCTGGCACATTGTCACCGTGTTGCCTCGCGACCTGCGCTGCACGGAGCCTCAGATGCGCTTCTAAATACCTGTTCACAACATAAACACACAATAAAGTGATCAATGAGCCGAGCAAGAGTCGCTATTTATTTAAATGAATTTGTGGAGTGAGTCTTCTATACATGGTATACTATGTATCATTTCTGGCAGTGATGACTCATGGCACTGAGACGTGGTCTCTTACTGATGGCCTTATCAGTAAGCTCCGAAATAAGATCCGAAATGAGGAGATCCGCAGGAGAACGTGGGCAGGCCACGTCGCTCGTAGAACTGACAACCGATGGGGAAGAAAGGTTCTCGAGTGGCGACCACGAACCGGAAGACGCAGCGTAGGAGCCCCACTAGGTGGCCGCCGATCTGGTCAGCACCACGAGGACGGGGGCCGATGGATGCAGGAGGCAAGCAGCCGCTAAAGTGGCGCTCTATAGGGGAGGCATATGTTCAGCAGCGGACGTCTTCAGGCTGATGATGATGACTTTCTAGAAAGCATGCGCCACCGCGTCATTACTTACCATCATGTGGTGTTACGAAGCTCCGGTTTCGTAGACGGCCGAAGCGGTAAAATGCAGGTTCTGTTTAGTTATCTGGTTTCCAATTTCCATAGTACAAGCTTTGTTTAGTTTGGAACTAGAGGGCGCTTTGTGGAATGTCCACAAACATTTAATTTGTTTATCATAGATAAAAAAGCAGTGTGTTATACCGTCTAAGCGCGACACACACGTGGCGCACGATCTGTCTCGCCGCGCAGGTTTCATCCTCAGACACGCGGGATTCCTCTTCATCCGAGCCAAGGATCGGAAGCGTTGATATCACATTGTACAACTTCCGGAGACCGTCCTGGAAAAGGATTTTAAAAATTACCCCCCATTTCCTGAACGTTTGTTAAAGTTAAACTCATGTCAACTTAAAAATACTGGGGGTGTAGCAAAGATGCCAGCGTGAGGCGTTAACGCTAATATAGTTACCATCATCATCATCATCATTAACAGCCTGAAGACGTCCACTGCTGAACATAGGCCTACCCCAGAGCACGCCACCTTGAGCGGCTGCTCGCCTCCTGCATCCATCGGCTCCCCGCGGCTTACAATAGCGCTGCGGCTTAATATAGTTACAGTTAACGTTAATATAGATTTCCGAGTGACACTGAAATCTGTTATGGGCAGCCGTGACGCTTAACACCAGGCGAACGACTAGCTTGCCACGTCATTCGTTTACAAAAAAAGCACATTCACTCCAACAACATTGATCCATTCTTTTTTATGCACATATTTGTTTAGTTGTATATGTAATTAAAAAAAATACAGGTGTGTACTACAATTTCTAGAAGTGCAAGTGAGTTTAATTCTCACCTGATTATCAAATTCCTCTAATATGACCCTGAACTGGAAGGATAGTCCAAAGAACATAGTCGCGTGACAGCGGCCTGAGTCGTGCGAACACTCCAGAAGCCAAAGGGCATATCTGAAAAGCGAATAAAGCATCAACTGCTCGTCTTCACTAAAAGTTTGGCACAACGGCGTGAGGGATAAATGCAAACTTAAGATATGTCAATAGTGAATATGGGCATTAGTAATTTCTTGTACCTATTATTTGTTAGATAGATTAGAGAATGCGACAAACTTTTCTACATTTTGGATTGATCGATTGAAATGTATAAACGAGACCCATTTAAGGTGGAACGTTTCACTAGCGCGGCAAATTCAAATTTTCTTGCGTTCTTTTGCCAATAATAGCTTAATTACTAAACGTGATTACATTAAAACTGATTTAGCGTAAAGAAATAGAATGTGTCAACAAATTACGATTAAAAGTATCTCCTAGATATCATTGGTTTAGCGACAAATGGTAATAAACAAATTTCGTCTTAGTTTTTCAGTCTATTTCCATTTGTCGCTAAACCAATGATATGTAAGTGATACTTTTAATTGTAATTTATTGATACATTCTATTTATTTGCGCAAAATTAGTTTTCATGTAATCTCGTTTAGTAATTAAGCTATTATTGGCAAAAGAACGCAAGAAAATTTGAATTTGCCGCGTTAGTGAAACGTTCCACCTTAATTCAAGAGTCCCTTTCGTGTGGTCGACGATCAAATGTCCACTTATCAGGACAAATGTGGTCAAACGCAAAACTATCTAGAATAAAAATAAATTAAAACGATCGAATCGCCATTTGATAAGTTCTACTCCCGTTTTAGCTGGAGTATCATATAGAGAAGAACTGAGACCTCACTATTGATAGTTCTCATATCATAGACTAGGTCTTAGAGTAAACGCTAAAAGCATAGAGAGAACGTCATTATCTGTCAAGCGTACCACTTTTTTGACACTTCATATGAAGTGGAT
Organism: Ennomos quercinarius; assembly: GCA_910589525.2. Classification (NCBI taxonomy): domain Eukaryota; kingdom Metazoa; phylum Arthropoda; class Insecta; order Lepidoptera; family Geometridae; genus Ennomos; species Ennomos quercinarius. The sequence continues at coordinate 5,118,985 of OU342515.1, forward strand.
ACGTTGATGTGAATGAGTCTGACAGATTTGTATAGAAAAAACTGTTGACTTGAGTCGAAAAAATGGTATGGTGACTTTTTGCAAGCGTAGCTAATTACTATATGTTTGTTTCTTTCCTTCGTCACTGACGTAGCGATACGTGTGAGCAGTACAAATATAATATCGTATTGATTGATCTCTCTTTGCTTTTAGTGTATACTCTAAGAACTAAGGTGGTAGGACTTTACTGCAAAGTTCGTCTAGGTAGGTACCACCGCTTTGCCAGTTATTCTGCCGCCAAGCAGTAGTGTTCAAGCACTACTGTGTTCCGGTTTGAAGAGCATTGTAGCTAGTGAAATTGCTGGGCAAATAAGACTTAATGACCTAATAAGATTACTAGACTGTGCGATGTCTCAGGATGACGAGCGCAGTGCAGTGTCACGTGAAACTTTAATAGTTCCGAGTGCAATCTGTTACGGCCAGCCGAGACGCTTAACATCAGGCGAACGACTAGCTCGTCACGTCATTCGTCTATATAACAAAACTACTATCATCAACAGCCTGAAGAAGTCCACTGCTGAACATAAACCCCCCCAGAGAGCGCCACTTTTAGTGGCTGCTCACCTCCTGCATCCATCGGCTCCCCGCGGTAACCAGATCGTCGGTCCATCTAGTGGGGGGCCTACGCTGCGTCTTCCGGTTCGTGGCCGCCATTCGAGAACCTTTCTCCCCCATCGGTTGTCAGTTCCACGAGCGATGTGGCCTGCCCATTGCCACTTCAACTCGCTAATTTTAAGAGCTATATCGGTCACTTTAGTAACACAAAAAACTACTAGCATGCGTATTGTTAGTAGTGACATGGTAGGACTAGCACCTTACTTGACTAAGTCGTGCGTTATCCGTCTTGGCAGCAAGCAGACCCGTTCCATCGCGTCCTCACAGTAAGCGAGGTAGTACAGACAGATGGACACGCCCGTCGCCGCGACAGACGGACGCGGGACTTCCAGGAACTTCTGGAAGTATGAAAACGTCATCAACCCAATATGTTCCCACAGCTGGGACGCGGGCCTTCTCTCACAAGGCGAGAGTGTAGGCCATAATCCATTAAAGTTTTTTTAAGTCTGAGAAAGAGGGTAGACTGTTTTGTCTGCTTCTAATATTTCGAGCTTTTTTATCATCCACCCGCATCTTCTATCTACCCGTGAACAAGGTGCACGTAACTGCCGAAATATCTAAAACTAAGAAATGATTCTAATGACAAATACAAAATAAAAAAAGTATATCTAGTGCAAAGAGGTGTATGTACTACGTACTAGAGAAGCTATGGGAAGCACAAATAGTTGGCATTTTTTGTATAATTAAACTAAAATCCGCTACAGCGCTTTACGAGATAAACTCGTCTAACCAACGAACCCAACACGCAGCGCTAGTTGTATCGTTCGGCCAGTGTTCGTTCACTCTGCCAATATGGCTGCCGGCTCGCGCTCTGGCGCCATTATAAATCGATAAAATAATATTTTATTTAGGTGTATTTTGTTCCAAATTCTAAACTTATTGTTTAAAAGTGATTTCGTCACGTTTGTTTGTGTTACCCGACTGGTTTTTGTAGTATCTAAGCACGCACGATGGCATTTTCGGGTCATAATTTTTATTAATACACGTGCAGTCGCTTTGAGTGCCGAGCATCGTATGAGCGAGAAGACGCTGGCCGGCTTATTTGCAGTGGTCGACAGTGCAAGTTAGAGATGTGCTGTCTAGTGTATACATAGAAGTCTTTGATAGATACACAGTCTCTATGAAAATCAAACCTCAAAAGTGTCCCCGCGCCAATGCTTACTTATACAGATATATACTAATATAAAATAGTCCACAAACGGTTGTTTCATTTTAATAATAAACCATAGCACCCTGTAGCATTGTAAAACAATATGTAAGTTACATCACTTCATTAGGCGCGGTCTCACGGGACTGAGAGCAACAACAAGGCATATGCCTTGTTTTGACAGTGCCGTGTTCGAGGCGGCGATCGTGGATCTACCCTATATTCCATCGCAGTAGGAAGCCATTTAAATTGAATAAATAAACTTACGCTGGCCAAGTGCGGCAAGTGGTCAAACGCTTTCTCGATAGAAGACATAATGTCAATTTCTATAGCACATGCTATGCTACCCATGCAGGATGGTCCTCATAAGGCAGAGTGGAGTCAAGGAATATGTGAGATTTTCACTTATATAACGGGTGTTCGGATTGGGATCAGCATCATTTTTGGCATTTGCAAAATTAGCGCTGTTGTAAGCCGTTCGGTTTGAGAATTTCGCCAATAATGCCACTTTTACCACTTTTACTCACTACCCAAAACGAACACAAAATAACCAAATGCGGTGTGTTACCTCAAATGTCAAAAAACAAATTGGCGGAATTTTACATTACATACGTAAACTTACGTCTTCCTTCTCACTTCTCCGTGCTATAACTACAATTTTCACAATAAAAATCAGTCATTACCCAGTCATAACCGCGTCAAAAATTCTACGTCCATCTCTAATGTTAGAAAACGATCACTTTTAACCCACCCCCACAGGTGGGTCAAAATTGGCAGTTCACGATGGCATTTTTAACTGTTTTTGAGCTATCCGAACGGTGAACGAAAACAGTTAAAAACGCAACTTTTGCTCACACATTCCCAAAACGAACGGTGCATGTGATCATTTTTGTCGTTTTTAACTGTTAATTTTGCCACCAGGCTATCCGAACACAGGTAATATGGATGTTAGTTTGGATATAGAAAGTAAGATCAATAAAATTATTATAGCTACCATTCAAAAGGGTAGAACAAACCTGCAATCCTCCCATATTGATGAAGTCGATAGAGAACTTCTTGTGACAGAGCAGCGCCGCCAAATACTTGAGAGCTTCGAACGCGAGCCTAGAGTCGCGCGACTCCCGCACGTTTAGGTACCCTAGGATCAGACCTAGGGCATTCTGTTCGAACACGTGGGATAGGAACTGTGGACAATGACACTGTTTATTAGTTGTTGAATAGTTTGGCAAAGCATTTTTGTACAAATCATAACTAGTAATTATAATAGGTTTATATGTACTTTGAAACAGTTCCACACTGAAAAGGCCTATTATAGTGTAAATGAGTATTAAAACGAAAATAAAACATTATGTACGAATGAAAATGTAAGATAATGTTTTTTTTTTTTAACTTTAAAACAATAAAGTTTCGCGTGACACTGCACTGCGCGCGTCATCGTGAGACATCACACAGTCAAGTAATCAGATTACTAGACTGAGTGATCAGATCATTAAGTTATGTAGGTACCAACATTTGACATTAAAAATTGATATAATATTAGGTATTTAGAATCGATAGGAATGACATTGACATTGAATAATAATTAAACATATTATATATATATTTATATACTCCATTGACATTAAATTAATTAATAATTACAATTTTTAAAATTGGGAGTTAAATTTTATTATAATCAAACTGACATGTTCATTATTTTCTTTGTAAGTACATATAGACTCTTTCTTCCTCCTCTGTCCAAATTTGCTGCGCCCGACGGGGTCCATAATGAGCCTACTTAATTAATTTTATATTTATCCCACCTATATTCTATTCCTGAATCTTAGATATTTTATGTAAACAAAGTAATGTCACGAAAAGTCACTGTCAAAGTGACATGCCAGTTGTTCAAAACATTTTTTACTTGTGAAAAATATTTTTATTAAATGGAGTTAAAGAATATCAATCTTACTGATTAACAAGCAAAACTTTGCATACACAATATTAGTAGGATATGAAGTAGGATTTTGCAATTCCAAAGTTCTAAAGGAAAAATTTTAGGAAGACGTAAATAAAACATTAACATACATTACTTAAGTTTTTTAACCAACCAGAAACCTTATAAATTATTCTGACAATCATTCTATAATTTTAAATCGAGAGATTTATTCATATTTGATCAATAAATATTAAGTTTGACCTGTTTTTTTTATATTTTACATACTTTTCATCATATCTCGAAAAGTGCACGAAAGTAGCACCATGTGTCTTTGAAGAAAATATGGCATATAATGGTATGATAGCATCATATAAATCCCAGAACGAAAACGAAAAAATGTTTAGATCCTCTACAGTCTTACCAGTCTATTAAAATATTTTCTACCAAAAATCGATTTCATTATCATAAAATTTTATATATCAGATATAACGTTAAAATATATAGTACAAAACGATTTTTATTTTATAATTAAGCAGATTATGACTAGACAAATAATATTTAATATTTTTTTTGGTCAAATATAGTAACCTACCTTTATAAAAGATATTTTTTGCACTGTTATCCCCTTTGTTTACATAAAATATCTAAGATTCAGGAACAAGATATATATGTACGCTATGGAAGCAATAAAATATCTGAATCTGTACTTGTATGAATTTGAAGTACATAAAAACGATAGATATAGATAGATAAAACCATAAATAATGTACTATATATACAGGATGCAATTTAATTCGTTGGCGTAAATTGAGTGCATGATAGTACAACATTTATTGATGATTATTAAAGAGTAAAGAGTGCAATTGAAATAGTTATTTATGATATAAGGGCGGTAAGTTGGTTTTTACAAACGAGTAGACGAATGTAAGCCCGAGACGAAGTCGAGGGCTTACCATAGTCACGAGTTTGTAGAAACCAATTTCCGCACGTGTATCATACAACGTTTTTCAACACATTCGCGAGAAAACAGTACAATAGGTAAAGAAACAAACTTTCGTTTATTTGTGGGAAAGTCGCAACAAACAACCTTTGACGTTCCTTATCTAACTAATATGAAAATGGCCTAAAATGGCGGGCATTTACAATGCAAATGGCGCCACGTGCGTGTGGTGAAAATGAGAACTACATCTCTAGTTTCATTTTCTCTTTAGTATTAAAGTGAGACAAACGTATTGAGCAAAATCGCTTCCAAGGAGTTTCGATCATTCAGCTTATTTATTCTCGTACTGTGAAACTCGTTGGTGAAATTCTTTTATGTGTTTTATTGAAATTAAAAAAAACCCGTAAAGGTTACGCACGGCGCTATACAAGGAACGATGCGGTAAAATAGGTACTTAGGTGAGAGTATCTATTTTACCGCACGCTCCGTTATATGGTACGTAATGTTTAACTTTCGAACAATGTATACAGGCTTTGTAAATGTATTTTTTGAGCAAATGTGTTGAAAATATTTTTTAATGAAAACTATAAAGATTGCCGCAGCGCCTCACCTAGTGGACACGAATCATTTTGGTACTTTGAAACGGTTTTTTACCTTTTATGTAATAATAAAAAAACGGCACTTGATTATTTTAATTTAATTTTGGACTGTAGCAGTTGATTAGGTACGTTATACCATTTTTGGAATTATTATCAAAATACAAAATCGATGCGTTAGATTTCATAAACTTTGGTCCACACGTGACCGGTGTCAGGAGTAGGTAATTAGGTTCAAAGGATGCTAATGAATTCAATTTTTTTTTTTTATGTGATTGAATGACGTGACGAGCTAGTCGTTCACCTGATGTTAAGTGACACGGCCGCCCATAACAGTTGCAGTGTCACCCGGAACTTTAAAACAATAGTTTCGCGCGACACTGCACTGCGCACGTCATCCTGAGACATCACCCAGTCTAATAATCAGATTACTAGACTGAGTGATCAGATCATAAAGTCTCATTTGCCCAGTAATTTCACTAGCTACAATGCCCTTCAAACCGGAACCCAGTAGTGCTTGCACACTACTGCTTGGCGGCAGAATAACTGGCAAAGCGGTGGTACCTACCTAGACGAACTTTGCAGAAAAGTCCTACCACCTAGTAGTATATATAATTTAGTTTCCTCACCTCCTGATATTCGCCCATGGGTGTGAGATACCTTAGAATGAGCATTTGTTTGGTCGCGTCTGTGGGCGGATGTATTTGTATGTTACCTGAAAAAAAAACAAACAATTACCGATGAGAAGGGTAGCAAACATTGTGAATTTTTTTTACTATGGAGTGGACTATCCACCTTATCAGTATTTTTTAATTCGGTCTGTACCTTGTCAAACTTGACGCATCAGAGATAAGACGCATTTTAAATAGACGCGACTAATATAATAATTATAATTATCGGCTTGCAGCCGAATGAACTGAATAAGGCTTTTTATTTTAAAAAAAACACTAGTTCCGCTTCTTTTCTAGATGGCGCTGTAAGTACATAGTTTAAACCTTTCAAACCACAGAGTAGTTTAAACATAAGAAAATGCTTAGACTACCTACAAAGAAATGTCAAATTCAGTTGAGTGGACCACGAGTACATTGCCTGTAGTATCTCCTAAATAGTCTGTGGTGCATTCTTATTAAGTAAATTGAAGTACAGTAGATCTGCGAGATAGAAAAACGTTAATATTATGATCCAAAATAAAGCCGAGCTATCCCGCAACGAAACTAAAAAAAAACGAAAGAGTTTAGAGTTGTCAGTCAGTATCGTGACATATTTTCTCTAACCTGTGGTCTATGCTTGAAACAGTGACAGTGACAGATTTTGGTAAAACCACAACTGGCGCCATCTATTGGGTCATACATAAAATGCAATTTCTTTTTTTTTAATAAAAGCCTCATTGAAAAAAAAAGTTAAATCGGTAAATAAATCACGGAGTAATGAGCTTTTAATGTTACTGGAGGGGGCATCGCCTGTCCCTTTCTAGCAAAACAGAGCTTCCCCACAGTTGCTATAAAAACGCACGTTAGTGA